>CM064914.1:4416611-5016611 GCA_032727855.1 Quercus ilex subsp. ballota | reverse complement strand
TTTTGTAAGGTTTTCAAGTGATATTGGAATTGACCCAGTCAAATTGCAATAATAGAGATTCAAATGCTTCAAGGATTTTAAATTGCCTATTGAATCAGGTAATTCTCCTAAGAAACTTGTTGAAGAAAGATCTAATAACTTCAGGGAATTACTGCTCCAATTAGACTTTGGAAAAGAACCTTCAAGATCCAGGTTTCCCCCTAGATCAAGGGTTTGTATACTGGGACGCCAAAAGATGGTATTTTGGAGTTTTCCCTGCAAGTTACAGCCATGGAGACTAAGAGTTGTGAGAGAGAAGGATAGATTCATCAAAGAATTAGGTCTAATTGAGGACATATCCGACAAATCCAAAAGAAGTTCCTTCAACTGAGTTAGGTTATGAATGACTCTTTTCCATACTGGTGTTTCAATTAACAACCAATCATTGTAAGAAAGATCGAGTGAAAGCAGCGAAGACAAATGAGAGATTTCATATGGGATTTTGCCAGAAAACCCGGAATTAGAAAGGTTAAGATGAGTCAAAGCTTTAAAGTTGCCAAACTCAGACGAAACTAGGGAGCGACTGAAGTTATTCCCAGCGAGATTCAAGCTCGTGAGATGGCGAAGAAAGAAGAGTGTACTGTTGGAATGAATAGGGCCATTAAGCCAGCTGCAACTGAGGTCAAGGCCAATAAGATGGCGTGTGGTTTGGTCACACAGGACGCCATCCCAACTACAGCAGTCCCTACCCTCCTTCCAAGAGGCTGTCTTTGGATATGAATTATCACAAATCAGAGAAGCATCTCTATGAAGAGAAAGAGAGTGATTAAAATGGAGTAGAGCAGAGCAGGGTGAGACTGAAGACAAGGAAGAAGAAGAGGGAAAATGAAAGAGCAAGGAGAGTAGAACTAGAAGACAGAACAATTGATTCTTCCAACCTAAACACCCCATTTCAATTTGATACCCAAGAAGAGAAGGCAAAAGCAAAACACTGTAAATATATCTGACGTTATGAGCGAGGTGGGGCACGGGATGAGATGGATATAAAAAATGAAGATTTTATATACTTCCGAGTCAATTGAAGTCTTTGAACGCAGTTGCATAAAAATTAAAATAAAATAAAAGACTTTTAACACAGTGGACTTGACCCTGAGTTGTTGGATTAGATTAGAGTATCCAACACGCATGTGATCACCTCCACCAACTGGATACGAGCCCCAAGAATAGTCAGTCAAGCTGACACAAATTACAAATTTATTTCTCTCAATTATTTTGTTAAAATTAAAATTTTTTTTTGAAAGAATTATAAATAAAGGTAAAAATTTATAGTTATTGTAAGGCCTATAAATAATATCAAAAAATACAAAGATGTTCATAAATAATAATAAAAATAAATTAAATAGTAAAATAATTTAACAAAAATAATTTTTACTAAACACACACTTAATAACAAGTAATCAGTGGCGAGTGGATTTTTTTAGGAGAGTTAGTACTCTTGGAGTTAAGAATCGTCGAAGAGAAGGTTTATTTATTTATTTTATTTAACAAAGAAGCAGGCAATTTTAATAGTAATGCTATTGGTACAAACCTTTCATAATAAAATTTATGTGGCAAGTTATTAAAAATATGTAAAAAAGTAATGTCACTTGTGGCCTTGTGAGTCTAGATAAAAATTAATTACAACATACTACTTATCTTTATTGTAAAATTATTGTAAAAATATTGTGAAATTAATACTAAAATAATTATATTTCAGCTGGGTTCAAACAAAATTTAGGTTTAGAGAGTTCAAATTTTTTATTTAGGGTCAAAAAAAATTATATATAATGTATTTTTTTTTTTTTATTGAACAGGTCAGGCCCGTCAAGGGGTTCAAAATTCCTTTTTTCCTGCGTAAAAAAAAAGTTGCACAACTCTTCATTATTAGTTGGATAGAAGTGTTTCTCCAAAAAAAAAAAAAAAAGTTGGATAGAAGTAGTAGGTTCTAATTAACTCAACTGGTAAAATCTTTGATGGTTGAATAAGAGATCTAGGGTTCAATCTCCGCTTACACTAAAATCTGATTGGTATCTTGGTCTAATAATAAAATAGCTATTATCAAAAGCAGATACCAAAAGTTGAAACTCTCTAAAAAAAAAAAATTGAATAGAAGTAGAACATTCAAAACGTATATGATGGTCATGACTCATGATATAAGCGTTTTAACGTCTTCTCGTGTGCAGGGTCTACTATGATGAAGTCCTCACATTTTGATAACTTCCTCAAATCATTGTTGAAATGGTCCAAACCACAAATCCCCACTACTTACAAATATGGTTCCTATGTCCTGCCATTGACCAAACGACTTTGAGGATCACTGATGTGTAGGCATTCCTTTACATCTAGAAAGATAGTCAATAACGTATTAGTACCGGTCAGAATGGCCAGTTACTGTAGCAATACCCTTCTAAAATGTATTGGTAAAATACCATTCTGCACCAACCTATATTGACTTCCAAGAGATTTTATGTCCTTCTGCGAGTACCAGAAAAATAATTTAGAAAATAAAATGGTTATAAAATTGGATTAATATACTTATGCTAATAGTTGGGCATATAAAATATTTGGTTTTTAAGTATTAACAGGTTTTGAGATATTTCATTCTCTTTGCTTAATCAAAATAATATTTAACACGGTATTGACTACTTTGACATTTCGGCTATTACTTGGATTGCCAACCTCAAATGGTGAAAATTTTTAAGGAAATGGGAAACAAAAGTGCTAATAACGTGATGAAATTGCCAGTATAATGAGGTCAAAATTGAGCAATTTTGCTATCATTTTTAGTTTTTCAATCACATGTTCTTTTATAATAACCAAAAAAAAAAAAACACACACACACACACACACAAAATTTAATGAAATCCATCCCTCTAGACCTTTTTTTTATTTAATTTGAAATCTTTTTCTTTCATTAGGTTCTCTAAAGAGTTTGCTTCTTGTGACCTTGTTTTGTCATATTAACTAATTTGAGTGTTTGTATGAAAATATATATATGATCATTCTTGTTAGAGAATGGAGAGGACAATAAATTTACTTATAAATGAATTTTTGACATAGTATGTGAAATAACTTATATATTGCAAGATGAGTTTCACCACCAAGGATTAAAAAGGAAAAACTTTCTTTCTTACTCATGCAAAAATAATGGCATTAAGCAGCAAAAGAGAAAATATGTATTCTTATGTCACTTCCAGAGGTTTGTGGCTTTAGGTTAAAAAATCCCTCTTAAAATGAGAATACACTTGACAAATTTTCTTTTGCAATAAGACAAAACATAGGAAACAATGAAATGATTACCTTTAAAAGAAGTGTATTGCATGTATACAAGAAGACTAGAAGCACATAGATTTCATATATTTAAACCGATAATGCTCATTGTTTTTATCTAGTGGACTTCGTTTAATAGATGGGTGCTACTCAGGGGCAATGGTGTCATTACGAGACCAAATTGATAGAAGAAAATAAAAGATAGAAGAAAAGTGTAAAGAGTAGTTTTAAGATCACAAATTACTCCTCAACTTTGATATGACAGATTGTGAGTGGTTAGCTAGCACTTACATATGGACCCGCCATTTTTTCTTTACCAATTACATTCTACCATATCACAGTTGTGGCAAGAAATTGTGAAAAATTATATGGTCCTAAACTTTTCCAAATGTAGAATGAGAGGAGAATGCTAGGATAGCAAATCGTTGGAGCCTACATTAATTGCTAATGTCTTTTTTCCTTTTTTGATAAGTAAAAATATGTACATGTAATTGCTAGTGTATTTCTCAAGATTATTAAACCATTGAAAAGCCAATGAAGCATGTGGCTTATTCCAATGCCTTATATATGCAATTTTCCTCATAAAACAAGGCCCCCAAGGATATGAGCCTATCTAGTAATGTTTGCATCACCAACAACATTTAGAAATACTAACATAATAATGATGTAGCCACAAAAGGAGTTTAAGATGAACAACTACAATTAGGCAAGGAGAAGCTTAAAAAAATTGGGCAGCACATCCATGTTCCCAAAACACAAACACACCCACTATGTTGGTGAGCTTCTTCATCACAATGCAAGAATGACAGTCAAAACAAAGTGCTTAATCATTTCAGCTACGATTCATTTGCATAATAAACTAATTCCATACTAAGAAACAAAACACCATCAGAAAGCTTTGTTGAATCTTTTCTTTTGCTAAGTTAAAGTCTGTTACTGCAGTTCATCACCAACCATGATTGCATAAGGTCCTAAAAGAAATTAAGACATGTAAGTGCATTCTTGTTTGTGATTTAACACTATAAGCAGATAAATTAACACCAATTAGTGAGGTAACATATAAAAAAAAAAACCTAAACCAACCTACACTACTATTTATGGTTTTCTGGAATGTACATATTAAGAAGTACTCCAAGCCATTACCACATGAAGATGTGTACCAAGGATGGGGACCAGGGTAAATGAACTAAGCAATATAACCACGCCAACAATTACAAAATAGAAGATATCACATATATCATTGCTACAAAAAGAATTATGAACCTAAGATTGCTTTGTTCGTCAGCATATTTTCAAATTTCAATTACAGAAAAACAAAAGGCTAAAAAGATGCTTAATACCTATTAACTCCAATAATTTTCCATTTCAAAATTGAGGCAAAAATGCTTGCCACGCCGCCTATTGCTGCCTTGAACCAGGAAATGTTATACAGTTAAGAAACAACCTAGCTGAGGGAAAGTAAAAGAAACTAGATGCAAAAGTTAGCATCCTCCATAACAAGAAAAATTTATGCAAACATCACAAATTGAACAACAATTTCTTGCAAACAACAAAAAATATCACAAATCTCATGGATTGCTTTGTTCATCAGCATGTCCACAAAACTATGGCTAACCCAATCAATAACTCAACCAGAACTTGCAAACAAATCTAGTAACCTAGTTAGGAAGTTATACCACCCATCCCTAAGTAATACAATCCTATCTTACTCCCTCCCCAAAATTGATGGGGGCCAAAATAGGCTTGTTTGGCATCACTCCAGCCCGGGTGAATACTAGGTCAAAAAAACCTACTACCTGCTCCATCTAGCTAATAGGCATAATGACCCAAATGAGGCCAGGGTCAATGATACACCTAATGAGGTATAGTCCAGCATCTGGAAAGTAAACTGCCAGTGAAAATCCTTATCTTCATTTGGAAATAAATTCATGATAGCCTGCCAGTCAGAATGAATCTCAAACACAGATATTCTGCCAAGAGGAGAATGAAACCACATCTCACATATTTCTAGCTAGTCCCTTGGCAAGGGCTGTCTAGTTGGGATCAGATTTGTCCCTTAGAAAATCAGAGTTAGGACAAACTTCAGTAAAACACTGGTTAACAAGGTGCATGCGGCCTTCTTGCAAGTGATCTTCACTACCCTATAGATAATCTGGCTTCACAAAAATTTGGTCATCCATGAGGAAAACACCTTAATCCAATTGAAGTGGAGCTCACATCCAGAACTCTCATTTGCAGGTACCATGATGCATACAACAACAGCAACCGGCCTAAAACTAAGGAAAGACATGATGCATCCACCACTGAGTTTGTTAAGGAGTGGCAACTAAATATCAAAGCTGCAGGAGAAATGCACAAGGAGAATAAAAGGGGAGGACACACATTTAAAGCCAGAAATATATCAGAGTCCAGAATCTTTGAGGGATGCAACAATTCCTAAGCTGATTCCATAATGTTGGCACATCAGGAACCTATCTTAGAAGTAGTGCTCATGGCAAGGAAGCTAGGATACTGGTGACTAGTAGAGCTCACCAATAGCAAGAACACAGAGAATGCGTGCAAGAATAAAGTTAAATCCTGGTGGAGGAACCAAATTCCGTTAGCAGACCTGAACTATCCATGACAGGGCCAAATATCCTACCAAGCCACCTATGCATTTTGGCTGAGTTAACCCAACTATATTGTAACATCGCTGTTTGTTGCTTGCTATGTGTTTTGATCCCATAAGCAATAGTGCTTAACTAGTGCTTTGAGCTGTTTTCTTAACACCTTGGACTCTTAATTTGGATTATCTATATTTGATTATGAATTTGGATTCTGAATTTTACAGTGGAAAAATGTATATTTATAATGTTAAGACAGGATGGAATAGAAGGCTTTATGAACATGGTGGAACAAAAGATGATTGTTGCTTGCTATGTGTTTTTATCCCATAAGCAATAGTGCTCTGAACTAGTGCTTTGAGCTGTTTTCTTAACATATCAAAACAAAAAGTATGATACCTTGGACTCTTAATTTGGATTATCTATATTTGAGTATAAATTTGGATTGCGAATTGTACAGGGAAAAAATGTATATTTATAATGTTAGGAAAGAATGGAATAGAAGGCTTTATGAAAATGATGGTACAAAAGATGATTGTCACCCAAACAGCGCCCCCCCCCCCCCCCCCCCAAAAAAAAAAAAGATTTAAGTTGGTATTGGACATTGTGCAGCTGGCTAGCCAAAGATCATTCATTCTGCATTAAATAGATTCTTACATCAGAATTGGGGTTTTAATTTAGCTTTTATGGATCAAGTTCTATACCTTATTTCTTAGCAAGTATGGTAGTTTGAAGTTGATGTCTTCGATTTACCTAGTTCTTTCTTTATTGCATCCACTGGTGTGAAAATATTAACTTATTCACAAGATATTAAGAGAGGGAAAGAAAAACAACAAAATGAAATGGAGTCAACAAAACAATACATCTAAGCATAAGTACTTTATTGGGACTGAAAACATAATGCAAAACATGATAAGGAAGGAAAGATAACATAATAGTTCCAGGACCAAAAGAGGAGTATAAACAGGTCATTTTCAATTCTTATTCTTTAACCACCCAAAGCAAGCAATATTGGCAGGTGAGCTATTTTTTCAAGGAACATAGCTTTATGAGAATGTTTTTAGTAAGAAGATATACAATAAAATTATTTAGCATAAATATTTAATAGTTGACAGAATGAGATACTTTAAAATAATAATATAAGGAGAGCATGAAAGAACATGTAGTATGAATGTGAAAAATATATAATTAACATCTCTCTATACTTTGTAAGTTATTAGTGGCAGGAAATATGAACTTTGCTAGATAAATAAGATTTCTCAAATTTGACAGCCACCAGTGACCATGTAAGTAATAAATGATTATATTAAAGAAAATTTGAATTGACTATAAACAATTTTTTGTATAGACGCTGCATACTCAAACATCACCTCAATATAACCAAAAGCGACCATTACATTAATAAGCTATTTATCTTAAAGATAAAGCAACTTAATTAAGGTAATAAATCAATAACAATAAATTTTATAGAACAATGCGATATCAATCATTATATACTCCTACCTAATGTATTATCAATGCCAAGTGCATATAAAGAACAAAATTAAAAAACAATATTCCATAAAAAATAAATATAAAAAACAATAAATAAATAAAAATCATGAAATGAAATGCATCATACCTATATTTGTTAGTATGTAACCACACCATTGGCAGCTTTGTCGAGCAAAATGAGACTCTCAACGTAAGCATCAACAAAATTGTACTTATATCCAATAATCCCAAGATCCTTAGTCTCTTTGGTCTCAAGATCCTGCGACACGAGGTGTCCTCCATCCATTTCCCACACAATCTTGCCACTCCTTGTGAAACCCACTGCCCTCCGTATATAGTCTCTTGAAAGGATGCCACCTTGACTAGTCATAGTTAAACTTAAAGCTTTGGTCCACGAGGAAACAATACCATACTGTTTCATCACCCATATATTGAGACAGTGACTATTATAGTCCTGGTGAAAGAAAGCAATGGAGTTCCCATATGTGGAAATAGGAGAGCAAAGCCGCATTCTTTCACGGGTATAAGCTGGAAGTTCTGGCAGCTGCATTTTGCGAAAGACCTCATCCCCCAAATCAAACACCAATACAAAATGGTGAAATGAGCCATCATCAGCCCTGGTGAAAACACGTCAATGCAGAGCCCCATTGACAAATGCCTGTGGTGCACGACCATCAATAACACATCTGGGAACCAGACTAGCCTTAACCATTCTCCATTTATCAGTGGAGAGTGAATAAACCTCAACCTTGGGTCGATCCTTTCGAAGGTCAAGTGCATCCACTAAGGTGACAACCCTGACCACTTTATAGTCATTAGTTTTGGGATCAAATCCAAAACCAAGAGAAGCGTCGAACCCACCATGTGTGGAAAAGGTGACATTAGGATCAGGAAGTCGGAGAATCTTCCTAACACAAGGGTTCCACAGATAAAATATGTCAGTGTATGTGAATAAATCATCAGAAAGGCAGAGCAGACCGTCACAAATACCGACCACACGGAATACCGGGCAATGGGACTCAAGGTCTGGACCGTGGAAAGGGAATCTAATCTTCTGTGTTGTTGCTGTTCAGTGAAATCATCATCATCATCGTGCAATGTATACACTTCTCTGTCACCTGTGGGTATGGTACCAAACATTTTAAATGGTTGTGTGGGAAGCCCGAAGAGGAGGAGGTTTTTGTGGGAGTGGCGGAGATGGGTTGAAATGAAAGTTCGGTTTTTTATTAGGGATTTCCATGTTTTTGAGACGGAGGTACAGACAATGATGGATTTGATAGGTAGGCAATGGAAAATATGGGTAAGAATCTCATCAGGTAAAAATCCCCATCTCTTCTCATGGTCTGACATTGCTGCTTAGCTTAGCTTTGTGAAGGAGAGATGAAGAAGGCTAGGGTTTAGGCCCAGGGATGAAGGTTGTTTTATAGGATCAGACAATGTTTGGATCTATTTATATATTAGAGGAAAACAACTTTTGGACTTTGTATATATTTTATTATGTGTCATTAAAAGGATATTTTAACAATGAAATATTTAAAGGATCAGACATTTCCTATTCTTTATGTGTCATTGACATTAATAATCTGTTTTAGACTTTAAAAGGTCTCTTATTACTGTAAAAGATCCTCCCTTTGTTTTTCTCAACAAAAAACAAAAAGGGTTCGCCCTTTGTCATCCTCGTGGACTTCATAAAACTCATGTTTAAAAACCTCTCTTGCACCAGCAAAAATAAAAATAAAAACCTCTCTTGCATGGACTTCAAATGATAGCCTATTGCCCTATAGGTAGTAGTTAAAAAATATTAAAATTAAAATCCTCTCTTGTATGGTTTTAAAATATATATACATAGAGGGAAACACCATTTTGGTAGCAATCCAATCCATCCAAATTATTTTTAATTTGTAGTCACTTTGGTCCTTCCCATCAAATCACAATTTTTCTTGCACTTTCTTGGCAATCAAATACAAAACCACAAATCAAATTTACCAATTAAAAAAAAAAAACAAACAAATTTGTGGTTAAAGACCAATTTTCAATTATAGTAGACACTAGTATCACCTCAACAACTAAAACAAATCCACAGTTGGACCCAAATTGACTGCAAATTGAAAATAACATAATTCAATTTATTTGCTACTAAAATAGAGTGACTAAATTAACAACTACTAAAACGTAGGGACTAAATTGACATTGACCCCAAATATATACGGCCCCAAAATGATGTTTTGTGCTCGCTTGGGGATGATAACTTGGATTTAGGTTGTCAACTTTATTGCTGGACATATGAAAGTGAACCTCTGGCTAATGTATGAAATTACTTAATCAACCATTTCAATTGATAGTTCATCCATGCTTAAACGTTTGAATATGCAAGTTTCAAAGGTTTAATTAGTGTTAAACAATTATTTGGAGTGTTCATGCCTTCACGGAACTTCTTCTTCTTCTTTTTTATAGAGGAAATGACAGTAGACTTTATTTAATAAAATCACGTTATACAATGAAGAAGAGAAAAAATGGGCATTCTTCTAACCAAACTATAGCCTCCTCATCCTCTTTTGCAGCACTAGCCACAACTAAGGCAGCACGATTCTATCATAGAGGTATACTATTACCACCAAAAGAAATAAAAGAAAAGCTATCTCTAATTAAACTAATGTCCTCAATAATCCAGGCAGCTTCTAAACAGCAGGCTCTGTCCAAATTCAAGAGGTCCACAAGCTCAGCAAAGTTACATTCCACCATCACTTTAAAAGCTGGTATTTTGACAGAACAAAAGCGCCAATCTCATCACCGAAGCTGCTGTGCAGACTGGATTTAAATTTTTCTGCCGATGATGACATGATGCCGCTAAAACTTAACCTTTATTGTTCCTTATGAGAAAACCAAACCCCACAGAGTTGCTCTTCCTAGATTGAGAAATTGCCAGGTTGAGTTTATGGATTGAATCAGAAGCAGGGGGCTGTCTGAAGCTCAGCAACCCAAGTCTGCCTGTGCTGCACCTCCACAAACTCTAATCGATAAGTATCAGCTCAAGCCCACAAATCCTAGGATGAAGGAATTTTGTTCTCAAAAATCAGCTTGTTCCTGCAGTTCCAAATCAGCTTGTTCCTGCCTTCAAGGTACTTTAATGGGACATCTATGCATTAAAGTCCTGTGACATATACAATAAAATTTGTATTATCTATAAATAATAAATTGTGGTGGGATAAATTTAAATTGCAGCATGTCTATTTTTATTTTTATTTTGCTAATGGGGATAGTAATCAACACCATTGGTCATGATTGCTCATCAATTCCATTAGGTTTTCTTTCTTAAACTTGTAATCATTCCACGATATAAAAAATAAAACTCACATGTTATTTACAACAGACGTCATGACATGAAAATAAGATTAGATATATGTAATATGCAACTATCTTTCTCTCTTTTTCTTCCCACCTTTAACTTTCTATCATCAATTCATCATAGATGTATTCTATAGATACCTATAAACCCATTAAACAAGCATAATTGCTATCTAATTGAATGACTAAGGAGATATCCTTTGTCCCCAAAATATACAGGTGAGCATCTTCATTACAATACATGTATTGTAGACAAAAGGTGCTTAATAATTTATGTAAACACACTGAAACCATATTGCAAATTGTCCAGAAATACGAACATAACAATGATGTAGCCATAAAAGGAGTTTAACATAAACAACTAAAATCCATTTTGACATAATAAACTAATTCCTTACTAAGAAGTTAAACACCATCAAAAAGCTTTGTTGAATCTTTTCTTTTGCTAAGTTAAAAGTCTGTTACTCATTCACAACTCATCATTGACCATGATTGCACAAAGTCCTGCAAGAAATTAAGAACTATAAGTGCATTATTGAATAATAACTAAAAGTAGATAAAATAGCACTACTTAAGATGTGTTTGGATACCGCTTATTTTGCTAAAAACTAAAAACTGAAGACACTGTAGTAAAATAATTTTTAAATGTGTGAATAATGCCGTGAGACTCATTTTTAATGAAAGTTTTGGTGAAAAAAGAGGTTTATGGGTCCTGTGAACAGTACATGAGACCCACAAACCTGACAGAAACGCGCTTCTTTCCAAATGAACATGCACACTATGGGGGATGGGGGACCAAGGTAAATGATCTAAAGTATAATACAATGCCAGCAATTATATAATAAGAAGATATTTTACTACTTAACAAAGGGAAATTGATTCTTAAAAAAAAAAAAAACAGAGAGAAAAAAAAAAGGCAATTGTAAAGAGACTACACAGTGTTCCAAAAGAAAATATGAAAGTAGAGATATCAAACAATTCATGGTAAGACAAAGAACACAAATACAATATGACATCAACTATATTTTACAACCAAAACTAATATTTGAAAGTAAAGCCAAAGCCCACCAATCAACCACAAAATACTACTAAGAGTAAAAGTTCGTATCATCCATCAACATGCTCTAAAGGCATTTGCAAACTTATGGTCGTTGGGGGGTATGTGATCCTGCAACGCCTTAACCTGCAAAGGTTTATGCATAATTCAAGAATAAGATTGGTCTTAGCCAACCATAAGATAAATATCCATTGTGATTTCAAGCTCAACTATAACTCTGATTTAGCTAAATGCTATTTTTGACATGCAACTAAACGCTAATCACGAACATAGTGATTTGAAAACCTAAAAAGTCAATTTTTTACAAGTACATAATCATGGGATGCATTTAGCTAGACACATATTGCCTGTGGTGCATTGGTAAGAGATCTTATATGGTATGCTTAGTCTATTTCCAAGTATTGTTATATAGCTTGTTGGATATCAGGAACAAGCTCCTCACTAGAGATAGATAACGATAATAAGGGTATCACTTGTCTTATGGTTGTGATATCATTTCAAAGGCTACTAGAGTTTATTTCAAACATGAAGCTAAAAGAGGTTATCATAAAATTGCCAGCAAAGAAAAATTTGAGCACACCTATCTATACATTGTAAATCATAAGTTGCAGGAAACATGAACTTCAAAACTTGGTTTGATAAATAAGCTTGCTCAATATTGATAACCAAGACTGGCCACATTTTTTATTATATAAGTAATAAATGAATATACTGAAGAAAATTTGAAATGAGAACAAACAATTCGAAGAATACATGCTATGTAGTCAAATATTGCCTTAATATAACCGACACTAACTACAACCTAGATATACTAATTATCTTAAAGACAAAGCCACTTAAAAAATTAATCAATTAGCAATAATAAAAATTTAATTGAACGTTTTCATATCAAATAGTCTATGCTCATTTCTAATGTATGATATGATCAATGCCAAGTATATATAAAGAACAAAATGAAAATCCAAATATATATATATATATATATGAAATGCATCTAACCTATTTTCCACAGTAGTAAGTGTTGTTAAAAGCACGCTTTAAGCGTGCTTAAGCTCAAAGCTCGAAGCCCCAAGACTCCAGCGCTTTTTGCCTCAAAAGCTAAGCTCATTCAAAGAAGCACGCTTTAGGCGCACTTTTTTGCGCTTTTTGGAGCTTTTTTATATTTTTCAAAAAAAAAAAAAAAACCAAAACTGAATTAAAGCTATAGGATCTTGACATTATTGATATAAACCATTGATTTTGTATATTTTTAGTGTAAATTACTTATCAAAAATAAATATTTTGAGTATAACTTGTCCTAAAACCCAACCCACAACCTCCGAGATCTTCTCTATTTTTATTTTTTCTCCTTGAAACAGTAACCCACCTAGCTCCTTGGTACCAATTACCATGTTGCAATGTCCTCATATTCTTAGCTCATTCATGAAAAAAAAAAAAAAAAAAAAACGTATGATATAATATATGTGGTAATTGTTTAGTTACTTTAGTGGTTGATTTTGAACATAGCAAACTAATTCTTCCAGAGTTATAGTCATCAAGGGATTAAATTATTAACTAATATTACTAATTAGTCATAGGGCATTATAGATATAGGAGATTTAAGAAACGATATTACATGGAAGTACTGATATCTAACTTATCCAAAAAAATAAAATGACTTGACTTGCAATTTTTGTGTTAAAATTGCAAAAGTAGGGCATATCTAAATGTTACATGAATTATATAAAAAGTTTTATTTCAATTTATATGATAATTTGATCATTTGATTGTTGCATTTCTAATTAATAATAATTTTTTAATTTTTTAAATTATTTTTTAAAAATGTGCGCTTCACTTCAATTAGGCGCGTGCTTGCACTTTGCGCCTAGGCTCCAAGAGGCCTTTGCGCTTAAGTGCGCCTCACTTTTACCAACACTGCACGGTACGTACTTGCACCGTTGGCAGCTTTATTTATTTATTTTTATTAGTAAGTTACACATGGACCTAATGAGTCTTAAACCCATTACCTCACCCTCCATCTAGCACTTATAAGGGGAGGAAGTGCCAGTTGAGCTAGAGCTCATTGGCTACCAACGCCCTCACTAGTTAGGTTCAGTAAAAGCTGAATTTCTACAAGAAAGGATACCTTTTCAACCCCAAGAGTTAGACGGCTTTAAATGACACTAAATATGCTTTCCCTCTTACGGAACTTAGCCATTAACACCTTAGACAACAAAAAATTTTAATCAGAAATAACTCCCCAGGACTGCTTTGCTACCAAAGCCTAAATCCACCTTTCTTAGATGAGCAGCTAAAATTCCAGATTAGTATATGAATTTTCCTGATCCCTACATCATGTCCTCAGAAAAATTCCAAATCCTTTTATCAATATCTTCACAAATTGTATCATGCACTTTAAAGCATGAGAAAGGGTAAACAAACAATGAGCTCATAATAGATTTGATTAAAGTTAATCTACCTGCCTAAGACAACAATTTTGCCTTCCATAACTGTGGCTTTTAAGCTACTTTCAACTACAGTTTTAAAATTTTCTGACCCATATCTAAGTTGGACCCAAATACTAACCAGGTCCATCAGCTTTTTCACCTTAAGAAGATCTAACCCAGGATTTATACTCTGTTCAGGAATGCTAGCACTGAAAAACACCTTAGATTTGTCAAAATTACAATTTGTTAGAAAGGTCACAAACTCACAATACCAAAATTTTCAAAACACTATCTTGCATATATCATTAGTACCTTGAACATCAGTAGTGCAATCATTGCAAACAATAGATGAGAAATAGGATCCAGACTTCTTGCAATCGTTACTCCTTTATGATTCCTTGGAACTACCCCTCCAATAAGGCCAGAGACAACTTAAACTGATAAAGGCAAAAGTGGATTCCCTTACCTTAAGCCACATTAAGGCAAAAGAAATTTAACCAAGGAACCATCCAATACAATCAGATTAGAAACTGTACAGATGCATTTCTTAATCAAGTTGATCTAATGAGGACTAAAATTCAATTTTTCCAGCACATCCAAAACGAAGTCCCTGCTAAGTCCATCATAAGCTTTATTCATATCAACTTTAAAGACTACAAACCACATTTTCGCCCTCCTAGTCTATCTAATCTTTAGATGATCAGAAATCAATAACCCTTTAACAAAACCATGGCTGCAACAAAAACTAGGTAGCAGTCCCCACAGGTTATACAGGCATGACTCATGAGCTTGGAGATCATGACTGAATTCTAACTTTTTAACTGAAGATAAAAAAATGTGTGTAGGAATTCATGAAATCATCCATTTCATACCATATTATACAATCATTGGAAGAATGTAGTATTTTTTTTTTTTTTTTTGATAAGTAAAGATTTTGTTTTTGGTTTGAAATGAAAATTATGGCGTCGCCCAGGTAGTATGACTAAGAGTAACGACATTGTGAATAGAAAATCTTAATCTTCACTGAAAATTTTGGCCTCCACATAGAGAGTGAGTTACAAAAAGCACTAAGATGCAGATTGGAAGTGATAGCACATACAAACATGCACAAATACTCACATTCACAAATCCTACTTAAACTTCCAAATTTCATACTAATGTAAACCAAGTCTTTATAGGGAAAAGAAAAAAGTAAGGGAAAAAAGAAGAAGCAAACTCTGACTATGAAATGAAGGACAAGAAGTCCCTTTATAGTGTTGATGACATATTCATGCATTTTCAACTAGCTACTCAAATGATATTTAGCAAGAGGCACAACTCCACCGATGCTTTTTTACACAAAAACATTGAATCAAAGAACACTAAGAAAAGCATCAAACAGATTCTCAAATTCATGAGTTGAAGATATGTATATTTAGCTAAGGGTAATTTTCACCATTCTATTACCTAAAGAAGCACCATTGTTTAGTTGTTGGATGCCTGAATGATTAAGTGCCTTTTCCCAACAAAATCCATGAATTTCGCTTTCACTACTTTCGTTATCACCAAAAATGGTTCCTTAGAGCACACTACAGTGCAAATGGCTCAAATGCAATAAAGTGGTGTAAAGCTTAATTAACCTGAGACTTCATCCCATGTGGAGATTTATATAACAATAGAGTGGAATCACAAAAGTTAAAGGTATAGGGGTAATATCATCCAATCATTCATTGCATCTTCTCTACAACAAAATAAAATGGTTCCATTTTGATTCAAACCTCATAAACATTGAAATTTCTATTAGGGGCTGGCAAGATGAAATAGAAGTTATGTTATCAATATCAACTTCTAATAAAAAGAACAAACCCTCAGGTACTTTATCAAATACATAGCATGAATGTAACAAAAATCAAAATTTATGGGAGGGAGAAGGGGGGTGGCTTTTTAGAGAATATATACACATCTTGTGTAGCAAATACTTATTTGACATTCAAGTAGACATTTAAAGAATAAAAATGACAAAAGAAAATAAAAGGCAGAAAATACCTTGATTTTGCCAAGAAGAAATGAGACATAGATCTAATTTGGATTCAAGAAATGGGAATATAAAAATAACATGTTTTAGAACATGCAAAACAAACATTAACGAGAGAAACTCTTTTATTTGAGAAACAAAATAAATTAGTAGTGGAAGAGTCCAATGAGTAGGAAAAGGGAGTGGAACAATGAGTCAATGACATCACAGTTATGTGCAATGTATAGTTGATAGAAAGAATATGGGGAAAGTGACTGCATTGAAGTCCAAAAGACCAAACTGAAATCTCTTAATCTTCTGCATTTATCTGATCACTGAAGGGAGATCGCAAATCGTTATTTTGAAAGGAGATGAACAATGTATCTGTAGCTTAGGCAATGTATCTGGGCTTGGGCTTTGTATGAAATATGGTCTTTGAGTCAAAAAGTTTGGCTAATTTAAAATGTCAACCCAGTTTTTAGTGAACAAAGAAGTTAATATGGAAGGCTAAATGCAAAATTAGAGCACCATAATGTAGAACCTTATGCTCTACCACATGAGGTTTCTGCTTTTATATATATATATATATTGATTGATTGGTTGATAATTCCCTAAAACATCACTAAAGCAGAAGATCCACAAGACAACATCCCTATGCTATTGCCTCTACTTTTTAAACTAAAATGAACACTTCAAACAACCTAAAAAGAAAAAAGAAATAGCAAAGCCAAAACTTTAGATTAATAGAAACTTAGATTTTACCATTCTGGGCATTACATGATTCAACCTTCCTTGATAGCTATTTCTTTTTGGTCTCTAAGAGTTGAACCTGAAACACAAAAATTGTTTCATCATTGAATTTAATATCATAACCATATAAAAACAACTATAAAATTGACAAAAAAAAGATACAATCGCACAGCATAAGAAATTTCAATCGCCTGTTTTTTTAACTCATAAAGGATCTAAACCTTGATTATTGTAGGACATTTCTCAAGGTCAAGAGTTGCATTGTCTTGCACTTTCTGCCTAAATCTAGAAGTTCTCAATAGTAAAACCAAAAATGAGATGACAGTAAATAGCAAAAAACAGTAATTATAGGAGCAACGTGATTGATAAAAAAGTGTGGGCCAATTTTGTCCCTATACATTTAATTGTGTCACTTTTGTCCTTCAAGTTTTAAAATCAAAGTCCCTCAACTATTAATTGTGTCAATTTCATCCTTCAACTTTCAAAATCAAAATCAATTGTATCCTTAAATGTTGACTTGATTTTGTAAGTTGAGAAACAAATTTGACACAATTAAATGTGTTGGGATGAAATTAGAACCACCCCCATTGCCAGATGACCAAAAGTGTAGTTTGTTTTGCCAAACAAAATGATGCTTTGAATTTTGGAAAGGTTTAGCATTGAAGGAATTCAAGTTTGAATGCTACTATATTTGTGGTTTATTTTCACAATGTAGAAAATAAGTAAGAAAAAATGGTCAAGGGGAATTAAAGATAAGCATAACCTTTTTTCCCCCTATGAATGAATGAATTTTCAAACTGAACAAATTATACAAACAGAGCAAGCAGCAAACTAAATAGCAACTGAAAAAAACTAACAAATAATCAAACTAAAACGTAGGCCTTAATCACTCTTCTAATCAAAAGTAGGATAGCCTCCTCTGACCTTACATTGCTGCTACAAACAAGAGCATTTCTTTGAATCCAAATATAAGAAACCACCAAAGACCAAGCAAGTTTGCATATGGTGCTTTCAAAACTTTTACACTTCAACCTATCCATTGCCCACAGAACCATTTAATGCAAGCTATATACCTGGGATTTTATTAAACATCATCACTTAACTTGCTCCAATAGTCTCTTTGAGAGAGGATACTAAGAACAAGTGGTCCTACTCTCAAGGCAGCTACTCTCAAGGCAGCTCCTGCAGAAGACACACAAAATATCACCATGATGGCCCCATTTAAATGGCCTATCTTGGGTGGAAAGTTAAATCACTTTCTACCACTTCCTTTCAGGAGATATAGTTCTTATTTACTCCTAAGCTTATTTACAATAGAACTACAATGTTATGTCATTTCTTCTAAATATGATCAATCTCAATACCTTCTACTCCCAACATGGCTCAATGCATTATTTATTCTTTAAGTAGAAGGGAAAATAGAATTGCACCTATATGAAATCAAATATTAAAGGATATTAAACAATTACATACCAACTATTGCTAAAAGGGAAGAAGAGTCAATATCTACTAATAATAGTAATTAATAAATAAATAAATGAAATCAGGAAATCTTTCTCTATAACAGACTACAGTGATACTATCTTTACCTTCACCCCACATTTATACATCAAAATCTCAAGATGAAAAAAAAAAAGGTAAGAAAAGTTATCAAGTCTATACCTTCAATTTGACTTACAGCTCACCTAACTTGTATATATAACTGCAATATCATCTTGAAACTTCATTAAAGTTGAACTCAAGGTTTATTTTTTGGTTAAAAAGTAATACTATTCAGATTCAACATACATAACAAATGTATACAGTATTTTATAAACAATACAGACAAAGCCTAGTAGCTTGATTTACATATGAATGAGGCTTTAAATTTATAGAAAGAGAAGAAAGAGAGAGAAGAAAGTGGCAAAGGCATGCAAAGATGTAACTAAAGAAGGCAGCCTAGCTGGGAATCAAGGTTGTTTTCAGATGGAGGCATATTTCTTTGAAGTTTGATTAATATGTTCTAATTGTCTTTGATGATGGATACAGACTGGAGTCGGAATCATCTTTGACAAAGGTAAGGATGAACCCAAATCATATGCATCATTGAATCCCAAGCCTAGCCAACCTATAGGTAAGAATACTCACCAGAATAATGATCACTATCTAAACCTAAAATGTAAAAAGAAATAACAAAGCTAAACCTTTAGACTAATTAGACCTTTCAATATTTTACCACGCTGAGCATTACATGATCCAACATGCCTGGATAGATCTAAATCATTTTGGTCTCTAAGAGTTGAACTTGAAACACCTAAATTTGTTTATCATTAAATTTAATATCTCAATAGTAAGATACATTAAATAAAAATATTGAAAAAAAAAAGAAAAGGAAAAGGGGTTGCACAGCTACTGTTGAAATCTCAATCACCTTGGACTTTTTAACTCTAAAAGGATATGAACCTCAATTGTTGTAGAAATGTTGCATTTTCTTGCTCTTAATATGCAAATCTAGAACTTCTCAATAATTAAACCACAAAATAGACAGTTAATGTGGTGGGGGGTGGGGGTGGAACTATAACCATAAGAGCAATATTATCAATAAAAAGAAATTAATTTAGTTAGAACATTAAGGTTTGGCTGAAAGGGAATTCAGGTTTGAATGTGCACTTTCGTTGTAGATTGTTTGGCAATGTAAAAACTAAGTGAGAAAACATAATCAAGGTCCTTAAGGAAAATCATAGATAGCTATAACTTTTATTTTTTTATTTTATGAATGAATGAATTTATCAAAGAAACAAACCGTACAAATGGCAAACTCCAGCAGCTAAAAGCTGCAACATCTAACAAAAAAAACAAAACAAGCAGGAAACTAATAGCTGCAACTAACCTTACAAAGAATCAAACTAACGCCTATGATCAAAATCAGAGAAATGCCCTCCCCATCCCCCCCAAATGACAGCACAACTATTCATTAACAAAAAATTCTCTTTGCAACCTCAAACCAAGACTTAACTGCCATGGCCTCTTTAAGAAATGATACTTATTAGAATATAGTTAAATGATTAAATTTTCTAATAGCTTAACCTTTTGGGAGAATTGGTAATTTAACATAGTAATCTATTACGATACAATCTCAATATCATCATGAATCTTCAATCAAGTTGAATTCTCATTTTTCATTTTTCAATCAAAAAGTGACAATATTCACATTCAACATATAGACATTATGAAATGCATTCACCAAAGAATCAAAAAATTGACAAAAAAAAAAAACAAAAGCAAAATTTGAATACATAAGGATATGCTATAGAACCCAACCATAAAAATCAACAAAGAGAGAAATAGGACCTTAGTGTTAGCTGTAGAGGACTTGATCTGTTCAAGAGCACAGAGGTTATTTATATGTTTGAAGCATTGAAGGCAACAACCTTGAACCTTACCAGGCAAACAAATCAGATCAAAAACAGACAAATATTATAATAACAAAAAACAAAATTGCAAGGAGGAAAGAGATCTTGACTTACCAATTACTTCAACAGCAACAATGCCAACCAGCTGCATTAAAATAAATAAATCAAACACTTATTTTATAAATAATAATTATAAAGCCCAGCATGTTGATTTCCCTCTAAATGAGCCATTGATTTTAGAGAAAAAGAGAGAAAAAAGTGACAAAAGCACCTAAAGATGTACTTAAAGAGGGAGGCATACCTTGGCAAAGAATGGTGCCCTGTGTCTTCAGGGACCATGAAAGAAGGTTGATTTTGTGCTGTCTCCATTGTTTAAAAAATGAAGAAGAAGAGAGTGAATAAGGATGACGAAGA
Organism: Quercus ilex subsp. ballota; assembly: GCA_032727855.1. Lineage (NCBI taxonomy): Eukaryota > Viridiplantae > Streptophyta > Magnoliopsida > Fagales > Fagaceae > Quercus > Quercus ilex. The sequence continues at coordinate 4,995,849 of CM064914.1, read as the reverse complement.
AGTGAGTATTTAGAGAGGCTTCTTCTTCAGCCTAATCCTACCACATAGATGTGGCTAGAGGAGAGCTCTACTTTCTATTGGGCTTTTCCATTCATGTTAGATTTGGAGTAATTTTTTTTTTTTTTTTTTTTTTTTTTTTTTTTTTTTTGCCATGGAAGTCAGATTCCAGCATGTCCAGAATCTCCCTTGGTTGAAAACCCCATGATCTACATAGACTCACAACAGATGCATTCTACATAGACCCCCAACCATTTTACGAAATCGTAGTAGTTTCCACAAATTACAACATAGTACATGCCTATGAAAATTCTTGAAAGACTAGCAAAACCACCCACAAATTGTTTTGACTAGTTATTTTTTTCCACCACATTTTTGGGCATTCTTCTTCAGCCTTCTAAGCATGATATGTTGTTCTAACATGACCATCCTCACAATGCACTTTGGTTTTCCAATTTTAAACATAAGATATCCCATCAACATTCCAAATATCACTCCACATCCATAACCCATCGATACAGCTTGCCAACAAAACCCATTTTCAGGCTCTAAATTGTCTTCTTGTTGTAAGCTAAATGGTGGTGGTTTCCTTGCCTCATGGTTGTTGCACATTCTTGACAACGGAAATCCACATAATCCTAGGTTTTCAGTGTATGAATCATTATCAAATGTATTGAATTGCTTTCCTGAAGGTATGTGTCCTATAAGCTGGTTATGTGACAAATTTAAAACTTCAAGCCATGATAAATCTGCCAATTGCCTAGGAATATCCCCGATAAGCTTGTTGAAAGAGAGGTCTAACCATTCAAGATTGCTCAAATTTCCAAATGATGGTGGAATATAACCTGTAAGGTTATTGTGAGAAAAGTTGAGCCCCTTAAGTGATTTTAGTCTCCCAATTATCTTTGGCATCTCTCCTCTGAAACTATTGTTTGAAAAATCAATGGTCGTGAAGATAGTTTGGATTCTCACTAACTCAATATACGATCCTTTAATCATCACGTTCAAAGAATCCTGATAATACCTGTCTCCCATATATTTCAACGTAACTTTTTCTTCACCCACATTTGTCATGGCTTTCAAATATTTGAAATATTTTCTTAGCAAAGGACCATTAAACTCATTGTTAGAGATGTCTAGGATTCGCAAATTTGGAAAAGAAAATTTGGTCTTAGGATTGCCTACATGACCTTGAAATTTGTTTGATCTTATGACAAGAACCCGTAATTTTAGAAGACTTCCTAACCAATAAGGGAAGGTTCCATTTATCTTATTACTTCCAAGATCTAGAACTTCCAAGTTCCTACAAGTTGCCAAAGATCTTGGCAATGGCCCTTCCAATTGATTGCCATTAAGGTTAATATTCCTAAAATTATTTCTCTTGGAAAATGTTGCAGGGATGGTACCATGAAGGCTATTCATTCGCAAATCCAACACTGAGAGGACATTAGAGTGTACCAAACATTTAGGAACCACACCACTTAAGTTGTTATGAGACAAGTCTAGAACGTCAAGGGAACTTGCATTGCAAATTAAAGAAGGGATTTCTCCGGTTAATTTGTTATTGGAGACAAAGATATATCGTAGACTAGGAAAACTTAGAGTGGGAAATGGTCCTTGAAGCAAATTGTCACGAAGATTAAGAAAAAATAGTGAATCCCTCCCCACATCCCCCAACCATCTTGAAACTTGACCATAAATTCTGTTCTTGGAGAGGTCTATGAGTTGTAATGTTGTTGCTAGTCTTAAGAAAATTGGGAATTCACTAATGTTGCAAGAAGACAAATTCAACTGTTGAAGATTGGGCAGGGTATAGGTGACATTATTGTTGATGCTAACTAAGTTATTTGAAAAATCAAGTAACTCAAGATTTTTGAGCTTTGAAAACATTTCTAACTCCAACATAATACTCAAGTTATTAGATGAGAGAGATAGATGAGTAAGGTTAACAAATCTAGATATTGACCTTGGTATAGAACCCTGTAGCTTATTATAACCCAAATTAAGATGCTCCAATGAATTGGACTTGAATTCATCAATCTCACCAATGAATTGATTACCATAAAGACTTAACGTCACCAAAGAGGGCAAATTGAACAACCAAGATGGCAGCGTCCCATTTAGGAAATTTGAATCTAAAGAGAGATCAATTAGATTAAAACCACTTACATGATTAGGAAGGGGACCAACAAGTTGGTTATAGCCAAGGTATAAAGTTGAGAGATTGGGCAAGTTCAATAGTGACATCGGCAGCAAACCTGTTGAAATATTTCCCAATAATTAAAAAAATTGTTAGTTCATGCCTAAGCCACAAACGACTAAAATTTAAAAGTGGCAATTGAATCTCACCGCTGAAACTATTAAATGTCATATCCAAAGAAGTAAGCTTTGTAAGGTTTTCAAGTGATGGAATTGACCCAGTCAAATTGCAATCAGCGAGATTCAAATTCTTCACGGAATTCATATTGCCAATTGAATCAGCTAATTCTCCTAAAAAGCTTGCCTCAGATAAATCTAAAAACTTCAAAGAACTAAGGCTCCAATTACACTTTGAAAGAGAAACTTCAAGATTCCGATTTACCCCAAGATCAAGGGTCTGTATACTAGGAAGGCAAAGGATGCTATTTTGGAGTTTTCCTTGCAAGTTACAGCCATGGAGACTAAGAGTTGTCAAAGAGGAGGACAGATTCATCAAAGAATTAGGTCTAATGGAGGACATATCTGACCAATCCAGAAGCAGTTCCCTTAACTGAGTAAGGTTATGAATGAGTCTTATCCATACTGGTGTTTCAATTAAAAGCCCATAGTTGTAAGAAAGATCGAGTGAAACCAGCAAAGACAAATGAGAGATTTCATATGGGATTTTGCCAGAAAACATGGAATTAGAAAGGTTAAGATAAGTCAAAGCCTTAAACCTGCCAAACTCGGACGAAATTAGGGAGCGACTGAAGTCATTCCCAGCGAGATTCAAGCTCGTGAGATGGGGAAGAAAGAAGAGGGTACTGTTGGAATGAATAGGGCCATAAAGCCAGCTGCAACTGAGGTCAAGGTCAATAACATGTCGTGTGGTTTGGTCACAGACGACGCCATCCCAAGTACAGCAGTCCCTATCCTCCTTCCAAGAGGCTGTCTTTGGATACGAAATATCACAAATCTGAGAAGCATCTCTACGAAGAGAAAGAGAGTGATTAAAATGGAGTAGAGCAGAGCAGGGTGAGACTGAAGACAACGAAGAAGAAGATGGAAAATGAAAGAGCAAGGAGAGTAGAACTAGAAGGCAGAATAATTGATACTTCCAACCTAAACACCCCATTTGAATTTGATACCCAAAAAGAGAAGAGAACAGAAGGCAAAAGCAAAACACTGTAAATATATCTGATCTTATGAACGAGGTGGGGCATGGGATGAGATGAATATTAAATGAAGATTTTATACACTTCTAAGTCAATCGAAGTCTTTGAACGCAGTTACATAAAAATTAAAATAAAATATAATAGAATAAAACATTTTTAGCACAGTTGACTTGACCCTGAGTTGATGGATTATGTTAGATTAGAGTATCCAACACGCATGTGATGTGATCACACCCACCAATTGGATAGGTGCGCCCAAGAACCGTCAATCAAGCTGACACAAAGTACTGGAATTTATTTCTTTTAATAACAAGTAATAACCTTTTTCCTGCGTAGAAAAAAAGTTGCACGACGTATATGATGGTCATGACTCGTGATATAGAAGTAGAACATTCAAAACGTATATGATGGTCGTGACTCTTGATATAAGCATTTTAACGTCTTCTCAGTGTGCAGTGTCTACTTCAAGTGCTCACATTTTGATAACTTCCTCAAATCATGGTTGAAATGGTCCAAACGACAAATCCCCACTACTTATAAATATGGTTTGGTTCCTATGTCCCGCCATTGACCAAACGACGAAGAGACCGTTTGGGGTGTGCGTTTACTGTGAGCGTTTGACGTTTTGCGTTTTCTTCTTTTTTTTTTCCTTTTTTTTTTTTTTTTTTTCAAAAACCGTGATGGTTGACTTCGGTGGTGTGAACAGTATTCACACAGTAACATTTGCAGCAACTGTTCCCGCAAAAATACCCACACATTTCACTGTTTTGGCTACTGTTCATTGAACAGTAGCCGCACCATGTAACTTTTTAACCTAAATTTTACTGTTTACATACCCACAATTTTCACTTTTCAGCAACTTTTTCATTAAAAATGGGTCCCACAATACTATTTACACATTTAAAAATTATTTTGCTACAGTGTTTTCAGTTTTCAATTTTCAGTTTTCAACTGCATCCAAACAGACCCGAAGTGGATCACTGTGTGTAGGCATTCCTTTACATCTAGAACGATAGTCAATAGTGTATTGCTACCGGTCATAATGGCCAAGAACTGTACCAATACCCTTCTAAAATGTACCGATAAAATACCATTCTGCACTAACCTATAGCGACTAACATGGGATTTTAGGTCCTTCTGCCAGTACCAGAAAAATAATTTAGAAAAAAAATGGTTATAAAATTGGATTAATATGCTTACGCTAATATTTGGGCATATAAAATATTTGAATTTTAAGTATTAACTAGTATTGAGATATTTCATTCTCTTTGCCTAATCAAAATGATATTTAATGCAGCATTGACGGATTGCCAACCTCAAAAGGTGAAAATTTTAAAGGAAATGGGAAACAAAAGTGCTAATAACGTGATGAAATTGCTGGTATAATTAGGTCAAAATTGAGCAATTTTGCTATCATTTTAGTTTTTCAATCACATGTTTGTTTATATTAACAAAAAAACAACACATAATTTAATGAAATCCTTCCCTCTAGACCTTTTTTTTTTTTTTAAATTTAATTTGAAATATTTTTCTTTCATTAAGTTCTCTATAGAGTTTGCTTTTTGTGACCTTGTTTTGTCATATTAACTAATTTGAGTGTTTGTATGAAAATATATATGATTATTCTTCTTAGAGAATAGAGAGGACAATAAATTTACTTATAGATAAATTTCTAACATAGTATATGGAATAACTTATATATTGCAAGATGAGTTTCACCACCAAGGATTAAAAAGCAACAACTTTCTTTCTTACTCATGCAAAACTAATGTCAATAGGCAGCAAAAGAGAAAATATGCATTCTTATATCAATGAAGTGATTACCTTTAAAAGAAGTGTATTGCATTTATACAAGAAGACAAGAAGCACATAGATTTCATATGTTTAAACCGATAATGCTCATTGTTTTTATCTGGTGGCCTTCATTTAATAAATGGGTGCTATTCAAAGGCAATGGCGTCATTACGAGACCAAATTGATAGAAGATGGAAGAAAAGAGTAAAGAGTAATTTTAGAATTACAAATTGATAGAAGATAAAAGAAAAGAGTAAAGAGTAGTTTTAGAATTACAAATTATTCTACAACTTGACGTGGCAAATTGTGAGTGGTTATCTATTATTTACACATGGACCTACCATTTTCCTTTTTTTACCAATCACACTTTCCCATGTCATAGTTGTGGCAAGAAATTGTGAAAAATTATGTGGTCCTAAACTTTTCCAAATGTAAAATGAGAAAAGAATGCTAGGATAGCTAATCGTAGGAGCCTACATTACTTGCTAATGTCTTTTTTTCTTTTTTTGATAAGTAAAAATATATGCATGTAATTACTAATGTATTTCTCAAGATTATTAAACCATTGAAAAGCCAATGAAGTATGTGGCTTATTCCAATGCCATATATATGCAGTTTTCCTCTTAAAACAAGGTCTCCAAGGATATGACCCTATCTAGTAATGTTTGCATCACCAACAACATTTAGGATTGCAACATTTAAAAACACTTCATTCTGGTCAAAAACATTTTAACTTAGGGATTAGATGGTAATATGCAACATGCGATTTTCTCTAACCCCCCCCCCCCCCCCTCTCTCTCTCCTTTTAACTTCCTGATATATTAGATGTATTCAATTGATTCCTTTAGACCCAATATATAAGTACAAGTACAACTGCTCTCTAATTGACTCAGGAAGGTGAAATTTAACACAACTAGGCAACATATCCATGTCCACAAATCAAACACGAACTGTGAACAGCGTTGACAACCATCTTCATTACAATGCAAGCATGCCAAACAATATCAAGTGCTTAATCATTTCGGTACATGTTGAAACCAAATTGCATATCATCTAGAAATACTAACATAATAATGATGTAGCCACAAAAGGAGTTTAACATAAACAACTACAACTAGGCAAGGAGAAGCTTAACACAATTGGGCAGCGCATCCATGTTCCCAAAACACAAACACACCCACTATGTTGATGAGCTTCTTCATCACAATGCAAGAATGACAGTCAAAACAAAGTGCTTAATCATTTTTGCAAACACAATAAAACCAACTGCAAATCATCCATAGTTACTAATATAAAAATGGTGTGGCCACAGAATGAGTCTTAACATAAACAACTATGATTCATTTGCATAATAAACTAATTCCATACTAAGAAACAAAACACCATCAAAAAGCTTTGTTCAATCTTTTCTTTTTCTAAGTTAAAGTCTGTTACTGCAGCTCATCACCAACCATGATTGCATAAGGTCCTGCAAGAAATTAAGACACATAAGTGCATTCTTGTTTGTGATTTAACACTAGAAGTAGATAAATTAACACCAATTAGTGAGGTAACATATAGAAAAAACCTAAACCAACCTACACTACTATTTATGGTTTTCTGGAATGTACATATTAAGAAGTACTCCAAGCCATTACCACATGAAGATGTGCACCAAGGATGGGGACCAGGGTAAATGAACTAAGCATATAACCATGCCAACAATTACATAATAATAAGATATCACATATATCATTGCTACAAAAAGAATTATGAACCTAAGATTGCTTTGTTTGTCAGCATATTTTCAAATTTCAATTACGGAAAAACAAAAGGCTAAAAAGATGCTTAATACCTATTGACTCCAATAATTTTCCTTTCAAAATTGAGGCAAAAATGCTTGCTGCGCTGCCTATTGCTGCCTTGAACCAGGAAAAGTTATACAGTTAAGAAACAATCTAACTGAGGGAAAGTAAAAGAAACTAGATGCAAAAGTTAGCATCCTCCATAACAAGAAAAATTTATGCAAACATCACAAATTGAACAACAATTTCTTGCAAACAACAAAAAATATCACAAATCTCATGGATTGCTTTGTTCATCAGCATGTCCCCAAAACTGTGGCTGACCCAATCAATAACTCAACTAGAACTTGCAAACAAATCTAGTAACCTAGTCAGGAAGCTATACCACCCATCCCTAAGTAACACAATCCTATCTTACTCCCTCCCCAAAATTGATGGGAGCCAAAATAGGCTTGTTTGGCATCACTCCAGCTTGGGTGAATACTAGGTCAAAAAAACCTACTACCTGCTCCATCTAGCTAATAAGCATAATGACCCAAATGAGGCCAGGGTCAATGATACACCTAATGAGGTATAGTCCAGCATCTGGAAAGTAAACTGCCAGTGAAAACCCTTACCTTCATTTGGGAAAAAATTCATGACAGCCTGCCAGTCAGAATGAATCTCAAACATAGAGGTATTCTGCCAAGAGGAGAATGAAACCACATCTCACATATTTCTAGCTGGTCCCTTGGCAAGGGCTGTCTAGTTGGGATCAGATTCTCCCTTAGAAAATCAGAGTTAGGACAGACTTCAGTAATACACTGGTTAACAAGGTGCATGCGGCCTTCTTGCAAGTGATCTTCACCACCCTATGGATAATCTGGCTTCACAAAAATCTGGTCATCCATGAGGAAAACACCCTAATCCAATTGAAGTGGTGCTCACATCCAGAACTCTCATTTGCAGGTGCCATGATGCATACAACAACAGCAACCGGCCTAAAACTAAGGAAAGACATGATGCATCCGCCACAGAGTTTGTTAAGGAGTGGCAACTAAATATCAAAGCTGCAGGAGAAAGGCACAAGAAGAATAAAAGGGGAGGACACACATTTAAAGCCAGAAATATAGCAGAGACCAGAATCTTTGAGGGATGCAACAATTCCAAAGCTGATTCCATAATGTTGGCACATCAGGAACCTATCTTAGAAGTAGTGCTCATGGCAAAGGAGCTAGGATACTGGTGACTAGTAGTGCTCACCAATAGCAAGAACACAGAGAATGAGTGCAAGAATAAAGTTAAATCCTAGTGGAGGAACCAAATTCCTTTAGCAGACCTGAACTATCCATGACAGGGCCAAATAACCTACCAAGCCACCTGTGCATTTTGGCTGGGTTAACCCAACAATACTGTAACATCACTGTTTGTTGCTTGCTATGTGTTTTGATCTCCTGAGCAATAGTGCTTAACTAGTGCTTTGAGCTGTTTTCTTAACATACCTATCAAAACAAAAAAAGTATGATACCTTGGACTCTTAATTTGGATTATCTATATTTGATTATGAATTTGGATTGTGAATTTTACAGGGGAAAATGTATATTCATAATGTTAAGACAGGATGGAATAGAAGGCTTTATGAACATGGCGGAACAAAAGATGATTGTTGCTGGCTATGTATTTTTATCCCATAAGCAATAGTGCTCTGAACTAGTGCTTTGAGCTGTTTTCTTAATATACCTATCAAAACAAGAGAGTATGATACCTTGGACTCTTAATTAGGATTATCTATATTTGAGTATGAATTTGGATTGTGAATTGTACAGGGAAAAAATGTGTATTTATAATGTTAGGAAAGAATGGAATAGAAGGCTTTATGAAAATGATGGTACAAAAGATGATTGTGGCTTCAGCATCAGCGCCCCCCCACCCCCCCCCCCCCCCCCCCCCCCACCCCCAAAAAAAAAAAAATGATTAAAGTTGGTATTGAACATTGTGCAGCTGGCTAGCCAAAGATCATTCATTCTGCATTAAATAGACTCTTACATCAGAATTGGGGTTTTAATTTAGCTTTTATGGATCAAGTTCCATACTTCTATTTCTTAGCAAGTATGGTAGTTTGAAGTTGATGTCTTCGATTTACCTAGTTCTTTCTTTATTGCATCCACTGGTGTGAAAATATTAACTTATTCACATGATATTAAGAGAGTGAAGGAAAAACAACAAAATGAAAAGGAGTCAACAAAACAATACATGATACATCTAAGCATAAGTACTTTATTGGGACTGAAAACATAATGCAAAACATGCTAAGGAAGGAAAGATAACATAATAGTTCCAAAAGAGGAGTATAAACAGGTCATTTTCAATTCTTATTCTTTAACCACCCAAAGCAAGCAATATCGGCAGGTGAGCTGTTTTTTCAAGGAACATGGCTTTATGAGAATGTTCTTAGTAAGAAGATATACAAGAAAATTATTTAGCATAAACATTTAATAGTTGATAGAATGAAAAATTTTAAAATAATAATATAAGGAGAGCATGAAAGAACATGTAGGATGAATGTGAAAACATACAATTAAACAAGGTCACCACTCACCACAAAATTGCCAACTAAGAAAAATTTGAGCACATCTCTCTATACTTTGTAAGTTATTAGTGGCAGGAAATATGAACTTTGCTAGATAAATAAGATATCTCAAACTTGACAGCCAACAGTGACCATGTTTTTAATATAAGTAATAAATGATTATATTAAAGAAAATTTGAAATGAGTATAAACAATTTTTTGTATAGACGCTGCATACTCAAACATCACCTCAATATAACCAAAAGCGACCATTACATTAATAAGCTATTTATCTTAAAGATAAAGCAACTTAATTAAGGTAACCAATCAATAATAATAAATTTTATAGAACAAGGCGATATCAATCATTATATACTCCTACCTAATGTATTATCAATGCCAAGTGCATATAAAGAACAAAATTAAAAAACAATATTCCATAAAAAATAAATATAAAAAACAATAAATAAATAAAAATCATGAAATGAAATGCATCATACCTATATTTGTTAGTATGTAACCACACCATTGGCAGCTTTGTCGAGCAAAATGAGACTCTCAACGTAAGCATCAACAAAATTGTACTTATATCCAATAATCCCAAGATCCTTAGTCTCTTTGGTCTCAAGATCCTGCGACACGACGTGTCCTCCATCCATTTCCCACACAATCTTGCCACTCCTTGTGAAACCCACTGCCCTCCGTATATAGTCTCTTGAAAGGAAGCCACCTTGACTAGTCATAGTTAAACTTAAAGCTTTGGTCCACGAAGAAACAACACCATACTGTTTCATCACCCATATATCGAGACAGTGACTATTATAGTCCTGGTGAAAGAAGGCGATGGAGTTCCCATATTTGGAAATAGGAGAGCAAAGCTGCATATTTTCACGGGTATAAGCTGGAAGTTCTGGCAGCAGCATTTTGAGGAAGACCTCATCCCCCAAATCAAACACCAAAACAAAATGATGAAATGAGCCATCATCAGCCCTGGTGAAAACACGCCAATGCAGAGCCCCATTGACAAATGCCTGTGGTTCACGACCATCAATAACACATCTGGGAACCAGACTAGCCTTAACCATTCTCCATTTACCAGTGGAGAGTGAATAAACCTCAACCTTGGGTCGATCCTTTCGAAGGTCAAGTGTATCCACTAAGGTGACAACCCTGACCACTTTATAGTCATTAGTTTTGGGATCAAATCCAAAACCAAGAGAAGCGTCGAACCCACCATGTGTGGAAAAGGTGACATTAGGATCAGGAAGTCGGAGGATCTTCCTAACACAAGGGTTCCACAGATAAAATATGTCAGTGTATGTGAATAAATCATCAGAAAGGCAGAGCAGACCGTCACAAGTACCGACCACACGGAATACTGGGCAATGGGACTCAAGGTCTGGACCGTGGAAAGGGAAATCTAACCTTGTGTATTGTTGTTGTTCAGTGAAATCATCATCATCACCATCATTGTGCAATGTATACACTTCTCTGTCACCTGTGGGTATGGTACCAAACATTTCAAATGGTTGTGTGGGAAGCCTGAAGAGAAGGAGGTTTTTGTGGGAGTGGCGGAGATGGGTTGAAATGAAAGTTGGGTTTTTGATTAGGGATTTCCATGTTTTTGAGACAGAGGTACAGACAATGATGGATTTGATAGGTAGGCAATGGAAAATATGGGTAAGAATCTCATCAGGTAAAAATCCCCATCTCTTCTCATTATCTGACATTGCTGCTTAGCTTAGCTTAGCTTTCAAAGAGAGATAAGAAGGTTAGGGTTTAAGTATGAAGGTTGTGGTCTGAGTGGAGTGTAGCGCTGAAGAGAGTGTACTAGTGTTTTATAGGATCAGATTCAGATCAGCCAACGTTTGGATCTATTTATATATTGGAGGAAAACAACGTTTGGACTTTTTATTGCGGGTTTTTTGGTTCCACAATAAAATGGGTTTACCAAAGCATATTTGTTTACATTTAAATTTAACAATGAAAATTTAAAGGATCAGACATTTCCTATTCCTTTTATGTGTCATTGACATTAATAATCTTTATTTTTTATTTTTTATTATGCTATTAATAATCTTTTTTAGACTTTAAAAGGTCTCTTATTCCTATAAAAGATCCTCACTTTGTTTTTCTCAACAAAAAACAAAAGTACCGTCATGAGATGTGGCTTAGTAGTCTTGGTGTAAACGCCGGAGCACCAAGTTTCATGTTCGATTCCTAACGGGCAAATTATGAGATTCTGCCTGCAATTATCCTTAACTTTTAGCTCTCTCATGGGGATAAGGTGAGAACTATAGTCACCTCGACTATAATAGATATGGCTCAATTCAACATTGTCTAGTAGAGAGTGTCCCTATAATCACACTCAGGGGAGTGAGTCATAATGGTCGCCTCCGCCCCTTTATTTTTCTTTTAAAAAAAAACAAAAAAACAAAAAAGTTTGCCCTTTGTCATCCTCATGGACTTCCCAAAACTCAGTTCTTCTATGTTAAAAAACTTCTCTTGCATGGACTTCAAATGACAGCCTATTGCCTTATAGGTAATGGTTAAAAAATATTAAAAATGAAATCCTCTCTTGTATAGTTTTAAAATTTATATACATAGAGGGAAACACCATTTTGGTAGCAATCCAATCCATCCAAATTATTTTTAATTTGTAGTTACTTTGGTCCTTACTATCAAATCACAAATTTTCTTGCACTTTCTTGGCAACCAAATACAAAACCACAAATCAAATTTACCAATTATCATTTTTTTTTTTTTTTTTGGGTGCTTAAAGACCAATTTTCAATTATAGTAGATAGTAGTATCACCTCAACAACTAAAACAAATTCAAAGTTGGACCCAAAATGACTGCAAATTGAAAATAACATGATTCAATTTGATTGCTACTAAAATAGAGTGACCAAATTAACAACTACTAAAATATAGGGACTAAATTGACATTGACCCCAAAAATATATGGCCCAAAATGATGTTTTGTGCTCGCCTAGGGATGATAACTTGGATTGAGATTGCCAACTTTATTGCTGGATATATGAAAGTGAACCTCTGGCTAATGTAAGAAATTAATTAATCAACCATTTCAATTGATAGTTCATCCATGTTTTAATGGTTGAATATGTAAGTTTATAAAATTTTAGTTAGTGTTATACAATTATTTGGAGTGTTCATGCCTTCACGGAACTCTTTTTTTTTTTTTTTTAATAGAGAAAACGATAGTAGACTTTATTCAATAAAATCATGTTGTACAATGAGGAAGGGGAAAGATAGGCATTCTTTTAATCAAACAATGGCCTCCCCATCCTCTTTTGTAGCACTAGCCAAAGCTAAGGCAGCACGATTACATCATAGAGGTATACTATTGCCATCAAAAGAAATAAAAGAAAAGCTATCCGTAATTAAACTAATGTCCTCAATAATCCAGGCAGCTTCTAAACAGCAGGCTCTGTCCGAATTCAAGAGGTCCACAAGCTCAACAAAGTTACATTCCATCATCACTTTTAAGAAGCTGGTATTTTAACAGAACAAAAGCGTCAATCTCATCACCAAAGCTGCTGTGCAGAGGGGATTTAAATTTTTCTGCAGACGATGACATTATGCCTCTAAAACTTCACCTTTATCGTTCCTTGTGAGAAAACCAAACCCCACAGAGTTGCTCTACCTAGATTGAGAAATTGCCAGGTTGAGTTTATGGATTGAATCAAAAGCTGGGGGCTGCCACTTTGCTGTCTGAAGCTCAGCAACCCGAGTCTGCCATTGCTGCACTTCCACAAACTCTAATAGATAAGTATCAGCTCGAGCCTACAAATCCTTGGATGAAGGAATTTTGTTCTCAAAAATCGGCTTGTTCCTGCAGTTCCAAATCAGCTTGTTCCTGCCTTCACGGAACTTTAATATGACATCTACGCATTAAAGTTCTGACATATACAATAAAATTTGTATTATCTATAAATAATAAATTGTGGTGGGATAAATTTAAATTGCAGCGTATGTCTATTTTTATTTTTATTTTGCTAATGGGGATAGTAGTCAGCACCATTGGTCATGATTGCTCATCAATTCCATTAGGTTTTCTTTCTTAAACTTGTAATCATTCCATGATATTAAAAGTAAAACTCACATGTTATTTACAACAGACGTCATGACAATAAAAATAAGATTAGACATAAGTAATATGCAACTATCTTTCTTTCGTTCTTTTTTCCCACCTTTAACTTTCTATCATCATAGATGTATTCTATAGATACCTATAAACCCATTAAACAAGCATAATTGCTATCTAATTGAATGACTAAGGAGAAATTTAACACAATTGGGTAGAATATCCTTTGTCCCCAAAACACAAAGGTAAGCATCTTCATTACAATACAAGTATTGTAGACCAAAGATGCTTAATAATTTATGTAAACACACTGAAACCATATTGCAAATTGTCCAGAAATATGAACATAACAATGATGTAGCCATAAACGGAGTTTAACATAAACAACTACAATCCATTTTGACATAATAAACTAATTCCTTACTAAGAAGTTAGACGCTATCAAAAAGCTTTGGTGAATCTTTTCTTTTGCTAAGTTAAAGTCTGTTACTTATTCACAACTCATCATTGACCATGATTGTACAAAGTCCTGCAAGAAATTAAGAACTATAAGTGCATTACTGAATAATCACTAAAAGTAGATAAAATAACACTAATTAGTGTAGTAACCATATAGGAAAAACCTACATCTTTTTTTGTGTGTGGATAATTTAGAAAAAACCTACACCAATAATTGCAGTTTATTGTAATTTACATATTAAGAAGCACTCCAAGCCTTTACCACATGAACATGCACACTATGGGGGATGGGGGACCGAGGTAAATGATCTAAAGTATAATCCAATGCCAGCAATTATATAGTAAGAGGATGTTTTACTACTTAACAAAGGGAAATTGATTCTTAAAGAAAAATAGAGAAAAAAACAAGGCAATTGTAAAGAGACTCCACAGTGTTCCAAAAGAAAATATGAAAGTAGAGATATCAAACAATTCATGGTAAGACAAAGAACACAAATACAATATGACATCAACTATATTTTACAACCAAAACAAATATTTGAATGTAAAGCCAAAGCCCAACAAACAAACCACAAAATACTACTATGAGTAAAAGTTCGTATCATCCATCAACATTCTCTAAAGGCTAAGATACCAAGACCAAGAGACGCGTTGAACCCACCATGTGTATCGAAGGTGACATTAGGATAAGGAAGTCGGAGAATCTTTCTAACACAAGGGTTCCACAGATAAAATATGTCAGTGTATGTGAATAAATCATCAGAAAGGCAGAGCAGACCGTCACAAGTACCGACCACACGGAATACTGGGCAATAAGACTCAAGGTCTGGACCGTGGAAAGGGAAATCTAACCTTGTGTGTTGTTCTTCAGTGAAATCATCATCATCATCATGATGCAATGTATACACTTCTCTGTCACCTGTGGGTATGGTACCAAACATTTCAAATGGTTGTATGGGAAGCCTGAAGAGGAGGAGGTTTTTGTGGGAGTGGTGTAGATGGGTTGAAATGAAAGTTGGGTTTTTGATTAGGGATTTCCATGTTTTTGAGACAGAGGTACAGACAATGATGGATTTGATAGGTAGGCAATGGAAAATATGGGTAAGAATCTCATCAGGTAAAAATCCCCATCTCTTCTCATTGTCTGACATTGCTTCTTAGCTTAGCTTAGCTTACAAAGAGAGATGAAGGTGGTTAGGGATGAAGGTTGTGGACTGAATGGAGTGTAGCTGTAGAGTGTGGCTAGGAAATCAAACAAAACACACAGATTTGCACTTAGCATATACCAATTCATATAGTGACATTTACATCTTCTCTTAAGAACATAACTCAGCCTAACTAGTCAAATTTCACCTTGGCTTATAAACCTTGTCCAGCTAATTTTCTTGAGCCATGGCCCATGGGAGCAATAAATTGTATGATCCTATTCCACTGTCAATTACTAAGCATGCAAATCTGGGAACCAGACTAGCCTTAACCATTCTCCATTTACCAGTGGAGAGTGAATAAACCTCAACCTTGGGTCGATCCTTTCGAAGGTCAAGTGTATCCACTAAGGTGACAACCCTGACCACTTTATAGTCATTAGTTTTGGGATCAAATCCAAAACCAAGAGAAGCGTCGAACCCACCATGTGTGGAAAAGGTGACATTAGGATCAGGAAGTCGGAGAATCTTCCTAACACAACGGTTCAACAGATAAAATATGTCAGTGTATGTGAATAAATCATCAGAAAGGCAGAGCAGACCGTCACAAGTACCGACCACACGGAACACTGGGCAATGGGACTCCAAGGTCTGGACCTTGTGTGTTGTTGTTCAGTGAAATCATCATTATCATCATCTTGATGTAATGTATACACTTCTCTGTCAACTGTGGGTATGGTACCAAACATTTCAAATGGTTGTGTGGGAAGCCTGAAGAGGAGGAGGTTTTTGTGGGAAAGTCGGGTTTTTGATTAGGGATTTCCATGTTTTTGAGACAGAGGTACAGACAATGATGGATTTGATAGGTAGGCAGTGGAAAATATGGGTAAGAATCTCATCAGGTAAAAATCCCCATCTCTTCTCATTATCTGACATTGCTGCTTTGCTTAGCTTTGTCAAAGAAAGATGAAGAAGGTTAGGGATGAAGGTTGTGGACCCAGTGGATTGTAGCTGTGGAGAGTGTACCGGTGTTTTGTAGGGTCAGAAGCGACAACGTTTGGATTTATTTATATATTGGAGGAAAACAACGTTTGGACTTTGGATATTTTATTATGTGTCATTTAAAGGATATTTTAACAATGAAATATTTAAAGGATCAGACATTTCCTATTCTTTATGTGTCATTGACATTAATAATCTGTTTTAGACTTTAAAAGGTCTCTCAACAAAAAGCAAAAAGTTTTTTTCTTCCTCAAAAAAAAAAAAAAAAGCAAAAGGGGTCCTCCCTTGACATCTTCATGGACTTCATCAGTCTAAGTTCTTCTATGTTTTGAAAGCCTCTCTTGCATGGACTTCAAATGATCGCCTATAGGTTATGGTTTCTTTTGGGTGCCTTATGTCTTTTATTCGAATTCACCTCCTTCACCGTATGCATTTATCAAACATAGTACTAATAAAAATAAATGAATAAAAAAATAAAAATCTCTCTAGTATTACTTAGGTGGGGTTTGGATACAAAAGTCTGCATTTTGCAAGTTTTGCGGTTTTTTTTTTCACGCATTTCAAGTTTAATGTGGCTACTATTCATGAATAGTAGTCGCATTATTTGACTTTTCAGTCAGTAAACAGTGCACCGTACACTGTTCACGGGTCTCATAAATCTCACTTTTTAACAACTTTTTTATTAAAAATGAGTCCTACGGCACTATTTATACATTTAAAAATTATTTTGCTACAGTATTTTCAGTTTTCAGTTTTAGCAAAATAAGTTCTATCCAAACGTATCCTTAGTCTCTACCATCAAATCACAATTTTTCATACAAAACCAAAAATCAAATTTATCAATTTTCAATTCTAGTAGACACACAAATCAACTCAGCAACTAAAACAATCCAAATTTGGACCCAGAATGACTACAAATTGAAAATAAAAATAACATGATTCAATTTGATTGCTACTAAAATAAATGAACCAAATTAACAACTACCAAAATGTGGGAGACTAAATTGCCACTGACCCAAAAGTATATAGCCCAAAATGATGTTTTGTGCTCATGGGGTGATAACTTGGATTGAGGTTGCCAACTTTATTGTTGGATATATGAAAGTGAACCTCTGACTAGCATCCTTTGGCCACACTATTGCTATGCAAAAGTCCTTAGTCTCTACCATCAAATCACAATTTTTCATACAAAACCAAAAATCAAATTTATCAATTTTCAATTCTAGTAGACACACAAATCAACTCAGCAACTAAAACAATCCAAATTTGGACCCAGAATGACTACAAATTGAAAATAAAAATAACATGATTCAATTTGATTGCTACTAAAATAAAGGGACCAAATTAACAACTACCAAAATGTCGGGGACTAAATTGCCACTGACCCAAAAGTATATAGCCCAAAATGATGTTTTGTGCTCATGGGGTGATAACTTGGATTGAGGTTGCCAACTTTATTGTTGGATATATGAAAGTGAACCTCTGACTAGCATCCTTTGGCCACACTATTGATGATGCAAAAGTCCTTGCTATGAATTTTGTAGCCTCATCTTTCTCCCATGTAAAACGAAAAGGGAATGCTGCAGTCGATAGATTGGCTAAGCTTGCAAAGCATTGCCCTAGTTCACGCTAGTTCACGTTTCTTGCCAGATGACATTCCAAGTGATTTCCTCCATTTTGTAATTACTGACAGACTTCTGTTGATTAATAATACTCTTTGTTGTATCTCAAAAAAATAATAATAGTAATAATACTCTTTGACTGGTTTCTCCAAAAAATATATATATATATATATTTCAGTTAATAGTACATCTATGTTTTAAGGGTTGAATATGCAGGTTTAATAAGTTTATTAGTGTTAACAATACGACGTTTACACATTAAAGTTCTGTGATATATACAATAAAATTTGTATTATCTATAAATAATTTGTGGTGGATAAATTTAAATTGCAATGTATGTCGATTTTAAATTTTTTTTGTTTCTACATTCACAAGCTAATAAAAGAATGGAGATAATAATCAACACAATTGGTCATGATTGCTCATCAATTCCATTAGGTTTTCTTTCTTGAACTTGTAATCATTCCGCATATCAAAAATAAGACTCACGTGGTATGTACAACAAACGTCATGACATGAAAAATAAGATTATAGACATGGAATATGCAACTATCATTCTTTCTTTTTTTACCCACCTTTAACTTTCCATCATCATAAATGTATTCTATAGATACCTATAAACCCATTAAACAAGCATAATTGCTATCTAATTGACCGACTAAGGAGATATTTAACACAATTGGGTAGGGCGAAAATGGCACTGTAGCATCTTTAGGCGAAATATATAGAAATCTACCACTGTTTCGAAAATAAGTAGCAATTTACCACTTTTTTGATACTCGAGTTCCATCAAAAAAATTTTGGCTATTTTGAAAGCTATTTTTTCAAAAAACTCGAGTTCATAGAACTCGAATACTATTTAGAACTCGATTTCTCTAAACTCGAGTATCAAAAAAGTAGTAGATCCCTATATATTTTTTAAACAATGGTATATTCATGTATATTTCCATGAACAGTGGTAGAAGGCCATTTTGGCCCTATTGGGTAGCATATCCTTTGTCCCTAAAATACACAGGTGAGCATCATCTTCATCTCAATACAAGCATTGTAGACAAAAAGTGCTTAATAATTTATGAAAACACATTGAAACCATATTGCAAATTGTCCAGAAATATGAACATAACAAAGATGTAGCCATAAAAGGAGTTTTTAACATAAACAACTACAATCCATTTTGACTGTTTGACATAATAAACTAATTCCATACTAAGAAGTTAAACACCATCAAAAAGCTTTGTTGAATCTTTTCTTTTGCTGAGTTTAAGTCTGTTACTTATTCACAACTCATCATTGACCATGATTGCACAAAGTCCTGCAAGAAATTAAGAAATAAGTGCATTATTGTATTATCACTATAAGTAGATAAAATAACACTTACTAGTGTAGTAACTATATAGAAAAAGCCTACATCATCTTCTTTTTTGGTGTGTGTGTGGATAATTTAGAAAGAACCTACACCAATAATTGAGTTTTTTGGAATTTACATATTAAGAAGCACTCCAAGCCTTTACCACATAAACATGCGCACTAAGGGGGATGGGGGACCAAGCTAAATAATCTGAAGTATACTCCAATGCCAGCAATTATACAATAAGAAGATATTTTACTACTAAACAAAGGGAAATTGATTCTTAAAAAAAATATAGAAAAAAAATAAGGCAATTGTAAAGAGAATACATAGTGTTCCAAAAGAAAATATGAAAGTAGAAATATCAAACAATACATGGTAAGACAAAGAACACAAATACAATTTGACATCAACTATATTTTACAACCGAAACAAATATTTGAAAGTCAAGCCAAAGCCCACCAAACAACCACAAAATACTACTAAGAGTAAAAGTTCGTATCATCCATCAACATTCTCTAAAGGCTAAGATACCATTGCAAACTTATGGTCCTTGGGTGGTATGTTATCCTGCAATGCCTTAACCTGCAAAGGTTTATGCATAATTCAAGAATAAGATTGGTCTAAGCCAACCATAAGATAAATATACATTGTGAGGCGAAAATAGCCAAATAGCACCTTTTTGCAAACTACATGGCAATCTACTATTGTTTTGAAACTATGTAAAGATCTACCACTTTTTGGGTACTCGAGTGTGGCGAAATCGAGTTTTCCATGGTACTCGAGTTCCATGGAAAAAAATTTTTAAATTTTTCTGAGTACATTTTTTCAAAGAACTTGAGTTTTTGAAACTCAAGTTTCATCCCTACATATTTCCAAAATAGTGGAATATTGCTAATTTTTTTGGGAAACAGGGGTAGTGGCCCATTTTTGCCTACATTGTGATTTGAAGCTCAACTGTAACTCTAATTTAGATAAATGCTTTTTTTGACATGCAATGTCCAACTAAACACTAATCATGAATATAGTGACTTGAAAACCTAGAAAGTCAAAAATTTTTACAAGTACATAATCATGGGATGCATTTAGCTAGACACATATTTCCTGTGGTGCATTGGTAAGAGATCTTATATGGTATGCTTAGTCTATTTCCAAGTATTGTTATATAGCTTGTTGGATATCAGGAACAAACTCCTCACTAGAGATAGATAACTATAATAAGGGTATCACTTGTCTTATGGTTGTGATATCTCTAAGGTACTATGAAACAAGGTTTTGAGTTCGAGTTCAAATGTCAGAGCTGCATGTAATATGCATATGAAACTAGATAGGTTTAAGAGGGGAGAAAATTCAAAGGTAAGAGTTCATTTCAAAGGCTACTAGAGTTTATTTCAAACATGAAGCTAAAAGAAGTCACCATAAAATTGCCAGCAAAGAAAAATTTGAGCGCACCTATCTATACATTGTAAATCATAAGTGGCAGGAAACATGAACTTCAGAATTTGGTTTGATAAATAAGCTTGCTCAATGTTGATAACCAAGACTGACCACCTTTTTTATAAGTAATAAATGAATATATTGAAGAAAATTTGAAATGAGAACAAACAATTTGAAGTATACATGCTATGATGCTATGTAGTCAACTATTGCCTTAATATAACCGACAATAATCACAACCAAGATATGCTAATTATCTTAAAGATAAAGCCACTTAAAAAGTTAATCAATTAGCAATAATAAAAATTGAATTGAACATTTTCATATCAAACAGTCTATATTCATTTCTAATGTATGATATGATCAATGCCAAGTGTATATAAAGAACAAAATGAAAATCCAAAAAAAAAATCATGAAATGCATCTAACCTATTTTCCACAGTACGTAATTGGCACCATTGGCAGCTTTATTGATTTTTTTTAATTAGTAAGTTACACATGGACCCAATGAGTCTTGAACCCATTACCTCATCCTCCATCTAGCACTTATAAGGGGAGGAAGTGCCAGTTGAGCTGGAGCTCATTGGCTACCAACGCCGTCACCATTTAGGTTCAGTAAAAGCTGAATTTCTACAAGAGAGGATACCATTCCAACCCCAAGAGTTAGACAGCTTA
This sequence comes from Quercus ilex subsp. ballota, assembly GCA_032727855.1. NCBI lineage: Eukaryota > Viridiplantae > Streptophyta > Magnoliopsida > Fagales > Fagaceae > Quercus > Quercus ilex. The sequence goes on along the minus strand of CM064914.1, from coordinate 4,974,577 downwards.
AATTGACACTAAATATGCTTTCTCTCTTACAGAACTTAGCCATTAACACCTTAGACAATTAAAAAATTTTAATCAGAAATAACTCTCCAGGACTGCTTTGCTACCAAAGCGTAAATCCATCTTTCTTAGATGAGTAGCTAAAATTCCAGTTTAGTATATGAATTTTCTTGATCCCTACATCATGTCTTCAGAAAAATTCCAAATCCTTCTATCAACATCCTCACAAATTGCACCGTGCACTTTAAAGCATGAGAAAGGGTAAACAGGCAATGAGCTCATAACATGTTTGATTAAAGTTAATCTACCTGACTAATACAACAATTTTTCCTTCCATAATTGTGGCTTTTAAGCTACTTTCAACTACAGTTTTAAAATGTTGTCTTTTTCTGACCTATATCTAAGTTGGACCCAAATACCTACCAGGTCCATCAGCTTTTTCACCTTAAGAAGATTTAACCCAGGATTTATACTCTGTTCAAGAGTGTTAGAACTGAAAAACACCTCAGGTTTGTCAAAATTACAATTTGTCAAAAAGGTCACAAACACACAATACCAAAATTTTCAAAACACTATCTTGCATATCATTAGTACCTTGAACAACAGTAATACAATCATCGCAAACAATAGATGAGAAATAGGATCCAGACTTCTTGCAATCGTTACTCCTTTATGATACCTTGTAACTACCCCTCAAATAAGGCCAGAGACAAGATAAAGGCAAAAGTGGATTCCCTTACCTTAAGCCACATTGAGGGAAAAGAAATTTAACCAAGGAACCATTCAATACAATCTAATAAGAAACTGTACAAATGCATTTCTTAATCAAGTTGATCTAATGAGGACTAAAATTCAATTTTTCCAGCACATCCAAAACGAAGTCCCAGCTAAGTCCATCATAAGCTTTATTCACATCAACTATAAAGACTACAAACCATGTTTTCACCCTCCTAGTCTATCTAATCTTTAGATTATCAGAAATCAATCTCCCTTTAACAAAACCATGGCTGGCAACAAAAACTAGGTAGCAGTCTCCACAAGTTATACAGGCATGACTCATGAGCTTGGAGATCATGACTGAATGCTAACTTTTTAACTGAAGATAAAAGAATATGTGTGTAGGAATTCATGAAATCATCCATTGCATATCATATTATAGGGAAAAGAAAAAAGAAAGGGAAAAAAAAAACTCTGACGACGAAATGAAGGACAAAAAATCTCTTTATAGTGTTGATGACATATTCATGCATTTCCAACTAGCCACTCAAATGATATTTAGCAAGAGGCACAACTCCACCGATGCTTTTTTACACAAAAACATTGAATCAAAGAACACTAAGAAAAGCATCAAACGGATTCTCAAATTCATGAGTTGAAGAAATGTATATTTAGCTAAGGGTAATTTTCCCCATTCTATTACCTAAAGAAGCACCGTTGTTTAGTTGTTGGATGCTGAATGATTAAGTGTCTTTTCCCAGTATTTCGCTTTCACTACTTTCATTATCACACACCAAAAATGGTTCCCCAGAGCACACTATTGTGCAAATGGCTCAATTGCAATAAAGTGGTGTAAAGCTTAATTAACTTGAGACTTTGTCCCATGTGGAGATTAATATAACAATAGAGTGGAATCGCAAAAGTTAAAGGTATAGGGGTAATATCATCCAATCATTCATTGCATCTTCTCTACAACAAAATAAAATGGTTCCACTTTGATTCAAACCTCATAAACATTGAAATTTCTATTAGGGGCTAGCAAGATGAAATAGAAGGTATGTTATCGATATCAAATTCTAATAAAAAGAACAAAACCCCCAGGTATTTTATCAAACACTTAGCATGAACGTAACAAAAATAAAAATTAATGGGAGGGCGAACGGAGTGGCTTTTTAGAGAATATATATGCATCTTCTTGTGTAGCAAATACTTATTTGATATTCAAGTAGACATTTAAAGAATAAAATGGACAAAAGAAAATAAAAGGAGAAAATACCTTGATTTTGCCAAGAAGAAATGAAACATAGATCTAATTTGGATTTGGGAAATGGGAATATATAAAATAACATGTTTCAATACATGCAAAGCAAACATTAACGGGAGAAACTCTTTTATTTGAGAAACAAAATAAATTAGTAGTGGAAGAGTCCAATAAATTGGAAAAGGGAGTGGAACAATGATATCACAGCTATGTGCCATGTATAATTGATAGAAAGAATATGGGGAAAGTGACTACACTAAAATCCAAAAGACCAAACTGAAATCTCTTAATCTTCTGCATTTATCTAACTGAAGTGAGATCGCAAGTCATTATTTTGAAAGGAGATGAACAATGTATCTGTAGCTTAGGTAGTGTATCTGGGCTTGGGCTTTGTATGAAATATGGTCTTTGAGTCAAAACGTTTGGCTAATTTAAAACGTCAACCTAGTTTTTGGAGAACAAAGAAGTTAATGTGGAAGGCTAAATGCAAAATTAGAGCACCATAATGCAGAACTTTATGCTCTACCACATGAGATCTCTACTTATATATATATTGATTGATTAATTGATGATTCCCTAGAACATCACTAAAGTAGAATATCCACAAAACATCTCTACGCTATTGCTTCTACTTTTTAAACTGCAACGAACACTTCAAACAACCTAAAAAGAAAAAAGAAACAGAAAAGCCAAAACTTTAGATTAACAGGACCTTAGATTTTACCATTCTAAGCATTACATGATTCAACCTTCCTTGATAGCTATTTCTTTTTGGTCTCTAAGAATTGAACCTGAAACACATAAATTGTTTCATCGTTGAATTTAATATCATAACCATATAAAAACAACTATAAAATTGATGCAAAAAAGAAAAAAAGAAAAGAAGATACAATTGCACAGCATAAGAAATCTCAATCACCTTTGTCTTTTTAACTCATAAAGGATTTGAACCTTGATTATTGCAGGACATTTCTCAAGGTCAAGAGTTGCATTGTCTTGCACTTTCTGTCTAAATCTAGAAGTTCTCAATAGTAAAACCAGAAATGAGAAGACAATAAATAGCAAAAAACAGTAATTATAGGAGCAACGTGATCAATAAAAAAGTGTGGGCCAATTTTGTCCCTATACATTTAATTGTGTCACTTTTGTCCTTCAAATTTTAAAATCAAAGTCCCTCAACTATTATTTGTGTCAATTTCATCCTTCAACTTTCAAAATCAAATCAATTGTATCCTTCAATGTTGACTTGATTTTGTAAGTTGAGAAACAAAATTGACACAATTAAATATGTAGGGATGAAATTAGAACCACCCCCATTGTTAGATGACCAAAAGTGCAGTTTGTTTTGCTAAACAAAATGTTGGTTTGAATTCTGGTAAGGTTTGGCATTGAGGGAATTCAGGTATGAATGCTACTATATTTGTGGTTTATTTCGCAATGTAGAAAACAAGTAAGAAAAAATGGTCAAGGGGAATTAAAGATAAACATAACCTTTTTCCCCCCTATGAATGAATGAATTTTCAAACTAAACAAATTATACAAACAGAGCAAGCAGCAAACTAAATAGGAACTAAAACAAAACTTACAAATAATCAAACTAAAACCTAGGCCTTAATCACTCTTCTAATCAAAAGCAGGATAGCCTCCACTGACCTTACATTGCTGCTACATACAAGAGCATTTCTTTGAATCCAAATATAATAAACCACCAAAGACCAAGCAAGTTTGCATATGGTGCTTTCAAAACTTTTACACTTCAACCTATCCATTCCCCATAGAACCACTTAACACAAGCTATATACCTGTGATTTTATTAAGCATCATCACTTAACTTGCTCCAATAATCTCTTTGAGAGAGGATACTCAAAAAACAAGTGGTCCTACTCTCATGGCAGCTCTTGCAGAAGACACAAAACATCACTATGATAGCCCCATTTAAATGGCCTGTCTTGAGTGGAAAGTCAGATCACTTTCTACCACTTCATTTCAGGAGATACAGTTCTTATTTACTCCTAAGCTTATTTACAATAGAACTGCAATGTTATGTTGTTTCTTCTAAATATGATTAATCTCAATACCTTCTACTCCCAACATGGCTCAATGCATTATTTATTCTTTAAGTAGAAGGGAAAACAGAATTGCACCTAAATGAAATCAAACATTGAAGGATATTAAACAATTACATACCAATTGTTGCTAAAAGGGAAGAAGAGTGAATATCTACTAATAATAGTAATTAATAAATAAATAAATGAAATCAAGAAATCTTTCTCTATAACAGACTACGGTGATATTATCTTTACCTTCACTCCACATTTATATATCAAAATCTCAAGATGAAAAAAAAGGTAAGAAAAGTTATCAAGTCTATACCTTCAATTTAACTTAAAGCTCACCTAACTTCTATATATAACTGTAATATCATCTTGAAACTTCATTACAGTTGAACTCAAGGGTTTTTTTTTTTGTTGAAAAGTAATACTCTTTAGATTCAGCATACATAACAAATGTATATAGTATTTTATAAATAATAATTGCCAAGCCTAGTAGCTTGATTTACATATGAATGAGGCTTTAAATTTAGAGAGAGAGAGAGAGAAGAAAGTGGCAAAGGCACTCAAAGATATAACTAAAGAAGGCAGCCTAGCTTGGAATTGAGGTTGTTTTCAGATGGAGGCATATTTCTTTGAAGTTTGATTAATATGTTCTAATTGTCTTTGATGATGAATACAGACTGGAGTTGGAATCATCTTTGACAAAGGTAAGGATGAACCCAAATCAAATGCATCATTCAATCCCAAACCTAGCCAACCTATAGGTAAGAATACTCACCAGAATAATGATCACTAAAGCTAAACCTAAAATGTAAAAAGAAATAACAAAGCTAAACCTTTAGACAAATTAGACCTTTCAATATTTTACCACACTAAGCATAACATGATCCAACATGCCTAGATAGATTTATATCATTTTGGTCTCTAAGAGTTGAACTTGAAACTCCTAAATTTGTTTATCATTAAAGTTAATATCTTAATAGTATGATATAGTAAATAAAAATGCAAATATAGAAATTGAAAAAAATAAGGATATGGTACAGAACCCAACCATAAAAATCAATAAAGAGAGAAATAGAACCTTAGTGTTAGCCGTTGAGGTCTAGATCTATTCAAGTTTAAGAGCACAGAGGTTATTGAAATGTTTCAAATCATCGGAGGAAACAACCTTGAACCTTCTTGGGAAAACAAATCAAATCAATAAAAGACAAATATTATAAAAACAGAACACAAAATTGCAACGTGGAAAGAGATCTTGAGCTTACCAATTACTTCAACAGCAACAATGTTAAACAGCTACATTAGAATAAATAAATCAACCAAATCAAATTCTTTTTTTATAAATAATAATTACAAAGCCCAACATCTTGATTTCCCTTTGAATGAGCCTTTGAATTTAGAGAAAAAGATGAAACTAAAGAGGGAGGCATACCTTGGTAAAGAATGGTGTCCTGTGTCTTTGGGACCATGAAAAAAGGTTGATATTCTTCTAATCACAATTCTAAGCAGTCTCCATTGTTAAAAAATGAAGAACAGGAGAGTGAATAAGGATGATGAAGAAGTGAGTGTTTAGAAAGGCTTCTTCTTTAGCCTAATCCTGGCACATGGATAGGGTTGGAGGACAGCTCCACTTTCAATTGGGCTTCGCCATTTGTGTCAAGATTGGAGTCGATTTCTTTTTTGCTGTCAAAGTCAAATTCCGACACATCTAGAATCTCCTCCTTGGCTAAAAACCCCATTAATCTAGAAACAAGGAAGACCCACAACAAATGCATTCTACATCAGACTCCAAACCATTTTATGAAATTAAAGTGATTTCAACAAATCACAACATAGTACAACATGCCTTGGGAACCTTCTTGAAAAACTCTAGCAAAACCACCCACAAATTGTCTTGACTAGTTTTTTTTCCCACCATGTCTTTGGGCATTCTTCTTCATCCTTATGAGCATGATATGTTGCTCTACCTTGACCATCCTTACAATCCACTTTGGTTTTTCAATTTTAAACACAAGATATCCCATCAAAGTTCCAAATATCACTCCACAACCATAACCCATCGATACAGCTTGCCAACCAAACCCATTTTCAATCTTTAAATTGTCTTCTTGTTGTAAAGTCAATGGTTGTTGTTTCTTTGCCTCATGGCTATCGCACATTCTTGACAACGGAAATCCACATAATCCTAGGTTTTCAATGTACGAATCATTATCAAACGTATTGAGTTGCTTTCCTGAAGGTATCTGTCCTGTAAGTTGGTTATGTGACAAGTTTAAAACTTCAAGCCACAGTAGATCTGCCAATTGCCCAGGAATCTCCCCAATAAGCTTGTTGAAAGAAAGGTCTAACCATTCAAGATTTTTCAAATTTCCAAATGATGATGGAATATAACCTGTAAGGTTATTGTGAGAAAAGTTGAGCCCATGGAGTGATTTTAGCGTCCCAATTATCTTCGGCATCTCTCCGCTGAAACAATTGTTTGAAAAATCAATGGTCGTGAAGATAGTTTGGATTCTCACCAACTCAATATACGATCCTTTAATCATCACATACAAAGAATCCTGATAATACCCATCTCCCATATATTTCAATGTAACTTTTTCTTCACCCACATTTGTCATGGCTTTCAAATATTTGAAATATTTTCTTGGCAAAGGACCATTAAACTCATTGTTAGAGATGTCTAAGATTCGCAAATTTGGAAAAGGAAATTTGGTCTTAGGATTGCCTATATGACCTTGAAATTTGTTTGATCTTATGACAAGAACCTGTAATTTTAGAAGACTTCCTAACCAATAAGGGAAGGTTTCATTTATCTTATTACTTCCAAGATCTAGAACTTCCAAGTTCCTACAATTTGCCAAAGATCTTGGCAATGGCCCTTCCAATTGATTGCCATTAAGGTTAATATTCCTAAAATTATTTCCCTTGGAAAATGTTGCAGGGATGGTACCATGAAGGCTATTCATTCGCAAATCCAACACTGAGAGGACATTAGAGTGTACCAAACACTTAGGAACCACACCACTTAAGTTGTTATGAGACAAGTCTAGAACGCCAAGGGAACTTGCATTGCAAATTAAAGAAGGGATTTCTCTATTTAACTTGTTATTGGAGAAAAAGATATATCGTAGACTATGAAAACTTAGAGTGGGAAATGGTCCTTGAAGCAAGTTGTTGCGAAGATCAAGAAAATATAATGAATCCCTCCCCACATCCCCCAACCATCTTGGAACTTGACCATAAATTCTATTCTTGGAAAGGTCTAAGAATTGTAATGTTGTTGCTGTTCTTAAGAAAATTGGGAATTCACTAATGTTGCAAGAAGACAAGTTTAGACTGCTAAGTTTGGGCAGGGTATAGGTGACATTATTGTTGATGCTAACTAAGTTACTTGAAAAATCAACATAATAGAGATTTTTTAGCTTTGAAAACATGTCTAACTCCAACATAATAATCAAGTTATTTGATGAGAGAGATAGATAAGTAAGGTTAACAAATCTAGATATTGACCTTGGTATAGTACCCTGTAGCTTATTATAACCCAAATCAAGATGCTCCAATGAATTGGACTTGAATTTATCAATCTCACCAATGAATTGATTACCATCAAGACTTAACGTCACCAAAGAGGGCAAATTGAACAACCAGGATGGCAATGTCCCATTTAGGAAATTTGAACCTAAAGAGAGATCAATTAGATTAAAACCACTTACAGGATTAGGAAGGGGACCAACAAGTTGATTGTTGTAAAGGTATAAAGTTGAGAGATTTGGCAAGTTTAATAGTGACAATGGCAACAAACCTGTTGAAATATTCCCCAATAATTAAAAAAATTATTAGTTTATACGTATGCCAAAAAAAATTAAAATTTGAAAGTCGCAATTAAATCTCACCGCTGAAATTATTAGATGACATATCCAAAAAAGTAAGCTCTGTAAGCTTCCCAAGTGATGGTGGAATTGACCCAGTCAAATTGCAATTAGCGAGATCCAAATTCTTCAAGGAATTCATATTGCCGATAGAAACAGGTAATTCTCCCGAAAAGATTGCTTCAGAGAGATCTAAGAACTTCAACAAACTACGGCTCCAATTACACTTTGGAAGAGAAACTTCAAGATTCCAATTTACCCCTAAATCAAGAGTTTGTATACTGGGAAGGCAGAGAATGCTATTTTCGAGTTTCCCCTGCAAGTTACAGTCATTGAGACTAAGAGTTGTGATAGAGGAGGATAGATTCATCAAAGAATTAGGTCTAATTGAGGACATATCTGAAAAATCTAGAAGAAGTTCCCTTAACTGAGTAAGGTTATTCCACACTGGTGTTTCAATTAATAGCCCATCGTTGGAAGAAAGATCGAGTGAAAGCAGCGAAGACAAATGAGAGATTTCATATGGGATTTTGCCGGAAAACATGGAATTAGAAAAGTTAAGATGAGTCAAACTCTTAAAGTTGCCAAACTGGGACGAAATTAGGGAGCGATTGAAGTTATTTCCAGCGAGATTCAAGCTCGTGAGATGGCGAAGAAAGAAGAGGGTACTGTTGGGATGAATGGGGCCATTAAGCCAGCTGCAACTGAGATCAAGGCCAATAAGATGGCTTGTGGTTTGGTCACACAGGACGCCATCCCAACTACAGCAGTCCCTATCCTCCTTCCAAGAGGCTGTCTTTGGATATGAAATATCACACATCTGAGAAACATCTCTATGAAGAGAAAGAGAGTGATTAAAATGGAGTAAAGCAGAGCAGGGTGAGACTGAAGACAACGAAGAAGAAGATGGAAAATGAAAGAGCAAGGAAAGTAGAACAAGAAGGCAGAATAATTGACACTTCCAACCTAAACACCCCATTTGAATTTGATACCCAAAAAGAGAAAAGAAGGCAAAAGCAAAACACTGTAAATATATATGATGGGGCATGGGATGAGATGAATAGTAAATGAAGATTTTATACACTTCCAAGTCAATCGAAGTCTTTGAACGCAGTTACATAAAAATTAAAATAAAATAGAATAAAAGATTTTTAACACAGTTGACTTCCCCCTGAGTTGTTGGATTATGTTAGATTAGAGTATCCAACACGCATGTGATCACACCCACCACTTGGATAGGAGCGCCCAAGAACCGTCAATCAAGGCTATCAAGCTGACACAAAGTACTGGAATTTATTTCTTTTAATAACAAGTAATTCCCTTTTTCCTGCGTAGAAAAAAAGTTGCACGACGTATTTGATGGTCATGACTCGTGATATAGAAGTAGAACATACAAAACGTATATGATGGTCGTGACTCTGATATAAGCATTTTAACGTCTTCTCAGCGTTCAGTGTCTACTTCAAGTGCTCACATTTTGATAACTTCCTCAAATCATGGTTGAAATGGTCCAAACGACAAATCCCCACTACTTATAAATATGGTTTGGTTCCTATGTCCCGCCATTGACCAAACGACTTCGTGGATCACTGATGTGTGTAGGCATTCCTTACATCTAGCAAGATAGTCAATAGTGTATTGCTACCGGTCATAATGGCCAGGAACTGTACCAATACCCTTCTAAAATGAACCGATAAAATACCATTCTGCACTAACCTCTATCGACTAACAAGGGATTTTAGGTCCTTCTGCCAGTACCAGAAAAATAATTTAGAAAATAAATGGTTATAAAATTAAATTAATATGCTTAAGCTAATATTTGGGTATATAAAATATTTGAATTTTAAGTATTAACTGGTATTGAGCTATTTCATTCTTTTTTTCTTTTTTTTTTGGACAAAGAGATATTTCATTCTCTTTGCCTAATCAAAATGATATTTAATACAGTATTGACGGATTGCCAACCTCAAAAGGTGAAAAATTTAAAGGAAATGGGAAACAAAAGTGCTAATAACGTGATGAAATTGCTGGTATAATTAGGTCAAAATTGAGCAATTTTGCTATCATTTTAGTTTTTCAATCACATGTTTGTTTATATTAACAAAAATACAACACATAATTTAATGAAATCCTTCCCTCTAGACCTTTTTTTTTTTTAATTTAATTTGAAATATTTTTCTTTCATTAAGTTCTCTATAGAGTTTGCTTTTTGTGACCTTGTTTTGTCATATTAACTAATTTGAGTGTTTGTATGAAAATATATATGATTATTCTTCTTAGAGAATAGAGAGGACAATAAATTTCTAACATAGTATATGGAATAACTTATATATTGCAAGATGAGTTTCACCACCAAGGATTAAAAAGGAACAACTTTCTTTCTTACTCATGCAAAACTAATGTCAATAGGCAGCAAAAGAGAAAATATGCATTCTTATATCACTTCCAGGGGTTTTTGGCTTTAGGCTAAAAAAATCTCTCTTAAAATGAGGAAACGCTTGACAAATTTTCTTTTGCACTTAGATGAAACATAAGAAACAATGAAGTGATTACCTTTAAAAGAAGTGTATTGCATTTATACAAGAAGACTAGAAGCACATAGATTTCATATGTTTAAACCGATAATGCTCATTGTTTTTACCTGGTGGCCTTCATTTAATAAATGGGTGCTATTCAGAGGCAATGTCGTCATTATGAGACCAAATTGATAGAAGATAGAAGAAAAGAGTAAAGAGTAGTTTTAGAATTACAAATTATTCTACAACTTTGACGTGGCAAATTGTGAGTGGTTATGTATTATTTACACATAGACCTACCATTTTTTTTTTTACCAATCACACTTTCCCATGTCATAGTTGTGGCAAGAAATTGTGAAAAATTATGTGGTCCTAAACTTTTCCAAATGTAAAATGAGAGAAGAATGCTAGGATAGCTAATCGTAGGAGCCTACATTACTTGCTAATGTCTTTTTTTCTTTTTTTGATAAGTAAAAATATATGCATGTAATTACTAATGTATTTCTCAAGATTATTAAACCATTGAAAAGCCAATGAAGTATGTGGCTTATTCCAATGCCTTATATATGCAGTTTTCCTCTTGTCAAGGCCTCCAAGGATACGACCCTATCTAGTAATGTTTGCATCACCAACAACATTTAGGATTGCAACATTTAAAAACACTTCATTCTGGTCAAAAACATTTTAACTTAGGGATTAGATGGTAATATGCAACATGCGATTTTCTCTAACTCCCCCCCCCCCCCCCCCCTTCTCTCTTTCTCCTTTTAACTTCCTGATATATTAGATGTATTCAATTGATTCCTTTAGACCCAATATATAATTACAAGTACAACTGCTCTCTAATTGACTCAGGAAGGTGAAATTTAACACAACTAGGCAGCATATCCATGTCCACAAATCAAACACAAACTGTGAACAGCATTGACAACCATCTTCATTACAATGCAAGCATGCCAAACAATATCAAGTGCTTAATCATTTCGGTACATGTTGAAACCAAATTGCATATCATCTAGAAATACTAACATAATAATGATGTAGCCACAAAAGGAGATTAACATAAACAACTACAACTAGGCAAGGAGAAGCTTAACACAATTGGGCAGCGCATCCATGTTCCCAAAACACAAACACACCCACTATGTTGGTGAGCTTCTTCATCACAATGCAAGAACGACAGTCAAAACAAAGTGCTTAATCATTTCTGCAAACACAATAAAACCAACTGCAAATCATCCATAGTTACTAATATAAAAATGGTGTGGCCACAGAATGAGTGTTAACATAACAACTATGATTCATTTGCATAATAAACTAATTCCATACTAAGAAACAAAACACCATCAAAAAGCTTTGTTCAATCTTTTCTTTTTCTAAGTTAAAGTCTGTTACTGAAGCTCATCACCAACCATGATTGCATAAGGTCCTGCAAGAAATTAAGACACATAAGTGCATTCTTGTTTGTGATTTAACACTAGAAGTAGATAAATTAACACCAATTAGTGAGGTAACATATAGAAAAAACCTAAACCAACCTACACTACTATTTATGGTTTTCCTGAATGTACATATTAAGAAGTACTCCAAGCCATTACCACATGAAGATGTGCACCAAGGATGGGGACCAGGGTAAATGAACTAAGCATATAACCACGCCAACAATTACATAATAATAAGATATCACATATATCATTGCTACAAAAAGAATTATGAACCTAAGATTGCTCTTTTTGTCAGCATATTTTCAAATTTCAATTACGGAAAAACAAAAGGCTAAAAAGATGCTTAATACCTATTAACTCCAATAATTTTCCTTTCAAAATTGAGGCAAAAATGCTTGCTGCGCTGCCTATTGCTGCCTTGAACCAGGAAAAGTTATACAGTTAAGAAACAACCTAACTGAGGGAAAGTAAAAGAAACTAGATGCAAAAGTTAGCATTCTCCATAACAAGAAAAATTTATGCAAAAATCACAAATTGAACAACAATTTCTTGCAAACAACAAAAAATATCACAAATCTCATGGATTGCTTTGTTCATCAGCATGTCCCCAAAACTGTGGCTGACCCAATCAATAACTCAACTAGAACTTGCAAACAAATCTAGTAACCTAGTCAGGAAGCTATACCACCCATCCCTAAGTAACACAATCCTATCTTACTCCCTCCCCAAAATTGATGGGAGCCAAAATAGGCTTGTTTGGCATCACTCCAGCTTGGGTGAATACTAGGTCAAAAAAACCTACTACCTGCTCCATCTAGCTAATAAGCATAATGACCCAAATGAGGCCAGGGTCAATGATACACCTAATGAGGAATAGTCCAGCATCTGGAAAGTAAACTGCCAGTGAAAACCCTTACCTTCATTTGGGAAAAAATTCATGACAGCCTGCCAGTCAGAATGAATCTCAAACATAGAGGTATTCTGCCAAGAGGAGAATGAAACCACATCTCACATATTTCTAGCTGGTCCCTTGGCAAGGGCTGTCTAGTTGGGATCAGATTCTCCCTTAGAAAATCAGAGTTAGGACAGACTTCAGTAATACACTGGTTAACAAGGTGCATGTGGCCTTCTTGCAAGTGATCTTCACCACCCTATGGATAATCTGGCTTCACAAAAATCTGGTCATCCATGAGGAAAACACCCTAATCCAATTGAAGTGGTGCTCACATCCAGAACTCTCATTTGCAGGTACCATGATGCATACAACAACAGCAACCGGCCTAAAACTGAGGAAAGACATGATGCATCCGCCACAGAGTTTGTTAAGGAGTGGCAACTAAATATCAAAGCTGCAGGAGAAAGGCACAAGAAGAATAAAAGGGGAGGACACACATTTTAAGCCAGAACTATAGCAGAGACCAGAATCTTTGAGGGATGCAACAATTCCAAAGCTGATTCCATAATGTTGGCACATCAGGAACCTATCTTAGAAGTAGTGCTCATGGCAAAGGAGCTAGGATACTGGTGACTAGTAGTGCTCACCAATAGCAAGAACACAGAGAATGAGTGCAAGAATAAAGTTAAATCCTAGTGGAGGAACCAAATTCCTTTAGCAGACCTGAACTATCCATGACACGGCCAAATAACCTACCAAGCCACCTGTGCATTTTGGCTGGGTTAACCCAACAATATTGTAACATCACTGTTTGTTGCTTGCTATGTGTTTTGATCTCCTGAGCAATAGTGCTTAACTAGTGCTTTGAGCTGTTTTCTTAACATACCTATCAAAACAAAAAAAGTATGATACCTTGGACTCTTAATTTGGATTATCTATATTTGATTATGAATTTGGATTGTGAATTTTACAGGGGAAAATGTATATTCATAATGTTAAGACAGGATGGAATAGAAGGCTTTATGAACATGGTGGAACAAAAGATGATTGTTGCTGGCTATGTATTTTTATCCCATAAGCAATAGTGCTCTGAACTAGTGCTTTGAGCTGTTTACTTAATATACCTATCAAAACAAGAGAGTATGATACCTTGGACTCTTAATTTGGATTATCTATATTTGAGTATGAATTTGGATTGTGAATTGTACAGGGAAAAAATGTGTATTTATAATGTTAGGAAAGAATGGAATAGAAGGCTTTATGAAAATGATGGTACAAAAGATGATTGTGGCTTCAGCATCAGCGCCCCCCACCCCCCCCCCCCAAAAAAAAAAAAAATGATTAAAGTTGGTATTGAACATTGTGCAGCTGGCTAGCCAAAGATCATTCATTCTGCATTAAATAGACTCTTACATCAGAATTGGGGTTTTAATTTAGCTTTTATGGATCAAGTTCCATACTTCTATTTCTTAGCAAGTATGGTAGTTTGAAGTTGATGTCTTCGATTTACCTAGTTCTTTCTTTATTGCATCCACTGGTGTGAAAATATTAACTTATTCACAAGATATTAAGAGAGCGAAGGAAAAACAACAAAATGAAATGGAGTCAACAAAACAATACATGATACATCTAAGCATAAGTACTTTATTGGGACTGAAAACATAATGCAAAACATGCTAAGGAAGGAAAGATAACATAATAGTTCCAAAAGAGGAGTATAAACAGGTCATTTTCAATTCTTATTCTTTAACCACCCAAAGCAAGCAATATCGGCAGGTGAGCTGTTTTTTCAAGGAACATGGCTTTATGAGAATGTTCTTAGTAAGAAGATATACAAGAAAATTATTTAGCATAAACATTTAATAGTTGATAGAATGAAAAAATTTAAAATAATAATATAAGGAGAGCATGAAAGAACATGTAGGATGAATGTGAAAACATACAATTAAACAAGGTCACCACTCACCACAAAATTGCCAACTAAGAAAAATTTGAGCACATCTCTCTATACTTTGTAAGTTATTAGTGGCAGGAAATATGAACTTTGCTAGATAAATAAAATATCTCAAACTTGACAGCCAACAGTGACCATGTTTTTAATATAAGTAATAAATGATTATATTAAAGAAAATTTGAAATGAGTATAAACAATTTTTTGTATAGACGCTGCATACTCAAACATCACCTCAATATAACCAAAAGCGACCGTTACATTAATAAGCTATTTATCTTAAAGATAAAGCAACTTAATTAAGGTAATCAATCAATAATAATAAATTTTATAGAACAAAGCGATATCAATCAGTATATACTCCTACCTAATGTATTATCAATGCCAAGTGCATATAAAGAACAAAATTAAAAAACAATATTCCATAAAAAATAAAAATAAAAAACAATAAACAAATAAAAATCATGAAATGAAATGCATCTTACCTATTTTCGTTAGTATGTAACCACACCATTGGCAGCTTTGTCGAGCAAAATGAGACTCTCAACGTAAGCATCAACAAAATTGTACTTATATCCAATAATCCCAAGATCCTTAGTCTCTTTGGTCTCAAGATCCTGCGACACGAGGTGTCCTCCATCCATTTCCCACACAATCTTGCCACTCCTTGTGAAACCCACTGCCCTCCGTATATAGTCTCTTGAAAGGAAGCCACCTTGACTAGTCATAGTTAAACTTAAAGCTTTGGTCCACGAAGAAACAACACCATACTGTTTCATCACCCATATATCGAGACAGTGACTATCATAGTCCTGGTGAAAGAAGGCGATGGAGTTCCCATATGTGGAAATAGGAGAGCAAAGCTGCATATTTTCACGGGTATAAGCTGGAAGTTCTGGCAGAAGCATTTTGAGGAAGACCTCATCCCCCAAATCAAACACCAAAACAAAATGATGAAATGAGCCATCATCAGCCCTGGTGAAAACACGCCAATGCAGAGCCCCATTGACAAATGCCTGTGGTTCACGACCATCAATAACACATCTGGGAACCAGACTAGCCTTAACCATTCTCCATTTACCAGTGGAGAGTGAATAAACCTCAACCTTGGGTCGATCCTTTCGAAGGTCAAGTGTATCCACTAAGGTGACAACCCTGACCACTTTATAGTCATTAGTTTTGGGATCAAATCCAAAACCAAGAGAAGCGTCGAACCCACCATGTGTACCGAAGGTGACATTAGGATGAGGAAGTCGGAGAATCTTTCTAACACAAGGGTTCCACAGATAAAATATGTCAGTGTATGTGAATAAATCATCAGAAAGGCAGAGCAGACCGTCACAAGTACCGACCACACGGAATACTGGGCAATGGGACTCAAGGTCTGGACCGTGGAAAGGGAAATCTAACCTTGTGTGTTGTTGTTGTTCAGTGAAATCATCATCATCATCGTGCAATGTATACACTTCTCTGTCACCTGTGGGTATGGTACCAAACATTTTAAATGGTTGTGTGGGAAGCCTGAAGAGGAGGAGGTTTTTGTGGGAGTGGCGGAGATGGGTTGAAATGAAAGTTGGGTTTTTGATTAGGGATTTCCATGTTTTTGAAACAGAGGTACAGACAATGATGGATTTGATAGGTAGGCAATGGAAAATATGGGCAAGAATCTCATCAGGTAAAAATCCCCATCTCTTCTCATTGTCTGACATTGCTGCTTAGCTTAGCTTAGCTTTCAAAGAGAGATGAAGAAGGTTGGGGTTTAGGGATGAAGGTTGTGGACTGAGTGGAGTGTAGCTGTAGAGAGTGTGCTATAGGATCAGACTCAGATCAGACAACGTTTGGATCTATTTATATATTGGAGGAAAACAACGTTTGGACTTTGGATATATTTTATTATGGGTTTTTTGGTTCCACAATAAAATGGGTTTACCAAAGCATATTTGTTTACATTTAATTTAACAATGAAAATTTAAAGGATCAGACATTTCCTATTCTTTTTATGTGTCATTGACATTAATAATCTTTTTTTTTATTATGCTATTAATAATCTTTTTTAGACTTTAAAAGGTCTCTTATTCCTATAAAAGACCCACACTTTATTTTTCTCAACAAAAAACAAAAGTACGGTCGTGAGACCTGGCTTAGTGGTCTTGGTGTAAACGCAAAAGCACTAGGTTTCATGTTCAATTCCTAATGGGCAAATTATGAGATTCTGCCTGCAATTATCCCTAGCTTCTAGCTCTCTCATAGAGATAGGGTGAGGTTTATGACCATCTCAACTATAATAGTTATGGCTCAATTCAACATTTTTTAGTAGGGAGTGTCTCTATGGTCACACCCAGGAGAGTGAGTCATAATAGTCGCCCCCACTCCTTTATTTTTCTTCAAAAAAACAAAAAACAAAAAATTTTGCCCCTTGTCATCCTCATGGACTTCATAAAACTCAGTTCTTCTATGTTAAAAAACTTCTCTTGCATGGACTTCAAATGATAGCCTATTGCCTTATAGGTAATGGTTAATGATGAAGCGTAAATTCGTCAGTCAAATAAGTTCGTCAGTAGAGTAAGTTCATCAGTCAAATAAGTTCGTCAGTAGAGTAAGTTCGTCAGTAGAGTTATACTGATGAAGCATGAGCTTGTCAGTCGAGTTGGTCAGATGGAAGCAATCCTCAGCCTATATGAACGTACTCTCAAAGGTGGTCACCGGTGTGGTGCCTGCCACAATGCCTCCGATGCCAAAGTCAGTATAAGAAGCTCTCTTAGGAATAAACAATGTAATTGAACAGAATGAAAGAGATCTCTTTGTGTCTATGTGTGTCTGTACCTTGCATTTGGCAATGTGGAGGCTTTATATATGCGGTTCCAGCTCCTAGCCGTTGGGGTAATTAAGGTGGTTTTAATGCTCTTCTTAGTAACGTTTCTTGCCTCATAATGTGGCTTCAATGTGCTCCAACGGCTCACACAGCTGGATCTGTAACTGCCCTATGTATTAATTTGCTGTATTAAATGGCCTTCCTGCCTTCGTCAGTGACGTGGGTATTAGTATGCTCGTCCAGGGATCATGGTCGTCGGTATCATGGTCGTTGTCTTCGGTAAATGAGTTCGTCAATCCCGTCAGTTAACAAATATTAAAAACGAAATCTTCTCTTGTGTAGTTTTAAAATATATATACATAAAGGGAAACACCATTTTGGTAGCAATCCAATCCATCCAAATTATTTTTAACTTGTAGTCACTTTGGTCCTTACTATCAAATCACAATTTTTCTTCCACTTTCTTGGCAACCAAGTACAAAACCACAAATCAAATTTACCAATTATCATTTTTTTTTTTTTGTGTGGTTAAAGACCAATTTTCAATTATAGTAGATAGTAGTATCACCTCAACAACTAAAACAAATTCAAAGTTGGACCCAAAATGACTGCAAATTGAAAATAACATGATTCAATTTGATTGCTACTAAAATAGAGTGACCAAATTAACAACTACTAAAATGTAGGGACTAAATTGACATTAACCCCAAAAGTATATGGCCCAAAATGATGTTTTGTGCTCGCCTAGAGATGATAACTTGGATTGAGATTGCCAACTTTATTGCTGGATATATGAAAGTGAACCTCTGGCTAATGTAGGAAATTACTTAATCAACCATTTCAATTGATAGTTCATCCATGTTTTAATGGTTGAATATGTAAGTTTATAAAATTTTAATTAGTGTTATACAATTATTTGGAGTGTTCATGCCTTCACGGAACTTTTTTTTTTTATTTTTAATAGAGAAAACGATAGTAGACTTTATTCAATAAAATCATATTGTACAATGAGGAAGGGGAAAGATGGACATTCTTCTAATCAAACAATAGTCTCCCCATCCTCTTTTGTATCACTAGCGAAAGCTAAGGCAGCACGATTACATCATAAAGGTATACTATTGCCATCAAAAGAAATAAAAGAAAAGCTATCCGTAATTAAACTAATGTCCTCAACAATCCAGGCAGCTTCTAAACAGCAGGCTCTGTCCGAATTCAAGAGGTCCACAAGCTCAACAAAGTTACATTCCACCATCACTTTTAAGAGGCTGGTATTTTAACAGAACAAAAGCGTCAATCTCATCACCAAAGCTGCTGTGCAGAGGGGATTTAAATTTTTATGCAGACGATGACATTATGCCTCTAAAGCTTCACCTTTATCGTTCCTTGTGAGAAAACCAAACCCCACAGAGTTGCTCTTCCTAGATTGAGAAATTGCCAGGTTGAGTTTATGGATTGAATCAGAAGCTGGGGGCTGCCACTTTGCTGTCTGAAGCTCAGCCACCCGAGTCTGCCTGTGCTGCACTTCCACAAACTCTAATAGATAAGTATCAGCTCGAGCCCACAAATCCTTGGATGAAGGAATTTTGTTCTCAAAAATTGGCTTGTTCCTGCCTTCACGGAGCTTTAATATGACATCTACGCATTAAAGTTCTGTGACATATACAATAAAATTTGTATTATCTATAAATAATAAATTGTGGTGGGATAAATTTAAATTGCAGCGTATGTCTATTTTTATTTTTATTTTGCTAATGGGGATAGTCGTCAACACCATTGGTCATGATTGCTCATCAATTCCATTAGGTTTTCTTTCTTAAACTTGTAATCATTCCATGATATCAAAAGTAAAACTCACATGTTATTTACAACAGACGTCATGACAATAAAAATAAGATTAGACATAAGTAATATGCAACTATCTTTCTTTCTTTCTTTTTTCCCACCTTTAACTTTCTGTCATCATAGATGTATTCTATAGATACCTATAAACGCATTAAAGAAGCAAAATTGCTATCTAATTGAATGACTAAGGAGAAATTTAACACAATTGGGTAGAATATCCTTTGTCCCCAAAATACAAAGTTAAGCATCTTCATTACAATACAAGTATTGTAGACCAAAGGTGCTTAATAATTTATGTAAACACACTGAAACCATATTGCAAATTGTCTAGAAATATGAACATAACAATGATGTAGCCATAAACGGAGTTTAACATAAGCAACTAAAATCCATTTTGACATAATAAACTAATTCCTTACTAAGAAGTTAGACGCTATCAAAAAGCTTTGCTGAATCTTTTCTTTTGCTAAGTTAGAGTCTGTTACTTATTCACAACTCATCATTGACCATGATTGCACAAAGTCCTGCAAGAAATTAAGAACTATAAGTGCATTATTGAATAATCACTAAAAGTAGATAAAATAACACTAATTAGTGTAGTAACCATATAGGAAAAACCTACATCTTTTTTTTTTTTTTTTTTTTTTGTGTGGATAATTTAGAAAAAACCTACACCAATAATTGCAATTTATTGGAATTTACATATTAAGAAGCACTCCAAGCCTTTACCACATGAACATGCACACTAAGGGGGATGGGGGACCAAGGTAAATGATCTGAAGAATAATCCAATGCCAGCAATTATATAATACGAGGATGTTTTACTACTTAACAAAGGGAAATTGATTCTTAAAGAAAAATAGAGAAAAAAAAAAAAGGCAATTGTAAAGAGACTACACAGTGTTCCAAAATGTTGGGAAATTTAGACCCCGGTTGATAGAATTAACAAGTTTTAAGCCCAAGTTGTTAATTAGATTTATTATGAATAAACTTGTTAAAACAAACAAACATCAATATCATGTCAATAATGAATGCAGCGGAAAAATAAATAAGAGAAGATATGATGACCCAGGAAAACCAATGAAACCAACCAGTTTCACAGTAAAAAACCTGGGGGGAAACCTTCCCGAAAAGCAATCCACTATAGTAAAGAGAAGTTTCAGATCTAGTACAAAACCTTTGTCCCTAGACTCTACAATCCTCGTAGATGAACTCACAGCAGAAACCTTCTACTGCTTCAGAACCTCTGAACTCTTCAATATATGAACGCCACCCTTTGATGCACGAATCCCAATACGTGACTCACTCCTTTGCACGAATCCCAGTACGTGACTCACTCACCAACTTAAGGAAGAAGAATGTTGGCTGTAAAGTTCTTCACTTCATCAACAATGAAGATCAAGAAGCACTTGGTTACAAAACCCTAAGGCGCAAAGACGCAGTAGCTTCTTTCAGAGAGAATAATCTTTTGAATATGTTCTCCTATGTATTCTCTTATTCTCTTGTGTAACGGTCTTTAAAATAAGCCTTATATTAGTCTAGGGTTGTGAGAAAAGAAACCCTACTCAAATACATAAGCTTGGCCCAAAAATCAAAAAGCTGAAAATTCTGATTTTCCGTAACCTCGATCGATCAAGAGGTGTCGAGGAGGTGTCGAGGTTTAATGAATCTCAACAGATAGCAGCTATCGAGGAGGTGTCGAGAAGGTGTCGAGGGAACAGAAACTTTCTCGATCGATCGACCAGCTATCGAGAAGCTATCGAGATTGCGATAAGAATCAGCTGAAGATCTCGACAGATAGCCAGGTGTCGAGGTAGCTATCGAGAGGTGTCGAGATTTAATGAACTTGCACTTCAGCTTGCTTTTTCTTGGACAGACTTGATGACTTCAACACTTGATCTTGAAACAAGGTTTCTTGAAGTATTAAAAACACCTAGAACTACCCAATTACAAGTAGAGTGCGTTTTGTCAAAAGGATTTGCCAATTTACATAAAATATGTCCTTCACACAAAAGAAAATATGAAAGTAGAGATATCAAACAATTCATGGTAAGACAAAGAACACAAATACAATATGACATCAACTATAGTTTACAACCAAAACAAATATTTGGAAGTAATGCCAAAGGCCCAAAGCCCACCAAACAAACCACAAAATACTACTATGAGTAAAAGTTCGTATCATCCATCAACATTCTCTAAAGGCTAAGATACCGAGACGCGTTGAACCCACCATGCGTATCGAAGGTGCGATTAGGATAAGGAAGTTGGAGAATCTTTCTAACACAAGGGTTCCACAGATAAAATATGTCAGCGTATGTGAATAAATCATCAGAAAGGCAGAGCATACCGTCACAAGTACCGACCAGACGGAATACTGGGCAATAAGACTCAAGGTCTGGACCGTGGAAAGGGAAATCTAACCTTGTGTGTTGTTCTTCAATGAAATCATCATCATCGTCATGCAATGTATACACTTCTCTGTCACCTGTGGGTATGGTACCAAACATTTCAAATGGTTGTATGGAAGCCTGAAGAGGAGTAGGTTTTTGTGGGAGTGGTGGAGATGGGTTGAAATGAAAGTTGGGTTTCTGATTAGGGATTTCCATGTTTTTGAGACAGAAGTACAGACAATGATGGATTTGATAGGTAGGCAATGGAAAATACGGGTAAGAATCTCATCAGGTAAAAATTCCCATCTCTTCTCATTGTCTGACATTGCTGCTTAGCTTAGCTTAGCTTACAAAGAGAGATGAAGGTGGTTAGGGATGAAGGTTGTGGACTGAGTGGAGTGTAGCTGTAGAGTGTGGCTAGGAAATCAAACAAAACACACAGATTTGCACTTAGCATTTGCCAATTCATATAGTGACATTTACATCTTCTCTTAAGAACATAACTCAGAATTCAGCAAAAAAAATAAATAAATAAATAAAAGAACATAACTCAGCCTAACTAGTCAAATTTCACCTTGGCTTATAAACCTTGTCCAGCTAATTTTCTTGGGCCATGGCCCATGGGAGCAATAAATTGTATGATCCTATTCCACTGTCAATTACTAAGCATGCAAATCTTGAATCTTGAGTCTAGTTGGAAATAAGTAGCACAGTGGAATTGGACTTGCTTTTAAAGCTTAGAAATTTTAGTGACCTCAACCTTTCAAGAGTCCAAAACTAAAGCTTTTAATATTGGCTATATGTAAGTATGTAACTTATCCGAGTTCCCAATTTTACTATGTTATCAGTAGGGCTGTAAACGAGTTGAGCTTTGTCGAGTAGTGAATGTTCAAGCTCGGCTCGACAGCAAAAGCAGAATGTTCAAGTTTAGCTTGAGCTTGATACAAGCCTACAAATAATGTTCAAGCTTGAGCTTGTTATAAAGTATAAAAGTTTGAGCTCAACTTGGCTTGGCTCAATTCATTAGTCAAGCCAAGCTCGAACTCTATATCAAGCCCAAACTCAAGTTCAATATCATGTTTTTGAGCTTGAGATCCAACACAAGTATATTATCAAGCCTATATCAAGTTTATTATCTAGCATATTTGGTTTGGATGAGTGGTCTCAACTTATAATTAATTAAAGTCTTAGAAGGATATTTCCTCAAAAAAAAAAAAAAAAAAAAAAGTCTTAGAAGGATATGAGTTTACTTGTTAAGCTCATATCAATTTCATTACCAAACTCATAAATAAGTCTAGGCTCAACTTATTTTGTTACTTTTGTATTGAGCCTTGGTGTTCACGAGCTTGTTCATGAACAATATTTTTTACTCGGGCTTGACTTATTTATTAAACAAGCCTAAAATTAAAACTCAAGCTTGGTTTGTTTATAAATAAACAAACATGAATGAACTTTTTTTTGAACCAAGCCCGAGCTGTTTATAAATGGCTTGGTTCATTTATAGACCTAGTTATCAGAATAAATTGGGGTTTTGAATCTTTGCTACAACAAAAATTCATGGTCAAATACCAAAATGGATATTCAACATGGAGAAATTGAGTCTGTTGCCTTTGCATCTAGAGTTCAACAACCTTACAGGTTTTGAGTATTTCAAACATACACTACTGCTTTTTCTTCCATGGGATAGTTTTACTTATTCTGGACCTTAATTCCAACAAGTTGCAAGGATCGCTCTCAACATGATTTCGACAACAACACAATGTCCGGTGCATAAGAATAACATAAGCATTTTTTTTTTTTTTGGGTAGAAATAACATAAGCATCTGTCCTCACCTTTTTCGTTTCTTTATTTTTAACCCAAAAAAAAAAATTTTGGTAAAAGGGAACTTTAGCAAGAAAGTCTTGAAACGCCTTTGTTTCTTCCATGTTTCTAAAGGAAGCATAAGTTCAATTACCAGACTCTTGACAATCTTAATCTAAAAGTATGTACTCCAAATATATCATACTATGAACTATGACTATGATCACCAAACACATCTTAGTTTACTTTTAGTATTAGTCCATTACTGAGTTTTCAAGAAATCTAGAATACTAAATTTATTAAGAAAATTTTAAAGTGATTCATTATTTATTATATTATTTTGATAAGAATGTATTATAATGTATTTCTTTAATAATATTTAGGTCTTAAACAATGTTATCTTTGCTATATAACTTAAAATAATTTACATTCTTTTATTGTTATTAATAAATTTATTATATAATTTTAATAAATTATTGAAATATTTTCTTAATTTACATATAATTATATATTTTAACATTTAGTGCACTAGGTTAATACTAAATTTTAATTTAGTTTAACAAGCATGGTAGAATATCAAAAAATTTATTATTAAGAAATATTGCACATTTTTAATGCAATAAATAAAATAAAGATATATAAATATGAATGATATTATTGAACAAATTATAATAACTTTAAATAAAAATAAAATTAAGTTGCGATTAATCCAAACCTTTTACCTCATTTTGGGTTCAAATTGCACCATACTTTTAAGGTAGCCAATCAATCCATTCATCCCATTGTTTTTTGGGATTTTCCAACCCTTACAAAGAACCATTGCAGCCTTATCATTTTTTTAATGAATAGTGAGTAGAGAGATCTGTTGCTGTAATTCTTTTTATAGATACTAGCCTTATCATACTCGTTTTGCTCGAGAATGAGTCCTTTTAAGGTTTAGCCTCATAAATTTACATTCATAACTAAATTTTCTACAAAGGTCATAGAGTTATCTCTATTCACAATATATGTAGTTGAGAAAAGTAGAATATAAATTTTGTTCAGAAGCTTACCAATCTTGATAGAAAACTCTTGACCATTGAGAAGAATTAAGTATATGAAACAAAGAATGTGGAAGAAAATAGTGTCCATTATAAATAGGATGAAAAAACAAAAAGAAATTGAAGGAATATTGTAGATTTGCCGTTTGAGTTACCACATGTTAGAAAGGGGAAAAGAGGAACAAATGGAAGATGATTTTATTTTTAAGGAAGTTGCAATTGGTTTCTAAATGAGTTTTTTTTTTTTTTTTTGATGATGTGACATGGGTAGGTTTTCCTTTTAATAGAACTTGAAAAAATAGGAAACGTGGCATAGTTTTTTTTTTTTTTTTTTTTTGTGATATATATATATATATATATATATAGGATTTTTGTGACAAATCTTGGGCAGGAACTTTGTATTTATCTACTATCTAGTGGAGAGTTTTTACCTCTTTTCACTTTTTTGTTTTAAATTTTTGTCAATTTATGGTTTTAAGATGGTTATGAAATCTAGACCATTCAAAGAACAGTATAAGAAAACAAAGATTAAACCATGATGATATCATAATTAATTTAATTTTATAATTATTTAAAATATAAATAAATACATTAAATTAGTAAAAAATGAAATTTTGACTAAAATAGTTAAAATAAATATAGAAATTTATTTTGCAAATAAATATTTTTCCACCTAAAATCGGAAAATAAATGTTACTTTAAATACTAACTGGTACAAAAATTTATTGTAAAAACTAGACTCATTACAAGCAGTTTGCGCGTGTAATAAGACTCTATTTTATTTTTTATTTTAGGTTTAGTGAATTAATATTTACAAGTGAGATAAAGAGCTATCATCAGAAACGAACGTCATTAGTTGAAACTCTCTCTCAAAAAAAAAAAAAATTTACAAGTGAGATAGACATAGTGTCCTAATTTTTAGGATTTTGATAAAAGTTTGAAACCCTAAAACTTAGGAACTCTTTTAAAAATAGTAAATTACTCTTTTAACCAGTTTGTGTTTTTAAATTTAAAAATTTTCAACTAAAAGATAGAGGTATTTTAGAAAGTTTAAGAATTTGTGTAAGGATATTTTAGTATGCAAAATGATAAAACCTAAACATGAAATCCTGTTACTTATTTTTATTTTTTGATATAAAATAGAAATTCTATTATAGCCAAATCTAAGTGTATATTTGTGTAAAGTTTCCTCCTGGAGACTTAAACCTCGACTCTTGTCCAAACTTGTGGAGTAACTATTACACTAAAGGTGTGTGGTGAAATCCTATTATTAAAAACATATAGATACTATGAAAATATTGTGTAAAGACATCATTAACCCAATATAAATTTAAAACCTTTTTTTTTTATGCCCTCTCTGCCAACATTATGTCTGGTCTCATCAAGACATCAACTTCACCCGGTAAGTTTCTTGTTTTTAATTTTTATCTATTTACAGTTTTAATGTCATTTCTTATATGTAAATTAATTAAATTAAGGGTAATTTTGGAAAAAAAACATTTTTATTTTATTTTCCATTTCGTATGTGGGTGTATTTTTGAATTTTTTAATAGTTGGAATAGTTAGTAATATACAGTACGTATAAGATACGGTAATTATATAAACATGTATAACTCGACATCTTTTATAAAAAGTATGTTTCAAAAATTTGGCAGAAATTTTTGGAAACGGAAAAAGAACAATATGTGTATAGTATGAGTATAATACGTCTATTTTTTTATTTTAAAAAAATGTAACAAAAATACAGAAACATTTTTCATATATTTTTTTGAGATAACTACTGTGGGGTTAGGATTTGCGGCCCAAGTCCAAAACAATAAATTTGTAGAGCGTGGATGATAGAGCTAGGTTGATTATGGAATTAACAACGGTTGATTATAACCTCCGAGTATAAACCAGCATAAAGATATACGTAAAGACGAGATAAATTGAAGTCCGAAGAGGTTTGTGATAAATTGAATAGTGATTACAGTTTTTAGAGCTATAGTAAAGCATTTCTTTCCTCTCCTCTCTCGTCTTTCTCCCCTTCCTTCTCCTTTTCCTTTTTTTTTTTTTTTTTTTTTATCAGGAGTCCTTCTTCTTTATATAGCATCCTTCCTCATCATCCACTTGTTCTTCATCTGTGTACCTATTTGAGTATATGTCACGTCATGTATCTTCTTTAGCTCTTTGTGAGTGGTGGTAGCTGAGGTTATACTGTTCAGGGGTCTTCTCCACATACATGTGGCCAGAAAAATTGCTGCAGTGCATTTAATACGGTGGTAGCAGCTTTTCCTTTAGATATTTCTTCGTTCTTATCGTCTCCAAACATACCTAGAGCTTATCTTTATCATTGGGATTGCTAGGAAGCTCATTTGGACCTTCCATATATTTGATTAATCAGGTCTATTCGTATCCGAGGAGTAAGACCTCTTCGGACCACTGGTGACCTCTTCGGATTGTACTCCTCCTTCATTTCCAGGTATTTTTTTTCCAGATGGACTCCATCTCAACTGGATCCTTTTCTTTGAACACACAGTAATCTTCAAATAGGGTCCTAGGCCCACTACGTAAGGTTGGAGTTTTCCCCCCCACAACTACAAATATTAAATCATATCTAGGTATTTTTGTCTTGCATTAAAAAAAAAAAAATCAAGTCTAGGTAGGTAAAATTAAGAGAGAGAGATGCAAATATAATAATAGGTGAAAGAGATATATTTTTTTTAAAAGGTAATAGAGAGTAAAATTTATTACATTGAGAGAAATATAGTATTTACAATGAACAGCTTTATTTCTAGGAATTGTAAGACACTTAGGCAGAATTTAGAGCATTCACATAACGCTATCTTAGCACCCAAAACCCTAAAAAATCCACTACATCAATAGTGCCAAAAAGTCAAGTTTTTTAAGGTGTTAAAATAGATAAAATTGTTTTTCGAATTGCTAAAAGTTCAATTTATTAGAACCTTGATGTAAATCCTCTGAGCATTCACATCAGTTTATGTCCAATGGAAAAAAAAAAGTGTAGAATTTACATAGTTTTACATAAAGATGACCTACATTAGTCTATGTATAATTGTGTAAATTTATAAATTTGCTACAGTAACCGTATAAATTTACACTGATACCATTCATTTTGCATTTAATTGTTTTTTTTTTTCATTTCTCGAAAATGAAGAAAGAGAGTGGATGGTGACTGTTATGTGTAAAGAAAGAGAAACAATTAAAAAATGGTAAATTATAATTTATCTACCTATGGTTTGGTTAAAATTTATGTTGCTTACCTGTGGTTTGAAATTTGACACTTTACCTACTTGAGGTTAACTTAATTAAACTTCTATAACCCACTTATGTTAAAAACGGAGCTAAATATGTAATTTTGCTCAACTTTTATGTCTTTCTCCTCCAAAAACACAAAAAACATAAAAATACAAGATCAAAAACTATCCATCGGAATACTTATATCATGGAATTTCAAATCACAGATAGGCAACTTAAATTTTGGTCAAACCTTAGGTGGGTAAAGTTTCAAATTTTAAACCACATATAGTCAACATAAATTTTAGTCTACCCGTGGGTAAGTTGTAATTTTCCTATTAAAAAAAAGAAAATTTGATATTTTAATAAAATATAGTATAAAATAAATAATTTGACGTAAAGTATTTTAAAAAGTGAGGAGGTAAATAAAAAAAAAAAAGGAAAATTTAAATTTACTGATGCAAATGCTTGACTCTAGAGTGTGATACAGTAGGGTGAAGGATGTAGTTGATTGGGAAGGATACAAAATATATAGTAGGGAACTGTTTGTTTGTTTGTTTGTTTTTTTTTTTTTTTTGCATTGAACCCGGTAGTTTTTGTTGTTAACCTTCTTCTTCTTTTTTTTATTTTTTATTTTTAACACGTTGTTGTCAATATTTAAGTAATAAACATATTACCTTGATTCAGAATATATATATATATATATATATATATTACTTTGATCCTATATGTAGGGACTGACCCAGGATTTCAAGCTAAGGGTGGCCGGAGATAAGCGAAAAAAATATTTTCAAATACACATCCATATAGTATTAAAAAACTATCAATCAAGACAAATAAACAAAAATCATTTTTTCTTAATATATTAAGATACAATCATTTACCAACAAAAACAAAAGACACGAAACACTATTATTTCTTAATACAATCATTTATGAAAAGGGAACTCAACGCTCTTTTAAATCTTCAAAATCATCTATGATTGAATCCAAACTAAATGTCAAAGCTATCTTTTCAATGTATAAATTTAGTATTTTTCACTTCTTTTCAATTTATAAATTTATCTAATTTAGTATTATGAGTTAATAATAGGCACAAGTGAATCACTGTTATTTTCTTAAATTTGTATGATAATTTACTATATTATATGATTTGTTTTTATCTTTTGTCTTTGGTCTTTGTATCTCTGCTTTTATTTATCTCTTTGTGTTGGTCTTGTCTCCATATTTCTAACACTCACCTAGTCCCACTACCAACACTATGAACTTATTATGGACTACCACCAAAAACTTTTCCTAACTTTACCATTTTTTTAATCACTTGTCCCTATTATTGCCCAACTATCAGTTTACAAACAATCAAACACTACACCGATATATTCTCTCTCTATCTCTTTTATCTATATAATATAAGAGAGAGAGTCACAAACACAAAGTGACAGAGGGTCACAAAGCCAAAAAAAAAAAAAAAAAAAAAAGAAGCCACCACAAGCATATATTCAATTTATAATCACCAACATCAATTCATCATTATCAGTAAAAACACAAACACCACAAGGCAACAAGCATAGATTTTTTTATTCCGAGATTCACAAAAAATCAAACATTATATTAGGTTTTGAAGGATAGATTAAATACTTGTGCTGGAGCAACGAAGCTGGGCTGGGTAGATCGAGCAACTGGCAGGAAGATGGGTCTCGCGTCGGCGTGGCGGTTTTGGTGAGTGGCCGTTTGGGTCTATGACAGCTGACAGGGACTGGGACGGGTTTGCGAGATGGGTCTTATGTGATGGTGGCGTGGGCGGCGAGATGGGTCTCTCTTACATGGTGGCAGCATGGGCAGTGAGATGGGTCTCTACTCTCTAAGTCTGTCTTAGTGCGCCTCTGGCTTTCTCCTTTTTTTTTTTTTTTTTTTTCATTTGGTTTTGGATTATTGGGTTTACTCTTTTTTTTTTTTTTTTTTTTTTAGATTTACATGGTCTCTAGGTTGGCCTACTGGGATCAGTGGGATGGTTCATGATTTTTGGAGGGGGGGCTTGGGCTACAAAGTAAGGGGAGCCCATGCCTTCTCTTTTTTTTTTTTGGGAAAATTTACTTACTAATTTTTTTTTTTTTGGGCCCATGGGGGCTCAACCCCCCTTAGGCCCTCACCTGGGTCCGTCCTTACCTGTGTGTATGATCGGCTGATAGCTATATATAGGTTTGATCTAAAAACTAGTATTATGCCTGTGTGATGCACGAATTAATTAAGAATTGTGGGGCCAGAAAGTCAGGTAGCCCCAGCCCACTTCAAACCGGGCCCAAAAGCCCATGCCGAGGATGTATGTGGGGTTCGAGGATAAAAGTAAGAAGTCCAGTCCCCAAGGAACAGGTCTGAGGACGACTCTGTCCTCGAACATCCGAGACCGTAGAAGTACACAAGCCCCACACTATCAAGGGGGGTCTTCTTGAATATCCGAGGAGGAAAGAGCAAGTGCCACGCGTCAACAATGGGAGCACGGTGGAGGAGCAAGTCTAAGACGAGCTGTCACCTTCACATTAAATGCCCACAACTAACGTCCTGGCCGCATTAATGAGGAGGGAATTACAGAACAGTGTTGCCTTGGTTGCCGCAACTCACAGGAAGAATGGGAAGGTGGCTGATGGGACAAGTAGTCAAGTAATGGCCTGGTTGCTTAACAAATGTAGGGCTGGGATCAATGGGGAAAGGAATATATAATGTAAGGGACCCTTCTTGGGAGGGGGAGAGGAGCAATTGTAACCAATCACGAAGGAAGTCATAAGAACTGCAAGCTCCTAAGAGAAAGGCCGAGGAGCATCATTGTTTGCGTTCATCTGAGAACTACCACGCATGGTCGTTGCACCCCTTACTAGGGCCTAGTTCTTGACCCCGGTCTCTACAAATTAATTGCAGGGCTAGCTGGGCTTGGGTCCACTCCCGTAACTCATTAGGAGCCCCGAACTTGGCCCCTACAATTGGCGCCGTCTGTGGGGAGAACTCGTGCATCAGTAAGGACAATGGCTAGGCATGGTAGGATCAGACCCTCACCAAGGCAATTCCCATCGGCACGAACCGGCTAAATCCCAACGTCCGAATAACTATGGTGACACTAGGCATGGCCAAAACGAAGAGAACGGACGATTTCGAGAAGGAAGCGTGCACACCTCACAAACTAGCGAAAGCCACACCCATAGAAGCGGCCGCGTGCCCCAGAGGCGCGATAATGGCCCGGCCACACGATCGCAAGAGGATAAGAGTCACACATCCCAGAGACAGGACGGTAAGGTGGCCATGCAGCGAGAGATAATGATTTGAAGAGAAAGCTGCGCCATGCACGGCGAAGGCAATCCGAGCCCAGCCCTGACTTACCCTCTGACGACGAAAATGATGACGACTACAGGCAAAGGTCGAGAACACCCCCGAGCGAAACTTTCTCCCACGAGGATGAGCGCTACCAGAGGCGTAAGCGTGGCAGCCCAACTCCTAGGGGCTTAGGAAGTGACGCCATGAGCATGATGTTGGACCTGCTTTCCAGATCGCCCTTTACGCGTCGCATAAAAGAGGCGGTGCTCCCTTGGCGGTTCCAGCAGCCAACCTTCACCGTTTACAATGGCAAAACGGACCCTATGGAGCACGTGAGCCAGTTCAACCAGAGGATGGCCGTCCACTCTAAGAACGAGGCGTTGATGTGCAAAGTCTTCCAGTCCAGCTTGGGACCTATGGCAATGAGGTGGTTCAACGGCTTGAGGACGAATTCCGTAGACTCGTACAGACAGCTGACCCAGGCCTTCGGTTCCCGTTTTGTTACAAACAGCAGACCTCCTCAGCCCATGAGCGCGTTGCTGTCCCTGACCATGCGCGACGACGAGACCCTCAAGGCTTACTCGGACAAGTATTGGGAGATTTACAACGAGCTGGACGGCAAGTACGACGATGTCGCCA
This sequence comes from Quercus ilex subsp. ballota, assembly GCA_032727855.1. Lineage (NCBI taxonomy): Eukaryota > Viridiplantae > Streptophyta > Magnoliopsida > Fagales > Fagaceae > Quercus > Quercus ilex. The sequence goes on along the minus strand of CM064914.1, from coordinate 4,942,803 downwards.
TCGATACATTCAAAAACGGGCTCCCGATGAGGCACGGCTTGAGAAAGTCCTTAATTGGTAAGCCCGCCACCAGCGTGCGGCAGTTAATGGATCGGATCGACAAATACAAACGGGTAGAGGAAGATTTGCTACAGGGCAAGGGGAAGGAGAAGGCTATCCCTCAGGAGAGGAGGGATTCTAGATCGGATCGGTATAACAATGCCCGTCTGAGGAGAGATTTCATGGGACAATCTGGGGCAAAAAACGCCCAGGCTGTCGGCGTTGTATTCTGAGAACCAGTACACAGGGTGCTGAAAAAGATCAAGAACGAACCGTACTTCAAGTGGCCGAACAAGATGTCGGGGGATCCTGAGAAGCGTAATCAGGATCGTTACTACCAATATCACCAGGACCACGGGCACGCGATGGAGGATTGCAGGAATCTCTGGAACTATCTGGACCAATTAGTCTGGGAGGGGAAGCTGAAACACCTCCTGTACCATTCTAGCAGCCATCATGGCCAGACCTACCAGGAGCCACGGAGGGACACTGCCATGAGGCAGCTCGCTGGAACGATTAATGTGATCCTGGCTGCGCCAGGAAGAACAGGCACGTGCCCCTCGCGAGTGCTGTCTGTGACCCAGGTGCCCGCCGGGGAGTCCTAGTCCGAGCCGAAGAGGGCCAGAAGAGGCTTTCACCCGACCTTAACTTTTTTCGAGGAGGACAAGGACTGGACCATCCAACCCTACGACGATGCTTTGGTGATCACCCTCAGAATTGGGAACTACGACGTCAGAAGGGTGATGGTGGATGGTGGCAGCGCGGCGGAGGTCATGTACCCTGACCTTTATAAGGGGCTGGGGCTAAAGCCTGAGGACCTGTCGCCCTATAGCTCCCTCTTGATGAGCTTTGATGGGAAGCTAGTCATCCCGGAGGGTATGATCAGGCTGCCCATCTAGACCGGCCCGGAAGTAGTGGAGGTGGACTTTATAGTGGTGGACACGTACTCCCCCTACACTGCCATTTTAGGAAGGCCTTGGCTCCACACCTTGGGAGGCGTTGCCTCTTCCTTGCACCAGAAGGTGAAATTCCCGCCAGAAGGCCGAGTCCTCGAGATCCGGGGATGCCAGTCAACGGCAAGGCGGTGTATGGTGGCAGCCACCTCACGTCGGCAAGATACGGAATCCTTGGCCACCGTGGCCGAAAACTTATGGCAGTTAATTACCTCGGTTGCGCCAGCTGATACGGCTGCCGAGGAAGCAAAACTTGAAGGCCTAGAAAGGGTGGTCATCGACGACGACCAAGAGAGGTTCTTTCAGGTCGGAACCCAACTGCCTCCCCGGGAGAAGAAGGAGTTGCTTGAGTTCCTCAGGAGGAACCTTGACGTGTTCGCATGGGATCCCTGCGATGCCTAGGGATTAATCCATCCTTCATCTGTCACCACCTTAACGTCAACCCGTCTGTGGCCCCCAAGAAGCAGCCACCCCGACACCCGTCAAAAGAGCACGCCGATGCAATTAGGGAAGAGGTCAATAAGCTTAAGCGCGCGGGGGCGATTAAAGAAGTTTTTTACCCTGAGTGGTTAGCCAACACTGTGGTGGTCAAGAAGAAAAGCGGGAAATAGAGGGTTTGCGTAGACTTCACGGACCTGAATAAAGCATGCCCAAAGGACCCCTTCCCAATGCCACGAATAGACCAATTGGTAGATGCGACCGCAGGCCATCCTCGGATGAGCTTCCTATATGCCTCTCAGGGCTATCATCAGATCCCACTAGCCTTGGAGGATCAGGAGAAGACGGCCTTCGTGACACCTATCGGGAACTACCACTACAAGGTGATGTCATTTGGCCTGAAAAACGCTGGATCTACTTATCAGAGGATGATGACGAGAATGTTCGAGCCGTTGTTGGGCAAAAACATCGAGATCTATGTTGACGATATGGTGGTGAAGAGCAAACTGGTGTCCGAGCATCTGGGGGACCTCGGTTGTATATTCGACGTCCTTAGAAAGCATAGGCTGCGACTAAATGCTTCCAAGTGCTCGTTTGGCGTAGGATCTGGCAAGTTCTTAGGCTACATCATTACCCACCGAGGGATCGAGGATGACCCTGACCAAATCAGAGCTATCCAAAACCTAAGGCCTCCGCGAAACCCCAAAGAGATCCAAAAGCTCGCTGGAATGATCGCGGCTCTGAATCGATTCATTTCCAGGTCGGCTGACAGGTGCAGACCCTTTTATCTCCTGATCAATAAGTGGAAAGGATTTGAGTGGTTCGAAGAATGTGCCATGGCCTTCCAGCAACTCAAAGAATACCTAGTCCGGCCACCCATCATGTCTAATCCGGAGGCCGATGAGATCCTATACGCATACATTGCCGTGGCGCACCACGCTGTGAGCCTGGTGCTGATACGAGATGACAGTGGTGTTCAAAAACCAGTCTACTACGTTAGCAAGTCATTGCACGAAGCCGAGGTCAAGTACTTACCCTGGGAGAAAGCCATACTTGTTGTGGTCCATGCTACGCGAAAGCTGCCCCATTATTTCCAGGCTCACATGGTGGTCGTTTTAACCCAATTACCCTTGAAGTTCGTACTGCAGGTTGCCGATTATATGGGAAGAATTGCGAAGTGGAATACCATCCTAGGGGCCTTCGACGTTAAATACATGCCTTGGACCGCCATAAAGGGCCAGGTTCTGGTAGACTTGACGGCGGAGTTCGCTGAGCCTACCATAGAAATGGGGGCCGAGGGGAGGATCTTTGATGAGAAGCCAGTTGGAGTAGTCTCTGTCCCGAGGTCACCATGTTGGAAAGTATATGTTGATGGCGCGGCAAACCAAAGAGGGTCAGGAGTTGGACTAGTCTTAGTATCCCCAGAAGATCATGTCATGGAGAAGTCCCTGAGGCTTGGATTCTCGGCCACAAACAACGAGGCCAAGTATGAGGATTATTGCAAGGAGTGGTCATGGTACAGAAGATGGGAGGAAAGTCGGTTGAGATATTCTCGGACTCGAAATTGGTGGTAGGGCAGGTAAAGGGAGAGATGGAGGCCAAAGACTCTAGAATGCAAGAGTACCTGAACCAGGTCAAGCGCTTGCAGTCAGAGTTCAGCCCCTTCAGCTTGTCTCACATTCCCAGGAGTGGGAACAGCCACGCCGACTCGTTAGGCACACTCGCGACCTCCTCGGCCGCGAGTCTGCCTCGGATTATACTTGTGGAGCATCTGGAGAGAGCGAGCGAGGTGGCAAGGGGAGCAATCCCCATCCATCAGTTTGGAATGGGCCCCAGCTGGATGAACCCCATAATAAGATTCCTCAAAGACGATGTTCTAAGGAAAAGTCAGAGGCAAAGAAAATACGAAGGAGTGCTTCTCGGTTCTGGATGTCTGAGGACCACAAGTTGTATAGGCGCTCCTACTCTGGACCATACCTACTGTGTGTCCACCCCGAAGCAGCAGAATTACTGCTCGAAGAGCTGCACGAGGGAATCTGTAGGAGCCATACGGGAGGAAGATCCCTGTCCCACCGAGCCATCACACAGGGATACTGATGGCTAAGAATACAGAAGGAAGCCCTGGACTATGTCAAAAAGTGTGACCAATGCCAAAGGTTCACCCCGAATATTCATCAGCCCAGAAGGGCCCTCAATCCTTTGTCTAGTCCATGGCTGTTTGCCCAGTGGGGCTTGGACATCGTAGGACCTTTCCCCAAAGCGCTAGGGAATAAGAGATATCTTTTGGTGGCCATGGACTACTTCACCAAGTGGGTGGAGGCAGAGCCCCTGGCCAACATCAGGGACGTGGACGCAAAGAAATTTCTTTGGAGGAACATTGTCACGCGATTCGGTGTCCCGCATACCCTCATCTCGGATAATGGGCTCTAATTCGATAACAAGGCCTTCAGAAGGTACTGTTGTGAACTGGGGATCACAAACAGATACTCAACGCCTGCCTACCCTCAGGGAAACGGACAGGCCGAGGCTGTCAACAAGGTCATCGTCAATGGGCTCAAGAAGAGACTGGCTGACGCCAAGGGAAGATGGGTAGAGGAGCTGCCCCACGTTCTCTGGACGTACCGGACTACGCCCAGGCGGTTAACAGGGGAAACCCCTTTTGCCATGACTTATGGTGCCGAGGCAGTGATCCCCTTAGAGACAAACTTCTCAACGCAAAGGACGAGCTCTTTTACTCCAGACAGCAACGAGGAATTACTGGGGAGGAGCCTGGACCTGGTTGACGAATGAAGAGAACGAGCAATGGTCCAGCTGGCCTATTACCAACAAAAACTCAAGCAAAGATATGACGCCAATGTGAAGCTCAGACCACTAGCATTGGAGGATTTGGTGTTGAGGAAAGTCGTAGGGGTTGCCAAGAACCCTTCCTGGGGGAAGCTGGGACCAAACTGGGAGGGGCCCTACCGAATTACTTCAATAGCAGGGATCAGCACATACTATTTAGAAGATTTAGATGAAAAACCTGTACCTCGCCCATAGAATGTAAATAATCTGAAAAGATATTATTATTAATGAAAAATTTTCTTTTGATCCAAATTTTAAGCCTCTCTTGATTATGTAGCTCCCATTTCGATGGCCATTCTAAGTGAAACTAACTACTTCAAAAAGGTTCTAAGTGTTAGACAGAACCAAGCCTTGCATGGTCCTCGGACTCAAGCCTATGGGAAACTAACTACTTCAAAAAGGTCCTAAGTGTTAGACAGAACCAAAGCCTTGCATGGTCCTCGGACTCAAGCCTATGGGGAAACTAATTACTACAAAAAGGTCCTAAGTGTTAGACAGAACCAAGGCCTTGCATGGTCCTCGGACTCAAGCTTATGGGGAAACTAACCACTGCAAGAAAGGTCCTAAGTGTTAGACAGAACCAAGGCCTTGCATGGTCCTCGGACTCAAGCCTATGGGAAAACTAATTACTTCAAAAAGATTCTACGTGTCAGACATAACCGAGGCCTTGCATGGGCCTCGGACTCGAGCCTAAGGAAAAACAACTACCCCACAGGGGACCTATGTTAGGAAGGACCAAAACCCTACCTAACCCTTGGGACATAAAGGGCCTACCTAAGCATACACACCCTCCTGTTATTATAATTACTGCAAGTTAAAATTAAAGTTAAAATTATGCAAGTAAAAAAAAAGAGTGGATAGCATGCAAGCGAATAAACAGCCAGAACAGATAAAAGGGAAATTAAACTCGCATTGCAATAAGTCCTTAAAAGTTGCATAACAAGGGTCACATTACATTGTAAAAAAAAGAAAAAAAAAAGAAAAGAAAAAGACAAGGCAAATGGTAAAGGCAGAGTAGACCGGGGCGCCAAGGGATCTATTCCTTCTGCTCAATCTCGCCCCCAGTGGATGGCTGGTTAGCAACAGCCTTAGGGTCCTCTGAGCTCTGGCCTAAAGGGATAGCTTGTAGAGGCACGACAAGTATAGCTGCCTCCTCTGTGGTGGGGACCTGGGCATCGGAAGGGAGATTCACAACCTCTTGGGGCGCCTCCTCGTTGGGGCCTTCCCTTGAGTCAGCAACCGAAGCCCCCTCACCCGGAGTAGCCCTAACCTCCTCAGCTTTGGCGCCGTTAGGGGCGGCCTCGCGGATGGCAGGGGGTAGTATACGCTCTCCGCCTTCCATAGGTCGGACAAGGCCTCCACCCCGGCTTGTTTGAGGGCCTCAGCCCAGACTTGGGAACAATAGCGCTAGCATACCCCAGGAACCTGAGTTTTGTAGGCGGCTTCTATCTCGGCTACCCCTCAGCATAAGCTGCCGCCTTGGCATCCTCCTTAGCAGCCAGGGCCTTTTCCCTATCGAAATCTGCCTCGGCCTTAGCCCTCAGGGCCTCGCCTTTGGCCCATTCCGCCACCTTTTGGGCCCCCTCGGCAGCAGCCACCCTTGCTTTCAGATCCTCGATCAGCTCCTTTGCGATCTTCAGATGCTCTTCTACCTCGCCCAGACGCCTCGTTTGCTCTCTGGCTTGGTTCTGGGCACTAGCGAGACCCGACTCCGCATTGTCTCGAGCCCTGGTCATCGCCTTCAACTCTTCCCTGGCCGTGGCGAGGTCAGCCTTGGAGGTCTTGAGGGTCCGGGTGGCCTGTAACCGCTTCTCATGCTCCACGTCCAGGGCCTTCCCTTGGTCGTTGGCCGCCGCCTTCAACCTAAAGGTAGCCTGGACAACCTGCCAGAATAACCAATGCATAATAAGCCAAACTAAAAAAAAAGGGGGGGTTGAAGTCAGAAAAATCATAAGTATTGGGGTTCTTACCATTCCCAAGTACCGCTTGAGGCTAAGAAAGACCTGCTTGCTCCTCAAGAAATCCAACTCAGCCATATCCGCAGGGAGCAGCAGGTATCTCTCTAGTGCATCGGCCACATGCGTACCTTCGCCCTTCTTAAAGTCTATGAGGGAGGTTTCATCCCTCAGAGGCTCCCCATGGAGCATTGGGGCGGGGAGCCAGGCCTGAGCCTCAGGAGGGGTGATGACCTGCCTATCCTAGCTTTTGCTGCCTATCCTTATCTGCTTGGAGGGCCGCAGAGTATCGTCCTCATCCTGCGAGGACACTGACTTATCCTCTATAAGCCTTTTGCCTTTGTCCTTCTTCTTCTTGGGATCGGTGGGCACGGACCCAGAGGGCAGACTCGTCTACGGCGGAGGGGGGGAAGCCTAAACTGGGCAGAAGTCGATCGGTCTGGGTAGGCTGAGTCTTGGGAAGAGGAGGGGGAAGCTTCTGCTGGGACTTCCCCGGTTAGCCTTCGATCAGGTCTAACAGACTGGTGTGGGGTTTCCTTTCTGACCTTGGTGTAATGACAATTGAGCAAGTTCCAATCACATTGTTTTGTGACAATAGTGGAGCAGTTGCACAATCTAAAGATCCAAGGAATCATAAGAAAGGAAAGCACATTGAGAGGAAGTACCATATTATTCGAGATATTGTTGCTCGTGGAGTGTGGTGGTAGCAAAGATTGAAAGTGCAAATAATCTAGCAGATCCATTTACTAAAACTTTGCCTCAAAGGACTTTCGAGTAACATTTGAAAAGAATGGGAGTTAGATTAGTGCACAATAGTCTTTAGGGCAAGTGGGAGATTGTTAGAATTAGTGCCCTTAAATCCTATTGTATGATGCTATGTATGATATTAAGTTTGATATTGTGTATGACATTATGTATGACTTAATATTGTGCTTAATGAATTTGTTTTATTGTTATCTGAAGTAATGATAACATGAATATTCGGACATTATCATTTAGTCCATGAGATGCATAGTATGTGATTTATGTGAAAAGTCACAGAAGATATAAATCACAAGTTCTTTGTAAACTCAGAATTATAGTTCATAGTCGGTGATGAAATTGGGCATTTCATCTGCGAAGACTATAACATATCAATCATGATGATTTGTCTTGATCATGGAAGTGGAGACTTCTGGTTGATGTGTTAATATGTTTTAAAAGTAAGACATATTGAATTGGACCGCTGTGAGATTTATTATTTTCCTAATGACTGTCATATGAATAATAAATTTCACAACTTGTATTTGCATGAGCTCTTAATCCTGAGAGAATAATGGACCTGATCATAAGGTGTAGGTTGCTTTGATATATCAGGAGTGAGATCTATAGTAATGGTCAAAACCTCAGTATGTTGGGCAGCCACATTTAGTGTTAATGGAACATGTATTCTCAAGATGGAATTTATAGTCTCTTAACGGAGATATAAAGTATTCCATTGAGATAAGTTTAATGAGTTTGTTATTCAGAGAGTTAGGCCTAACCATTTTAGTAAGACGAAAGTATATATTTATGGAATTGGATTTCATAAATATATAATGAATAACATTAAAGGATTAAACTGGGTACTCAAGGATTAAGATGTAGTAATTTACAAAGTGGCAGTCTACATTAATGACTTTGTATTACTACGAATATTTTATGAAGGGGTTGCATGTATAATAAAGTCTTGGGATATAATTTATAGGTAAGGCCTAGAGTGCAACTACATTTATATAGTGGTATTAAATATAGTTAATGGTAACTTTGGACTTGTCAAGAGTTGACAGAAAAGCCCAAGGCCCATTGGAGCTAGTGTCTTATTGGTCCTTTTTGGTCCCACTCCAAGCCACACACTTAAGCCCAATTGGAAAGGTCCAAAAGGCCAGCCCAATTAGATAATTGGTTAGATAAAAAGGGAAAAACGTACAGAATTTTGTAAGTGAGAAAAACATCATTGAAAGGTGGTGTGTATGAGTGTAAGTCACTCTTTTGATTATCCCTTTGTAACCAATTGAGAGTCCACACTTCTTGGGCATTAGTGAAATTGGAGTGAAGACTAAAAGTATTCCTAAGTGCTTCAATCTTCGGGTTTTGAAATTCACTGCTTCAAGGTACGCTCACTTGTTCTCTAATTCTGAAATTTTACTTAACGCACATTATCAACTTTGAATGATGTAGATCTATTTTAAACTTAATTTTCCGCTGCGTTTATCTTTAAATCCATCAAAAATCAGCTTCTTCCTCTTCCCTCTCTGGATCCTCCTCTGTAGCCTCGGCGAATTTGTGGGAGGAAGAAGGGCCAGCCAATGTGACGACTTCTGGAACGGAGGGCTCTTCGGGGAACAGAAACCCGTCCTTGGTTACAGTGATTTTCTACAGTCGAGGGTCGTTTGCTCTAATTACGTGCTTCGGAGCCGCGAACGATTTTTGAACAGGAGTGTACCCCAAGATTTTGTGGGCGGCCTTAACTTGATGGTCGTCTTCGTTCACAAAAACTGCCGCCCTTAGCACTTTCTGCAAATCCTCCATGTTGACTAGGTTGAAATGGCGCTCGAAGGCGTGCGGGTCTGCAGGAAGAAGACACATTCATGTTAGTAACCAAACGAAGCAAATTACACTAACAAAAAAAAAAGAAGAGAAAAGAGAACTTGAACCCCCTCCTATTCCTACTGCCCCACCTAGTATCCCCTCCGTCGTTGGGCAGTGAAGGCCATCGTGCCACTCCCCGGACACGATGAGGAAATCCTCGTTCAGCCCCTTGCTAGACTCAGGGAGGCACTGGATAAGTCATACCCTGTCATCCCTTGTCTTCATGTAATACGACTTGCCCTTTAGGAATTGAAGGTTGTAACACCAGTTTACGTCGTGGTGGGTCAACCTCAGCCCCATCTTCTCATCAGGGCGTCCACGCAGCCCAATATCCTCAAGACATTGATTGCGCATTGGGTGGGGGCTAGCCAGAAGTGCGTAAGGTAACCCCTCATCACCGGTCCCATGGGGATTCTCATACCCCCTTCAAGGAAGGCGATAATGGGAATCATCACCTCACCCTCCTCCCTTCGAAGGAGCCACTCCCCATCCTCACAATACCTTAAGCCTACGTTGCTAGGTATCCCATAGTCGGCGATGAATTTCTCCATCGCCTCCTCAGTATAGACATATTTCTTAAATCTACCCATCCCAAGTGATGCCTAAAAGAATTAAGAAAGAGCAAATGAAAGAGAAGAAGGAGTAGAGAGGAAGAGAGCTCAGAGAGGGATAGAACGACTTACAGGAATGAGGAAGAGCTCCTCGGACAGGTTTTTTGTGCTGGAGATGTAAGTGAGAGTTTGGCTGGACTCAAGATAGACGTGCGAGAACTCTTGATTGCAAATGAAAAAGAGGAAAAAGTAGTTTGAATGGGTATTTATACCCCAAATCGAGGAACCGTGCGGTTTTTCCCGCCCATAAATGCGAGGCGAACCTCCACCGTTGGATTGGCATTGCCTCGTTGAACATGGGGAGCACAAAGCCGCCTGAATTTAATGAAGGGCACGTTACGCGCACCGAAGCGTCAGCAACGCGCCTTATGCAGATGAAAAAACCCCAGTACTGACGGGGGATAAGACTTGACTGGACACGGAGCAGGCCCAAGGATGTCAAAATCCTTCTTCCCATTCGAGGATGCGGGCAACAAGATTTTGAGGGGCTATTGTGGGGCCAAAAAGTCAGGTAGCCCCGGTCCACTTCAAACCAGGCCCAAAAGCCCATGCTGAGGATGTATATGGGGTCCGAGGATAAAAGTAAGAAGTCCAGTCCCCAAGGAACAGGTCCGAGGACGACTCCGTCCTCGGACATCCGAGACCGTAGAAGTACACAAGCCCCACACTATCAAGGGGGGTCTTCTTGAATATCCGAGGAGGAAAGAGCAAGTGCCACGCGTCAACAATGGGAGCACGGTGGAGGAGCAAGTCTAAGACGAGCTGTCACCTTCACATTAAATACCCACAACTAACGTCCTGGCCGCATTAATGAGGAGGGGATTACAAAACAGTGTTGCCTTGGTTGTCGCAACCCACAGGAAGAATGGGAAGGTGGCTGATGGGACAGGTACTCAAGTAGTGGCCTGGTTGCTCAACAAATGTAGGGCTAGGATCAATGGGGAAAGAAATATATAATGTAAGGGACCCCTCTTGGGAGGGGGAGAAGAGCAATTGTAACCAATCACGAAGGAAGTCATAAGAACTGCAAGCTCCCAAGAGAAAGGCCGAGGAGCATCATTGTTCGCGTTCATCTGAGAACTACCACACATGGTCGTTGCACCCCTTACTAGGGCCTAGTTCTTGACCCCGCTCTCTCCAAATTAATTGCAGGGCTAGCTGGGCTTGGGTCCACTCCCGTAACTCATTAGGAGCCTCGAACTTGGCCCCTACAACAATCATGCGTATACTAAAAAAAATATTTTATTAATTTAATAAAAATTTAATTAAAATAGATAATAAAACTAAAGTAAAGTTTTTCTATTAAAAAAAATAATATATAATTCCAAAATTTATTGAATGGAAGATGGTAGATAATTATATAACCAATATAAAAGGAGATGCCAAATTGAAAATAACTTCATTAGCATTTAGATATGATGAAAATTAAGAAGTGATACCTTTCGGTAAGGTTATGCATGCCCAAATATATATATATATATATAGAGAGAGAGAGAGAGAGAGAGAGAGAGGTAATCGAGTCTCCATCCTGCTTGAAAAAGGTTATAGAGTATAAACCATATATTAGGGCATCTGTACCCACCAATATGAATCAGCATAAATCATAGCTAACATATACTAAATTTGCAAGACATTAATATTTAAGAATCAAAATATAATGGGAAAGTCCTTATAGACTTGCATGTTTTCATGATATTGGCAAAAAATAATATACGAAAAAAAAGACCTAATCACTTGATGTATACCAAAAATTTTAAAAAGTAAAATGTTCTCATATAATAGAAGTAGAAGCGTAGAACATATAATTTTTAATTAAATGTGAGATGTACGGATATATTAGTAATAAATATGTAAATCTTGAAGAGTTTAAAGTAAATAATTCTATAGTTATTCATACGAGGTCAACATCAACAATCATTTAACAAAGTATCAAAATAATATTGTGATGTTGCAACAATCATTTAACGAAGTATTCAGAAATAATCAAGAAATTCATTTTTAGGAATATACTTTAATAAATTAATCTATTTCTATTTATAAGACATACCTTAGCATTAATACAATATTTCATCTAACCTGCAACTGCATATTTGGCAAAAACTTTGATCAGAATAAAATATTTACAAAAGCAAGCAACAAAAAACTTTTAAACAAACCACAAAGATAGGATATAATTGTGTAAATCGTCCAAATCAAAACATAATGGTAAGTCAAAAAAAAAAAAAAAAAAAAAAAAATCAAACTTCAATCAACCATGTTTTCAAACAGTTTGAATTTTATAATTAAAAACCGTGAGAAGCTTGAGAGAAGAGAAATGTATACCGACTATGTCCTGGGAATTCAGGGATTTACATATTGGCGTGAGTTTCTTTTCTCCAAAAACAAATACTCCATAGATGATATATCAACTTAAAAGAAGTCTAACTAATGTAGGATTTTAAATTATAAAGCGATTAAGATTTTTAATTAATTTAAAAATAATAAGATAAAGAGATTGTATGAAAATAAAGAATTTAGAAGTGAAGAGGAACCTAAGGCTAGTAAAATGCTAATGGAGTAAAAACATAGGTGTGCATAGTGTACTAATTAGAAAAGAAAATAAAAAATTATTGATAATAAATAAATGAAAAGCCGTGTATATAATAGGAGTAATATATAAACTTATTGATAATAAATAAATGAAAAACAATGTATATAATAATATATAAACTTACTAATCGTAGTGTTGGTGCCATGGTGGATGGAAAAAGAATTTAATTAATTGATAAGAAGAATTTTTATCAAAAAAGATAAGACGAATTAAAGTAGTACATATGGCAAATTGATAATTACCTAGTTTTTTTTAGCAAATAAGACTTTTTATCAACTTCTAAATTATATTAATAAAAAGATTAGATACAGAATTTGAATTGTAATCAAATTAAGATTTTTATTACCCTAGAAATTATAGGAGAAGAAAAAATGTATATATTTTTTTAAATTTAAAATTTTAAAAATTTTCTGTAATTTGGTGAAACTACTTGACGACAACCACAAATTTTAAGCCTAATTTTTATTGTATTGTATATGATGTTGCATTTGATGGAGTCCAAATCTGCTGTCTTACTCTTCCTGGTCCACTATATACTCCACAAATAAAAACATGCAACACGTCTATCTAATTTATTAAATGTTAAATTTATGCTTTCTATTATTTCAATTACCTAAATATGATGAGTTATTTATTTATTTATTTTAGGAAATTGAAATAATAAAATGCATGAATTTAGTATTTAATAAATTAGATAAATATGTGACATGATTTTATTTGTGAAGTATATAGTAGAGTAGGAAGAATAAGGTAGAAAATTTGGACTCGTATTTGATGAGCTGATACATAATCCGAAACAAACGCAAATTGTACATAATCTGCCAAAATAATGCCTAAATTTCCGTATAATTGGACACAATACGGCAGACGCGAGTGTAACACACGCTTTTGTTACTCGTATTTACTAACTAGAATTTCACATTTATTGTTTTATTTTTATGTTTGTATTATTTTGTTTAAGCCAAGCTACATATAAGAGCGCCGCCGCTTGTGAAAGAGAGAGTAATAAGAGAGTATCACTGTGAATCCAAATTCCCATCAGCTCTAATAGAAATGCTACACCAAAGCTTAACCATCAACGGCGCAGCCACAAATACAGACACTATCTTCTGCTTTAATCCCTGTTTGGCTCCACGAATAACACCACCATCACCACCGCCGACCACACTCAGCTTCTTCTTCTCCATGAACCACTCCACCAAACAAAACCCTCTTCTCTCTTCTTCTTCTTCTTTGAAGCACACAACTCCAGTCTTCGCTTCTCAGGCCTCACGTGTCACTCACGAGACCTCACCCAGGTAAGTCAAATAGTAATAGTAGCTTGCAATTCTTATTCAGTTGTTTCTGTTTCCGAAACTCTTGGGAATTTTTTTTTTCTCTAAATTTATTTCTGGGTTTGGATGTGGCGGAAAATATAGAGATGGGTAATTTTTATTTGGCTATTTTGAAGTAGGCAAACGTTGACTTAGTAATATGTATAATGCGTTTATGTACACACAAAGAGACACACTGCACGATTTTCTTATAATGTGTGTGTTTTATTTATTATTATTATTGTTTTGTCTTTAGACTTTAAGATATGGTTCTTATGTTACATGTTTTGTTGTTTATAGTATCTGATTTTTAAAATAATAAATCATGAACAATGCAAAATTAAGAATTTTGGCTTCCTGGGATGCTATTGGATTTAAGGTTTGTGAAGTCAGTTGGTGGAAGTTAATGTGGTTTTTGAGTGCTATTTATTCCTAGACATGCTTTCGTCTTGCGTCGCTAACCATTAGAATAGGCTGGCAATTCGAGATAGGATACTGCAATGGGTCATAAAAGGAGGGATTCAGCTTGTGTCTTATATGCAGAGGTGGAGGGGGAAGTGAGAACCACTTGTTTTTTGGAAGGAGTCCTAAGGTTTATTGGGATGACATTGTTGATTGGGGTGAGAAGAACCTAAAAGGAAGGAGTATGAAAGTTGTGGTTTGTAAATTAGCTTTTGGGGCCTCTGTTTATCATATTTGGCACCAAAAGGAATACTCTTTTTTATTGTGGTACTCTGTTAGAACAGAGGAGACCATTGTGTGAGATATCAAGTGGGTAGTTCAAGCTAGGGTGGAAGCCAAATGGTGCTACTGCAACTCAATCCTTCTCAGGGCTATATGTTGTATATGGGTATTTCCTCACTGTAATTATTAAGCCTTCTGATCAGTAGGATGTGACAGTGATTTTGGTTGTTTCAGATAGTTTCTTGCAGGTTGATTTGTTTTGGTTTGGTTTGGTTAGATGTGTGCTTGTTGTACTATGTTCCTTTGTTAATAAAAATTTTGTCCATCCAAAAAAAAGTATCATTTCTTTCTTACATGATTGCTTGGCTGCTGCTTGGACTTATATGAAAGAACTTGTTAATATTACTAACTGGATATTAATTTGGAGTTAAAAATTCATCTAACATGGAACCTTCCACCATAATACTTGTTCTTGTAGCAAAGATGATGTACCTGTACATGGACTATCTGAGGTGATTGTTGGTGTTTTGGGAGGAGGGCAACTGGGTCGTATGCTATGTCAAGCAGCTTCGCAAATGGCTATTAAAGTAATGGTTTTGGATCCGCTTGAGAACTGCCCCGCAAGTGCACTTTCTTATCATCATATGGTTGGAAGCTTTGATGATAGTGCTACGGTTCGCAAATTTGCGAAAAGGTTCTATTTATATAAGATTGATGACATTTTTTTTGTTTTTTTGTTTATAGTCAATAGTTTTTGTAAACATATTCTTTTGTTATAATTTGGTAATAATATGTCTATGTTCTTGGTAGATAGATGTGATGTATTGACTGTAGAAATTGAGCATGTTGATGTTGCAACCATGGAGATGCTTGAGCAACAAGGAGTGGATTGCCAACCTAAAGCCTCAACTATCCGAATAATTCAGGTATGCTTTTCTTTAACTTTGCCAATTGGTTATTGACCTCTGTCTTGCAAAATATGAGAAAATAAGTTGAATGAAATCATTTCCTTTGCATAAGATTTTTTCCTTTTGAGGAAATGCATTCTGTTTTATAAAATCACAAAAGTGGATCCTTGAGGATTTTGGTGCTACTTTAGATGCCCTCCTTCCCTTAATCTTAGGTTTTCATTCAAGTACTTTTCTGTTATAGGAAGTGTAGAAATGTCAGGGGTTACTTTATTCCCCTATTGTCATCATAACACAAGGACACAAAGGAACTGGCATTTTAGAGCTAATTTTGACTGTTTCTTTGTAGTTAGACTAAGCTTGTAAGTAATCCCTTTTCAACCTATTTCGAAGATTAGTTAGCTATCTGCTAGAATTTCTTTCCTCCCTCTTGTTATACTTAAATGAATAAGTTCATTCGTAATAATAGAGTGACTAAATTTAATGCAAGCTGTCAACCTACCACAACTCTCCATCCTTTTCCCGCAGGCTTGAGACTGACTGTGAACAAAATACATGACACTAAGCATAGACAAAGGCGGAGTTATTAAAATGAATAAGTAATTGTACATATTAATTCATATATTTGTTGCAATAAAATATGACTTTTAGTTCCATGATTCATGTTTTGGTTCTTACAGGACAAATATCTTCAAAAGGTTCATTTCTCTCGGCATGCCATTCCACTTCCTGAGTTTATGCAGGTTTACCACTTTTCATTACTATCTAACTGAAGGATTTAGCTAATGTTTTTTACCTTTTATTTTCACATATCCAATATGAGAGAAATTTGAATTTGTTGATCATGAAACATGGCTACCACAGATAGATGATCTTGAAGGTGCCAAGAGAGCAGGTGAACTATTTGGCTATCCTCTTATGATTAAAAGCAAAAGGTTAGCTTATGATGGGCGTGGAAATGCTGTTGCTCACAGTGAGGAGGAGCTCTCTTCCGCTGTAGCTGGTAACGTGTTTAATTATTAAATATTTAAGTGCTATTAATGTTGGTATTTCTTATGTTTGGTATTTGAATTGTGTTATTGACCGTGTAATGCTTCAATTATCCTTTTTTTTTTTTTGGATTGGTATGTTACACATGCACCTAATGGGTCTTTGTTCTTTTAATTAATAAAAGTGGACACTTACATTTCCTTTTAACTTTTAATTGCAAATTTTTGCAGCTCTTGGAGGATTTGATCGTGGTTTATATGTTGAAAAGTGGGCACCCTTTGTAAAGGTTAATGAGGATATACTGTTTAGTTCACTTTTTAGTGTTTCAATCTGCATTTATTCTTGACTCTATGTTTTTGTTTATCCTGCAATATGACATGCATATTTTAATCTTGGACATATCATTAAATTTGCAACACATATTAGTAAGAATTCTTTGAAGTGCCTCTAACTACAATTAAACTTGTTTGGTTCACTTGCATGATATGCCAGCATGTATTCATAATTAGATATGATCATCCTATGTATGCTCCTAAATTTTCACCATTATGATTTGACAATTGTTTCTTTGATATTCATATGATCATTTGTATTATTTAAAGTAAGTATAAAGTTTCTCTACAACCTAAATTGGAGGAACTCCCTTCAAACTACCACGTGTCAACACCAGAGAGTGACTAGTCTCCTGGTCCAGCTGAAGCACAACTTCAAAAATAACGTTGTTAACCTAGGTCTGACTGCTGTGTAGAAAGAGAAAAAAAAGTGGTCCAACGTCTGGGGTTAAGAGGGTTATTTATTGAATCTCAGCTTTAGCTGGACCAGGACACTTGTCACTCTCTGATGTTGACTCATAGTAGTTTGGATGGAGTTCCTCCAATTTAGGTTGTAGAGAAACTTTGTCCTTAAAGTAGTTAACTTCATTTTTTCCCTTTAGGTAATGTAAGGTGTAATATCACATCAACCAACTAGTTGCTAGAACTTCAGAAATGAAACATAGATACTTGTGAAATTGAAAAGAAGTTCATTAGCTGGTTCTGTATTGCAAATTGCATAAAAAACGCAATTTGTTAATCTTCTTCTTCTAAAAACTGTGTATAATACTGATATATGGCAGCCAAAACTGTTTTCTGAAGAACTGTATTAAAGTAATAATCTTTTGCTTTAATGCATAAATTTTAATTAGTTTGTTGGGTTAGAACTCCTCTCCACTTTGACTTCTAAGCATGCATACATTGATGCATTTTGAAAATATGTAGGTCTAGATAAATGTCTAAATTATTTATATTCCAATCATATTTTATTGCTGCAGCTTTTGTCATTAGGGTTTTAGGATAATTTTTTAACTTTGTGGCTGCGTTTAACATGATGAAAATAACTTTTAAATCCGGAAATTTACACTTCATTTGAATTATGCTTTCATATGATCAATATTGGTTTTTTTGTTTTTTTTTTTTTGGCTGAAGCAATATGGTATTTCTTAATAGTGTGAAAGATAGAATCTTATGGATTATAGATATTATTTACTTCTTTTTTGGGAATAACTTCAGGAGCTGGCTGTCATTGTTGCAAGAGGAAGAGACAATTCTATTTTGTGCTATCCTGTTGTTGAAACCATTCACAAGTAAGATGTAGATTCAGTGTTTACATTGTCTATTTTCCCTTCATGGTTTAATCTTAGATGATGCAGAATTACGTGAGAAGCATTCACCTTTAGTATTTAGCTGTTGACTTTACATCCCTATACTTCTCATTAAGGATCTTTGATCTCTTGTAGGGAAAACATTTGTCACATAGTCAAGGCACCAGCTAATGTGCCATGGGATATTAGGAAACAAGCTACTGATGTTGCCTACAAAGCTGTTAGTTCATTAGAAGGCGCTGGTGTGTTTGCAGTTGAATTGTTTTTGACTGGGGATGGTCAGGTTGTGTTTTTGCTTCTTTCTCTGAGACTGTTAAATGCATATATATATATATATATGTATGTATATATATATATTTTTTTAATACCTCTTGATGCTACAATTGCTTCCTTTTTTGTTATCCTCTGTATTTTTTCCTAATTTTGTTTTAGAATTATCTTCTTTTGGCTAATGAATTTATGTTTTGAACTCTTAACAGATTCTTCTAAATGAAGTGGCTCCTAGACCCCATAATAGTGGTCATCACACAATTGAGTCTTGCTACACCTCACAATTTGAACAACATTTGCGGGCTGTTGTTGGTCTTCCACTTGGTGAGCCATCAATGAAAACTCCTGCTGCTGTCATGTACAATATACTGGGTGAAGATGAGGTGAAGAATTTATTTTATTTTTATTTTTATTTATTTATCTAATATATAAAATGAATATGGCATGAAGCTAAAGTCATTTGTTTCTTTCAGAACCTATTTCTGTAACATACTTTCACTGAAAATATTCTGCTTGAAGTTTGTTGAAGTTGCAACTAGAATTAGGTATAACTCTGTGCTTGAGCTTGATGACTTTGTTTACCATTGTGAATAACAAAATTTTAAGAAATTACAATTAATACAAATGTCCTGGTCCATTAACTGATTTTCAGTTCTCATATTATTTTATCTTGGAAAACTTGTTAATGTTAGTTAAAAAAGTAAATTGGAACATCAATGTAAAACAAAAATTTTGAAATGTCTTTATTCAGCATAACTATCTTTCACTACCCCCTCCCCCCCATGTCAAATGTCTCTCTCTTTTATTTATTTAATTATTAAATTTCAGGGAGAGCCTGGTTTTATTTTAGTTCATCAACTGATTAGAAGGGCATTGAGTATCCCTGGGGCTACTGTTCAGCATAACTATCTTTCACTTCCCCCTCCCCCACATGTCAAATCTCTCTCTTTTATTTATTTATTTACTAAATTTCAGGGCGAGCCTGGTTTTATTTTAGCTCATCAACTGATTAGAAGGGCATTGAGTATTCCTGGGGCTACTGTTCATTGGTATGACAAGCCAGGTATGTGAATTTCTTTTTCCTCTCTCTCTCTCTCACACAAGCGCGCGCACACACACACACACTACTTGACCTTTACCTCATACTTGACATTTTCCCGCATTGCCTTAATGACTTGGCAGAAATGCGAAAGCAGCGAAAGATGGGCCACGTCACAATTGTTGGGCCTTCCATGGGTGATGTGGATGAACGATTAAAATCAATTCTGAAGGAAGAAGGTTCTGATTGTCAGGCTGCAGGTAATTGCACTAGGGACTTCTCATATTTATTTACTGAATGTCACGATGCTGGTTAACCAAAAAGCAAGTTTTCTCTAGGAGGCACAAATGTTTTTGGAAGGTGCGGTGAAATGTTTGCATCTACGCTATCAATTAAATTTGACTTTGGTGCATCTTTTTGGAGCATATTTCCTTCAGTCAGTGATTGCCTCAATTGAATTTATTTATTCAATGTTTTACATTTTCTTACATAAAAATATTCCTACATGCTATACCCACACTATGTGGGGTAGTTTCCAGAATAATCAGCACTAATGCTACTTTAAATTTTCAGGCTATGAGCTTTGGGTTATTATATTTTGCATAAAAAAAGTCTTCTTTGGCTTAGGATGGAAAAGTGACAGTGTAGGGAGGGAAATTACCATAAGATTTTATTTTTAAGAGGCAGGGATTCTAAACTGTTTGGAGATTACAATTTATCATTTCCATTTAAAAAATTGATTTAATTCTCCTTTTACCAAGATATTGCTTCTGTCAGTCTTCACTTTTCATTTATGATTTTTATTCTCTTGTGGGGTGGGGGGATCACCAATCTTTCATATAGCTATACCCTTATTATGTTGATGGTTGCAAGTGTTTTCCTTTTGTTTGAAGTTTAGATGCCTTAAGTTTTGATTTTGAAAGTTTGTTACACTCAAATTGTGTTTATGTTGCTCCCATTCTGAATGCAGTAACACCACGTGTTGGGATCATTATGGGCTCTGATTCAGATCTTCCTGTTATGAAGGATGCTGCAAGGATTTTGAATATGTTTGGTGTGCCTTATGAGGTTGACTTCTAATGAACTAAGGGTCTATTTTGGAATTCAGGAGTTATTGATCATTTAATTTTATTTTCTTGTATATTCCAGTTCTACTATAACAAATTATAATATGCAGGTGAAAATAGTTTCAGCTCACCGGACCCCTGAAATGATGTTTTCTTATGCCTCATCTGCCTTGGAGAGAGGCATTCAGATTATCGTTGCTGGTGCTGGAGGTGCAGCCCACTTGCCAGGCAAGTTTATCTGAACTATGCTCCATATATTGTTTCACAGTTGCTTTAAATGTCTCACTTTAATTAATTGAGCTTTGTTGTGACTTGCAGGTATGGTAGCTGCACTCACTCCCTTGCCTGTTATTGGCGTCCCCGTGCGTGCTTCTGCATTGGATGGACTTGATTCACTCCTGTCCATTGTGCAGGTATTAATTTCTTACTTCTAAATTATTACATTTATGGGATGGGTAAGTGTTGTAAAGATCCAGTATCCTATGAATACAATTTTAGTTCTAAAAAACTAGGGCATTTAAATTGGAATCTAGAATCCTGAAGTCTTAGGGATGCCCTTTTTCTGGTTTTTATAGTTGCTTATCCTTGATTAATTAATGTGTTTGCTTTATTTGATGAGAGAAATTCTATTTTAATTCTTTGGGATGTGTTTTCTGGCACAGAGAATTACTATTATTCTTTTATTGTTATTTACTATTACCACATATATTTCCTTGGCACAAAAATACTACTGAAATTAAGGCAAGTTGATGGAGGCAATATTTTTAAGCCATGTTTATGAGGTGAAGAAATTTTTTTTATTTTTTTGGGTAGTAATTTAATTAATTGGTGCCTGGAGCCAAAAAAAAAAAAAAAAAAAAAAAAAAAAATCATGGGTGCTGAATATCTATGTCACTAAAATATATATATATATATATATATATCATAGGTGCTGAATTTCTATGGAACCAAAAAAAAAAAAAAAAAATCATTGGTGCTGAATATCTAAATATCTGAATGGCACCTATCAAAAAACAAAAAACATATGAATGGTGGAAGTATGTAGACACTTGCTTAATCATGTTGAGATTTGCACAATTGAGTTTCATTGCCTTTAAACTTTGTCCAATTTTAGAGCCTCAGAAAAGATGGTGCTTCATTTGTTATCTCAAGTTCATATTTGATTTCTACTTGCGCTTTTTTTTTTTTTTAAAGTATTTGATCAGTAATTAAGAAGCTTTATTGTAAAAGGAGAAATAAGAAACACAGCAAAGGAAACAGTTTCCT
The DNA here is from genome assembly GCA_032727855.1 of Quercus ilex subsp. ballota. Lineage (NCBI taxonomy): Eukaryota > Viridiplantae > Streptophyta > Magnoliopsida > Fagales > Fagaceae > Quercus > Quercus ilex. The sequence goes on along the minus strand of CM064914.1, from coordinate 4,921,587 downwards.
TGGTACACAGGGAGTTTACAAGGAAAATTTGATCACCACAAAGTCCTAATTTTTATTTATTCCTTTGATGATTATGCAGATGCCAAGGGGTGTTCCAGTTGCAACAGTTGCAATAAACAATGCTACCAATGCAGGTTTGCTCGCAGTAAGGATGATGGGGATTCGTGATGCTGACCTATTGGCAAGGTGGGTTTTTTCTCTCTTCCCTCTCTGGAAGTAATGCAAAACTTTGTGTTGGGTATGAAACCAAGGGGAAAAAAAAAACTTAAGTTCACAAGTCTTGCATGAGCTGATTCTGGAATAATATCCTTTGCAGAATGAGCCAGTATCAAGAAGACGCAAGAAATGATGTCTTGAGAAAAGCAGAGAAGCTGGAAAAGGATGGTTGGGAGTCCTATTTGAATCCATGAGCACATAACTGCTTTGCCAGCCATATGCATGATTTTTGTGAGTTTGACACAAGATGGAAGTTCAAGTTTGGAGAACACATTACCACAGCAAAAATGAGTTAATGTGTTAACAGAAATGCACAAATGTGTTAACAGAAAAAAGTTCGAGTGAGGATGGAACTGGCAATTTTGCTTCAGTTTTGAGAGATCAAGGAAAGGAAGTGCAGAAAACAGAGGGCGTTTGTGGGACTGGGAAGAAGCCTTGTATCCATTGTAGTTGCTATAAGGGGTCCACTGTAGCAGTTGAGTTGAATGAGTCAAAAGAACTTTTTATCCCATTAGTTGCATAAGGGTGTTCTTTTGACCTTAATATTTAGATGGTAATCAATGATTGATTACAGCATTGAATTCTTGTACGTTTGCACTGCAAATTTCTTACACTGCCCGGAGAATCTTACACTGCAAATTTCTTGGAGAGTCCCCTCTAATCCTGGAAGTTCATATTGTTTTCTTGTACCCTGCAATGTTAGTACTAATACCCTTCTAAAACGTACTAATAAAATACCAGTCTACACCAACCTATATCGATTATAACAATGGATTTCAGGTCTTTCAGCTACTACCAGAAAAATAATTTAGAAAATAAAAAAGGATATAAAATTGGGTTAATATACTTAGACTAATATTTGGGCATATAAAATATTTGGATTTTAAGTATTAACTAATATTGAGATATTTCATTCTCCTTGCTTGATCAAAATGACATTCAATATGGTATTGACTACTTTGACATCTTCATTTGTAATTGGATTGCTACTTTGACATTTTCATTTGTAATTGGATTGCCAACCTCGGAGGGTGAAAAACTTTAAGGAATGGGAAACAAAAGTGCTAATAACGAGATAATATTATTGGTAGACTAGGCTCAAAATTGAGCAATTTTGCTATCATTTAAGTTTTTCAATCACATGTTTGTTTTTATTAACAAGAAAAAAAAAACACATAATTTAATGAAATCCTTCCCTCTAGACCTTCTCCTATTTTTTTTTTCTTTTTTTTTAAATTAAAAAAAATCACATTTTTTATAACAAAAAATGCATAAATTGTGGTTTTCATGTATATAGCTAATTAAAAAAAAAAAAGTGTTTGGCGAATCAAATTATTAAGTAATTGTTTGTATTTATCTCAAAAGCCACTCCCTTATATAAATACATTAACATATAATTAATGGGACGGACCATCTTATGGATAATTTTTGTTTTGTTTTGGGGGGGGGGGGGGGGGGGGGGGGTGGTGTTTAAACTTAAACGTACTGGTATTCAACAAAATTAGTTTTCCAAGACCCGTTTCAAAATTCCTTAAGCTAATACATTGCACACTATCAGAAAAGCCATTATAGTGGTGCATAAAGACTTCTCTTCTAGCCGTGAAACTAATATGCGCTATAGTGACCCTAAATAGTGAATAGAACATTATTATTCAAGAAAATATTAGATTTTCAAACTAGGCAAAGGTCCTTTGTCTTGTGGCGCCACATTCTTTAAGATTGTCAACACTTGCTTGGTAGCATAATTTTCAGAGAATATGATAAATTATTGACATCTCAATCGTTTTGAGAAGTTCTATTGAATAATAGGGTCATAGGCCATACATTGACGACCATATCTCCTCTTTTTAAGATCTTCTCAATCTTACCTACTCCTTATATATTGTAATGGCTTTGCTGACCAACAAAGGAACTTCCTCTTTTTCTTCTACTCATCGATGGAACTATGATGTCTTCTTAAGTTTTAGAGGTGAAGATACCAGTTATGGATTTAAGTGTTGAAGCCGAATCTAGCCACACAAACAAAATGATTTTGTATTTTGTTACTAGTAATTGGAATGGAATATCTGGTTTAAAAGATTCTCAGAAGTAGAGTATGTAATTTTATGTTGATCCTCCCATTCATGACTAGTCGTCACTTACTCATGTGAGAAAATTTGAAATATTTATAAATGATTCATATGTCAGTGTGTGTATATATAAGATGAAAGCTATAAGATTAAATCCCTAACATTCTTGTACTTAAACAAGAAGTTTGAATGGTTAAATGTTATATTCTTGTACTTAAACAGCAAGTTTGAATGGTTAAATGTTCTAAGTTTGATGAATTCACAATCATAGCCTTAATTACTTCATTCTAGACTTGCAAAAGAAACTTATAAATTCATGCTCCTCCTCTAGCAGTCACAATTATTATGCCATTTAAGCTACCCTTCGAAATAGGGCCTCTCCTTATTGGTACATTTTGTATTTGAAAAACAGATATGCAATTTTTTTTTTCCCCATCAAAAAAAAAAAAAAAAAAAAAAAAAAAAATAGATATGCAGGTCAAATGTTTATTTTATATTTGCAAAGTTGAAAGATTCATTTGGTTGAAAACACAATTAGTGCTATCTAACACATTTCTGCTTTGAAGTTATTTAATTATATTAGGGTGAGAAGCCCATTTGACACCAACAGGTATTTACTAAACTATCTCTAGCCATGCAACTATAAGTAGATCATGTATATAATGTTTGCCCGAATGTTGAGTTTATTTTTTTTTTTTGAAAACGCCCAAATGTTGAGTTGCATACACACAACACAAAAGTTTAATATACAACCAACACGAAAGTTAAATAACAATTATTTTTGAAAACATAATGTAAAAAAGGTTTCATATTTACCGATATCCCAAAGTTTTATGGAACATCTTAGGTAGTTTTGTAGCAAAACACAACTTTCTGTAACTATAAGCATTTAGCAAGAACTTTCAATATCCGATCAAATTTACATGCATGACAACTTAGTAACTAAAAGACGACTTTCACTTATGTGGTACCTGTGGATGCAAGGGGTTGTTTTTAGTAAAATGCAGTGTCTACAGTACCATCAAACCCAAATTAGTTAACATGTGTGCTTTTAGCCTTTGACACATTCAAGATGTTTTCTCTTTCCTTTAGACCCAATTTTTCCACCATGTTCGATACTAGGGTACTTAGTCCTGATACCAAGCTTCTTAATCATCACAGAATTCTTGATTATAACTTGAGGTAAGTTTTCAAGAACTTGATAGAACTCGACTATTTGGTTTTCTTCCACTTTATCCATGTGGATGAGTGCACAATTAGCTACACAATTCAATATAAACATTGTCTTTGGCCAAAAAAATTTGAGAATCATCTTCAATTGAATTATTTAAATTTAGAACAGAATTTGAATGCATGTTTGATTCAATAACTCAGGGAAAAAAAATGAACTAATAGGATTTTCTTTGACTGTACAATGCTGGCTCTACGATTATAAATAGAACTACATAAGATTTGAAAGAAACTATTACAACTCGATATAAAGGGAAAATAGAAATCTTGATATCGAAGATAGGAGCTCAACATCACCGTTCACATCCAACAGAGTGATATCCCTCTGTGTGCAAACACAAACATTAGAAACCCATCAAATTTTCCCCACAACTAAAACAATAATACCAATACAAAATAAGTTTTTCATCGAAGTCCTTAACATCGACACAGTAAGCAGTAAAAAAATAAAAAATCAGAGAGCTTTAAAAAAGAGCATCAAGCACTTTCATTTCCTCCTTCATGTCTGTGTACTAAATTGATATTAGTCACATTGAAAACTATAAATAAGTTACCTATTCTACACAGAAGATTCAAAACCCAACCTTTTTCTTTTCTTTCATAACTAAGAATAGTACTAACACAAAATAAATGAATCATTGAATCTATACCATCCAAATTGTGAGCAGCACAAAAACATTGATTCAAAGAACACTAAAAAAAGCATCAAGTGGATTCTTAAATTCATGAGTTGAAGAAATGTATATTTAGCTAAGGGTATTTTTCACCATTCTATTACCTAAAGAAGCACCACAGTTTAGTTGTTGGATGCCTGAACAATTAAGTGCTTCATTCCCAACAAAATCCATGTATTTCACTTTCACTTTCATTATCACACACCACAAATGGTTCCTAAGAGCACACTACTGTGCAAATGGCTCAAATGCAATAAAGTGGAGCACAACTTAATTAACCTAAGACTTCATTCCATGTGGAGATTCTTATAACAGTATAGTGAAATCACAAAAGTTAATGTACAGGGTAATATCATCCTCTCATTCATTGCACCTTCTCCATAACAAAATAAAATGATTTCATTTCAATTCAAACCTCATAAACAATGAAATTTCTATTAGGGGCTGGCAAGATGAAATAGAAGGTATGTTATCAATATCAAATTCTAATAAAAAGAACAAAAGCCTCAGGTATTTTATCAAACACTTTGCTTGAATGTAACAAAAATCAAAATTTATGATAGAGAAAAGGGGTGGTTTTTTAGAGATTATATATGCAGCTTCTTATTTAGCAAATACTTATTTGATATTCAAGTAGACAACATAACTATTTAAATAATAAAAAGGAAAAAATAAAATAAAAGACATAAAATACCTTAAAATTTGCCAAGAAGAAATGAAACATAGTGTAGAGAGAGAAAGTTCCCGACCTATCACAAGCTGACACGTCACATTACCAAGACCACAAAATACGGCCAATTACAAAGCGCCACATACTGCTGCTTGGTTTTATTGTTGCCATTCAGAAGCCAATAGAAATTTGCCAAGTGTCATGCAAGAACCAATCATGCATCGGCTCGTGCAAGCGATGACACAAGCAGTCTCGCTCGTGCAAGCAATGACACAAGCAGCCTCGCACGTGTAAGCGATGACCCAAGCAGCCTCGCACGTGTAAGCGATGACCCAAGCAACCTCGTACGTGTAAGCGATGACATAAGCGGACCAATCAGACTGTGACATGTGTCACCAATCAGACTCCGCCACGTGTCGCTCATCCACCCCAAAACTCCTATAAATAGAAGCCTTCCTAAGACATTTAGGAGGACATCAAGCCATCTGAAGCACAAGCAGCATCAGAGAAGATTCAGAAGTCCAGAAGCTCTGCCGGAACCAAGCTCTAAAGCCTCCAAGAACTTCAAGAACTTCAACTTCAAATACGAAGAACATTCGAAGAGAAATCATCCAAATCATCCGCCTAGATCCAAAACTCTGCGGGAATCAAGCCTAAAGTGTCCGAAAAACATCAATAAATCACAAATCAATGAAGCTCTACGGATTCAAGCCTCTAAAGCACCGAAGAACTTCCACCACAAACCTTCAAAAACGAAGAGCACATGAAGAACACGAAGAACGTGAAGAACAAAGGATTTCTAACAAGCTCATAGCCAGAGATTCATTGTAATTCTGTTTCAACAATCTTTGATTCATCCCTCAACCATATTGAAGGATATTTTGTGTTCAAGTCAATCACATTACCACAAATCCAAATCAATAAGTCTTGCAAGAAGATCGAATCAGAGGATCACTCTTTTGTAATCAGAGAGAATTGTACCACACAATTATCAATACAAAATCGCATTTGTGACACTATTTTACTTGTTTGACTCATTTCGAACCGAGAAATTTAGTCGTCCACATATTCTGGCACGCCCAGTGGGACATCTCTGCCTCTCATCTCATTCTCCTTCAAAGAAAGAAATCAACATCACCTTGCTACCAGCTCCAATGGCCTTTAGCAAGAATATTCAAGCTTCAACAATAGCTACTTCAACTAAACTTGGTACGGCTACCACCAACAACTGCATTGGTGCAATCAATTGTAGCCAACCCGAAACAAACAATCAACTTCAATCTCAATCAACCAAGGAAGCCAAGGTCCAGACAATCATCTCTTTAGACCCTCTTACAAGAAATAAGGTCATCAACAAGGACATCTCCACCTTGGAACACCTCAAGTATGGGGGCAAATCCCCTTCTTCCTTCACAAGAAATTGGTCGCACGATTTCTCTCCCATCAAAGGGAACCCAAAAGATGAGATTTCACGTGCTCACTTCAAATCACTTTCTTCTCCATCATCTTGGGAAGTTGTGTCAGTCATGATGACTAACACCTCTACCATGGAAGAAAAGATGGCTGAAATGGAACAAAGGGTCGTCCTTCTCACAAAAGCACTTGAAGAAAAGGATGTCAAAATTGCAACCCTAATGAACAAGCTGGAGGTACAAGATTCGGGTGAATCAAGTCTTGGTCCTGAGCACCCACCTGGCTTTACCTTGAAAGGAGAAAACGCTAGGGTCGATAAAGGAAAAGGAGGTGAAGGCACTTCTCAACACGGACATTCCACCTCAATGGCCTCGATATCTGTCCAACAATTGCAAGACATGATAATGAACACTATTCGAGCACAATATGGAGGTTCTTCTACAAGTTCTCTCACATATTCGAAACCCTATACAAAGCGCATCGATAACATGAGGATGCCAAATGGGTATCAGCCCCCCAAGTTCTTGCAATTTGATGGTAAAGGAAACCCTAAGCAACACATTGCTCACTTTGTAGAAACTTGTGAGAATGCAGGGACTCAAGGAGACCTTTTTGTAAAGCAGTTTGTCCGTTCATTGAAGGGGAATGCCTTTGATTGGTATACAGACTTGGAACCCGAATCAATCGATAGTTGGGAACAACTTGAAAGGGAGTTTCTCAACCGATTCTACAGCACACAGCGCACGGTAGGCATGATGGAGCTTACCAATACTAAACAATGGAAGGATGAGCCCGTCGTTGATTATATCAATCGGTGGCGTTCTTTGAGTCTAGATTGCAAGGATAGACTTTCAGAAATTTCCGCTGTAGAGATGTGCATCCAAGGCATGCATTGGGGACTTCTTTACATCCTTCAAGGGATAAAACCTCGAACATTTGAAGAGTTAGCAACTCGTGCGCACGACATGGAGCTGAGCATTGCTAGCCGCGGAAATACAAAACCTCCCACACCTGAAGAAAGCATAAGGGAAGTGAGGAGGAATGATAGGAATGCAAAAGTCAGCCTCAAAGGCCCAATGGTTGCTAACACTACCGAAGTCAAGCTTCCAAGAAGAGGAGCAAATGCAAATGAAAAACAACTTGAAGGATGGAAAAAGAGCGAGGTGCGTCGTCTGACTTTTAAGGAACGTGAGCAAAAAGTATATCCGTTCCCCGATGAAGATGTGCCAAACATCTTAGAACAACTATTACAGTTGAAGCTAATCGAATTGCCAGAATGCAAGCGGCCAGAAGACATGGGGAAAGTTGATGACCCTAACTACTGCAAATATCATCGTATCATTGGCCACCCAATCCAAAAATGCTTCGTCTTCAAAGAACAAATCATGAAACTTGCCAAAGAAAACAAGATTGATCTAGACTTCAATGAAGTTGTCGGGTCAAACCATGTCACCGTTGCTTGTGATGTACTTCCAATTCTCAAGCAGGGGGCAAACACCAACCAAGTTTACAAGTTGATCAACAATGATGATGCAAGGATCGGCCCCATCAATGGGAAGTTCCTTAAACACTTCTACGCTTGAACATCGAGGATTGCTCCTTGGTAAGAGTTTAAACTGCCCACTGTAACGCTGCAAGAGTACATGATGTCTTCCCATTACCTCTGAAAGCGTACCAATAAGGAGAAATTAATCCCACTCTATGTCACCAATTGCTAGTGTGGCGTAGTGGTTGGACGCCCAAGCCGCCCTTGAGAGGTCTCGGGTTCGATTAGTGGTGATACCCACTATTACACACTGAGCCCCCCTTTTTGCAAAAAAAGAACCAAAAAAAAAAAAAAATCAATAACAAAAAAAATTTTGAACTACGTAATGACTTGATCCCTCTCGAGGGTACGTAGGCAACTTAGTATCTTTTGCTGAGTTCAGTCACGCACTAAAAAAAAAAGTTATCAAATTGAAACTAAAAAAAAAAAAAAGAACAAAAAAAAAAAAGAAAAAGAAATCATCCAAAAAGAAAATATCAAAAAAAAAAAATTATCAAAAAAAAAAAAAAAAAAAAAATTTCGGTTGAACTACGTGATGACTTGATCCCTCTCCGGGGTACTTAGGCAACTTAGTACTTGTCACTAAGTTCAGTCACATGAAAAGAAGAAGGATTGTCAGTCTGGCTTGAAGAGTTTTGCAACGGTTGTCAATATGCTTTTAAGGTCCCTTTGGTTGGCATGGCATTGCTCATTTTCTATGGACATTCTCCTACGTTTCTGAAGTATGCTTTGCATCACTTATCTCCTGGGGGCATCTTCTTGTACCTTGCAAGTCTAAGCTACATCATCTCTCTTCTAGGTTGTGCCACTTCATAGCTCTGAAATTTGAACCACATCATCTCCCTTCTGAGTGGTGTCATTTTACATCATGTCTTTGAAATTTGGATGCCGTCAACTTCCTCCAGAATGATGATAGATTATATATCCGAAGTCGGTGTTGCATCATCTCTCCTCTATGGGCATGTTCATGCAGTGTCGGATTCTTGGTGACATGTTCTGACATCTTCAAAGTATTGGCATCATTCTTTCCCTCATCTTCAACGTCTTGTTGGCATTTTGAAATCCCGATGTCTAGCTACAGTGCTATGCACCTCGATGTCTGAGCTATGTTGCCTCTGAAAATTTGTGCTGTTGTAGCTTTATTATAAAGGTCAATATTGGTGCAACTTCAATACTGGTGCAAGTGCTAATGTGGAGTGTTGTCGTGGCTTCATGACAAAGATGAACGTTGGCACGACTTTGATGCGAATAAAGTGTTGACGTGGCTTCATGACAAAGATGAACGTTGGCATGGCTTTGGTGCGAATGAAGTGTTGTCATGGCTTCATGGCTGAGATGAGTGTTGACATGGCAAAGATGAAGGTTGGCACAGCTTCGGTGCGAATGAAGTGTTGTCATGGCTTCATGGCTGAGATAAGTGTTGACATGGCAAAGATGAAGGTTGGCATAGCTTCGGTGCGAATGAAGTGTTGTCATGGCTTCATGGCTGAGATGAGTGTTGACATGGCAAAGATGAAGGTTGGCACAGCTTTGGTGCGAATGAAGTGTTAACATGGCAAAGATGGATGTCAGCACGACTTCGATGCAACTGAAGTGTTGACGTGGCTGCATGGCAAAAATGAATGTTGACACGGCTTCAGTGCAAATGGTGGTGTGACTTCATGACTTATGTAAGTGCAAATATTGCTTCAGTACAAGGACAAATGTTGGCATATCTTCATGGTAAAGACTCTTGATGTGGCTACATTGCAAAGATTCTTGAGATAGTTGCGTTGAAAAGACAAGTGTTGGTGCGGCTTAATTGCCAAAAAAAAGCATACTGCATGACAAAAATAAGCAACAACAAAGTACTTGTCAGTAGAAAATCTCATGGCATGTCTCAACCAAAAAAAAAAAAAAAAAAAAAAATCGATAAAGAGAGAGCTTTAATTCTAATCTCTAGCCTGTCAAAAAAAAAAAAAAAGAGTTAGTGCAAACCAAGCTGTGTATAATATATATATATATATATATATATATATATATATTATAATAAGAAATAATTAAATTTAAAAAAAAAAAAAAAAAGAGAGGAAAGAAAAAGAAAATGCATGGTTTCTTTAACTAGAGATTGCACAAGGATTTTGTTACTGAAGACTACGCTTGTACTGATTAAGGCATACTCCGGGTGGCTTTATATAGAAAGTTTCTGAGAGAACAGACAAAAAAAGGGAGGAGGAAAAATACTGCTGTCAATATTTGAGGTCAGACTTTGCAACTCGAATGCACTCATAGTCACAGAAAACTGTACCAAACCTTGAAAAAAAAAGGAGTGCCCATAAATGCATCATACTGTCAGAAAGAAACTATTGCACATACTAGACTGTATATTCTTTCAAAGCTCCTTGTGCAGCCAACTTTGAATGTAGAAGCAATTGCAGATTAACCATTGTCAAACAATGTCAGGATGGCCACCGCCAAAGCAGACGAAAATGGCCAAAATTTCTGCAATGCCAGCCGTCTCCTCTTCCAGATTTCTAAAACTTCTAACAGGATTTCACAAAATTCAACTCACAGAAGTCTTCTACAACCTTCAACATGCCTAAGCTGAAAAATTCATGTTCAGATGGTTGGCCACGAGTCGCAAAAAAAAAACTCCCAACGTCCCGCAGGTTTCTCATTTAAATCTGCACAAATCCGAGGAAGTTTTTACAAAACCGATGACACCACTACATCCATCGGCCCTCGATTTACAAAACCCAGAAAGATCATCAACAGCGGAGCTACCACGCGCCGCCACAAGCTCGCGGTAACCAACTGTTTAATTTCTCAAAACTGTGAAAAACTGTTCACAATTTCAGAAAACAGACAATACCAGCAGATTATACGGCCTCAGATCTGCAAAACCCGAAAATTTCAGGCCCAAACGATGAGCCACGCCCCACCACGCGCCGCCATAAAATCCGGCGTTCAACCCACGCGCTCCCACGCGCCTCCCTCAGTTTTCACGCGCTCACACGCGCCGGGACCTCTATCACACGCGCCACGCGCTGACACGCGCCATACGCGTACACGCGCCTTCAGTACATGACGTCATCCTCCACTACCCCGGTCCGACCCATTTGACCCGGACCGACCAGGAAATATGACCCGGTCCGAACTGCCTTAAAAAAAAAAAAAAAAAAAAAGATAAAAAAAATACCTTGACCAAATTTGATCTTTGACTTTGACCAAAAAGTCAAAATTTTCAAAAGGGGCCTGTCCCACTCAGTTTTTCGAGTACATTCCGATTTTGGGATCCGTTTCTTCATTCGAAACTCGGAAATTGTGCAAACGTCCAATTTCCAAAAAGTTGACTTTTGCGTAAATGTTGACCAAAAGTCAAAATTTTAAAGATGGACCTATCTTGCTCAATTTTTCGCGTACATTCCAAATTTGGAGTCCGTTCCATCATTTGAGACTCGAAAATGGCACAAATAACTCAATTCCAAGATAGTTGTCTTTTGTGTTGAAATCAACCCAAAGTCAAGATTTTCAAGCCAGACTTGTCTTGCATAGTTTTTCGTGACTTGGAAATCACCAATCTAACTCACATCTCCGGAGTACTGACAGTATCCAAAACTAAAGTTCTCAATATCAAAATTTGAGATTCATCCATTTAGTTTGGATCCCCTCAGGGTTATTCCCCAGACTTCATCAAGGCTTTCCTTCTAAAGTACAAATGAACTCTCACAAGTGTCTCTTGAGCTTGAAATTACATCAAGTCACCCGTCCAACCCACAATTCCCCTTTCGGTGCCAAACATTCCCACCTACCATTCTTCATCTCTCTCACCTACCATTCTCGTTCCCTACCGGTCTCTCACCTACCATTCTCATCTACCGGTCTCACCAAAAAATCACATCCGCCATTCTCAACTATCTATCTACCATTCTTCATCTCTCCATTATAAATAGAAGGGCCGGATTCATCAAGAACTCATCAAGAAAAAAAAAAACACTGAGTCATGAAATGAAGATTTGCTTCTTTCAAATTTTCAAGTCCTCCTTCTCACAGCCATTTCTCACTATGACTTCATCATTCTCAACACTTAGCAACCAATATTGCTTCATAGTCAGTTTGAAATCAACCCTCTTATGGTTTGGTAGAAACCCTTTTCACAACATCATTGTAGTTTTGAGATCCAAACAAATTTTGTTTCTCCACTTAATGACCACCTTTGTTCATAAAATTACTCATAACAAGGTCTGTATCGGCCTTCCATGCTTCCGTGGATTTGGTTGGCCAGGAAGTCTAAGTCCAGCAGAGACTCCTGTTCCTAACCTCAGGTCTCCTGTAGTCTCTCTCCAATTGCTTGGTCTTCCAGCAGAAGCAGTGGTTCGGAACAAACAGCAACTTGGCTGGTTTCTAAGACCAGAATCACAAGTTAGCTCCATCTTTCATTTTTCTGTGCTTTTCCAGCAAATAGCAGTAAGTGAAGATGGTAAAAAGTGTTGGGGTATCCTACAAATTGTCTTCCATCCAACATTTGAGGCAACCTTCAAGGCACCAGCTCATCAGAGTTCAGCCTTTGGGGCTGATAAATGGTTACCAGAGCCTTATTCCATGTCCCCACCACTATGGGACTCAAAGGTCATCGTTGCTGGTACCTCAAAACACATTTTCTGAAATTACTCCAACTTAAAGCTAGCTTGAAGTATTTTAGAAGGTACTCTTCTGAAATTACTTCAACTTAATGTCTGTCGGTTTGGTCCCTTTACACACGCACATTCGATTACTCACTGTCAGACCCCATGCAACATACAGTGCCAGCACTGTAGTGGTGTGTGTTTCACCCATTCGCTTTGCTTCATCCCCATCTTCTTCACCACCAACACCATTATCCCCAGAATCCATAAGCTTCTGAAATTACCTCAACTTAACCTGAGTGAAACGATGACACATGCGCACTCAACCACTTTCCCACATGGCCTAGCCTTAATCCGAAGTATACTCTTCCGATATAACTTCACCAGATGTTCTCAAAAACACGAGGCTGGCCCCATGGCTCTGCATGTTATACCCAGCCACCATCCTCGCGTCTTCCCCATCTTCTACACCATGTGATCGCCGCCAACGATCCAAAGGTACTCTTCTGAAGTTACTTCAACTTAATCTCTCCTGAGAAGGCTCGGTCACGCAAGTACATTCAAATACTCGCAGACCTCTTTTCGGTCTCATCAAAGCCTTTCATATGGGTGGGTCTACTCTTCAGAGATTATTTCATCTTACTGAAAGCTCCACCACTTTCAATTACTTCATTTGAAGAACCAAGTGCAAAAAATCTGTTTTCAAAACTCATTCCCACACCACACTCTGAAACCGTGTGCGTAAACGAGTCTCGAGGGGGCATTTGTAGAGAGAGAAAGTTCCCGACCTATCACAAGCTGACACGTCACACTACCAAGACCACAAAATACGGCCAATTACAAAGCGCCACATACTGCTGCTTGGTTTTACTGTTGCCATTCAAAAGCCAATAGAAATTTGCCAAGTGTCATGCAAGAACCAATCATGCATCGGCTCGTGCAAGCGATGACACAAGCAGCCTCGCTCGTGCAAGCAATGACACAAGCAGCCTCGCACGTGTAAGCGATGACCCAAGCAACCTCGCACGTGTAAGCGATGACATAAGCGGACCAATCAGACTGTGACATGTGTCACCAATCAGACTCCGCCACGTGTCGCTCATCCACCCCAAAACTCCTATAAATAGAAGCCTTCCTAAGACATTTAGGAGGACATCAAGCCATCTGAAGCACAAGCAGCATCAGAGAAGATTCAGAAGTCCAAAAGCTCTGCTAGAACCAAGCTCTAAAGCCTCCAAGAACTTCAAGAACTTCAACTTCGAATACGAAGAACATTCGAAGAGAAATCATCCAAACATCCGCCTAGATCCAAAACTCTGCGGGAATCAAGCCTAAAGTGTCCAAAAAACATCAATAAATCACAAATCAACGAAGCTCTACGGATTCAAGCCTCTAAAGCACCGAAGAACTTCCATCACAAACCTTCAAAGACGAAGAACACACGAAGAACACGAAGAACGTGAAGAACAAAGGATTTCTAACAAGGTCATAGCCAGAGATTCATTGTAATTCTGTTTCAAAAATCTTCGATTCATCCCTCAACCATATTGAAGGATATTTTGTGTTCAAGTCAATCACATTACCACAAATCCAAATCAATAAGTCTTGCAAGGAGATCGAATCAGAGGATCACTCTTTTGTAATCAGAGAGAATTGTACCACACAATTATCAATACAAAATCGCATTTGTGACACTATTTTACTTGTTTGACTCATTTCGAACCGAGAAATTTAGTCGTCCACACATAGATCTAATTTGGCTTTGGGAAACGGGGATACTTAAAATAACAGGTTTTAGAACATGCAAAGCAAAACATCAATGTGAGAAACTCTTTGATTTGAGAAACAAAATAAATTAGTAGTGGAAGAGTCCAATAAGTTGGAAAAGGGAGTGGAACAATGATATCACAGTTACGTGCAATGTATAATTGATAGAAAGAATATGGGGAGAAGTGATTGCACTAAAGTCCAAAAGACCAAACTGAAATCTCTTAATCTTCTGCATTTATCTGATTGTTGAAATGAGGTCACAAATCATTATTGGCGAAAAGCCACTTTTAGTCTCTACATTTTCAGGCGATTCCCATTTTAGTCCCTACATTTTATTTTTACCGCTTTTAGTCCCTATCCTGAAAAACGCTTCTCGTTTTGGTCCCTACTGTTACATCAGAGACGGAAAAAGTTGACGCGGCAAACGGCAGGAATAAATAATAATAAATTAATGTCCACGTGGCCTAAATTAATAATAAAAAATGCCACGTCAATGTCTAAATTAAAAAAAATTAATTTATTAATTTTAACTAATTAAAAAAATTAAAAACAAAATCAAAAACTAAAAATCTCATGAATTGAGATCTAAATGTGTCTTGAACAAGAACAATAAGAATACAAACCCAGATATAAGAACATAAACCCAGAAATTAAAAAAAAAAGAAAAAAAGAAAGAAAAAAAGAACGAACTGGACAAGATTGAACTAAGAAGAAGATGAAAGATCTGGGTTGTTGGGTGAGATCTTCTTCTTCTTCACCCACAATCACTAAACAAATGTCATGGCTGCTGCTGCTTCTTCCTCTTCTCTCGTCGAGACCAGGGCCACCACCCCACCGCCGATCCCCTCCAGCCCACCCACCGCCGCGCCTCTCCCTTTGCCCGCTCTGCCCACGGCCCAGATCTAGGCCCAGCCCCAGACCCCGTCTCAGACTTCGATCCAGACCCAGCCCCAGCCCTCCACCGCCTCGCGGCACTTGCTGCAGCCATGCTGGTCACACGAAGCTGTAGAGAGCGAGATCCATGCCCGTTTCACGGTTTATCTCCTCTTGGGTCCATTTCCAGCGCCTGGACGCCATGGAGAAAGGTCCAGTTTGTTCCTTTTTTTTTTTTTTTTTTTTTTTTAATTTCTGGGTTTGTGTTCTTAGATTTGGGTTTGTGTTCTTGTTGTTCTTGTTCAAGACACATTTAGATCTCAATTCATGAGATTTTTAGTTTTTGATTTTGTTTTTAATTTTTTTAATTAATTAAAATTAATAAATTAATTTTTTTTAATTTAGACGCTGACGTGGCATTTTTTATTATTAATTTAGGCCACGTGGACATTTATTTATTATTATTTATTCCTGCCGTTTGCCACGTCAGCTTTTTCCATCTCTGATGTAACGGCAAGGACCAAAACGGGAAGCATTTTTCAGGATAGGGACTAAAAGCGGTAAAAATAAAATGTAGGGACTAAAATGAGAATCACCTGAAAATGTAGGGACTAAAAGTTGCTTTTCGCCATCATTATTTTGAAAGGAGATGAACAATGTATATGTAGCTTAGGCAGTGAATTTGGGCTTGGGCATTTTATGAAATATGGTCTTTTAGTCAAAATGTTTGGCTAATTTATTAAAATGTCAGCCCAGTTTTTGCAGAACCAAGAAGTTAGTGTGGAATGCTAAATGCAAAATTTGTGAGCTATAAGGTAGAACCTTATTCTCTCCCACATGAGGTCTTTGTTTTTATATATATATATATATATTGATTGATTGATTGATCGATTGATGATTCCCTAGAACATCACTAAAGCAGAAGATCCACAAAACATCTCTATGCTATTGCCTCTAGGTTTTAAATTGAATGAACACTTCAAACTACCTAAAATGAAAAATGAAACAGCAAAGCTATTGATATGGATATGGAAGTTAGCATTTAGATTAACAAGACCTTCAAGAATTTACCATTCTGAGCATTACATGATTCAACCTGCCTTGAGAGAGCTATTGCATTTTGGTCTCTAAGGGTTGAACTTGAAACACATAAATTTGCTTCATCATTGAATTTAATATTAAAATCATATAAAAACAACTATAAAATTAACAAAAAAAAAAAAAAAAAAGGATACAATTGCAGAAATCTCAATCACCTGTCTTTTAACCCAGTAAGGATCTTAACATTGATTATTGCAAGAAATTTCTCAAGAGTTGCATTGTCTTGCACTTTCTGTCCAAGTCTAGAAGTTCTCAATAGTAAAACCAAAAATGAAAAGACAGTAAATAACAAAAAACAGTAATTATTGGAGCAATGTGATCAATAAAAAAGTGTGGGCCAATTTTGTCCCTATACATTTAATCGTGTCACTTTTGTTATTCAAATTTTAAAATTAGGGTCCCTCAACTACTAATTGTGCCAATTTCATCCTTCAACTTTCAAAATCAAATCAATTGTATCCTTATATGTTGACTTGATTGTGTTAGTTGAGAAACAAAATTGACACAAATAAATGTGTAGGGATGAAATTAAACCACCCCCATTGTTAGAGGACCGAAAGTGTAAGTTTGTTTTGCCACTAAACACAAGATATATACCTGAGATTTTATTAAACATCATGACTTAACTTGCTCCCATAGTCTCTTCGAGAGAGGATACTCAAAGAACAAGTGGTCCTACTCTCAAGGTAGCTCAGAAAACACGCAAAATATCAACACGATAGCCCCATTTAAATGGCCAGCCTTGAGTGGAAATTCAGATCACTTTCTACCACTTCTTTTCAAGAGATATAGTTCTAAACTTATTTACTCCTAAGCTAATTTACAATAGAATTGCAATGTTATGTCATTTCTTCTAAATATGATTAATCTCAATACCTTCTACTCACAACATGGTTCAATGCATTATTTATTTTTCTTTAAGTAGAAGAGAAAATAGAATAGCGATATCATCTTGAAACTTCATTAAAGTCGAACTCAAGGTTTTTATTTTTGGTTGAAAAGTAATACTATTCAGATTCAGCATACATAACAAATGTATACAGTATTTTATAAATAATAATTACAAAGCCTAGTAGCTTGATTTACATATGAATGAGGCTTTAAATTTAGAG
Source organism: Quercus ilex subsp. ballota (assembly GCA_032727855.1). Classification (NCBI taxonomy): domain Eukaryota; kingdom Viridiplantae; phylum Streptophyta; class Magnoliopsida; order Fagales; family Fagaceae; genus Quercus; species Quercus ilex. The sequence continues at coordinate 4,904,309 of CM064914.1, read as the reverse complement.
AAAGAGAGAGAGAGAGAGAGAGAGAAGAAAGTGGCAAAGGCACGCAAAGATGTAACAAAAGAAGACAGCCTAGCTTGGAATCAAGGTTGTTTTCAAATGGAGGCATATTTCTTTGAAGTTTGATTAATATGTTCTAATTGTCTTTGATGATGGATACAGACTAGAGTCAGAATCATCTTTGACAAAGGTAAGGATGAACCCAAATCAAATGCATCATTAAATCCCAAACCTAGTCAACCTATAGGTAAGAATACTCACCAGAATAATGATCACTAGAGCTAAACCTAAAATGTAAAAAGAAATAACAAAGCTAAACCTTTAGACTAGTTAGACCTTTCAATATTTTACCACACCGAGCATAACATGATCCAACATGCCTGGATAGATCTATATCATTTTGGTCTTTAAGAGTTGAACTTGAAACACCTAAATTTTTTTATCATTAAATTTAATATCTTAATAGTAAGATACGTTAAATAAAAAATGAAAATATAGAAATTGAAAAAAAAAAAAAATTAAGGATATGGTACAGAACCCAGCCATAAAAATCAATAAAGAGAGAAATAGGACCTTAGTGTTAGCCATAGAGGTCTTGATCTATTCAAGTTCAAGAGCACAGAGGTTATTGATATGTTTTGAAACATCGAAGGAAACAACCTTGAACCTTACTAGGAAAACAAATCAGATCTATAAAAGACAAATATTATAAAAACAGAACACGAAATTGCAAGGTGGAAAGAGATCTTGAGCTTACCAATTACTTTAACAGCAACAATGCTAACCAACTGCATTAGAATAAATAAATAAAAAAAAATAAAACTCTTATTTTATAAATAATAATTACAAAGCCCAGCATCTTGATTTCCCTTTGAATGAGCCTTTGAATTTAGAGAAACTAAAGAGGGAAGCATACCTTGGTAAAGACTAGTGTCCTGTGTCTTCGGGGACCATGAAAAAAGGGTTGATATTCTCCTAAATCACAATTCTGTGCTGTCTCCATTGTTAAAAAATGAAGAAGAAGAGAGTGAATAAGGATGATGAAGTGAGTGTTTAGAGAGGCTTCTTCTTTTGCCTAGTCCTGCCACATGGACGGGGCTGAAGGAGAGCTCTGCTTTCTACTGGGCTTCGCCATTTGTGTCAGATTTAGAGTGGGTTTCTTTTTTGTTGTCAAAGTTAGATTCTGGCACGTCTAGAATCTCCTTCTTGGCTGAAAACCCCATTGATCTAGAAACGAGGAAGACCCACAACAGATGCATTCTACATGGACTTCCAACCATTTTATGAAATCAAAGTGATTTCGACAAATCAAAACATAGTACAACATGCCTTGGAAACCTTCTTGAAAAACTATAGCAAAACCAACCACAAATTGTCCTGACTAGTTATTTTTTTCCACCACGTCTTTGGGCATTCTTCTTTAGCCTTCTAAGCATGATATGTTGCTCTAACTTGACCATCCTTACAATCCACTTTGGTTTTCCAATTTTAAACATAAGATATCCCATCAACGTTCCAAATATCACTCCACATCCATAACCCATCGATACAACTTGCCAACCAAACCCATTTTCAGTCTCTAAATTGTCTTCCTGTTGTAAGGTCAATGGTGGTGGTTTCTTTGCCTCATGGTTGTTGCATATTCTTGACAATGGAAAGCCACATAATCCTAGGTTTTTAGTGTATGAATCATTATTAAATGTATTGAATTACTTTCCTGAAGGTATGTGTCCTGTAAGTTGGTTATGTGACAACTTTAAGACTTCAAGCCATGGTAGATCTGCTAATTGCCCAGGAATCTCCCCGATAAGCTTGTTGAAAGAGAGGTCTAACCATTCAAGATTTTTCAAATTTCCAAATGATGATGGAATATAACCTGTAAGGTTATTGTGAGAAAAGTTGAGCCCCTTTAGTAATTTTAGCCTCCCAATTATCTTTGGCATCTCTCCTTTGAAACTATTATTTGAAAAATCAATGGTCGTGAAGACAGTTTGGATTCTCACCAACTCAATATAAAATCCTTTCATCATCACATTCAAAGAATCCTGATAATACTCCTCTCCCATATATTTCAACACAACTTTTCCTTCATCCACATTTGTCATGGCTTTCAAATATTTGAAATATTTTATTGGCAAAGGACCGTTAAACTCATTGTTAGAGATGTCTAGGATTCGCAAATTTGGGAAAGGAAATTTGGTTCTAGGATTGCCTATACGACCTTGAAATTTGTTTGATCTTAAGACAAGAACCCGCAAATTTAAAAGACCTTCCAACCAATAAGGGAAGGTTCCGCTTATCTTATTACTTCCAAGATCAACAACTTCCAAGTTCCTACAATTTGCCAAATATCGTGGCAATGACCCTTCCAATTGATTGCCATTAAAGTTAATATTCCTAAATCTATTTCTCGTGGAAAATGTTGCAGGGATGGTACCATGAAGGCTATTCATTCGCAAATCCAACATTGAGAGGACATTAGAGTGTACCAAACATTTAGGAATCATGCCACTTAAGTTGTTATGAGACAAGTCTAAAACGTCAAGGGCACTTGCGTTGCAAATTAAAGAAGGGATTTCTTTGGTGAATTTGTTATTTGAGACAAACAAATATCGCATACTAAGAAAATTTAGAGTGGGAAATGGTCCTTGAAGCAAGTTGTTACGAAGATCAAGAAAATATAATGAATCGCTCCCCACATCCCCCAACCATCTTGGAACTTGACCATAAATTCTATTCTTAGAAAGGTCTAAGAATTTTAAATTTGTTAATGTTCTCAAGAAAATTGGGAATTCACTAATGTTACAAGATGACAAGTTCAAAGTGTAAAGATAGGGTAGGGTATAGGTGACATTATTGTTGATGCTAACTAAGTTATTTGAAAAATCAAGATAGTAGAGATTTTCGAGCTTTGAAAACATTTCTAACTCCAACATAATAGTCAAGTTATTTGGTGATAGAGACAGCTCAGTAAGGTTAACAAATGTAGATATTGACCTAGGAATAGAGCCATGTAGCTTATTATAACCCAAATTAAGAAACTCCAATGAATTGGATTTGAATTCACCAATCTCACCAATGAATTGATTATCACCAAGATTTAACCACACCAAAGATGGCAAATTGAACAACCAAGATGGTAGTGTTCCATTTAGGAAATTTGAATTTAAAGAGAGATTAACTAGATTCAAACCACTTACATGATTAGGAAGGGGACCAACAAGTTGATTATGGCCAAGGTATAAAGTTAAGAGATTTGGCAAGTTCAATAGTGACAATGACAACAAACGTGTTGAAATATTTCCCAATAATTATAACAAATTGTTAATTCGTGCGTATGCCAAAAATACCTAAAATTTAAAAAGGACAATTGAATTTTACCGCTGAAACTATTAAATGATAGGGCCAAATAAGTAAGATTTGTAAGGTTTTCAAGTAATGTTGGAATTGACCTTGTAAAATTGTTAAAGGAGAGATCCAAATGCTTCAAGGATTTTAGATTGCCGATAGAATCAGGTAATTCTCCTGAAATGCTTATCTCAGAGAGATCTAAGAACTTCAGGGAACTATTGCTCCAATTACACTTTGGAAGAGAACCTTCAAGATCCAGGTTTCTCGCTAGATCAAGGGTTCGTATACTGGGAAGGCAAAGAATGTTATTTTCGAGTTTTCCCCTCAAGTTACGGCTATGGAGACTAAGAGTTGTGAAAGAGGAGGATAGATTCATCAAAGAATTAGGTCTAATTGAGGACATATCTATCTGATCCAGAAGAAGTTCCCTTAATTGAGTAAGGTTATGAATGACTCTTTTCCATACAGGTGTTTCAATTAAAAGCTCATCGTTGAGAGAAAGATCAAGTGAAACCAGTGAAGACAAATGAGAGATTTCGTATGGGATTTTGCCCGAAAAACAGGAAAGAGAAAGGTTAAGATGAGTCAAAGTCTTAAAGTTGCCAAACTCAAATGAAATTAGGGAGTCATTGAAGCAATTGCCAGCGAGATTCAAGGTCTTGAGATGGGGAAGAAAGAAGAGGGTACTGTTAGAATGAATGGGGCCATCGAGCCAACTGCAACTAAGGTCGAGGCCAATAACATGGCGTGTGGTTTGGTCACACAGGACCCCATCCCAAGTATAGCAGTCCTTATCCTCCTTCCAAGAGGTCGTCTTTGGATAAGAATTATCACACATATGAATATTAGATCTATAGTCCATAGAATCAGCAAATGTATCAAAAGGAGGAGAAGCATCTCTATGAAGAGAAAGATATTGAAAAACAGAGAAGAAATTCTGGAAAACTGAAGCTCTATTTCATTGAGCAATCAAAAATGAATTGAATGTCAAAACTAATACAATCAGATGCGTATATATACACCAGAGCTATAACTAACTGTTCACAAGAAACTAACTGGAAACTAACAAATATAACAGAACAATACACGTGCCTATCATGTGCTGAGTTAAATACATTTACAGAGCTAAACTACATGCCGTTTCTATTGTTTATGTGAGATGACTATTGTCGTTTACTCTACAAACAGATTCTGTACTCTGCTTCTTATTTGTGCTCTTCATTCTACTCCTCTTAGTTCCATTACTTCCTTTTGCATCTTGACACCCCTCATCAAGTGGAAGAGGGGCATGAATATTGACCATATTCAACTTGGATACAAGAAAGGAAAATTGTTGAGCACTCAAGGCTTTGGTTAACAAGTCTGCAATTTGAGAGTTTGTCCTAACATGTAACATTTTGACATACCCTTCCAAGACTTTATCTCTGACAAGGTGACAATCAATCTCTATATGCTTTGTTCATTCATGAAATACAGGGTTTGCAGCAATATGAAGGGCTACCTGACTATCACAGAACGAAAGGGCTGCTTGAGGATGCTTTATTTGAAGGTCATGAAGAACGTATAAGAGCCAAATGATCTCACAAATTGCTATTGCCATGGATCTGTACTCAAACTCTGCTGAAGACCTTGAGACTGTTTGTTGCTTCTTTGACTTCCATGAAACCAAAGATTCACTAAGAAATATGCAAAAGCCAGTGACAGATCTCCTAGTATCGGGGCATGCGGCCCAGTCTGCATCAACAAAAGCCTTCAAATGCAATTCTGATTTGCTTGAGAAAAACAACCCTTGGCCTGGTGAGCTCTTTAGATATTGCAAGACCTTATGAGCTGCTTGCAAATGAGGCTCTCTAGGACGTGCCATGAACTGGCTTAGTCTATTCACAAAAAAGGTTATGTCATGCCTAGTTATTGTCAAGTATATCAACCTTCCTATCAATCTTCTATAGGAGCTTGGATCTTGCAACTCCTTCCCCTCATACTTACTAAGTTTGAGGTTTTGATCCATAGGCACTTTGGCTGGTTTGCACCCTAACATGCCAGCATCATCCAACACTTCAAGTGTGTACTTTCTTTGACATAAATTGATGCCATCAGTAGTCCTTGCAACTTCAAGGCCTAAGAAAAACTTTAAATCACCCAAATCCTTTAGCTTGAATTGTTGATCCAATAAAATCTTCAACTCATCAACTGCTTGTTTGTTATTACTAGCAATCAATATATCATCAACATAAACTAATAGAGCAATAAAGGAAGTAGAGGTCTTCTTAATGAAAAGAGAGTAATCAACCTTGGACTGTGTAAACCTGAGGAGAACTAATGCAGTGGAAAATTTGGCAAACCATTGCCTTGAAGCTTGTTTTAGTCCATACAAGGACTTAGTAAGCTTGCGTACCAACCCCCCTTTGCTGTGGAAGCCTGGTGGGAGATCCATATAGATTTCTTCCTTCAATTCACTATGTAGGAAGGCATTATTTACATCAAGCTAACAAAGATACCAGCCTTGCACAGCAGCCACGGCAAGAAGACACTTGACAGTAACAAGCTTTGCAACAGGGGAAAAGGTTTCAGTGTAGTCAAGGCCCTCTTTTTGTGTAAAGCCTTTAGCCACCAACCTAGCTTTATATCTCTCCACAGTGCCATCAGATTTGTACTTCACCCTATATACCTATTTACAACCAATTGTCTTTTTATGAGGTAGAAGAGCTGTGAGAGTCCAAGTGTGGTAAGCTTCAAGGGCAGAAATCTCAGCTGCCATAGCCTCTCTCCACTTGGGATTTTGAACCGCTTGGTGATAGAATTTAGGTTCCTCAACAGAAGAAATGGCATTACAGAAATGCAAGTGTCTAGGGGACAATTTGGTGGAAGATAGGTATGAGGATAAAGGGTAAGCAGTACAAGGTTGAACTCGAGATACTTGACTGCACTTATAAGCTTGCAAATAAGCAGGTCTGTGTGAAATCCTAGTTGATTTTCTAATTCGTGGAATAGAAGCAGGAGGTGCAGGATGGACAAAAGGTGAGGAAAGATCAAGGGTAACATTAGACTGATTAAGAAGATGAACATTGGACTGGTCAAGGGAAATAGGAGACTGATTAGAAACATGAGAATGACCCAAGGGAACAGGTAGGGAACCAATAAGAATAGAAGAAGTGTCTGAGCAAGGATGGGAAAGAGGAACATGCTCAATAGTAGAAGTGGAGTTTGCAGGTGGAAGTGAAACAGAAATTGGACAAGAGGGAGAGTCAAAATCAGGAGTAGATGAATCAGATAAAGGAAAAGAATTGATACCAAATAATGAAGAAGAAGAAGACTTTGAAAAAGGGAAGGTAGACTCATGAAAGACAACATCTCTAGAGATAGAAATCTTCCTAGTATGAAGGTTAAGAACTTTGTAACCTTTCATATTAAAAGGATAGCCTAAAAAGACACACGGGGAAGCTCTAGAATCAAACTTTAACCGGCGGATAGAAGGGGTTGAGACAAAACACAAGCAACCAAACACTCTAAGATGAGTAAAAGAAGGTTGTTTATGAAACAAAAGCTCAAAAGGAGATTTATGACCTAACAAAGGCATGGGCAATCTGTTAAGCAGATAAGTAGCTGTCAAAATGCATTCTCCCCAATATGCTGAGGGCAGATTGGATTGAAACTTAAGAGATCTAGCAACATTCAAAAGATGTTGGTGCTTTCTCTCAACCACAGAATTTTGCTGAGGTGTATAAGCACAACTCTTTTGATGCACAATGCCATAATCACTATAAAAGTTGGATAAAGAGAATTCAGGAGCATTATCTGATCGGATTGCCTTAATGCTATTATTAAATTGAGTCAAAATCATGTTATAAAATGAAATTAAAAGCTGTTTAACATCGGACTTAGCTTTCATGAGATATACCCAAGTAGACCTAGTGGCATCATCAACAATGGTAAGAAAAAACCTAAAACCATCATAAGTGCAAATAGAATAAGGACCCCAAACATCCATATGAATCAAAGCAAATGGTTCAGTACTCATATTATTGTTTGAAGGAAAAGGCAATCTCTTCTGTTTAGCTAAGGGCAGATGGTACAAATGTCATTACAGTTGGAAGAAAAAGAAGGAAAAACATCTTGCAAAGATGACAATTTATTAAAAGAAGGATGTCCTAATCTAAAATGCCACAAAATGGACATATCTTTATTAGAGATAGACGCGGAAAAAGCTGACTTGGGAAGCTTGTTGATGGAGAGGTAATCTGACAGAGAAGGTGGAGTCCTAGAAGTGCTGTTCTGCAGCAAGCACAGACCATGTTGGACTTCACCCACTCCAATCGTCCTCCAACAAGAAAGGTCCTGAATGAAGCAAAATTGAGACAAAAATACAAGACAAAAATACAAGACAAATTGGCAAGCTTTGAGTGAGTTGACTGACAGACACAAGATTAAAGGAGAAGGAAGGAACATAAAGGACATGTTCAAGGGTAAGAGAGTTGGACAGTTTTACAGTACCAATGTGAGTAACATGAGCAGATTCACCATTAGGTAATTCAACAACACAATGGGAAACAGCAATATAAGAGTGAAAAAGTGAAAGAGAACAAGCAATGTGATCACTTGCACCTGTGTTAAGAACCCAAGTACTACCACCAAAAGCAGATCTATTCACAAGCTTAGCAGAGAAAATGGAATGCTTGAGATTACTTGCCAAAGGAGTTGATTGAGACGTGGAAGCTTGGTTGGAAGAAACACTGTTGGCCATAGCAATTGAACTATTTTGAGAATCAGATCCTCCAATCATGGCAAGCAGTTTTTGACATTGCTCCATTGTGAAAGGAAAATGCTGTGGAGTTGGTGTTGCAACAGAATCAAGAGAAAAAACTTGATTTGCCCTTGCTTTGGTCTTATATCCAGGAGGATATCCATGAATTTTGTAGCATTTCTCCATGGTATGACCAAGCAATCCACAATGGCTGTAGGTAGGCCTTTCCTTTCCTTTCTTGAAATTCTTGGAACCAGAACCAAAATTCATTGTTTTGGCTGCAAGGGCCGTGGATTCAACAAAAGGACCATTGTTGCTATGTCCAACTGACCTCTGCCTTTCATCTTGAACCAGCAATGAATATACCTTGTCAACAGAAGGAATGGGGTCCATTAACAGAATTTGGCCTCGAATGTGAGAGAATGAATCATTGAGACCCATTAGAAGCTGCATGATTGCTTCTCTGTGATGAAGATTGGAAATCTTTTCATTCACATGGCACACACACTTCTCACAAGAACATAGAGGGAGTGGTTCATAATTCTGTATTTCATCCCATAAGATCGAGAGATTGGTAAAATAATCACTCACAGTGAGTTCCCCTTGAGAAATGCTAGCAAGATCCTTTTGTAATTGGTAAACCCTAGGTCCATTGCCTTGAGAGAACATATTCTGAAGCTTCTTCCAAACTTCCTTGGCAGTTCTCCGATACACCATACTAGTTGCGATTTTAGGGGAAACGCAATTGATGATCCAAGAAACCATAATTTCATTGCATCTTGACCAGCTTTGAACGAGAAGAGGAAATTTCTCCATGGCAGAAGTCAGAGAAGCAGAGCCATCAATTAACCAAAATTTATTCTTGATCCTAAGAGCTCTCTCCATAGATCGTGCCCATGTAGGGTAGTTTTCTCCTCCAATCGGCGGCTGAGATACGAGAATTGCACCAGGACTCTCGGCGTGGTGGAGAAAAAAGGGATGTGATTCATCAATGGTAATGCTTGTAGAAGTTGGATTAGAAGACGCCATTGATGGAGCTTCGAAAGGAAAAACCTAGCTTTTGAGGAGAAAGAAATTGAAACGTAGAAATTAGACGGAAGCAAGAAATGATTGCTCTGATACTATATTGAAAAATAGAGAAGAAATTCTGGAAAACTGAAGCTCTATTTCATTGAGCAATCAAAAATGAATTGAACGTCAAAACTAATACAATCATATGCGTATATATACACCAGAGCTATAACTAACTGTTCACAAGAAACTAACTGGAAACTAACAAATATAACAGAACAATACACGTGCCTATCATGTGCTGAGTTAAATACATTTACAGAGCTAAACTACATGCCGTTTCTATTGTTTATGTGAGATGACTATTGTCGTTTACTCTACAAACAGATTCTGTACTCTGCTTCTTATCTGTGCTCTTCATTCTGCTCCTCTTAGTTCCATTACTTCCTTTTGCATCTTGACAAAAGAGAGTGATTAAAATGGAGTAAAGCAGAGCAGGGTGAGATTGAAGACAAGGAAGTAGAAAGAGACGATGGAGTAGAATGAAAGAGGAAGGAGAGTAGACACAAAACTTGATACTTCCAACTTAAACGCCCCATTTTGATTTTGAAAGATTAAGAAAATATATATCTGATTTTTTTGGGTGAATAAAAATATATATCTGATGTTAAGAGGGAGGGTTGGGATGGGATGAATATTTATAGTGCTTCCATTCCAATTTCCAAGTCAATCAAAGTCGTTGGCGATATTGCGTTTGGCAAGTTTTTGGAAAGTGCTTTATGCCCCAAAAGGCACGTTTGGGTATCGGACCAGCTGTGAGTCCAATTCCAATACAAAAAAGAAATAAGAAATTGAGGGAAGCTAATATTATCCCGAAGTACCCTTAGTTTTATTTCCAAATCCCAATTTTACCCTTAGTTATATGACATGGGGATGAAGTTGCTGCAATGTTATTAAAACTGCAACACAAGCTTCAATATTTCCTTAAGAATAATAATAAGGTTTCCTATCCTTTAACGTCAAATCATATATATATATATATATAGAGATTATTATTATTATTATTATTACTAGCAACGAATCCGCACATTTCGCTTGATAATTATTTTTATGTTAGTTTTATTAAAGTTTTTTTTTTTACAATTTAAACTAATCTGATAATGAGTAATGTATTTCATAATTATATTTTTATTTATTATAGGAACAATCATAAATGTAATATAGGACCAATCCAAAACACCAAAAAAATGTAAACTAAAAAAAATTAATAAAACTTAACAATGATTAATTGAACCAATATTAGGATAAAATTTTGTTTTTAATAATCTATTAAGGTTTTTTTTTTTTTTTTTTTGGTAGAAATTATAATTTTAGCCACCCAAAACATATTATCAAATAAACAATTATTAGTAAAATTTAAGAATTAAATTTCTATACAAGCATTGTTATAAAATAATAATAATTAAAACAAAATCGCAAAAGTTAAAATTTGTCACTTATCCAATTATTTTCATTTAGCTAACCTTTGCTTTTCTTTAAATAAATGACATTATAAAGTACTTCTAATACAACTATTAAGAGTACTTTGTCCACTACAAAGGATTAGAAAATAAACAAAAATTAGTAAAGTCTTATAGTTTAACATCTAAATTGAGCACTATAAAAAATCATGCTATGTAACAGAATAAATACCAAATTATCCAAATCATACTATATAATAGAATAATATTATATTTTATATGCTATATTTAATTCTTTAGAACACAATAGGATAATGTGGGGTCAAAGAATTTGGCAACTGCAGCCCATTTTATACTAAGCCCAAGGCTCACGCCGAGGAGGAAGAAATGCCCGAGGACGATCGAATAAAGTCCCAAGTGCCAAGAAACATCGCCGAGAACGAACCTGTCCTCGGCCAACCGAGATCTCAGAAGGGAAGAGCGGCATGCCATTAAAGGCAACCTCCCAGAGCATCCCAAGGAAAATGACAAGTACAATGGGTTAGCCATGGGAGCATGGTGGAGGAGCAATTCAAGGAGAAACTATCACCTCCGCATTAAATGCCCACAACTAACGTCTTGGTCGCATTAATGAGGAAATGACCCCTGAACAGTGCTGCCTTGGTTGCTATAACTCACAGGGGGTTTGGGAAGGTGGCTGATGGGACAAACACTCGAGTAGTGACCTGTAAGATCAACAAATGGAGGGCTAAGATCAACTGGAAGGGGTTATATAATGAAAGAAATCCTCCAAAAAGGGGGGGGGGGGGATGAAAAACGGGGAATACGTGAGCAATTTGTATCATCTTTGAAACCTTAGTAACCAAGCACTGAAGGAATAATAGGATCAACCAGCTCCTCAGATGAGGGCCGAGGACAAAATTTCATACTTTAGTTCGTGTCCTTGTTATTCAACCCATGTCTAGTTATTGTAACCCTCACTAAGGCCTAGCTCTTCAACCCATTCTCTAGAAATTTATTGTATTGGGCTAGTTGGGTCTGAGTCCACTCATCCAATAGAAGAAGTGCTCAAACCTAGTCCCTACAATTCGCACCGTCTGTGGAAAGGACTTTTGTATTAGTAAGGGCAACAATCAAGTATTGTAGGATCAGGCCCTTATCAAGCAGGCTCCCATCAGCCTGAACCGGTTAGATCCCAACAGCAGGGCAACTTTCCCAACCCCGAGCGTGATCTAAATGAAGAAAATGGAAGGTTTCGAGAGGGAAGTGTGCACACCACTCAAACTAGTAGAAGCCACTCTCGTGTGGGCAGTCACGTGCTCTAGAGACAAAATAACAACTGAGTCATGCAATCAGAAGAAGTTAATAGTCACGTATCCTAGAGACAGAATGATAAGTAGGCCATGCAGCGAGAGATAGACGACTTGAAGAGAAAGCTGCGCCATGCACAACAAAGGCGATCTCATTCTACCCCTGACATGCCCTCCGATGATGAGAGCGATGATGACTATAGGCAAAGATCGAGAACTCCTCAAAGCGAGACCTTCTTTCACAAAGAAGAGCACCACCGGAGACGTAAGCGTAAAAGCCCACCTCCTAGGGGCTTGAGGAACGATGCCATGAGCAGGGCACTGGATCAACTCTCCAAGTCACCTTTCACACGCCACATAGAAGGGGCTACTCTTCCTCGACGATTCCAGTAGCCAACCTTCGCCATTTATAATGGCAAAATAGACCTTATGGAGCATGTGAGCCAGTTTAACCAAAGAATGGCTGTCCATTCTAAGAACGAGGCGCTGATGTGCAAGGTTTTCACATCTAGCCTTGGACCAGTGGTGATGAGGTGGTTCAATGGCTTAAAGACGAATTCCATAGATTCGTATAGGCAGCTAACCCAAGCCTTTGGCTCCCGTTTTGTAACAAACAACAGAGCTCCTCGGCCTTTGAGTGCGCTATTGTCTTTGTCCATGCATGATAGAGAAACTCTAAAGGCCTACTCGGACAGATATTGAGAAATGTATAATGAAATGGATAGTAGTTTTGATGATGTTGCCATCAGCACCTTCAAAAACAGTCTCCCAGCCGAGCACGGCTTGAGGAAGTCTCTGACTGGCAAGCCTGCCACCAGTGTGCGCCAATTGATGGATCAGATCGATAAGTATAAACGAGTAGAGGAAGACCAGCTGCAAGGCAAGGGAAAAGAGAAGGTTATCCCTCAGGAGAGGAGGAATTTCAGGTCGGACCAATACAACAGCAACCGCCTAAGGAGAGACTTCGTAGGGCAACCCGGAGTAACCAACACACAGACTGTTAATGCTGTATTCCGAGAACGAGTACATCGGGTGTTGGAGAAAATTAAGAACGAGCCATACTTTAAGTGGTCGAATAAGATGGTGGGAGAATCCACGAGGCGCAATCAGAACTTTTATTGCTAATACCACCAGGACCACAGACATACCACGAAGAACTGTAGGAACCTCTGGAACTATCTGGACCAGCTAGTCTGAGAAGGAAAGCTGAAGCACCTTCTGCATCATTCTAGCGATCATCAGGGCCAGACCCATCAGGAGCCCCAAAGAGATACTGCCCTAGGGCCACCTGTAGGGACGATCAACGTAATCTTGGCAACGCCAGGAAGAACAGGCTCGCGCCCTGCACGAGTGTTGTCTGTGGCTCGGCTGCCTGCCGAGGAGTCCCAACCAGAACCGAAGAGGGCCAGAATGAAGTTTCACCTAATCTTGAGTTTTTCAGAAGAAGACAAGGCTGGAACCACCTAGCCCCATGACGATGCACTGGTGATCACTCTCAGAATCGGGGACTATGATGTGAAAAGAGTGATGGTGGATGATGGCAGTGGGGCTGTGGTTATGTACCCTGACCTCTACAAGGGGCTGAGGTTAAAATTGGAAGATTTGATGTCCTATAGCTCTCCTTTGATGAGCTTCGACGGGAAGCTCATTATTTCAAAGGGCATGATTAGGCTACCTATCCAGACCGGCCCAAAGATAGTGGAGGTGAACTTTATCGTGGTGGACACCTACTCTCCATATACAGCCATCGTCGGTAGGCCTTGACTCCATACCTTGGGGGCTGTTGCCTCCTCCTTGCATCAGAAGGTGAAATTTTCGTCAGGGGACCAGGTTCTCGAAATTTGTGGTTGCTAATCCATGGCAAGGCATTGTATGGTGGCTGTCATTTCACATCAGCTTGAGCTGGAGTCTTCAGCCCTTGCTGAAAAGAGCTTATAGCAATCAAAGGCCCCCGTGTCGCCGTCCGATACTGCTGCCGAGGAGGCAAAATGTGAAAATCTAGAGAAGGTGGTCATTAGCGGTGACCTAGAGAAGTTCTTTCAGGTCGGGCTCAACTGCCTCTTCAGGAGAAGGAGGAGTTGATGGGGTTTCTGAAAAGAAATATTGACGTATTTGCATGGGATGCCTGTGATGCTCCGGGGATTGATCCAACCTTCATTTGTCACCGTCTCAATGTCAACCCATCCATCTCTCCTAAAAAGCAACCACCCCGGCGCCCTTCAAGAGAGGACGCCGATGCGACTAGGGATGAAGTGAAGAAGCTTAACCGTGTAGGGGCTATTAAAGAGATTTTTTACCCTGAGTGGTTGGCCAACACCATGGTGGTCAAGAAGAAAAGTGAAAAATGGCGGGTTTGTGTAGACTTCACAGACCTAAATAAGGCATGCCCAAAAGACCCGTTCCCCATGCCTCAAATAGACCAGCTGGTGGATGCAACTGCAGGCCATCCTCGGATGAGCTTCTTAGATGCCTTTCAAGGCTATCATCAAATACCACTAGCCTCGGTGGACCAGGAGAAGACAGCCTTCGTGACACCTATTGGGAACTACCACTACAAGGTAATGTCGTTCGGTCTAAAGAACGCAGGGTCCACTTATCAAAGGATGATGACGAGGATGTTTGAGCTGCAGTTGGGCAAGAGCATCAAAATCTATGTCGATGATATGGTGGTGAAGAGTAAACTGCTGTCCGAGCATTTAGGAGACCTCGGCAGCACCTTTGATGTCTTAAGGAAGCACAAGTTGCGCCTAAATACTTCTAAATGCTCATTTGGCGAGAGATCAGACAATTTTTTAGGTTACATGGTTACTCATAGGGGTATTGAGGTTAATCCTGACTAGATCAAGGCTATTAATGATTTAAAATCACCACAAAACGCCAAAGAGGTCCAAAAGCTTACTGGAATGATCGTAGCCTTGAACCGATTCATTTCCAGGTCGGCAGATAGGTGCGGACCATTCTATCTCTTGATCAACAAGTGGAAAAGATTTGTGTAGGCCGAGGACTGTATTGTGGCCTTCCAGCAACTCAAGGAGTACCTATCCCGACCACCTATCATGTCTAGTCCTGAGTCCGATGAAGTCCTATACGCATATATTGCTGTGGCCCCTCATGCTGTGAGCCTAGTGCTAATATGGGATGACAAAGGCCTTCAAAAGCCAGTTTATTACGTGAGCAAGTCACTACATGAGGCTGAGGTCCAATACTTACCCTTGGAGAAAGCCATACTAGCTGTAGTCCATGCCACGCGAAAGCTTCCCCATTATTTCCAAGCCTACATAGTGGTTGTACTAACCCAACTACGCTTGAAGTCTGTACTTCGGACTGCTGATTACATTGGAAGGATTGCCATATGGAACACAATTCTTGGAGCTTTTGACATCAGGTACATGCCTCGGACCTCCATAAAGGGTTAGGTCCTGGCTGACTTGGTGGCCGAATTTGCTGAACCACCTGTAGAAACAGTGGCAGAGAAGCGAAACGTGGATGGAAAATCCGTTGGGGTAATCTCTACGCCAGGACCCCCGTGTTGGAAGGTGTATGTTGATGGCACAGTAAATCAAAGGGGGTTCGGAGTGGGGCTAGTCCTAGTATCTCCTGAGAAAACTATTATAGAAAAATCCCTGAAACTTGGGTTCTCGGCCACGAATAACGAAGCCGAGTATAAGGCATTGTTACAAGGAATGACCATGGTGCAGAAAATGGGAGGAAAAGCAGTAGAGATGTTCTCGGACTCGAGATTGGTAGTGGGCCAGGTAAAGGGAGAGTTGGAAGCCAGAGATACGAGGATGCAGGAGCACTTAAGCCAGGTCAAACGCTTGCAGTCAGGCTTCGATCTTTTCAACTTGTCACACATCTCCAGAAGTGGAAACACCCATGTAGATTCATTGGCCATGCTTGCTACTTCCTCGGCAGGGGGCCTGCCTCAGGTTATTCTTGTCGAGCATCTGGGTAGGGCAAATGAGGTCGCGTAAGGCATAGTTTGTGTCCATCAAGTTAGAGTGGGTCCTAGTTAGATGGACCCTATAGTAAGATTCCTTAAAGACGATATCCTACCCAAGGAGAAGTCAGAGACTGAGAAAATACGAAGAAAAGCTCCTCGGTTCTGGTTGTCCAAGGACCACAAATTGTATAAGCGTTCCCATTCTGGGCCATATTTATTATGTATTCACCCTAAAGCGTCAGAGTTACTACTTGAAGAACTGCACAAAGGGATCTGTGGGAGTCACACAAGAGGAAGATCTTTGTCGTACCAAGACATTACCCAGGGATATCGATGGCCAGGGATGCAAGAGGAAGCCCTAGAATATGTTAAGAAATGTCACCAGTGCCAAAGGTTTGCTCCAAATATTCATCAGCCAGAAGGGGTCCTCAACCCTTTGTCTAGTCCGTGGCCGTTTGCCCAGTGGGGCCTGGATATTGTAGGCCCTTTCCCCAAGGCAGTAGGAAATAAGAGATATCTGTTGGTCGGTACCGATTATTTCATCAAATGGGTCGAAGCTGAGCCATTAGCCAACATCAGAGATGTGGATGTTAAGAAATTCATCTGGAGAAACATTGTCACACGATTTGGGGTCTCTCATACCCTCATTTCAGATAATGGACTCCAATTTGACAGCAAAACCTTTAGAAGATACTGTTGCGAACTGGGGATGAAAACCGGTACTCAACTCCAGCTTATCCTTAGGGAAATGGACAAACCGAGACTGTCAACAAGGTCATAGTCAATGGGCTTAAGAAAAGACTAGATGACGCCAAGGGAAGATGAGTAAAAGAGCTGCCACACGTCCTATGGACTTACAGGACTACACCACGACGGTCAACAGGGGAGACACCTTTTGCCATGACCTATGGGGCCAAGGCTGTTATCCCTCTAGAGGAAAACTTCCTAACGCTGAGGACGAGCTCCTTCACTCCAAGCAGTAATGATGAACTACTAGGGAAGAGCCTTGATCTGATCGATGGATGAAGAGAAAAGGCAATGATCCAGTTGGCCTATTACCACCAGAAGCTCAAGCAGGGATATGATGCCAATGTGAAGTTGAGACCACTAGCACCAGGGGACTTAGTGTTAAGGAAAGTTGTGGGTACTGCCAAGAACCCATCCTTTGGAAAGTTGGGACCCAATTGGGAAGGACCATACTAAATTACTTCAATAGCAGGGATAGGTGCATACTACCTAAAAGACTTAGATGAAAAATCTGTACCTCGTCCATGGAATGTAAATAACCTGAGGATGTATTATTATTAATAAAAGCATTTCTCTAATTCAAATTTCTAAAGCCTGTTATGATTATATGTCTTGTATTTTGGCAACCATTTAAGTACTAAATAGAACTAAAGTCTTGCATGGTCTTCAGACTCAAACCTATGGGGAAATTAGTTACTTTAAGAAAAATTTAAGTACTAGACAGAACCAAGGTCTTGCATGGTCCTAGAACTCAAACCTATTGGAAAACTAGTTACTTCAAGAAAAATCTAAGTGCTAGACAAAACCAAGGTCTTGCATGATCCTCATACTCAAACCAATGGGGAAACTAGTTACTCCAAGAAAAATCTAAGTACTAGATAGAACCAAGTTTTTGCATGGTCCTCGGATTCAAACCTATGGGGAAACTAGTTACTCTAAGAAAAATCTAAGTGCTAGACAGAACCAAGGTCTTGCATGGTCCTCGGACTCAAACCTATGGAGAAACTAGTTACTCCAAGAAAAATCTAAGTGCTAGACAGAACCAAGGTCTTGCATGGTCCTCAGACTCAAACCTATGGAGAAACTAGTTACTCCAAGAAAAATCTAAGTGCTAGACAGAACCAAGGTCTTGCATGGTCTTCGGACTCAAACTTATGGAGAAACTAGTTACTCCAAGAAAAATCTAAGTACTAGACAAAACTAAGGTCTTGCATGGTCCTCGGACTCAAACCTATGGGGAAACTAGTTACTCCAAGAAAAATCTAAGTACTAGATAGAAACAAGTTCTTGCATGGTCCTTGGACTCAAAGACAGAACCAAGTTCTTGCATGGTCCTCGGACTCAAACATATAGAGAAACTAGTTACTCTAAGAAAAATCTAAGTGCTAGACAGAATCAAGATCTTGCATGGTCCTCGAACTCAAACCTATGGAGAAACTAGTTCTCCAAGAAAAATCTAAGTGCTAGACAGAACCAAAGTCTTGCATGGTCCTCAGACTCAAACCTATGGAGAAACTAGTTACTCCAAGAAAAATCTAAGTGCTAGACAGAACCAAGGTCTTGCATGGTCATCGGGCTCAAACCTATGGAGAAACTAGTTACTCCAAGAAAAAATTAAGTACTAGACAAAACCAAGGTCTTGCATGGTTCTCGGACTCAAACCTATGGGGAAACTAGTTACTCCAAGAAAAATCTAAGTGCTAGACAAAACCAAGGTCTTGCATGGTCTTCGGACTCAAGCCTATGGGGAAACTAGTTACTCCAAGAAAAATCTAAGTGCTAGACAGAACCAAGGTCTTGCATGGTCTTCGGACTCAAGCCTATAGGGAAACTAACTATTTTCAACAAAGGCCTGAGCGTTAAACAAATTCCAGGTGTTGTGTGACTCCTCGGACCACTTGCCCTGTCCTCATTCAATAATGTAAATAAACACAAGCCCATGAGCATCACTTAAGGCACTTAACTCCCTTGCATGGTCAATAGCTAACCGTTTCCTTAAGGTTAACAAATTTTTAGAACATTCCTATGGGTACCTTTTGCACATTGTGCTGTGGCATTTGATCTTAGGATTTAAAGGTTCATTTTTATAAGTACTGCGCTTGACATTTTTTACCCGTTATGATAATCAATTCATGAGGTATAGGATTTATATTATAAGGTTATTGCCTTTTATAGTCTATTCAGTAAAAGCAAGTCGTAGTAGCGAGGTGGCTCAATTGTTAATCAAAGTCTAAGTAGAAATTGTTATTATGTACTTTACATTTTTTGGCTACTGTTCCAAAAATGGAAAACAAATCACACTGTTGAGACTGTTTGGCTAATAATCAAAGCGCAAGTTATATAAATAATAGAACCCATCATAGCAACAATTAACATATGAAAAGGGAATTGCATACATTCAGTTCAAGCGTTCCATTATAACAGTTCAAATATCTAAAATAAAAAAAAAATAAAAAAAAGGGAGAAAAGAAAGAAACATGAGGCAAAAGCACAACAGAGGCGGCCTATTTTTACAACTTGATCTTCATTCCCTCCTTGGGAGGATGGTCTGAAGCGGCCTCAGGGTCCTCGGAGCCTTCACTTGGGGAATAGCCTGCAGAGGCACCACAAGAAGAGTTGTCTCCTTGGCATGGGGGTCCTGGGCATTAGTTGAGGGCTCTACAGCATCCTAGGGTGCCTCCTGGTTTGGGCCTTTGTCTGTTTCAGTTACCCCAGGAGGCTCAGCTTCCTTGGTAGGCTTATTGGGAGTAGTCGAAGCAAGAGCAGCATCAGGATGGCCTGCCTCAACCACCTTAAGAGAAGTACCAGCCTCGGAGCTAGGAGGGCCTGACTCTCGGATGACAGGAGGGAAGTATACATTCTCCACCTTCCACAGATCAGATGAAGCCTCAACCCCAGCTTGTTTAAGGGCTTCATTCCAAGTCTGGGAATAGTAGAGTCTGCATACCTCAGGTACTTGAGCCTTGAAAGTGGCCTAGGTCTCAGCCACTCCCAAGTCAAAAGCCTCCTCCTCAGCTTTCTCCTTCGAGCTTTCAACCTCTGCCCTAGCAAACTCCGCCTCCTCCTTAGCACTCAAGGCTTCATCCCTGGCCCACTCTGCAACACCTTTGCCCCCCTCTGGCTTAGCCAGCTTCTTCTTCAGATCAGTGATTTGCTTCTTGGCAATCTTCAACTGATCCTCAGCTTCGAGTAGGCGCCTCGTCTGATCCTCGGCCTGTTTTTAAGCGCTAGCCAAGCCTGATTTAGCACTATCCCTGGCCCTTGTCATCTCCTTTAGATCCTCCTTTACTTTCAGGAGATCGGTCTCAGAGTTCTTGAGAGTCCGAGTAGCATCCAAGCGCTTGTCCCACTCGAGCTCCAAGGCCCTGCTCTGGTTGTTAGCTACCTCTTCCAACTTGTAAGTAGCCTGGACAGCTTGCCAATTGAAACAAGTACACGATAAGTTGGAAACCAAAGAACAAAAATCAGCGGAGTCATAAGTGTTAGAAGTCTTACCATGCCCAGGTACCTTTTGAGGTTGAGGAAGACCTCCTGCCTCCTCAAATCCCCCAACTCGGCCATATTGGCGGGGCGTAGCAAGGACCTCTCCAATGCATTGGCCATGTAGGTGCCTTCCCCCCCTTGGAAGTCCTTGAGGGAGGCGTTGTCCATCAGAGGCTCCCTGTGGAGCATTGGGGTAGGGAGCCAGGCTCGGGGCTTAGACTGTGTAGCGACTTCTTGTCCTTGGCCTTGGTGCCTGATTTTTAATTGCTTTGAAGCTCGTCGGGCTTCATCTTCCTCCTGAGAGGAGCGAGATCTCCCCCCATCCATTGGCTCTTTGCCTTTAGGAGCCCTCTTCCTTTTTTGATCGGCGGGCTCGGGCTGAGGAGGCAGGGTCGGCTGAGGAGGAGAAGGAAGTCTGGACTATGGAGGTGGTGATTTTGATCGGGTGGAAGATGACCTGGTTCGAGCAGGCTGAAGCATGGATGGAGGAGGAGGAAGCTTGGATTGTGACCTCCTCGGCGTGTCTTTCCCCGGTTGGCCCTCAATTAGGTCGAGCAAATTGGTTTGAGGTTTTCTCTTAAAACCCATCTCGGCCTGAGAACAAGTCCCTATTGATGAGAGATCCGCTTTAGTCAAATTGGGGTCGCCCAAGTCACCAGAGGGATCCTCAGATAGATTGACTTGGTCGAAAACACCAAATTCATCCTCAGACGGACCCAAGTCAGCAACCTCTTCTCCTCTTTCTACTCTTTCTCCCTCAGCCTCTATAGCCTGATGGGATGAAGAAGGGCCTCACAATGGAACACCTTCTGGGATGGGAGATCCTTCAGGGAGCAAGAACCCGTGTTCTGCTACGGTGATTTTGTGAAGCTGAGGATCTTTGGCTTTGATCACGTACTTCGGAGCTGAGAATGACTTCTGGAGGGGATCGTACCCAAGGATCTTGTGAACGGCTCTAACTTGGTTGTTAACTTCGTTCACAAAGACCTCCGCCTTAAGGATGGTTTTCAAATCTTCTTGGTTAACCAAGTGAAGGTGTCATTCAAAGGCGCGTGGATCTGTAAAAGGAAAAAAACACATTCATGTTAGCAACCGAACAACGCAAACTGTGATAACCCAAAAGATCAACCCTCTCCTACTCTGAATACCGCACATGGTACCCCCTCCTCTGTCAGACAGTGAAGGCTGTCGTGCCACTCCCCGAACATGATGAGAAAGTCCTTATTTAACCCCTTGCTGGACTCGGGGAGGCACTGGATAAGCCGAACCTTACAATCCCTCGTCTTCATATAATAGGATTTACCTTTTAGGTGTTGGAGGTTGTAGCACCAGTTTACATCGTGATGGGTTAACCTCAACCCCATTTTCGTGTTTAAAGCATCCACACAACCCAGGATCCTAAACACGTTGGTGGCGCATTGGGTGGGAGCTAATCGGAAATGCCTAAGGTAGTCCCTCATCACCAGCCCCATAGGGATTCTCATACTACCTTCTATGAAGGCGATGATGGGAATCACTACTTCACCCTCTTGCCTCCTAAAATGCCACTCCCCTTCTTCACACTACCTCAAACGTACATTACTGGGTATCCTATAATCGGCGATGAATTTCTCCATCGCCTCTTCAGACTCGACTAACTTTTTAAACCTACCCATCCCTAGGAACGGCTAAAAGACTTAGGGAAGGATGAAAAAAAGAGAGGAATAAGAAGAAAAGAAACTTAGAAGAAAGAAAACGTGAATTAGGGAGAGAAAAAAACTTACAGAAATGAGGAAAAGCTCCTCGAACAGGCTTTTTATGCTAGAAAAAGACGTAAGTTTGGTTGGAAGTTTGATCAAATATGTGCGCAAGAACTCTTGAGTGTAGAAGTAAAGAGGCAAATCGGTTCAAATGAGTATTTATACCTCCAATTAAAAATAACCATGCGGGTTCTCCCGCTCACAAAGTTAAAGAAATCTCCACCGTTAGATTACCATCACACCGTTGAACGTGGGGAGCATAGAGCCGCCAGAATTTAATAAGGTCGCGCTCCATATACCGAAGTGCCAGGAACGTGCCTTGGACAGGTGAAAAGACTCTGGCATTGACGGAAGACAAGACTTGACAAGCCATGACAAAGGCTCGAGGATATCAAAATCCTCCCCTCCGTCCGAGGAGCCAGACAACAGGATTTTGAGGGGCTATTGTGGGGTCAAAGAATTTGGCAACCGTGGCCCATTTTATACTAAGCCCAAGGCCCACGCCGAGGAGGAAGAAATGCCCGAGGATGATCGAAGAAAGTCCCAAGTGCCAAGAAACATCGCCGAGGACGATCCTATCCTCGGCCAACCGAGATCACAGAAGGGAAAAGTAGCACGTCATCAAAGGTAACCTCCCAGAGCATCCCAAGGAAAAGGACAAGTACAATGGGTCAGCCATGGGAGCATAGTGGAGGAGCAATTTAAGGAGAAACTGTCACCTTCGCATTAAATGCCCACAACTAATGTCCTGGCCGCATTAATGAGGAAATGACCCCTGAACAGTGCTGTCTTGGTTGCTGCAACTCACAGGGGGTTTGGGAAGGTGGCTGATGGGACAAACACTCGAGTAGTGACCTGCATGATCAACAAATGGAGGGCCAAGATCAATTGGAAGGGGTTATATAATGAAAGAAATCCTTTAGAAAGGGGGGGGGGGGATGAAAAACGGGGAATACGTGAGCAATTTGTATCATCTTTGAAACCTTAGTAACCAAGCATTGAAGGAATAATAAGATCAACCTGCTCTTTAGATGAGGGCCGAGGACAAAATTTCATACTTTAGTCCGTGTCCTTGTTATTCAACCCATTCATAGCCATGTCTAGTTGTTGTAACCCTCACTAAGGCTTAGTTCTTCAACCCATTCTCTATAAATTTATTGTATTGGGCTAGTTGGGTCTGAGTCCACTCATCCAATAGAAGAAGTGCTCAAACCCAGTCCCTACAAATAACATTTAACAATTAAAGAGAATAAAAAATAAAAAAACAACAACAATTTAAAAAACAAAACTAAATCTCATTAATCCAAAATAGAGTTTTAAAGAATATAAAAAATTATCAACCTAAAGTAGAGATGCAAGAAAAATAAAAAAATCTACCAAAAAATTTAGAGAGAGAGAGAGAGAGAGAGAGAGAGAGAGAGAGAGAGAACCATTTTTTTTTTTTTGGGGTGAGGGAAAACTATGCCAGCCATACCAGTTTGGAAACCTCCTATTGCTGAAACTTTCGAGACTAACTTTGATGGTGAAATTTTTGAAAATGATGGAGAAGCAGGCATAGCTGTGGTGATCCAAAACTCCTATGGTGAGGTCATAGCTTCTTTGTCTGAGAGAATCCCAATACCATCCTCGGTGACTGTCCTGGAGATGCTAGCTGCTAGAAGAGCAGTCTTATTTGGCAAAGAAATTGGGATTAATCACTCGATTTTTTAGGTGATTCCGAAGTTGTTGTCAATTCTCTTTGTAAGAGTGAGTTGTTATTTATTTCTTTGGCAAACTAATATGGCACATAAGACTGTGGCACATATTAGTTTAGAGTATTAACGCGCCACACTAATGAATAGACCAATTGGCCCTACAAAAAAAAAAATTATTTAAAGCATGTAACAAATTAAAAGTAACAAATTTAAACTTTATACTTTCAAAAGTAATATGGTGAATTGGCAAACTGTTACGCAACCAAAGAATATGGGAGGTCTGGGACTCTACCAAACAAGACACAGGAATCAAGCTTTGTTGGCGAAACTTTGCTGGCGTTTGGCTTCTGAGCATGAGGCTCTTTGGGCCCGAATGCTAACTGCCAAATATTTATCCCCAAGAAGATTAACGGAGGAATCTAAGAAGTTGCCTTGTTCAAGAATTTGGGCTGCCTGCAAAATTGGGGGTCCAGTGTATGTTAAAGGGCTTAAATGGACTGTTAATAATGGTAGATCTATTAATTTCTGGAAAGACTACTGGTTGCCTTGTGGGCCACTTCGAAGCATTATTGAAGGACCTCTACAACGTGATGAAGAGCAAATGAATGTGCAACAAGGGGTGGACCGAAGTTGTAATGGAGTTGGGTGTAATATTTCTTTTGTGCTGCCTGATCAGGTTCTTAGTCTTATAAAGGCTATTCCTTTTGCGCTCAACCATGATTGTGAAGACTCACTCACTTGGGCTTTTTCTAAGGATGGCTATTTTTCTCTCCAAGCTGCTTATTTGTTAGCAAGGGGTTCAAACCCTTTGAACCTAGAGTTTTCTTCCACGGCGTGGATTTGGAAGACCGAGACACACCCAAGGATTCACTTCTTTATATGGCTGTGTGTGCATAACAGCCTGCCTACTGGAGAAATTCTGGGTTCAAGAGGTTTAAACCTCAACCCTTTATGTACTATGTGCCACCAGGAAAATGAATCGGTGGACCACCTGCTAAGAAGGTGTATTGTGGCGCAGGAAGTATGGAGAAATCTTAAGGTGCCTTGTGATCTCTTATTCTCTTTTGATCAACCTCTAGAGAAGTGGCTAGAGACGAACTGTTCTACTGGGGCTGCCTCTGTGCATATGGGCATTCCGTGGAGAATTGTTTTTCCCATGGGAATTTGGCAGCTATGGTTAGCCCGTAACAATTTTCTTTTCAAAACAGGTGTTGTTGATAAGCTGATCCATTCGAAATGCATTAAAGAAAGTGCGGAATTTTACTCCATTGGGGCCAAGGACCGGTGTAATAAAATGAAAAAGGTTATTCGTGTGGCTTGGGAAAAGCCTCCTTTGGGCTGGATGAAGCTCAATTCTGACGGATCTGCTTTGGGGAACCCGGGCAAGGCAGGGGGAGGGGGTTTAATTCGGGATCATCAAGGAAATTGGGTCAGAGGCTATGCCAGGGCTCACGGCAACACCAGCAGCTCCACAGCTGAATTATGGGCTCTCCGTGATGGCCTTGAAATCGCAATAGAACTTGGTCTAAATAACCTCATTGTTGAGATGGATGCCTTAAGCATTGTTCTGCTCATGAATAATAATAAGGCAAATCTTTTAATGGAACCTTTGCTATCTGATTGCAGGAAGTTGCTAGAAGCCATTCCCAACAAGAGAGTGGTGCACACATACCGTGAGGCTAATCAGTGTGCAGACATGCTGGCAAGATTTGGGGGGAGCTCCATTTCTAATTTTGTTATTTTTTTGTATCCACCGCCTGTGGTGGCTGATCTCCTCCTTGCTGATAAGGAGGCTACTTTTTGTAATAGAATTGTTCCTGTGTAGTTTTTAATATTAAGTTCTGGCTTACCAAAAAAAAAAAAAAGTAATAAATTAAATTCTTAGGTTTCAAGAAGTAAGTAATAAATTAAACCCTTAACTTATATTAAATCTCAAACACAGTAGATTGAAGTTTAATTTGTTACTTTCTAACATATCAAGGTTAGAGGGTATGAATAAGAAGAGACAAAAATAAAGGAAGATGAAGGGAAAGAGGAAGACTGATATTAATGTAGAGGATAGTGGGGAGATGAAAAGGTAAGGGAGGGAGAAAGATTGAAGAAGTAGTGGGGAGATGAAATGGGAAGAGAGAGAGAGAAAGGTTGGAGAATGGTAAATATTAAAAAAATAAATGTTAAAAATAATTATAGGAAAAATGAAAAAAAAAAAAAAAAAAAAAAACAAACAAACAAACGTTGAAACCTTTCAAGCTTTAGGGTTTTTTTTTTTTTAAAATTAAAAATTTTTTTTTTAAATTAAAAATTTTTGCTTTAAACTGAAAAGGCTCACACAAAACCCTAAAACCGAAACTGAAAGGGTTTTGGGTTGGGATTGATAGTGAAACTAAATAAATAAGAGGTGGGCTGAATTAATTATACAGATTTATTATAGGATGATAGTGGAAATAAATAAATAAGTAGTGGGCTGGATTTATTATAGGGTAATAGTGAAAGTAAATAAATAAGTAGTGGGCTCCATTTATAGGGCTGAAAATTGTAAAAACCATTTTAAAATTGTAGGACAAAATATTTAAAAAAAGAAAAAAGAATTACGTGGCAACTGATGCGGCGCAACGTGAGAGCATTAGCATTAAACGCTGCGCTTCAGCTTTTAGTAATATATAGATATAGAATATTAAATCATATATATATATATATATATATATGTTTGTGTGTGTGTAGCCAAACATAGTTTTTCAAAATTACATTCTAACAGTTTTTACCAAATACTCAACTTTTAAAAAAAACTCAACTTCATTAAACACTTTTTAAAACCACACCATTTTTTTAGAAAAGCACAACTTTAAAGGGGCAATATTTAGGTACACAAAATAATCCACAATTTTTTACACGGTTCTCCACATGATAAATTATAGTAAAAATTGTAGATTATTTTGTGTCCCTGCCATTTTCAATCTTAAAAATCTAATCAATAATGCAGGTACATTCATTCTACACTTAGGACCTTGAGTTGTTGGATTAGAGTATCCAACACGTATATGATAGACTTTGCCTTATCCAATAATCATTCAATCAATTTTAGTCAAAAAGTAAAAATTGATGCACACTCTTCAAAAATATGTACATTCATTCTGCACTTAGGACCTTGAGTTGGTGGATTAGAGTATCCGACATGTATATGATAGACTTGGCCTTGTCCAATAATCATTTAGTCAATTTTAGTCAAAAAGTAAAAATTGATGCACACTCTTCAAAAATCTGATCAATAATGTAGGTACATTCATTTAGCATATAGGAACTTAAGTTATTTAATTAGAGTATCGAGCACATATATGAACACATACACGATAGACATGGTGTTTTCCAACAATTATTCAGTCAATTATGGTCAAAAAGTAAAAAATGATGCACATGAAAAAATTTGCCAAACAGTACAATTTCAAAAATGTTTTACGCAGATCGCATGCGTTCAAAGTTATTTTGTAAATTAGACTCTTTTTGAAAGTCGAGTATAGTAAAATTGACTTCCTAACAAAAATAAGTTTGGACATGGTTAAAAAAAGAGGAAAAAAGCGACGTAGGCTATTGAAAGTCGAGCATAATAAACTCGACTTACATGGAAAGTCGAGTATACCAAACTCGACTTCCACGGTAGTAAATTTCACCACCCTTCTTCTCCACATCTCCAAAGCCCATTTTCTCACCCTTTCCACCAAGTCCCCACCGACTCCTAAACCCAACATCATCATCACCATCATCATCAACAACAACACGTCGAAGACAACGAGAGCCGAAGCAGTGGTGGTGGGCCAATATCGACCCAAACTCCGGCCCTAAAGCCCAAACACAACGCTGATGGAGCTTTAATCGAAGTGGTTCGGCGGCTTCGGGAACTGTCTTTGCATCCTAACAGCTTCGGGAACTGTCGCCAACATCGCGTTAGGTTAGCCGTCAACCACTCTCGCCTCCACCGTTACTTTTCACGGCCGCTTCAACATCTTATCGGTCTTCGCCACCTTCCTAACGGCGTTGTTTCCGCCAATCCCAAATGGGTTCACCATCTCCCTCGCCGGCCCGCAGGGCTAGATCATCGGAGGACTTGTCGCTGGAGCTTTAATCACTGCCGAAACTGTCTACGTCGTAGCTGCCTCGTTTAACAACCCCATGTACCACCGCCTCCCGCCTACCATGGAAGTCAAGTTTGGTATATTGGACTTTCATGTAAGTCAAGTTTATTATGCTCGACTTTCAATAGCCTACGTGGCTTTTTTCCTCTTTTTTAATCCACGTCAGAACTAATTTTTGTTAGGAAGTCGATTTTGCTGTACTCAACTTCCAAAAAGAGTCTAGCTTACAAAATAACTTTGAACGCATGCCATTTGCCTAAAATATTTTCGAAATTGTACTATTTGGAAAATTTTGCCTGATGCACAGCCACCAATTGGATAGGAGCGTCAAAGAACCATCAAATTGATAGAAATTACTTGAATTTATTTATTTGAGAAAGAGAGGTGATACATCTATAATATTTTCACAACATTTTACAACAAATTCTAGATGGTTAGTAGTTATTGGTTCTAATATGAACTCATCACTTAAATTACTTTTTTGCTCACTCATAACTACTAATAACCTGTCACTTAGAACTTGTTATGAAGATATTGTGGACATAACATTTCTCTTTGAAAAATTGTATTTATTTATTTTTTATAACATGTAATTCAGTTTTTATAAGCAGAGCATGAAATTTTTTATTTATTATTTATATAGATATAGTAGAATTTAAAAATATAGTGTCAATGATTGTTCTTACTAATAATTCAATATACTAGCTGTTATTTTATTTTATTTTTTTTGCAAACGAGAGTAGAGTATACAACACGTTTGGGTCATATTTTCCAAGAATCATTTAGTCAAAAAATGGCTAAAAGCAATTAATGATGCACCCCCACCACTTGTTCTGTCTCTCAAGTTTATAGAAATTTCTTCTCAAAAAAAAAAAAAAAAAAAAAAAAACAAAAACCAGTTGACAGAAATGACTATACTAGAGTTGTTTAATTTGACTAAAAAAAAAACCAAGGAATCTTATTTGGAGAGCTTGTAAGGGCATTTTATAGACTCGTGTGATCACATTTAAGTCTTTAACAAAAGGCTTTGTCCTGAATTTTCTTATGCTCACTCCTCTATTCATGCTTTAAGGTATGGAATTTGTTCCCTGGATAAGTTACAAACAGTGTGGGGTGAATAGTAGCATTCTTTTTTTTTGTTGCACAAATCTCCAATCTGTGACTAACTCTAGCAACTTGAATGGTTGTTGTTGGCTACAAAGTTCTTCACTTCATCAACAATGAAGATAAGGAAGCATTTGGTTACAAAACCCTATGGTGTACAAACGCAATAGCTTCTCACAGAGAAAATTAAGCTCTTGGTCTTTGTATCCCTGTTATGACGGCTTTAAAATAAGCCTTATATATGTTTAGGGTTGTGAGAAAAGAAACCCTAAACAAAAATATCAACATGGGCCGAAATTCAAATCTGGAAATTCTGAATTCGTAAAGCTCGATAGATTGAGCTTGTGTCAAGCTAGTGTCGAGCTTCAGTAAAATAGCTTTTCTTCATTTGTTTCTTAGATCAATCTTCATGTCTTTAATACAACCACTTGATATGTATCAAACTCAACTTAGATCTACCCAATTTACAAGTAAAGTGCATTTTGTCCAAGAATTAGCCAATTACATAAAATACGACCCTAACAATCTCCCAATTTGGCAATCCGTGACAAAACCACAAGCATAATTATGAGAGAAGTCCAAACCAACAATTTCCATAACTATTACATAAAAGTACATAAGCCTAACTACTACTATGATCTCTTGAAAAACTTTGTAAGAAAAGAGATCATGGCATGATAGACTTGCAACCTATCTTAACTGAAACATTTAAACAAGATTCATCAAGGCATCAAGTGTGAAACATAGAAAAGTTATTGTACGTGCAAGTTAGATTTGTAAACTCGTATGAAAAGATGTATGAGATATCTAACAATACATTTTGATGATAAAGCTCAAGTGTGATAAAAATGAAAGCTTTAACATCATAGAGCTTTAACTAATTTGTTTTGTTTTAAATTATCATGTAGTACAATTTAAACTTGGATTATTACTATGTATTTGAATTTTTTTTTTCTCATTATCATTATGTCTGTCATGATAATGAAAATAAATAAATACATAATTACTATTGATAAGAAGTCGGTAATAGTAATGATAAAAAATTATGATACTAATAAAAATAATTAATAAGTCAAAAACTATATTATTATTATTATTATTATTATTAAGAAGGTGAAGTCATCATAAAGTATGAAAAACTCATATATATATATATGTGTGTGTGTGTGTGTGTGTGTGTGTATCAAAGTACTAGCCAAACACTCAGTTTTTTCAAAATTACTTTCTAATAGTTTTTACCAAATACCCAGCTTTTAAAAAAAGCCCAATTTCATCAAACACTATTTAAAACCGCTCTATTTTTTTTTTTCCCAAAAATCATAATTTTATAACAGCAATGCTAGGGACAGAAAATAATTCAAAATTTTTGTCACAACTCATTACATGATGAGTTGTGGCTGATGGAGGTATGAATCCACTATTTTACTTTCACCGCTCACAGCTCATAGCTCACCACATAGTTGTGTCGCTAGCTTTTCCATTTTAAAAATCTGATCAATAATGCAGGACATTCATTCTGCACGTAGAACTTTGAGTAATAGACTTGGCATTCTCCAACAATCATTTAGTCAATTTTGGTCAAAGGGTAAAAAATGATGCACACCCTTCAAAAATTTGATCAATAATGTAGGTACATTCATTCTGCATGTAGGATCTTAAGCTGTTGGATTAGAGTGTTGGATTCTGCATGTAGGACCTTGAGTTGTATTTTTTTAGAGTATCCAACATGTATATGATAGACATTGCGTTGTCCTCAAAAAGTAAAAAAATGATGCATACCCACCATTTGGATAGAGCCTCAAAGGACCGTCAAGTTGATAGAAATTACTTGAATTTTTTTATTTGATAAAGATAAGTGATATATTTACAATATTTTTAAAATAAATTTTATGTAGTTAGTTGTTATTGGTTCTTACATAAATTTATAACTTAAATTATTTTTTCACCCACCCGTTACAGCTACTAGTAAGGTACGACTTAGGACTTGTTATAAAAATATTATGAAAATGTTGTGAATATAACATTTTTTTTTAAATATTGTATTTTTTTTTATAACATTTAATTTTTTTTTAGTAGAACATGAATTTTTTTTTTATTCATATAAATATAGTAGAATTTAAATTTATGGCATCGATCATTGTTCTCTTTAATAAGTTAAATTACCGGCTAGTTTATTTTTGCATAAGCGGGGATTTAGAGTATACAACACGTTTAGGTAGTATTTTCCAAGAACCATTTGGTCAAGATTGGCTAAAAGCAATTAATGATGCTCTCCCACCACTTGGATAAGAGTGTTGAAGAACTGCTAAAGTAGTAGTAAATTCTTCTTGTCTCTCAAGTTTAAAGAAATTTCTTCTCAAAAAAAAAAAAAAAAAAACAGTTGACAGAAATGACTATACTAGAGTTGTTTAATTTGACTAAAAAAACACAAAGAATCTTATTTGGAGAGCTTGTAAGGGCATTTTACAGACTCGTGTGATATCATTTGATTCTTTAACAAAAGGCATTGTCCTAAATTTTCTTATGCTTACTCATCTATTCATGCTTTAAGGTATGGAATTTGTTCCCTGGATAAGTTACAACAGTGTGGGGGGAGGCATTTCATAGGCATGGTGGTTTTAGCTTTGAAGCGGCTATATATTCTGGAAATTGGAAACTTTTGCGACTGCGGGGTGAGTGCTAACAACGTTTTGAAATGAAAGTCGTGCCAATGGGACAAACCATGAGATTATAATAGGACCATCAGTTGTTTGTTGGATTAGAGTATCCAACACGTATTTGATAGACTTGGAATTGTCCAACAATCATTCAGTCTATCTTTGCCAAAAAGACCCACTTCTTAGATGGGAGTGTCCAAAAACCGTCAAGTTAACAAAAATTACTTGAAATTTATTTCTTTGAGAAATTGATTTTTTTTAAAAAACACATGTTATTCCTTTTTTCAAGATTATGTAATTTTTTATTTATTTTATATATATGGTAGAATTTAAATTTATGGTGTCTTTCATATTATTTTAATCAATAAGTTAAAACTATAAATTTAACTTTATTTTGGGTTTAGTGTCATTTCTTCTAATTCAACACAAAATCGTATTGACCATTGATTGCAAAAATAACACTCTTCCATAGTTCTACCCAAATGGTAAAGGTGTATACCAAGTTATTGAAAATTAAAGAAATGAATACATCAAACCAAATCAACATGTACCTAAATATAAACACAATCACATTGGTCATAATATAAAAGAGAAATGTACACTTTCAAACCAAATCAAGTAATAAAATGAAATATAAAAAAAATAAAAAGATAACAATCTGCCCATCTTTACTCCATGTATAATATTGGAGTCCAATGGCAAAACAATCCCACTTACAACCTATTCATAAAAACTAATTAAAAAAAAAAAAGAAGGATAAAAGAAAAAAAAACATAATTACTAACACATTAAACTAAATGCAACAACCACTATTGTAAACACAATGAAATAAATAACACAAATAAAAAAAACCAAAGATTGAATTTGACACTTTTTGCGGTACTAAACTACCACCAAAATAAGCGTGGGAAAAAATGGAGAGACAATGTAAAAGAAAAAGAGAGGTGTGAGATATTTTTAAATAAAGATAGTGTGTACTCATTTTATGGAAATGCGTCTAAAGTGTATGAGATAGTGTGTACAAATTTGATAAGTAGTAAAAATTTGATGGCAAGACGATTAGATTGGATATGCCATGACATCTACACCCATTAAAAAAATCAAAATTGTCCCACTTTAACATAATAACCCTCGTAGAAAATTTCTTTTGTTAGTGTTTACATTCCATTTCCGTTAACCTAAAACATGGGGGGTTTTAAAAATAAATAAAAAACCATGATTGAGTGTTTAGGATAAATTACTTGTGGTCAGTAGAATTCTTTACTAAACAAATTGTAAAAATTAAAAGTTAAAATTTTTGACCGAATAAATTTGAAGTCAAATTAAATTTGAAAATCAACGAGAAAATGGTTCTATTATGTAGGCAATGTTATACATGAGAGTTAGATATGCATTTTTACCAAGTTGTCTTTCAGTCTTGTCTCTACTTAAATCTAAGGATGTAGAGATATTTTTGAACCAATGCAATAGACATCCAAAATAGGGGTAGATTTTTTGTGTAAGCAAGATTTAGAATATTCAACACGCTTGGGTAGTTTCCATAAAAATAAAAATAAAAATATTCAGATAGAATTTTCCAAGGATGAGAGTATCCAACACGTTTGGGTAGCATTTTACAAGAATGATTCAGTCAAGATAGGCTAAAAGCTACTTAATGATGGGAAAAACTATTATGCACCCCCCACCACTTCGATAGGAGTGTCCAAGAACTGCAAAAGTAGTATAGTGTTCTTGTCTCTCAAGTGCATAGAAATTTCTTCTTAGAAAAAAGCAGTTGACAGAACTACTTGTCCAATTTGACTAAAAGAAAGGGATGTTGAATTTATTTCTTTTTGTTTGTTTTTGTTTTTGTTTTTGAACATCATATTTTCCTTTTTCTAGTGTTGAATGGCATGTATTATTGTTGCTACGATTTTTAGTTCTCATAAACTATTAATTACTAATGATTCGTGCTCATTTGGGATGTGTTATAAGCCAACTTTTGCTTATTTTTTCTAACAGCTTTTACCAAACATTTTTTTTTTCATTAAGCATTTTTTAAAACTAACACTTAAAAAAAAAAAAAAAAAAAAAAAAAAACTGAACAATAATGTAGGTTCATTTATACTTGCAGGACCACGAGGTGTTGGATTAGAGTATCCAACACGTATATGATAGACTTTTGCATTGTCCAACAATTGTTCCATCAATTTTGGCCAAAAAGTTAAATGATGCACACCCTCCACTTGGATAGGAGTGTACAAGAACCGTCATGTTGACACAAATTACTTTAATTTACTTCTCTGAGAAATTGATTTTTTTTATAAAAAAATATAGTAGAATTTAAATTTATGATGTCCACTCTACTTCTTGACGATTATTTCTATCAATAAATTAAGAAACCAGCTAATTTTTTTGTGTACCCGCACATTTGGAGAGTATTTTCCAAGAATCATTTGGTCAAGATTGGCTAAAAGCTATTAATTTCCACCAGGGCCACCTGCCCATCTTTACTCCATGTATATCGTATTGGACTCCAATGGCAAAGCAATCCTACTCACAACCTGTTCATAAAAACTAATTTAGAAAAAAAACCATAATTATTAACATATTAAACTAAATACAACAACCACCATTGTAAACACAATGAAATAAATAACACAATGATAGAACTTGATTCTTTTTGCGGTACTAAACTACCACCAAAATGAGGGTGGGAACAAATGGAGAGACAATCTAAAATAAAAAGAGAGGTGTGAGATATTTTTAAATAGAGATAGTGTGTACTAATTTTTAGGAAATGTGTCTAACGTGTATGAGATATATCTTTAAAAAAAAAAAAAAAAATTGTGTGAGATATATCTAAATTAGAGATAGTGTCTTGTTTTTCTTTTTCTAGTGTTGAATGGCATGTATAATTGTTACTACGATTTTTAGTTCTTAGAAACTATTAATTACTAGAAATTCATGCACATTTGGGATGCATTTATAAACCGACTTATTGCTTATTTTTTCTAACAGCTTTTACCAAATACTTTATTTATATTAAAAAAAATTCCTAATTTCATTAAGCAATTTTTAAAACTAACACTTTTCCAAAAAAACGTAATTTCAAAATACTGAACAATAATGTAGGTTCATTTATGCCTGTAGGACCATAAGGTGTTGGATTAGAGTATCCGTATATGATAGACTTTGCATTGTCCAACAATTATTCCATCAATTTTGGCCAAAAAGTTAAATGATGCACACCCACCTCTTGGATAGGCGCGTCCAAGAACCACGATGCTAACACAAATTACTTGAAATGAAAGTCATGTCAATGGGACAAACCCGGTTTCATCACAGATTTTTCATCAGGCTGCTTCTTATGCCACGGAATATAAGGATATGCATCTAGTATTGTCCAGTGGAAGGTCTTCTCGAAGTTAATTTGGTGGTTGTTGCTTATAAAATGCCAGAACCAACGTTGCTACCTTACATTGAAAGATTGCTTCTAGTTCAATGGATTTTTTTATTTTTTTTTTATTTTTACATGATAGAATTCTACTCTAGCCTAGTTCAATGTTTTAAATAGGTGTAACACTCGCATTTTTATCAAAGTACAGTCATGGCTGACAAAGTTAAGGGTTGAATAATTTATGTAAACACACTCAAACCAAACAGCAAACCACCTAGAAATATTAACATAAGAATAGTGTAGCCACAAAAGGTATTCAACATAAATAACCATTGTGACATAATGAACTAATTTCATACTAAGACTTTAAACACCATCAAAAAGTTTTGTTGAATCTTTTCATTTACTGAGTAAAAGTCTATTACTTATTCACAGCTAATCACCAACCATGATTGCACAAGTTTTTGCAAGGCGAAAACACCATTTTGATCCCTACATTTTAAGATTACAGTCAATTTGGTCCCTACATTTTGGTAACAGTCAATTTGGTCCTTACTATTTTCAATTTGCGGTCAATTTAGTCCCTACCGTTAACTTAGTAACAAAAAATACATATGTGGCGAACGGTGTGCACAGTTGACACATTTGATTATGACGTGGCAAATAAATTAATAAAATCAATGTTTAACAAATATTTTAAATCCAACATTGGCATTTTCCCAATTTTAATAGAAATAAAAATAATTTTTATTTTAATTTCGCGGTAGAATTTAGAAAACAAAATTAGGAATCTCAGATTTTCTTTGATTTTCATGGCTCCCAAACACAAAATCACCCTTCTTTATTTTTCTATCTTAAATCCTTGAATTCATGAGTATATTCCACAACATCTCACCTTTATGCAATTGAAAAACAACCTGATTAGAAATAGCCAATAAGAAATTGGAATTTTAGAATACAAAAAATTTCAACAAATTATTCCCAGCAAACTTTCTTGGTAACCAAACAGAAACCAAAAAAGAAAAAGAACAAGAACAAACCCAGACGGAAACCCTTTCATTTCGGGTTGGTATCTTTGTGTTGAGTCCAATCCTGTGGCTTTGATGGGGACAAGTCTAGCTAAATTTGTTTCCAAAAAATCCAGATAATCTGGTGGCCAAATATCCCCTTGAAACCTCAAAAAACCAAATCAAAACACCAAACCCAGGGAATATAAAATCAACCTCAAGGCAGGAACGGCGGGGTGGCTGCGATGAGATCTCCGTTCAGCGATGGGGTTTGGTGGCTGGTGACAGCGCAAGGCAGGAATGGCGGCGGCACAAGGCAGGACGGCGAGAGTGGCGCAAGGCAAGAATGATCGAATCATCTCGGGTTGGAGCACGCGTGGAGCTTCGGTTGGTGTCACGGCGTGGCTGGCGGCGGCTCGGCACAAACCCAGAACCCTGAACCCGCATCCCTAAGCTCTTGCTATATCTCTCTTTAATCTGGCAACCTTGGCTCTAGTTGGCGTGTGGGGTTTTCTGGTCTCAAAATTGGTTTGTTGATATCAGAGAGAGGGTCTGTTGGCTGTAGTCTTAGTTTTTTACATTTGTAATTGAGATTGTGAGGGGTTAACTGCGGGTTTAAAGGTGGTCTCAAATGAAATGGGCCTGTGTTGATGTACTAATCTAATATTTGTATTTTTGTGTTTGGTTGCCAAGAAAGTACACGAAGATGCAAAGAAAATCTGGGATTTCTATTTTTATTTTTCATCTTTAAAACTGTGAAATTAAAATTAAAATTATTTTTATTAAAATTGGGGGGAAATGCCAACGTGGAATTTTAAAATATTTATTAAACATTATTTTTATTAATTTATTTGCCACGTCAGTATAAAATGTGCCAACTGTGCACACCGTTAGCCACATATGCATTTTCCGTTGCTAAGTTAACGGTAGGGACTAAATTGACCGCAAGTTGAAAATAACAAGGACCAAATTGAGTGTTACTAAAATGTAGGGACTAAATTGATTGTAACCCCAAAATGTAGGGACCAAAATAGTGTTTTCGCCTTTCTGCAAAAAATGAAGAACTGTAAGTGCATTCTTCTTTTTCATTTAACACTAGAAATAGATAAATTAACACTAATTAGTGTAGTAACCATATGGAAAAAACCTACACCAATATTTTGTGGTTTTGGGGAATTCACGTACTAAGTAGTCCAAGCCACATGAACATGTGTACCGTGGAAGGTGGGGGGACAAAGGTAAATGAGCTAAAAGCATATATTCTCATGCCAACAATTATACAATTATATGATAAGTAGATATCTTGGTACTTAATAAAGGGCAATTAATAAGAGAAGACATAATATGAATATAATATTATTATAAATATAAGATGACATCAACTGTTTTTTACAAGCATGATAAAACATTTGAAAATAAAGCCAAAGCCAACCATGCGACCACAAAACACTATAAAATTTAAGGTCGGTATTATTCGTTTACATGCTCTAAGTAATCCCTAGCTATTAGTTAAAGGTGTATACGTTTATGAAAAATAAAAAAGTTAAGGATATGTGTGTGTGTATAAACACACCTGAGTGTTCAATGTGTCTTACCTGTAGGGCTATCCCTTCTTCAACAATAATTTTTTGATATTCCTCACTCAACAATAATTGATCGCTCAATATATTATTTTCATTCATATAACACCAAAAGAAAAAACTAAGAACATTAGCACATTATAAGATGAAACAAATTTCAGCATTTGTGTTAGGACTTGTGTTAACTTAGCTTCCTGGTAGATTTTTTTAGGACTTGTGTTAGGATTTTGGATTAAATTCCACCTTCACATCATTGGTGTGGGATGAAAGGGATGTCTATAAGGAAAGGTTTCCAACGCCTGCAAAGGGATATAAGTAAAGGTTTCCAATGCCTACAACTTATCGCTGCCTCCTAACCAGGAAAATTATATAGTAGAGAAACAACAACTAAATGAGGGAAAAGTAAAAGGAACTAGATGCAAAAGTTGGTAACCTCCATAACAAGAAAAATAATTGCATTACTTCAAAAGAAAAGGCAAAAATGCAAAATTGACCCTCTAACTTTTAGTCTTTTTTAT
The DNA here is from genome assembly GCA_032727855.1 of Quercus ilex subsp. ballota. Classification (NCBI taxonomy): domain Eukaryota; kingdom Viridiplantae; phylum Streptophyta; class Magnoliopsida; order Fagales; family Fagaceae; genus Quercus; species Quercus ilex. Next base: position 4,866,461 of record CM064914.1, on the reverse strand, counting down.
TTCAGTCTTCTAACTTTCAGTTTTGTTCTTTCAGTCCTCTAACTTTTAATTGTTGTCAATTTGATACTCCGTTAAACTCTAGTTATGTCCTATCGTTAATTGAGCCAAAACGACGTTGTTTTGGTTTTTTTTTTTTTATTAATAAATTTAGGAATTCATAAAAAATTCAAAATAAAAAAAGGAGGAAGCTGTTGGGGAACACAACATCACCATCTTCACTCCCAGAAATGAAGCTCTTGAATGAGAACTCGACCCAGAGTTCAAACACTTTTTACTTGAGCTAGGTAACCTCAAGTCCCTCCAAACTCTTCTCATGTTCCACATTGTCCCAAAACGAATCGTCTCCAAAGACTAGCCCACCGAGTCCTCACCCTCGTTTCGCCACCCAACTCTCTCGAACCGCCACGTGCATTTGAAAACTCAGGGGAACCGACTCATAGACTTGGCCAAGATTGTTCGGCCCGACGATGTGGTTCGACCCGACGGGCTAATCCACGGGATCGAACGCCTCTTGATTCCTTGATCTGTGCAAGAAGACCGAGGAATCAAGAGGCGTTCGATCCCGTGGATTAGCCTGTCGGGTAAAAGGTGGAGACGAGGAAACAAGCAAGAAGGGAAAGGGAGTAACTGATCTAGGAACTGGTCGTCCAACCATCAAACAGGATCGTCACCTTAAAACGTCATGTGCATCATCTTCTTCGATCTGATCTTGTTTTTTTGACTTTGCTTCTTTTTCTTTCTTTTTTTTTCCTCTAAATTTCGAAATTTATTTTTAAAAAACGCAAAACGATGTCATTTTGGCTTAATTAATGGCAGGACATAACTGAAGTTTAATGGAGTACCAAATTGACCACAATTGAAAATTAGATGACTGAAATGACAAAACTAAAAGTTAGAAGACTGAAATGAAAAAGACTAAAAGTTAGAGGGCCAGTTTTACATTTTTGCCAAAAGAAAACATGCAGCCATCACTCTAACCTAACCCTCATTGATTGGGGTTGCAAAGAACCTATTCTAACTTACCCCCACCCCCAATTTTTTTTTTTTAAAATAAAATTTATATAATTATAAAAAAAAAAAAAAAAAATCCACTCTAATACCACACACTGAAGCAAAACCAAAGTTCTCCTGCAACTGGACAAGAGAAAAACAAATGATTCACAATTTTCTCATATTCACAAGACATCACAAATGAATCAGAGACTACAACTTGTCCTCAAATTTAGGTCTAACTTCACAAACAAATCATTCTTCATTATTTCCTGAGAAAAATAAGACGTTTAAAAGGTAATATCAAACTCTCAAATCTGGCCCAAAAGGAATTCAGCCAAGCAGAAACAACACTACCATAATTATCTTCCTAAGTCTAGTCTTCTTCATAAGAAAACACTATAGAGTCCAGACCAGAATTAGAGTGTGGCCAGATTAACTTGTCCTTAAAATTTCCCCTTATACAATGAAATCTTACATAGTTCACCTGCCACTGTAGGTTGGTAAAGTTTCCTAGTGAGAGAAAATTTCCAACACAATCTGTCACAATCAATTCGATCTACAGTTAGCAAAAAAACTCTCATTTTTCAATCTACCCTTCAACTTAAACCAAGTAGATGATTCAGCAAAACTGAAGTACCATCTCCAATACCCCATTTAGTTTAAGCCAAAGCTGATCATCTACAAGACAGGACAACTTTCCAACCCAATAGTCAGAGTGCTTAAACCTGAAACTAAAAATGCTTTCCTTTACAGTACTTAGCCATTAAATCCTTATGCAGCAAACATTTTGGATTACAAATAACTCCTTTATAACAGAACTGCTTTGCTATCAAGCCTTAATCAAAGGACCCATTTTCTACATCCTAATTCCTATCCCCTGATCTTTCTTGGATGAGCACAGATGAAATTCCAGTTTAGTAAATAAATTTACCTGCTCCCTACAATGTCTCTATAAAAAAATACAAACAATTCCACCTCAAGATTTTCAAAACACTATGTTGCATATCATTAGTACCTTGAACAAAAATAGTGCAATTATAAAGCAAAAGTGTATCCCCTTGCCTAGAGCCACATTGAGGGAAAGAATTTTACTCAGGGAACCATTCAATAGAATTTGATCAGAAACTGTTCAGATGCATTGCTTAATCTAAAATTCATTTTTTCCAGCATAGTTTATATTGTTGAGGACATAGTCATGCTTTTACAACTACCCGCTCAAATGATTTAGCAAGAGGCACAACTCTACTGATCTGTTAACAGCATAATTTTCCAAATTGAGGACCAAGTGTTCAAACAAGTCATCAGCATGTAGATAGGTAGAAGTGTAAGTGCCCTCTTTGGCCCCAAGCAATAAAATAGATTCATTACAGTTCCAAAGCAATTCAACCAATTATCTTTAGACATCAAATGAAAATAAGTTACTTGTCACTAGCTAGAAAACATGTAAGTCTACTACAAAGAAAAATCTAGGCCAAAGTGCAAATATAAAAATTACATAAACTTAGCACATTAAAGAAGAATTTTATGGATCCAAGTTAAAGGGTGATTATAAAAATTCGTTAAATTGCTTGAGCTGATAACAATGGGTCAAGGTTTATGTCTCAAAAAGAAGAAAAACAAAAAAAATTTAAATTCTTCAAATTCCAGATACAAATTACGCATTGATACAATAGTGGTTATATATATATATATATATATAAGTAACGAAAAATTCTATTAATAAAGAAGCCAACCTGAGTACATTGGGGATGTACTGTGGGGGCAAAGATCAAGAACCAAAATTACAATAATTAAGTAAAGCAAGAGGGGAAAAACAAGAAAAATGCGACAGAGTCACACTCCATACAAAGAGAGTATATAAGAACCCTCAAAACATCCATTCCTTTCACTCCAAAATCCAAATTCACCACATCAGGTAATGCAGCACAAGTCTCCAAAAGTCAATATTGCAATGTCGCCCAAACTTACCTAGTAGTTTTAAGTTGATGTCTTCTATTTAGCTAGTTTTTCTGTTTATTGTTTCCAGCAGTATTGACCTTTTGTTTCTAATTCGTACAATTTTGTAATAGACATCCAAACTCATCAACAAGAGATTAAGAGAGGGAAAATACAAACAATGGGATGAAATGGGGTCAACGAAACAATCCATCTAAGCCCAACTAATTTATTGGGACTAAAAGAAATGACTCAAATCATGCTAAGTAAGGAAAGATAACAAAATAGATCCAGGAGAAGAGTATAGACAGTTCATTTTCAATTCTTAATCACCCAAAGCAAGCAATACTGGCTGGTGAGCTGCTTTCTCAATGAACACATCCTGATGGGAATGTTTTTCAGTAAATTCAGCAAGAAGATAGGCATCTACTGCAATAGGAGATTGTAAAATGTACAAGAAAAATCTTTAGCATAAACAAATTAAATTTGACAGAATGAGAAACTTTTACATATATAATACAAGGAGAACGTGAAGAACTTTTAGTATGTTTGAAAACATTAAGTTAAAAGAGGCCACCATAAAATTTCCATCAAAGAAAAAGTTTGAGCCCTTTTATGCATACATTGTAAACCATAAGCTGCAGAAAACATTGAACTTGGATATATAAATAAGCTTGCTCAAAGTTGATAATCAACACTGACCACTCCTTTTTCTTTATTATCACATTAAAGAAAATTTGGAATAAGTACAAAAAATTTGTAGAATACATGGTATGTACTCAACTATCACTGACCACAACCTTGATAAGCTATTTATCCTAACAATAAAGCCACTTCATTCAGGTAATCAATCGGATTAAGAATTTATAGAACAGTACCATATCAAACATTATATATTCATATCTAATGTATTATCAATGCCAAATATATGTAAAGAATAAAATGAAAAACCATAAAAAAAGAAGAAGAAGATAAGCATGAAATGCATCTTACCGAGTTTCCTCAGTATGTAACTGTATCGTTGGCAACCTTGTCGAGCAAAACTAGACTCTCAACTTAACAATCAACAAAAGTATCCTCATATCCAATAATCTTAAGATGCTTGAACTCTGTGCCCCAAGGAACCCACGATATGAGTTGCCCATCATATGATAACAATACAACCTTACCATTCCTTTTAAAACCTATTGGCCTTGGTAAACCCTCCACAATTTTTAAAACTTTGGTCCACGAAGATGCAACACCATACTCCTCCATGACCCACAAATAGAAATCACCAGTTTGACACCCCTTTACCAAACTAAAATAGCCATTTTGAAACAAGGCAATGGAATTCCCATATGCAGAAACAGAAACTGACAGCAAACCCACAAATTTACTTGTATAATCTGGAAGTTCTGGCAGAAGTATTTCGCGAAAGACCTCGTTGCCTAAATCAAACACCAAAACAAAATGTTGAAGGTTGTTATCATCAGCCCTCCTAAAAGCAACCCAATGCAGAGCCCCATTGACAAATGCCTGTGGCTCACGACGACTCAAAGCACATTTGGGAACCAAGCTAGCACTAAGCATTCTCCATTCACCAGTGGAGAGTGAGTAAATCTCAGCCTCGGTTCGGGAATGTTCAAGGTCAAGACTATCTAGTAAGGTCACAAGCCTCACCACTTTATAGTCATTAGTTTTGGGATCAAATCCAAACCCAATAGTCGCATCGAAGCCACCGTGTGTGGCGTAGGTGACATTGGGAATAGGAAGATCAACTAACTTTCTAACACAAGGGTTCCAAAGACATAAACAGTTAGAGTATGACAGTTTATCATCGGAAAGGCAGAACAGGCCATTACAAGTACCGACCACACGGTATATTCCGTTTGGGGACTGAAGGAATGGGACATGGAAAGGGTAATCAAACCTGGCGAGTTGGGTGAAATCGGGATCATCTTCGTTATGCAATGCGTAGGATTCTTTGTGAGTGTGTGAGTAGAGGCTGAAGACGAGGAGGTTTTTGTTTTTGTTGTGGGAATGGCGGAGATGGGTGGAAATGAAAGTTGGGTTTTGGATTTGGGACTTCCATGCTTTTGAAACAGAGGTGCAGATGATTATCGATTTGATAGGTAAGCGTAGGAAGATATCGGTTGCAATCTCAGAAGGAAAAGACTCCCATCCAATCAATTTGTTGTTGTTGTTGTTGTCTGACATTGCCGCTTTTAGAGAGAGAGAGAGAGAGAGAGAGAGGGGGCTACTGGCTAGGGTTTAGAGAGAGTTGTAGGTGGGTTGTGAGGACGACGTCGTTTTAGGAGGAGTTACGGGGGAGCTACTTCAAGTAACGCTGGTACCGATAGCATCGGCGTTGGGAGTGAGAGAAGTGAAACGGGAAGAAAGAAGGCAAAGAGGGGACGACGGTTGTGATTGTTTTTTTTTTTTTTTTTGAGAATCCTGGTTGTGATTGTTGGTGTTGAGTGCAGGAGACTAGTTGGGTTTATATATATATATATACTCACGACGTTGGTATGTGAAATGGTGGGGTAAATTCCCTCATACTCAGAAAATTATTGCTACAATTTTCAGAGATTCTTCATCTCCTGTTGCTCTCCCTATTGCTAAAGACTGTTCACATGATCAATCCCCTGTCCTTGATGCACCTGCTTCCTCTTCTAAATCGGTTAAATCATCTGCTAAACCTAGAAAAGTGAGTTCTCCTTTGGATGAAATCCGCAAAGACCCTGAAGCATTAAATGCTCTCATTAAAATGTTAAAAGGAGAAAAAGCTGATTCAGATGATGAACGGTCCTCTGAAGCCTCTGTTACAAAAGATCCTTACTACCCTTACAATGAAGAGTGGTTTGGACATGATGAAGATGATGCTGATGATTTAGCTCAAGATTAATTGATTCACCCTATTTGCCCGGCCTGCACAATGGTCAAAAAAGTTACTGTTCATTCCCATGCTAAAAACTGCTACTGTTGACTAACATGCTAGAATAATATCCTGAAAAGGAGATTCTTCATGTTTCCAAGGTCCTGAAAAGAAGATTATTCATGCTTTCAAGACTGCTTTCAAATATTCCGAATCTTCCTTCGGCATGCTTCTGCTGTTCATGTTACTTTTACTGTTCATGTTACTTTTATTGTTCAGAATTTTGCCTATTTAAGGGGGGTTGTCCCTTAAGTTAGAATCAGAAGTTTTTGTTAGAATTTTCTCTAGAGAGAGTTTTCTTTCCTAGAAGCCTTCTTTGAGAGAGTTCTTTGTTCACTACTACCTTATTACCTTGTTCACTACTACCTTATTCCTACAAACCTTGTAACTAGGACTAGTTCAAGCTTTGTAACTGTTAATCTGTTCTGAGATCTTGTATTCACTACTACTACTGTAAGTGTTTAACTCTACTTTCAATAAAGAAGTATTTTCAGTATTATATTCATTTTGTTCACTATATTATTTGTTGTTACCGCCACCATGGAGGATTACCGCCATACCGGACGGTTCTAAATTGCTTTTATTTATTTTGAATTATTTTGTTATATACTTGTTGGCAGGTTCTACCGCCTTATTATTGTTCTTACATTACTTTGCTTACATTACTTTCAACATATATTATACTGTGCTTCCGTTTCTTCCCTTCAGCTGTGCGTCCCCTTCCCCCTTTATGGTATCAGAGCCATTCTTTTCTGGCCGGTGATAGTGTTGTTGTGTCTTTGTATCTTGTCCGTGCTTGTCCGAACCTTTGGTGCTCCGTTGTTGTGTCCCCTTCTTACCGTCGTTGGCGCCACCCTAGGTGTAAAGTGAAATCCCAGAACCTGACTGTAAGGCAGGTTCTACTGCCTTATTATTGTTCTAACTTGTGCTTACATTACTTTCAACACATATTATACTGTGCTTCCGTCTCTTCCCTTCAGCTGTGCGTCCCCTTCCCCCTTTATGGTATCAGAGCCATTCTTTTCTGGCCGGTGATAGTATTGTTGTGTCTTTGTATCTTGTCTGTGCTTGTCCGAACCTTTGGTGCTCCGTTGTTGTGTCCCCTTCTTACCGTCGTTGGCGCCACCCTAGGTGTAAAGTGAATTCCCAAAACCTGACTGTAAGGCCCGTTTGAGCCAAGAGAGGGCGTGTAGGGCATGTGTGTGGTATAGGGTTGCTTAGGGTATGTGTTACGAAATGCAACGGTTGTGAGAAAAACATGATAACTGAGTGTTAAAACTAGGATAGTATGGATAAGTTGTGGAGATCCAACTCCTCTATCAGCTCCAGGATTGGTTGTTCTCCTGATATTGTAAATGAAGAAGATCACACTATTGAAGATAATAAGCTTCCTGATTTTCGAAAATGGAACATTCTCAAAGTTGATACTAAAACTATTTACAAAACTAGTTGGGCTGAAACCACTTTTCATCCCGTTTACAAAGTTAGAACTGTTGAACAAATATATTATATTTCAAAAATTCATGAAAAATGTTGCTTGTTTTCCAAAAGAAATATTAATGATTTCATTGCTAAAAAACAAAGTTATTTGCATATTGGTATGGTTCAAATTGCTATTAAACCACTCACCCGAAAGGGTATCAATGCTTCTGTTCTCATGTGTCTGCGTGATGCTAGATTTAAACACTTTAAAGACAACATTCTTGGAATGATTACTGCTTCTTTGTATGATGGTCCTGTTTATTTTAACTGTTATCCTGATCTTACTTTTACTTTAGATGATCCTAATATTGTTAAAGCTTTGACTTTGAATGTTGCCTCTTCTGGTTATATCATGGATGAAGGTAGTAAACCTTTTGCTCTGATTTACCGCATTTATTACAGATTGTTGGGTACTCAGTTAAATCCTGGTTGTTTAAATCATAGAGAACCTTCTGGTAAAACTATGTTAATTCAATGTTCAACTCCTGATGCTAAAGTTCAAGTTCCAAAAATGATTCAATGGCAAGATATCAAGCCTCCCACTGAATGGTTGTTGGAACAAGAATCCCCTATTCCTAAACCTGTTTTTGATGAGGTAGATCTCACGAATATTCAACAATATCTTGATGGTACTGTTAAAATAAGTTTTCAAAATATTCAACCACCTTTGAGGATCAACGAAGGAAGACATTCCTTTGCTGGATCTGAAAGTATTTCGAAAAGAGATCAAGATCTCAATGATTTTTTGCAAAAGAATTTTGAAAAATCTTCTGATTTAAAATTAAAAGGTGTTTCAAGTGATAAATCCCAAATCAGCTCTGTTTACTATTCTACTAAACCTGAATCTTCCTCTCCATATGGCAAACCTGCCAATGAAGATGATTCAGATACTGGATCTATTTGTCCATCTGATTCTGATTTTCCTCCTATTGACAATAATGTTAACCGATTGAGAGTTTTGACTATTTTAAATGAAAATTTTGAAATTGATATGGTTTCTTTGTTCAATGAGTTCATGCTTCCAAAAAATAGACCTAAAAGGAAATATTTCCAAAATAATTTTGCTCAGACTGAAAAAGACCGTGTTAAAAGAAAATGGAAAGAAAAAATGCTTCAATTGAAAAAGCATATTTTGTTTTTTGATTTTCTTGAAAATTATTATGTTTCAAAAGATGAAACTTCAAAAAATCATTTGAATGTGATAAAGAAATCAAATTTTGTTAAAGATGACAAAACCATTGTCAGGTCTAGTCATCCACCTCTTGACACTATTTTGGTAACTGTTGACAAAACTGATGTTAAAGCTACTCCTTTCAAAATTGCTGATGATAAAACTCCTATTGTTAGTCTTATTGAACAAAACAAATTTACTAATGAGTCTTTGCATATTATTGGTCAACAGCTTGACCGTATTGAAGAAAAAATTGTTGAAAAAACTGTTTCTATTGAAAAGTCTGCTTTTGTTGAAAAATCCCTTTCTGTTAAGACTGAGAAGCCTTTGATTAATTTACCCAGTTTTGATAACAAATTCAAGTTTAAATCTTCTCAATCCAAAACTCTGGATACTGTTGAAAAAATGCTTGCTGATTTAAAAGTTAAAACTGAGGGTACTTCCACAAGTACTCATACTGCTTGCACTATTTCAAGAAATGAAAAAGAAATTGTTTCTGATGAAGATACAGATTCTGATACTGTTTCTTCTGTTTCTGCTAAAAAAGTTTTTGATAATGATTTCCCAGAAATCAAAAGATTTGTTGGAAGTTCTTCCAAACCCATGTTTCTTACAAAAAACTGGTATTCAAAATCTACTCCTCCTGATATTCAGTTTGAAGAAAGACCTTTTCAAACTCAGTTTTCTGTTTCTGCTGATAAAATTTATGAATGGAATATTGATGGTTTTTCTGAACAAGAAATTATTAATAAAATGGGTCACATGTCTATGGTTGGAATTGCTTACCAAAATAATCATGATTTTGATCAACCTGAAATTGTTGATTTGCTTGCTACTGGTTTTTCTGGTACTCTTCGTGGATGGTGGGATTCATATCTCACTGAAGATTCCAGAGACTCTATTAAACATGCTGTTAAAAAGAATAATGAAGGTTTGCCTATTTTTGATAATCGTATTGGTCGAGGTATTCCTGATGGTGTTAATACCTTGATTTATACTATTATCAAACATTTTGTTGGTACTCCATATAATGTTTCATCTCGAATTTCTGATTTACTAAATAATTTGAGATGCCCTACCATGTCTGATTACAGATGGTATCAAGATGTTTTCCTTTCCAGAGTAATGCAGAGGAAAGATTGTTTCAAGCCTTATTGGAAAGAAAAGTTTATTGACGGTCTGCCTCCTATCTTTGCTCATAAGGTAAAACAAGAATTAATTGGTAAAAATGACTCCATTGATTATGATAATTTAACTTATGGTGATATTTTAAGCACTATTAAAAAACTTGGTATTAATATGTGCAATGATGAAAAATTGTTAAAACACCAATTAAAAAATAAAAGAAAAGCTAAATATGAAATGGGTAATTTTTGTGAACAATATGGTTTGCCCCTAATTGCTCCTTCTCGGCAAAAGGGTAAAAAACATGATAAAAGCCACAAAAATTATAAAAAACACAGAACTAATTTTAATGATTTTTATGCTAAAAAGAAAAATGTTTCTAAAAAATATGTTAACCAAAAATCTGGAAAAGGTAAATGTTTCAACTGTGGAAAACCTGGTCATTTTAGTAAAGATTGTAAACAGAAACCTGGTAAGTTGAAAAACAAGTTTAACATGTTAAACATTGGAAACAATGACCAAGAAGAATTATTCAGAATCCTTGAATCAAACAATTCATCTGATTCCTTGGAAGATGATTTTTCTTCTTCAACTAATTCTTGTTATCAATCTGCTGATGAATCTTCTGATTCTCCTAATATTAAATTTGGTTGTAGAGATTCATGTTGTAATGTTATTAACTCTGTTAATACTCTCACTAAAAGTGAAGAAAATGAAAATTTGTTGATCAAATTGATAAGTCAAATTGAAAACCCTGGCTTACAAAAAGATTATTTGGATAAGTTTAAGAAAAACTTGTTGAAACAAGAAACTGGTAAAAAACTTAAATCCACTATAAGTTTTGAAGAAACTTTGGACAGGTTTAACAAACAGAAATCCAAAGAATTAACCATTAATGATCTCCAACATGAACTTAATATTGTTAAACAAGAGATAAGTGAATTAAAACATGAATTTAAAAATATGAAAAGTGATAACCATAATCTTAAACAAGATTTGTTAATGTTAAAAATTGATAAAAATATTGATCAAAACAAGTCTGATAATGAACAAGATGAGCACATAGATGGAGATGAATCCAATCAACAGGCTCTTCTTTCTGATAAAGGTAATATTGTTGATGATCCTCAACTTGCTCTTGTTAATAACATACTTCCTCCAAAATGGTTCACAAAAGTTAAAATTGTTATTTCTGATGATTATTGTTTCACTATTATTGCTATGATTGATTCTGGTGCTGATAAGAATTGTATCCAGGAAGGGTTGATTCCTCCAAAATATTTTGAAAAATCAACTGAGAGAATGGTTTCCGCTAATGGTTCTCAAATGAAGATTAAATACGAATTGAATGATGCTCATATTTGTCATGACAATGTCTGTTTCAAAATACCTTCTGTTCTTGTCAAAGATTTGACTGATAAAGTAATTCTTGGTCTGCCTTTTATAAATGCTCTGTATCCTTTTCTTGTTGAACATGATGGAATTACTACTGATCCTTTTGGACAGAAAGTAAAATTTGAATTTGCTTCAAAGCTTGAAATTGATATTAATAATGCTTTAGATCTGTCTTATGATTTTCCTGCTAATGAACCTGTTCATGAACCACGAATGAGTTTGTACTTCACAAACAATTTTCAAGGTGATGCGAGTAGTGCCAAACTATCAACTGTTGCCAATCGCCCTAATATTCTTAATGATTCTTTGCAGGAATCAGGCAAGGATGCGGGGATAAATACCACTAATAAGTGGAATAATAATAATATTTATACTTATACCACTAGTAAGTGGATTATTATGGCTCCCTCGGCCGAGAGGAAAAACAAGGGAAAAGCTCCTGCACAGGACTATTCTCAAAACAGAAGGTTCCCAATGGGACAACCTTTTAATATGCATGAAGGCGCATCTTCTGGGGTAAAACCCAGTGGATCAACATCCCTTCAAGGGTATGTCCCGGCAACGGTGATGTATTCTAGTGGTGATATGACAATTGCTCCACAGGAAGTTTTATCTAAAGATTTACAATTCCCTAATGAAACCTGTTCAGAACTTCCAAATTCTATTAAACTTATTCTTGATAATCTCCAAGCTTCCTTTATTGAAAACCACCATAATCTTTTTAAAAGAACCCTCAGAGCCCTTGAAATCTACCTTGTTAATCTTATTGCTCAAAATGAGGCTTACATGAGCCACTATGCCACCCTTGTTTCAGAAGAAAACCTTATTTCAGAAAATGACCTTGTTTCAGACCTTGCTTCCTTAAATAACCTTGTTCCAGATAGTAACCCTGATCCAGAAAATTAGGCTTTTAGAAGCCATCTCAAAGCCTACATTAGTCAACTCTTTGGCAAAGAGGATATCCATTCAAAGGATAGAATGACTATAATGAGCACTGATTATGCTAGATTGAGTCTTAAGACCCAATCTCTATTAAGAAGTGCTGTTGCCAACTTGCCAACAGATATACGATTGCGTATTCTGGGAAGCAAGGCTATGTTTAGGTCCTTTGACCTATGGTTCGAATATTTCAAAACACTTGTTACAACTGCTGTTCTTGATCCTGCTAATTCAGATGATATTAGTGATATCCTTGATCAAACTAATTGCAAAAAACACTTTGGAACCAGTCTCAGAGTGTATGAAAAGAAACACCCATTTCCTGGTCTCTTAATTAATTATGATAGTTCATTTGTTGCTGATGATTCAGAAGATAATGATGATAGGGATCCTAACTGGCTTTCCCAAATGTTTGAGTGTGGCTTTATCAGACTCATAAAATTAACAAGTCTTGACCAAGCCAGCCAGCTTCCACAAATCAATCAGACTGCTATTAAAAATTTTGAAAGTCCTTCTGTTTCCATCAGATGCTGGAGCACCCTGCCAATATGGGAAAGAGATAACTGGATGAATGTCCAGCCATCAAAACATCTCATTCTCATTAATGGGTACACCCACCAGGGACAATGGTATGAAGGAGATTCTCACTTATCCTTCCAAAGCCCCTATGCTCTTGCTGAGTGCTGGAGGAATTATTTCAATAATCAAATTCTTGAAGTCATTCAAAACCTGTGGAAACATTATCATTTCATAGGAAGTACAGAAAGAATTTTTGTTTTTGGACCCAGGCCTTATGCTCCTGCCATCACTCATATGCATATAGCAGATTATTGTAATCCAAGAAGTTTTATCACTTCCGGGAAAACTCCAGAGTTCGAGCCACTGCTATACTGCGGATCTTGCAATCAGTATGTTGTTTACAATAAGCATGGATGCAATGATGATCCTCCATGGGATCCATTTGATGATTACTCATCCGATGCTCCTACTGATTAAATTTGTGGCATTATTGTTCTCACTGATAAAGTTGTTTTCTTGATAATCCCACTATCAGGAACTGTTTTAGTCAAGATTCTACTAACTTCTTGCAATTTGTGATTGGTTCTTTATTTGTGGTATTCCCATGCGCCTGCGGTATGTGTACCACATTCCCCTTTTTTTATTTTGCCTTGCCATGCTCCTTCTGACAATGGCCACTCTCTACAATCTTCACAATATTCTTGGAGGATTCTTTATGTACCTTTTTGGACTAAAGTTTCAAGTGTTCCAAGACTACTTTGGACTAGAGTTTAAAGTGTTTCAAAGCTATTTTCTGCATGATTTGGACAAGCAAAGGACAAGCTCCATGCTACGGATGTTTGGAAGACAATAATGAAAATTTCACTATTCACCTGTCACTATTCATCTGTCACTATTCACCTGTTACTGTTCATGACATTGTTCACTCCGAATTTTGCCTATTTAAGGGGGGTTGTCCCTTAAGTTAAAATCAGAAGTTTTTTGTTAGAATTCTTTCTAGAGAGAGTTTCCTTTCCTAGAAGCCTTCTTTGAGAGAGTTCTCTGTTACCTTCTACTACCTTGTTCACCTTATTCCTATTTCTACTTTCCCTACAAACCTTGTAACTAGGATTAGTTCAAGTTTTGTAACTGTTGATCTGTTCTGAGATCTTGTATTCACTATTACTGTAAGTGTTTAACTCTACTTTCAATAAGAAGTATTTTCAGTATTATGTTCATTATGTTCATTATATTATTTGTTGCTACCGCCACCATGGAGGATTACCGCCATACCGGACGGTTCTAAATTGCTTTCATTTACTTTGATTATTTATTTTGAATTATTTTGTTATATATATTGCTTGGCAGGTTCTACCGCCTTATTATTGTTCTAACTTGTGCTTACATTACTTTCAACACATATTATACTGTGCTTCCGTCTCTTCCCTTCAGCTGTGCGTCCCCTTCCCCCTTTATGGTATCAGAGCCATTCTTTTCTGGCCGGTGATAGTGTTGTTGTGTCTTTGTATCTTGTCTGTGCTTGTCCGAACCTTTGGTGCTCCGTTGTTGTGTCCCCTTCTTACCGTCGTTGGCGCCACCCTAGGTGTAAAGTGAATTCCCAGAACCTGACTGTAAGGCCCGTTTGAGCCAAGAGAGGGCGTGTAGGGCATGTGTGTGGTATAGGGTTGCTTAGGGTATGTGTTACGAAATGCAACGGTTGTGAGAAAAACATGATAACTGAGTGTTAAAACTAGGATAGTATGGATAAGTTGTGGAGATCCAACTCCTCTATCAGCTCCAGGACTGGTTGTCCTCCTGATATTGTAAATGAAGAAGATCACACTGTTGAAGATATTGAGTTTCACGCTAGATCTAATCACTGTATGGATACTACTTCTGTGAATCATTTTAACTGTTCTCCTGATATTACTCTTGCTTTGGATGATTCTAGTGTTGCTAAGACTTTGGCCTTGTATACTACTTCATTTGGTTATCATATGAAAGAAGATGATACTAAAATTGTTTCTGATTTTCCTCCTGTTGATAATAATGTTAACCGATTAAGAGTTTTGACTGTTTTGAATAGAGATTTTGAAATTGATATGGTTTCTTTGTTCAATGAGTTCATGCTTTCAAAAAATAGACCTAAAAGGAAATATTTCCAAAATAATTTTGCTCAGTCTGAAAAAGACCGTGTTAAAAGAAAATGGAAAGAAAAAATGCTTTAATTGAAAAAGCATATTTTGTTTTTTGATTTTCTTGAAAATTATTATGTTTCAAAAGATGAAGCTTCAAAAAATCATTTGAATGTGATAAAGAAATCAAATTTTGTTAAAGATGACAAAACCATTGTCAGGTCTAGTCATCCACCTCTTGATACTATTTTGGTAACTGTTGACAAAACTGATGTTAAAGCTACTCCTTTCAAAATTGCTGATGATAAAACTCCTATTGTTAGTCTTATTGAACAAAACAATTTTACTAATGAGTCTTTGCATATCATTGGTCAACAGCTTGACCGTATTGAAGAAAAAATTGTTGAAAAAACTGTTTCTATTGAAAAGTCTGCTTCTGTTGAAAAATCCATTTCTGTTAAGACTGAGAAGCCTTTGATTAATTTGCCCAGTTTTGATAACAAATTCAAGTTTAAAACTTCTCAATCCAAAACTCTGGACACTGTTGAAAAAATGCTTGCTGATTTAAAAGTTAAAACTGAGGGTACTTCCACAAGTACTCATGCTGCTTGCACTATTTCAAGAAATGAAAAAGAAATTGTTTCAGATGAAGATACAGATTCTGATACTGTTTCTTCTGTTTCTGCTAAAAAGGTTTTTGATAATGATTTCCCAGAAATTAAATGATTTGTTGGAAGTTCTTCCAAGCCCATGTTTCTTACAAAAAATTGGTATTCAAAACCTACTCCTCCTGATATTCAGTTTGAAGAAAGACATTTTCAAACTCAGTTTTCTGTTTCTGCTGATAAAATTTATGAATGGAATATTGACGGTTTTTCTGAACAAGAAATTATTAACAAAATGGGACATATGTCCATGGTTGGTATTGCTTATCAAAATAATCATGATTTTGATCAGCCCGAAATTGTTGACTTGCTTGCTACTGGTTTTTCTGGTACTCTTCGAGGATGGTGGGATTCATATCTCACAGAAGATTTCAGAGAATCTATTAAACATGCTGTTAAAAAGAATGATGAAGGTTTGCCTATTTTTGATGATCGTATTGGTCGAGGTATTCCTGATGGTGTTAATACCTTGATTTATACTATTATCAAACATTTTGTTGGTGCTCCATCTAATGTTTCATCTCGAATTTCTGATTTACTGAATAATTTGAGATGTCCTACTATGTCTGATTATAGATGGTATCAAGATGTTTTCATTTCCAGAGTAATGCAAAGGAAAGATTGTTTCAAGCCTTATTGGAAAGAAAAGTTTATTGACGGTCTGCCTCCTATCTTTGCTCATAAGGTAAAACAAGAATTAATTGGTAAAAATGACTCCATTGATTATGATAATTTAACTTATGGTGATATTTTAAGCACTATTAAAAAACTTGGTATTAATATGTGCAATGATGAAAAATTGTTAAAACACCAATTAAAAAATAAAAGAAAAGCTAAATATGAAATGGGTAATTTTTGTGAACAATATGGTTTGCCCCCAATTGCTCCTTCTCGGCAAAAGGGTAAAAAACATGATAAAAGTCACAAAAATTATAAAAAACACAGAACTAATTTTGATGATTTTTATGCTAAAAAGAAAAATGTTTCTAAAAAATATGTTAACCAAAAATCTGGAAAAGGTAAATGTTTCAACTGTGGAAAACCTGGTCATTTCAGTAAAGATTGTAAACAAAAACCTGGTAAACTAAAAAATAAGTTTAACATGTTAAACATTGGTGATAATGATCAAGAAGAATTATTCAAAATCCTTGAATCAAACAATTCGTCTGATTCCTTGGAAGATGATTTTTCTTCTTCAAATGATTCTTGTTATCATTCTGCTGATGATTCTTCTGATTCTCCTAATATTAAACTTGGTTGTAGAGATTCATGTTGTAATGTTATTAACTTTGTTAACACTCTCACTAAAAGTGAAGAAAATGAAAATTTGTTGATTAAATTGATAAGTCAAATTGAAAACCCTGATTTACAAAAAGATTATTTGGATAAGTTTAAGAAAAACTTGTTAAAAGAAGTTTTTTGTTAGAATTCTTTCTAGAGAGAGTTTCCTTTCCTAGAAGCCTTCTTTGAGAGAGTTCTCTATTATCTACTACTACCTTGTTCACCTTATTCCTATTTCTACTTTCCCTACAAACCTTGTAACTAGGACTAGTTCAAGCTTTGTAACTATTGATCAGTTCTGAGATCTTGTATTCACTACTACTACTGTAAGTGTTTTGTACTACTTTCAATAAGAAGTACTTTCAGTATTATATGTTCATTATATTATTTGTTGCTACCGCCACCATGGAGGATTACCGCCATACCGGACGGTTCTAAATTGCTTTCATTTACTTTGATTATTTACTTTGAATTATTTTGTTATATACTTGTTGGCAGGTTCTACCGCCTTATTATTGTTCTTACATTACTTTGCTTACATTACTTTCAACATATATATATATATATATATATATATATGTTGTTGAGTGAAATGAGTTTATTTTTAGAAAGATGATACGTCTACAATATTTTTACAATAAATCACAGATGGTTAGTTGTTATTAGTTCAAATTTGAAACTAACACTAAGATTACTTTTTTGCCCCAACAATAACAACTAGTAACAATTTACCACTTAAGATTTGTGGTAAAAATGTTGTAGACGTATCATTTCTCTTATTTTTATAATTTTTTTTCATTTTTCCTTTTTTATTTTTTTTAAGCTATTGAAAAGGGCTTTGTTCTTTTTTTTTTTTTTTTGTTGATAAATGGTAGAATTTTTTTTTTTTTTGGAAAATTGCAATTTACCCACCTATAGTTTGGCCTGTTTTAACAATGTCCACCTGTAGTTTAAAATTTGTCACTTAACCCACCTGATGTGGCCTTCGTTAGACCCCTGGTACCCACCTCTGCCCTTTCCGTTAGAAAATCTCATTTACTATATAAGCCAAAAATTAGAACCCAATTAGAACACAATTAGAACCCTAAAGGACTGAGCTCTCTCCCTCTCCTTACCTTTGAACCCTAAAAAATCCCATTAACCTTAATCCCTTTCCCTTTATACTCTGATTGCCAAAGTGAAATCCCTTCCCGAACACTTGCAAGCAAGCAAGGAGGAGGTGTGAGTGCTAAAGTTTGAGTTTTCCTCTGTATCAGGTATGAAATGACTTTCTAGGGTTTACCATTGTTGTGTTTATTCTTTTTCAATGTGTAACGATTGATGAAGGTGATTTAGATTAAAGTTTTTTTGTTGTAAAATTAGTGGTTTACCATTGGTGTGTTTGTTCTTTTATAGTTGACATTGATGGTTGTGGTCCTTAGGAATATTTTGGTTAGATGCATTTTTAGGTTGTTTGTGGTCCCATGGAGACAAATTGTTTAGTTAGTTGTGTTTCTTGTCTCTGACCCCACGTTACTTGGTATTTGGTGTGCAACTGAAATTATTTTGCTTTTGTCATTGGTGCTATCTATGTATGTGTTGGTTATGTATTTAATTACTGTTGTTTGTGCATGTGTTTTAACTCCTGCAGATGGCTGCTGAAATTCATTTTGATTTTACTATTCACCATAGTGGGAATTTTTAGTGGAACCCTGGTTTAGAGTATGTAGGTGGTGAGGTATCTACAATGGCTAATGTTGATCAAGATCTACTAAGTCATTTTGAGATACAAGACATTTGTGCTGAGGCTAGGGGACCCATTAACAGTAAGATTTATTATTTAATACCTAGTAGCAAGGGTTAAGGTTAATTACTTCAGATGATGATTTGACCTACATGCTGAATGGCCAACAAATGAAATCACACTTTATGTAGAACCTGAAGTTGAACCAATTGCTACTGAAAAACCTATAGCTAAACCAGATCAACTAATTGCAGTAGACCAGTCATGGGAAATGAATGATGAAGATGATGATACTGATGATGATCCTGATTGTGAGGAGGTGACCAATACTGTTTGATCATCTGTGGTTAACCAAAATGATGTTAGTGAAGAACCTGTTGAGGATTTAAGGGATGGCAGTGTTTGTGGAGCTGTGCATGTGGATGACCATGCTACCCATAGACAAACTTTTGGTAGTGAAGATGTTCATGTGAATGAACCTAATTGGCTAGAGGAAGGGTATGAAAGACCAGATTATCCTGATGACATATTTGGTACTGAGAACAATGAGGTGCCCAATATGAGAGAGCATCAAAGAGATACTGAAAATGTAAATGAGAGAGATGGTGTGAGAGAGTAAGTTATAGATAATAGGAAGAGACCAAAAGCTACTGCTAGTGATCAAGCTAGTGATAATAATGATTGGGCTAAAAAAGCTCTTGATGATGATGACATTAGGAGCATAGACAATTCAGAGGATGAGGATGAAAGGGTGAGATGTCCAGAGTTTAATGAGAACACTGGCATGACTAACCCTCAGTTATGCAAGGGTATGAAGTTCCCAAATGTTAAGGTGTTTAGGGCTGCCTTGAGGGAATATGCAGTGAGAAAGCCTGTGGACATTAAGTTCAAGCTTAATGTGTTGGAAATATACATGTACACAGCGAAAAAATAACGGATCTACTTCATTCAGAATTGATAACATGCATAATGTAAGTTTTAGAATATAGAACAAGAGAGTGTACCTTGGTGTAGTGAATTTCAAAATCAAAGATCAGAAGTTCTCAAGAATACTTTCAATCTTCACTCTAATTCCACTATCGCCCAAGATGTGTGGCCTCTCAGTCAGTTTCCAAAGGAGAGTAATTAAGTGGCTTCACTCACACAAACACACCATTTCACATATGGTGTCTCTCTTTTTTTCATTCTTATTAATTTTTCTGTATGTGTCTCCCTTTATCTTTAACTGATTATCTAATTGGGCTAGCCTATTAGGCCTTTCCAATTGGGTTTTAATATGTGGCTTGGAGTGGGACCAAAAGGGACCAATAAGACACTAGCTCCAATGGGCCTTGGGCTTTTCTGTCAACTCTTGACAAGTCCAAAGTTACCATTAATTATATTTGGGATAATTACACATAATCTACCTGTGGTTTGAGCGAAAATCACTTTGCCTACCCGTGGTTTGAAAAGTATCACTTAACCCACCTGAAGTATGTTTCCGTCACTCTCCATAACCCACCTCGGTCTCTACCGTTACAAAAACACCTTTTAATCCCAAAACAGAACATAACGAGAATCAAAACACCCAAAACTCAAAAACTTTTCGAGAGAGAGACCCGAGGTGCGATCAGCTTGTTCTTCGTGGTTTGGAGCGTCTGGAGGGGGAGAAAACACTTGGTTTGCATCATCGAAGCTAGGCAAGGTATGTGTGACTGCTGTTCATCTGCATATGGGTTCTTCCACCCAGGTTTTTTATTGTGACCCACCCATATAGTTAGGTTTTGTTGTTCATCTGCACATTTAATTTTTTTTTTGTATGTCAAATGTGCATTTTGCTATTTATATGTAGAATCGCTTAGGATTAGATGTACTGCTATGGTTGTTTATATAATGCATATACCTGAAAGAATTAAGTTTATTTGTCAATGATTGCACTTGTTTGTGAATTGTGGGTAGTGTGGTCCCTATGAATTTGTTGGGAATCTGGTTTTGCATGTGCTTTATGTGGTCTTTTGTCCATGTGTTGTTGTCTTGTTGTCTCTTTTGGCTTCTTGTCATTTTCTGCATGTCAATGTGTAAACAAACTATATTTGAATTGCAGATGGTTGACTTCACATTTGAAATTAAAATTCATGTTGGGGGATGTTTTGTGGAGGAGCCAACCATTAAATATGTGGGTGGGTCTATACATTTACTGACAGAGATTGACCATGACAAGTTGAGTTTCTTTAAAATTCGGGATTTATGCCATCTAGTTAGTGCTCCTAAAGAACACAGTAGATATAAGTATTTACTTCCTGAAGGTGATCTACAAGATGATTTAAGAGACATAGAAACAGATGCAGATGTCCTAAACATGACTACCCTTCATAGGCCATGGCTAGTTGAAAAAATCATAATCTATACTGAAATAGATGTGGAGCCACTGGCAGTTGAGTATCCTGATGGAGGGGGAGTGGCAGATGGTGGTGTAGGTGGTGATGGAGGGGGAATGGTAGATGGTGGTGTAGGTGGTGATGGGCTTGGGGGTGTGGCAGATGGTGTAGGTGGTGATGCAGGTGGTGATGTAGGTGGTGATGTAAGTGGTTTAGGTGGTGATGCAGTAAGGGATGAAATAGATTTGGATAGTGATTATGATGAAGATGATAAGAATGATGATGAGAATGATGAAGAAGAAGATGTTGAGGACGTTGAGATTGGTGCAAGAGATGAAGAACAGAATATTGAAGGAGATGATGATGGGCTTGATGA
The DNA here is from genome assembly GCA_032727855.1 of Quercus ilex subsp. ballota. Classification (NCBI taxonomy): domain Eukaryota; kingdom Viridiplantae; phylum Streptophyta; class Magnoliopsida; order Fagales; family Fagaceae; genus Quercus; species Quercus ilex. The sequence continues at coordinate 4,845,469 of CM064914.1, read as the reverse complement.
TGATTGGCTAAATGAAGGCTTAGAGGGGGATGACTTTGGTGATGATATATTTGCTGCTCAAAACTCAGCTCCACAACCATGTGCTCAAAACTCAGCTCCACAAGGTTCTGCTCCTAATACAGCCCTAGAATCAAGCAATGCACCCCACACAGCCCCAGAATCAAGCAATGCATTCCATGTAGACCCTGAGTGGGCTGAGCCAGCCCTTGAGGATGACCTGGTAAGCATGGATGGGTCTGATGATGAGCAGGTAGTTGAGCAAGTAGAGTTTAATGCTAAGAGTGACATGAGAAATGTTGTACTGAAGAAGGAGATGAAGTTTCCTAATGCAAAGGTGTTCAAAGCTGCTTTGAGGGAGTATGCAATAAAAAAACCTATTGACATCAAATTTAAGCTTAATGAGAGGACCAAAATATCAGTTCACTGCAAGAATGGGTGTGGGTGGAGATGTTATGCATCTCAAATAAGTGGAGAGCTAACATTTCAAATTAAGACCTTGACTGATGACTGTACTTGCCCCAAGTCTTTTAAAAATAGCCAAGTAACATCATCTTATGTTGCTAAGAGGTTCATTGAGGATTTTAGCAAAAATCCAATTTGGGAGGTGAGTGGTGTACACAATCATGTGATGCAAAATTTATTTGTTGACCTAAGTGTAAACCAAGTGTATAGGTCAAAGAGAAAGGCAAAGGATTTGATCAATGGAGATGAGCAACTGCAATATGGTGTCCTTAGGGACTATGCACAAATGATAACCACTGTAGACAAGGGGAATAGGGTTATACTGCAGACAGAAATGGCTGATGAGACTTCCCAGCCAAAATTTAAGAGGATGTATGTTAGGTTCAATGCTTAGGAGGTAGGATTTCTAGGTGGATGTAGGCCATTTGTAGGTTTAGATAGTTGTCACATAAAGCACAGATTTGGTGGGCAAATCTTATCTGCCAACCCCAAGGATGCAAATGACAGCATTTTTCCAGTAGCCATGACTATTGTGGAACAAGAAACCAGGGAGTCTTGGATATGGTTTTTGAAAATTTTTGCTGATGATATAGGGAGGCTAGAGGAGCTTTAGTTGGTCTTCACTTCTGATAGGCAAAAAGGTATGCAAGTTTTGTTTTGTTTTGTTCAGTTACACTTGAATAATTTACTTTGTTTGTTGAACTAACTTGTTTTGTTTGTTTATTTGCTTATTTGCGGGGGCTTATACCTGCAATAAAGACACTATTCCTTACCGTGGAGCATAGATACTGTGTGAAACACATCTACAACAATTTCAAAGTTGATCACAAGTGATTGGAGCTGAAGGATGCACTGTGGAGGTGTGCTGCTGCCACAACAATAAGAGAGTTTGAGAGATGCATGCAGTATATAAGGGATTTGGATGAAAAGGCATACGAGTATCTTGCAAACATTGCACCTGCACAGTGGACAAGGTCACATTTCACTATTAGGGCCTTAACAGATTGTTTGGTAAATAATTTGAGTGAATCTTTTAATGCAATGATATTGAAGTCTAGGGACAAGCCTATCTTGGCAATTTGGAGTGGATTAGGGTTAGACTTATGACTAGGCTTTACACAAAAAGTTAAGGGATACAGAAGTATGCTGGAAAGTTGTGTCCAAGCATACAAGATAGGTTGGAGAAATTGAAGGTTGAAAGTAAGCCATTTAGTGCTACCCCAGCTGGCAATTTCCTTTATGAGGTAGGCAGTTAGTATGAGAGGCATGTAGTTGATTTGGTGAAGAAGACATGTAGCTGTAGGTCTTGGGATTTAAATGGCATTTCCTGCAAACATGCCATAACAGCCATTTATACAAACATTGAGACACCAGAAGACTATACCCACCCATGCTACTTCAAAGAAACTTACATGGAGATATACAAGGAGGTACTTCCTCCCATGCCTGGCTAGTCAGAATGGGCTGAGACAGGACAGCCTGCTCCCCTAGCACCTCACATATACAAACCACCAGGCAGACCACCCAAGTAAAGAAAGAGGGATTCTGATGAGCCTAGGAACCCTTACAAAGCAAGTAGGCTGAACAGAACTGTAAGATGTGGGAAATGCAAAAAGGAAGGGCATAACTCAAGAGGGTGCAAGGCTGGCATCACTAGGGAGACACCATGGCAGAGGAGATAGAGACTTGCAAGAGAAAAGGCTGTAAGTAATTAGGATTTAAATGAAAAAAAAAAAAAAAAACTTGTTTTTAAACTTACAATAAACACTGTATTGAAACTGGGTTTTGTTGCAGGCAAGGGGAGGGGAGCCTGCACTTAGATTTGCACCTCAGCCTGCACCCCAACCACCATCCCAGCAGCCTACCCAGACCTACGACATGATGTCTGCCACTCAGCCTTCATCCTCACAGCAAGGAAATCAACCTAGGCCATCTCACAGGAGAGCAGGATGGTTCTCTTCCTCACAGCTAGAGTTTCACACACCTAGGGAGACCTGTGATACCTTACCAAGTTCTTCATAGGTAACTTGGTTAACTAACCTTTTTTCTAGATGGTTGTGTAGACTGGGATATTTTTTAACAAGTGGATCTATTTTTTATTTTGTAGCCTTCACATGCAAATAGGAGCACTGGTGGTGTGAGGACTAGAGGATAGCTTGCTGCACAAAGGCCACCAAAAATGAATTCAGTGGGTGGAAAGAGGAAAGAGTAAAGGCAAGAAATGAATGAAGCTAGTGGGTATGCATGCCAGCATTGGGAGTAAAGCTAGTGGGAACATGTGGGCCTTTTTGTTTTTTTTGTGAAGACCACTGTTGGCTTTTTGTAATTATCAATTAGTGTAAAAAAACAATCACCTTGTTTTGAGCAATTATATGTATGTGTATATATGTATATATATATGTAGCTAGCCTTGGAATGTGCTTTTTTGTAATTAAGGTACAATACACTCCAGGTTATTATATGGAAGTTGCGGTATTACAGTTTGTATGGAACAATATTTGTCCAAACTAGATTATATGAAAGTTTATTTATTGCTACTACAGATTGTGTCCAAGTAGATTTTTCCTATATAGATTGTATGAAAGTTTTTATTGTGGAATGGTTGTTATGGTATGCACAGGTCATTGATAATTGACCAATACTTCTTTCATTATATGCCCACAGACTAGTGGCATGACCAATATTTCTTCCATTGAATACTTGTTATGGTATGCACAAAATACTCAATAATTGACCAATTCTTCATTCATTGACACATCAAAATATTACATTAGTAGGCTAGTGCTATTACAATGCAAATTCATTAACACCATTGCCATAACTATCTCTACTAACCAATTAACTACTTCAGGGCAACAATCTAGGTCTCTTCACTCCAGAGAACTCAGTTGAGCCAAAACACAACAACATAACAATAACAAAAAAGATCCATGAAAAAATGCATGCAGACTTCCACATTCTCTGCTTCTCTTTAGCAAACATGGCTTTTTCCTTAGCTTTTGCATAGACAGCTCGAGCCTTTCTCTCCCTCTCCTTGGCTTTGACTTTCTCTTCAACAGACTTTTCTGCCATTTTCCTAGCTTCTTCTGCCATTTCCAGAGCTGTCATTTCCCTCTCATTGGCAAGTTGGAGAGCACTCTAAAGCCTAGATATCTTCTCTAGAGCCAAAGGTGTAGTTTCATTTCCACGAGGACAGGTTGGGTTATCAAGCCAAACAAAGAAAGGACACTTAGGACCAACCTTATAACGGCTACAACCCAAGAACCTCCTTCCAAAATTGTACAAACTCAAACTTGTTCTCAAAACACAAGTCTGCTCATTGCACATATGTCCACATGAACCCGAGAAATTACTACTTGATGAAGACATATCAACATAACACGATTCTTGGGAAGTAAAAATTTAGACTTTCACACAGTAAGTTCACACTTGAACAAAATCTGAAACCCTAAATCAAGAACAGACACAAATACGTGGGTGGGTCGCGATGAACAGCAGTCACACATACCTTGCCTAGCTTCGATGATGCAAACCAAGTGTTTTGTCCCCCTCCAGATGCTCCAAATCACGAAGAACAAGCTAATCGCACCTCAGGTCTCTCTCTCGAAAAGTTTTTGAGTTTTGGGTGTTTTGATTCTCGTTATGTTCTGTTTTGGAGTTAAAAGGTGTTTTTGTAACGGCAGAGACTGAGGTAGGTTACGGAGAGTGATGGAAACATACCTCAGGTGGGTTAAGTAATACTTTTCAAACCACGGGTAGGAAAAGTGATTTTCGCCAAAACCACATATGGGTTATGTGTAATTATCCCATTATATTTAATACCATTATATAAATATAATTGCACTCTAGGCCTTATTATTAAATTATATCCTAAGACTTTATTATACATGCAACCCCTTCATAAAATATTCTTAGTAATACAAAGTTATGAAAGTAGACTGCCACTTTGTAAATTACTACATCTTAATCCTTGAATACCCGGTTTAATCATTTTAAATTATTCACCATATATTTATGAAATCCAATTTCATAAATATATATATATATATATATATATATATATATATATACACTTTAGTAATTTCTTACTAAAGTGGTTAAGCCTAACTCTCTGAATAACTAAACCCATTAAACTTACCTCAAGGAAATATTTTATATCTACGTTAAGACACTATGAATTCCATCTTGAAAATATATGTTCCATCAACACTAAATGTGGCTGCCCAACATACTGACCGTAACTTTAGATCTCACTCCTGATATATCAAAGCAACCTACACTTCATGATCAAGTCCATTATTCTCTCAGGATTAAGAGTTCATGCAAATATAAGTCGTGAGATTTATTATTCAGTTGACAGTTATTAGGAGAATAATAAATCTCACAGCGGTCCAGTTCAATATGTTTTAACTCTTAAAACATATCAACATATCAACTAGAAGTCACCACTTCCATGAGCAAGATAAATCATCTTAGTTGACATGTTATAGTCTTCGCAAACGAAATGCTCAATTTCGTCACCGACTACGAACTAAAATTCTGAGTTTACAAAGAACCTGTAATTTATATCTTCTGTGACTTTTCACATAAATCACATACTATGCATCTCATTGACTATATGATAATGTCCAAATATTCATGTTACCAATACTTCAGATAATAATAAAACAACTTTATTAATTACAATATTAAGTCATACATCATATCAAACATAATGTCATACATAACATCATACAATAGGATTCTAGGGCACTAATCCCAACATAATGAGAAGACCAAAGTTTCTGTCCACTGCAAGTATGACTGTGGTTGGAGGGTATACGCATCACAGATTACAGGGGAGTTAACCTTCCAAATAAAGACCATGGTTCCAACTTGTACACGTGGGAAGACATTCAAGCATAGCCAAGTAACTTCTACATATATGGCTAGGAAATACTTGGATGATTTCAACAAAAACCCTAATTGGGCAATTTCTGGTGTGAAGCATCGAGTCATGCAGGATGTAAATGTGGACTTGAGTATAAATCAAGTATACAGAGCTAAGAGGAAAGCTAGAGAGTTCATACTAGGTGATGAGAGGTTGCAGTATGGGAAGCTTAGGAACTATGCAGAGATGATAAGAGTAACTGATGTGGGGAGTAAGGTGATTCTGCAAATTGAGATTACTGAGCCTAACACACAATCCAAGTTCAAGAGGATGTATGTGAGATACAATGCACAGAAAGTTGGATTCTTGGGGGGGGGGGTGTAGGCCACTTGTAGGATTAGATGGTTGCCATTTGAAAGGCAAGTTTGGTGGACATATACTATCAGTAACTGCAAGGGATAAGAATGACAGTATTTTCCCTGTTGCTTTAGGCGTAGTTGAGCAAGAAAACAATGATTCTTAGGTGTGGTTTTTACAAACATTTGCAGATGATATTGGGAGGGCAGATGAGCTGAATATGGTGTTCATTTTAGATAGGCAGAAGGTAATACAATTCACTTGCTTTATACTTGTTTCTGTTTAATCATTACATTTTTGCTTTATACTTGTTTTGTTTTTATTCTTAGGCTGATGGTGTTCATTGTTGATTGTATTTATGATAACCAGGGATTGATACCTGCCATGGAGATGTTGTTCCCAATAGTGGAATATAGATTTTGTGTGAAGCATATTTACAACAACTTTAAGTTAACCTTCAAGGGTTTAGAGTTAAAGGCTGCATTATGGAGGTGTGCTGCAGCAACAACAACAGTTAAGGAGTTTGAAAAGAGAATGCAAGATATGAAGGAATTGGACAAAGAAGCATGAGAGTATGTAGCAGACATCCAACCAACCCAATGGACCAAGTCACATTTCACTCCAAGGTCCATCTTTTATTGTTATGTGAACAATCTTAGTGAGTCATTTAATTCTATGATACTAGAATGATAGGCCACAATCTGAATGACCCCTTGTGATTAAACCAATTAATTAATTAGCCAAGTTATTAATTAATCAATTTATCATGCAATTACGTGGAAGCACAAACAAATCACCAAAAACTAAATATGCAGCGAAAATTAAATAACACGGCGATTTGTTTACGAATGGGGAAAACCCTAACGGCAAAAACCCCACCGGGTGATTTTCAGGTCACCACTCCCGAAACTCCAATATTATCAAATCAAGCGGTTACAAGTAAAGGAATCCCAAGTATCTTACCAACCTATAGTTGAATCCTTACTCCAATACCCAATTGGACTTGATCTGTAGTGACAATTTCCACCTTTGATGCACGGCTCCCAAGTACGTGACTAACCAATGTACGGATCCCAGTACGTGACTTCAAACACCAACGAAGAAGGAGAGGTTGGCTGCAAAGTTCTTCAGTTCATCATACACAATGAAGATCAGTAAGATGCTTGGTTACAAAACCCTATGGTGCAAATATACAACAACTTCTTGAGAGAAGATGAACTAGGTTAAGAACTTCATCTTTTGATCACAATTTGCTTGAACGGAGATTGCTCAATGCTTTTGCAACTTGTGTACCATTTGACGGCTCTTAAAACAATCATTTTATATGTTTAGGGTTAGAAGAAAAGAAGGCCCAAAAGCATATTCACGGATCCCAAGAAAATCAGATCAGAAAATCTGAAATTATAAATCTCGACAGATAGCAGGTGTCGAGGTAGATATCGAGTAGGTGTCGAGCTTTAATGAAATTGCACTTCAGCTTGCTTTTTCTTGGACAGACTTGATGACTTCAACACTTGATCTTGAAACCTTGTTTCTTGAAGTATTAAAAACACCTAGAACTACCAAATTACAAGTAGAGTGCGTTTTGTTAAAAAGGATTAACCAATTTACATAAACAAGTGACATATGTTCTTAACAAGTGAACACACATATGTCCTCACAATCTCCCCCTTTGGCAATCCGTGACAAAACCACAACAAACAAATGACCATATGAAAGAAGTCATAAATCACTCAACTCATATTCACTTGTTGAATACAATAAAATCTATCCTAACACAAACTCTTGAAAAACTTTGTAAGAAGAGAGTTTATGGCAAGTAGACTTTAACAACCTGTATTTCTGAAACACTTTAAACAAAACTCATCAAGGCATCTTGTGTGAAACAAAAATAAATAGATTGCATACAAGTATAAAGAACATGTGTATAAAGATAGAGAAGAAACAACACATGAAGAGAGAGGTGAAAGAAACATACATCCACATATATAGAGAATAAGTACAATGTATGTAAAACTGGTCAAAAGACCTCATATACAAGATCAATGTATCTATAAAGAATAGAAAAGAAAAGATACATCAAAACCTTACTACATCCCTCAAGAATATCAACACTCCCCCTATCAAAATGTCCTATACTAACTCTCCCCCTAAGATGACTACTCTCGTAACCCAAAACTACTCCCCCTTTTTGTCACGAGTGACAAAGGGTAGAGTGTCATGTAGACATCTCATCAGTAGAGCTAGCATCCCCATCATCATCATCATCATCCTCATCATCTGAAGCTGCTGGAGTAGGTGGTGAAGGAGTAGCCTCTAGAGCAAAACCACCCATGGTCGCCTGCCGTCGTGCAATACGACCAACACGAACATTCACCTGATATAGCTCAGCGGAGAGTGTATCAAGGCGAGTGTCCATGCGCTGCAGCTGCGCCATAATATCTCCAAGAGATACATCGCCCGTAGAGGAAGAAGGAGCAGATGTAGATGGAGCAGATCTGGATGGAGCTGATCTGGACGGAGCTGAAGGGGAGGGAGGAATGGCATCCGTTTGTCACGACCGAAACTGAGCCTCACTACGTTTTACAGTAGCGGCATCTATGGCACAGATGTGAGTGAAATGGTCGGACACAGGAAAAGGGATAGAAAAATGGCGTAAGATTCTCGTGATAGTGGAAGGAAAGATGAGCTTATCACGGGACGCCGAATCTAGATGGACATCTATAATAGAAAGGATAAAATGAGAAGGAAAATCTATAGTAAGATGCTCTAGAAGTGATAGCAAAAATCGAGCACGAGGCTCTGTGATAGAGTTGTAGTGAGAGAGTGGATGGAGTACAAAGGTCATCACCATGTTAAGAAATCTAGGACTTTTAGCAAAAGGCCTACATGATGTGTACATATGCTCACCCCAATCAGCAGGATGCCGACAGAAGGCAGAGATGAGCTCATCTTTGGACACAGTCCTCAGACGCTCATAGGAAGGGTAATCAGGAAAATCTATCCTAGGTACCCTAAGCACATCCGCAACTAGCTATGGTGTAACAGGAATGCGCGTACCTCGAACGCGAGTGAAAAAGAGAGGTACTGAACGATCTATCCCGTGCATGTTGGAGTAAAACTCCTGTATCGGCATGAGAGGGCAAGTGACCGGGACGTCACACAGTGACCCCCATCCCCTACTGTGAATGACAAAGGGAAGGTCAGTGTCGGCGAAGTCCGCCAGAATGACTTGGCGTTTCGAATGAACACCTCGTCGAGAAAAGTTCTTCGAAAATGCCTTGTGGGCATCTCCATCACGGAACCGAAGGTTAAGAGGAGCAGAGTCAAAAGAAGAGGAAGCTCCAGAATGCAAAGGGTTCCGAGCAGGAGTGAATTTACGTTTGGGTGCCATAGACACTACTAATGTAAAAGAATGAGAAAGAGATAGAGAGGGAGACAATCAGAAAAGTCCCAAAACAGTTCAAATAGATCAAATATATTGAACAACAAGTACGTATGCATGGGAATGCATGAACATGTGACATGCAAAGAAAAAACATCATGGGCTCAGCCCAATCCAATCCTAGCAGCACACAAACATAGAGCACACATCTAAATGCATGTAAATATCATTATAATGCACATGAAATGCAATGTATGACATTTTGAAAACATTTAAGTGCAAACCCAAACCAAAATTTGAAGAAAAACTCATCAATTTTGAAAAACCCCAAAAATTTCAAAAACTCCCAAAACCTAAGTTTCAAAACATGAAATGCATGAAAAAGGAAGGGAAAAAGAACATACCAGGTGATGGAAATCAAGGGAAGACCAAAAATGATGAAGATTTGAAGATTTGAGTGAGAGAAAAGTGTTTGGGAGATGAAACGCCTCGGACAGATCGAGAGAGATCGAGAGAAATGAGTGAAAATCGCGACAGGAGCTTTTATAGACACCTCAGTAATTCTCGACAGCTGAGGTGTCGAGAGGTATCGAGGAAGCTGTCGAGGAAGGTATCGAGAAAATGGCCTTCGACAGCTGAAGGTGTCGAGGTACAAGACCAATTTCAGAGAACAGAAGCTCGATCGATCGATAAGGTATCGAGGAGACAGAGACTTTCTCGATCGATCCATCAGGTGTCGAGATAGGTGTAGAGATTGCGATTAGAAAAGGCTTGAGAAGCTCGACAGATGACCAGGTGTCGAGGAGGTGTCGAGACATCAGTGAAAAGCAATTTTTCGAGAAGTGAAAAACACAGACATGAATGCAATCGAACATACACCTCAACCAATGATCCACTCAACATAAAAAGCTCTTAAAATCATCTCTCAACAGAATTTTAAGCACATGGATCTTCAAAAACACACACACACACTAAACAAGTCTAACCAATTTTATTTTTCAAAAACAAGTTAAAACAGTTTAGTGAGCATACATTAGCACATGTAAACGCTTGTGATGGCCAAATCACATTGTACCTGCACATGTATCAAGAGTAGCAAAGAATATTGCGTGTTGTGTGTGAAAAACATCGCAAGATTACATATGTGTATACATGTTATGATGATCTAAGATATGAGAAAATAACTTTAACTCACACACAATCATAACTGTTTGATGGGGACTATCACCTTTAAGGTACATCCTATGACTCCCACATCTCCTAGAAAACACGCTTGCAATCATGTTTAAAGCATTTTAATCTTTTAGCTTTATATTTTCTTTGCATATTTTCTTTTAAACATATCATGCATAGGCATAAAAAGAGAGAAAAGAAATACCCAACATGTTAAGTATAGACATTGCACTTTTGCTATGCTGAAGCATACAGATGTCTTTGACACTGCACTTTTGCTATGCCGAAGCATACAGGTGTCTATGACACTGCACTTTTGCTATGCCGAAGCATACAGGTGTCATACTATGATTGGCGAGCAACAGTGGTGAGATGGTCATTTATGCCTTTCTCTTAGGATTTTCTAGTCCTACCCGTCAAAAAGAGTGATATGAGTGTTAAGTTTAAGAGATAACTTAATCTTCCTCATCACAAACAAGAGCCATAAAGCTCACTTGCTTAGTTGTGCATAGAGATGCTCATCTAAGTTACAAGTGATATAAAGTTTAGAAAACTTTGTATCATTGGCCTTCCAAGGTACACAAATACCAAAGTACACATAACACATACTGTTTTTTGTATTTTTCAATTTTTCAAATTTTTATTTTTATTTTTATATCAAAAACAAAATAAACAAAACTGAAAATAAACAAACAAAAATATGTTATCAAAGCAAAGCAAAAACTAGACTGACTCAGCAAAAATGCAAAACACACAAGTAATGCAACAAACAAGAAAAACAAGAGGGGAAAAGAAAGTGATGAAATCACTTAGAGTCCTTTTTCTTCCACACCTTGGAAGAACTTTTCCTTTGATTGAATCATTGAACAGGCGGTGAAGGGGAAGAATTTAAACCGTTCAAGTTTGAAAGGAACATGAGGGCTTTTAGAAGATTTCCAAGAGGAGCAAGAGAAGATTGAAGCTGATTTTGGCTTCCAGATGCTATCATGCCATTGCTCTGTTAAGTGGCTAACCACTTATAGCAATTTGGTCGAGTGTGACCAGTAGCCCCACAGTAATGACAGAGATGCTGCTTCTTTTGTTTAGGCTTTTGAGAGTTAGCCTTCTTAGCCCTAGGGTTTTTAGCAGTATTCTTATCTTACTTAGGGGGTGCTCCTAAGATAGATTTACCCTTGTCTAAGTTCTCACTAACTAATTTAGTTTTAACATCAGTATTCTCAATTTCAGTGTAATTAGCAGGAGGAACAAAAACAGTATTGCTAGTAGAAGCAATATTAGAGAAAGAAATACCATACCCCAAACCAGTTTGATCCGAAGCAGATTTCTGAATGCTAAGCATCTCATCAAGCTTTGCACTTGAAGTCCTCTCCAGTTGAGCTCTGACTTGAAACAGCTCCGCTTCAAGCTTCTTGGTCTTCTCGGCCAAAAAGTTGTTCTCAAATCTCAGTGCTCCAATAGTTTGATTCACCTAATTAAACTTCATGGACAACTCTTCACGATCGAGTTCCATATCACTGAGCTTCTTGGTGGCCAGCCTATATAATTTCTCATGCTTTTCAGAGAGCTTGTAAAGCTTCTCATAGGCTGAATGGATATCATCTTGATAATCCATCTTCTCAAATTTGGACTCCACTAATTCTTCTTCTTCATCCACTTCTTCAACAATCCCTTCAGTAGGATTGACTGTGGCAGTGAAGGCATTTAAGATTCCATCATCCTCATTGTCGGAATCATCTTCAGGCTCAGTGTCACTTAGGGTTACATCAAGTGCCTTGCTTTTCCCAATGCTCTTGAGATATGTAGGACACTCATGTTTCATGTGTCCGAACCCATGACACCCAAAGCACTTTGGTCCTGCGAGAACAGTATACTGACCGCCTTTCTTAGCGTCCTTCTTCCCTTTGTCTTGGCTTTTAAACTGAGAAGAACTGAACTACCTGCGGTCCTTGTCGAAGCTCCTTCCATTGGCATTCTTCATAAACTTCTTGAACTGCCGGGTAATGTAGGACTTCATCTTAGAATCTTCATCATCAGAAGACTCATCTGTGTCACTGCTCTTTGCCTTCAAGGCCACGCTTTTGCCTTTACTTGACTTGCCAATCCTAGATAACCCTATCTCATAGGTCTGCAAGTTTCCAACCAGCTCAGTCAAAGGAATCTTGTCTATATCCTTTGATTCCTCAATTGCCGTAATCTTGGCATGAAATCTCTCAGGTAGAGATCTGAGCACCTTCCTTACAATCTTGGGTTCAGGGATGGTTTCCCCAAGATTGAAGGCTGAGTTCACTATGTCCTTGAGCTTGGCATAGAACTCATCAAACGACTCATCGTCCTCCATCTTAATTTCTTCAAAGCTTGTAGTGAGCCTCTGAAGTTTTGAATCTTTGACAGCCTTTGTTCCTTCATAGGTTGCCTGGAGAATGGTCCAAACCTCCTTAGCAGTTTCAGTTGAGGATATCTTCTTGAACTCCTCATTGGTAACTGCACTAAATAGGGCATTTAGCGCTCTGCTATTGAAGTTAGCCGCCTTGATCTTAGCATCATCCCAATCGGCCGGTTCTTCTTTTGGCTTAGTCCAGCCAATCTCTACAACTTGCCACACCTTCTCATCTAAAGACTGCAAGAAAGCTCTCATGCGTACTTTCCAGTATGCATAGTTAGTGCCATCAAATAAAGGAGGTATGATTAAAGATTGTCCTCTATCCATGACAAACAGGGGTCAATGGATCAACACAGCAAAGATTAAACCTAATCAGAGTGTGCCCGCTCTGATACCACTTGATAGACCATAATCTGAATGACCCCTTGTGATTAAACTAATTAATTAATTAGCCAAGTTATTAATTAATCAATTTATCATGCAATTGCGTGGAAGCACAAACAAATCACCAAAAACTAAATATGCAGCAGAAATTAAATAACATGGTGATTTGTTTACAAATGGGGAAAACCCTAACGGCAAAAACCCCACCGAGTGATTTTCAGGTCACCACTCCCGAAACTCCACTATTATCAAATCAAGCGGTTACAAGTAAAGGAATCCCAAGTACCTTACCAACCTACAGTTGAACCCTTACCCTAATGCCCAATTGGACTTGATCTGTAGTGACAATTTTCACATTTGATGCACGGCTCCCAAGTACGTGACTAACCAATGCGCGGATCCCAGTACGCGACTTCAAACACCAACGAAGAAGGAGAGGTTGGCTGCAAAGTTTTTCAGTTCATCATACACAATGAAGATCAGGAAGATGCTTGGTTACAAAACCCTATGGTGCAAATACACAGCAACTTCTTCAGAGAAGATGAACTAGGTTAAGAATTTCGTCTTTTGATCACAATTTGCTTGAACAGAGATTGCTCAATGCTTTTGCAACTTGTGTACCATTTGACGGCTCTTAAAACAATCCATTTATATGTTTAGGGTTAGAAGAAAAGAAAGCCCAAAAGCATATTCACGGATCCCAAGAAAATCAGATCAGAAAATCTGAAATTATAAATCTCGACAGATAACAGGTGTCGAGGTAGCTATCGAGCAGATGTCGAGCTTTAATGAAATTGCACTTCAGCTTGCTTTTTCTTGGACAGACTTGATGACTTCAACACTTGATCTTGAAACCTTGTTTCTTGAAGTATTAAAAACACCTAGAACTACCCAATTACAAGTAGAGTGCGTTTTGTCAAAAAGGATTAGCCAATTTACATAAACAAGTGACATATGTTCTTAACAAGTGACATATGTTCTTAACAAGTGAACACACATATGTCCTAACATAGAAGTTAGGGATAAGCCTATCATTGCCATACTAGAGTGGATTAGGGTTAGGTTGATGACTAGAATATATAGTAAGAGGACTGGGATTGAAAAATTCACTAGTGACCTATGTCCAAACATAGTGCAGAAGCTTGAGCAGTTGAAAGTTGATTCTAAGTTGAAAGTTGATTCTAAGTCATTTTCTGCTATTCCATCAGCTTGCTATATATATGAGGTTGATAATGAGTATGAGAGACATGTGGTTAACCTTAACAGAAAGTGTAGTACTTGTAGAGTTTGGGATTTAACAGGAATCCCATGTAAACATGGTGTTGTAGCAATCTATAAGAACCTGGAGAGGCTTGAGGATTATATGCATGCATGCTTTAGAAAGGATGCCTATGTGGCTGCATATAAGGAGATGATTACCCCACTGCCTAGCCAAGATAAATGGGTTGAAACAAGCCAACCTGCCCCTGTTGCTCCAATTGTGTACAAGCCTTCAGGCAGGCTACCAATGAAAAGGAAGAAAGATGTAGATGAGCCAAACAACCCATACAAAGTCTCTAGGTCATATAGACCTATAAAATGTGGGTTTTGCCATCAGGAGGGGCATAATTCAAGGAGATGTAAGACTGGAATAACTGGTGAGACACCATGGCAAAGGAGGCAGAGACTTGAGAGGCAAAAAAAATTTGTAAGTAAAGCAATAATGTGTTCACTATGACAATTATATTACAAATCTATTTTTGATGCAAGACAATTCTTTTTATAGGGACAAGAGGGACAAGGAACAAGCAGTCAGCTAGCTAGCCAGCTAACCAGCCACCATTGATACCACCAAGGAGGTTTACAAGGCAGCCACCTTGGTTTGCCAACCAGGTAGCCAACCAGGCAGGCAGGCAGCCAACTAGCCAACTAGCCAGCCAGCTAGCTAGCTACCTAGGCAACCACCAAGGAGGTTTGCAAGGCAGGCAGGCAGCCTGCCAGCTAACCAGGCAACCAATGAGCAAGCAAGGCAGTCAACAAGATTAGCAAACAAGAAAGCCAAGACCAACTAGTCAACCAAAGCAGCAGACAACCAGTCAACCAACAAGTGGGGTAGCTAGCCATTCAACAAGAAAGCCAACCAGCCATCAAGCAAGTCAACTGGATAACCAACCACAAAAGCAACCACTGAGGCAGCCAACAGGCAAACCCTACACACAACCAGCCCAAACATCTGCTTCAAGTTCAAGCAGACCACCATCATCTGCAGTAAATTCAAGCAGACCATCATCAAGTAAAGTACCCACTGCTCAATGGTTCTCATGCAGCCAGCCTATCTCTCATACTCCTAAGGAAACATGGGACACAAAAAACCTCTATCTCAGGTATATATACAAACACAAACACAAACACCACCCTTTATACTTGCTTAATTAGATCTTGATATGGAGTTTCTATGTATTTTGCAGCCTCGAAGGGGGTTGGTACCACCAAGGGTTGTTGGGAGAGGAGGTGGATTAAGAACTGAGACATCTGGTGCAATGTTCTCAACAGGCAGGGGCAAAGGCAAGGACAAGGGTAAGGTCTTTGGGAAATGAAGATTGGAGAATCTGTAAGCAGAAACTTTACTTTACTTTTTTTTGTTATTGTGCATGTCTGATAGTGGCATGTCACCACTTTTTTGTTTTTTTGTTATTGTGCAGAACTTTATATTGTAAAGTTATTTTGTTGTTGTCTTAGTGGGGACAGAACAACATATTATGTAGATGAAATTTGACAGTATTTAGCCATTAATGTTTGGTGGAGTCCACTTGTTTTGAATAATGCTTATTATATATGTATGGAATGGTACTCTTGTTTAGATGAAATTTGGCAGTGTTTAGCCATTAATGTTTAGTGGAGTCCACTTGTTTTGAACAATGCTTATTATATATGTGTGGAATGATACTCTTGCTTAGATGAAATTTGGCAGTGTTTAGCCATTAATGTTTGGCTGAGTACACTTGTTTTGAACAATGCTTATTATATATGTATGGAATGGTCTTACTTTAAAACATACTTCTTCAATTGATGTAAACAGAATCTTGTGGGGTGCATGTCCTTGCCTACCTAATTGATGTACAACATACATAATCTTTATAAAGAAGAACAGATTACATACCTTATTCAAATTACAAGATCACATTACATAAAGAACACATTACATAAAGAAAACACATCACATAAAGAACACATTGCATACTCTATTCAAATAAACAACAACATTACATAGTGCCAAATACATGGAATGCACTTGTCAAAAGTGGTAGTACCCAAAATTATACAATAACTACAACAACTTGCCTTCAAGGCAGACATAATGGATTTGTTCCAAATTCTCCCATCCTACTAGAAAACACATAAAAAATAGCAAAAAACCCCCATGACACAACAAGTGCAAATTTGTACTTTTGTAACTTCTCTTTAGCTATCCTCTCTCTCACCCTAACTTTTTCTTCCCTTCGCTTGGCTTTGTTTTCCCTCTCAATAGCTACTGTTTCCCTATCACTAGCCTCATTTTCCTTTTCCTCTGCAACTCTTGTTTGATTCTTGTACATACTGAATCTTGCAAGGACAATGGGTGCAACTTCTGATCCACGCTTACAGGTTTTTTCATCCAACCACCTAAAGTATTTACAAGTAGGTTCATCATCCTACAAACAAAATTAAATTAGGGTTATTCATAAAGCCAACAAAACAAAAACAAAAAAAATAATAAAAAGGGAAAAAAATATGAAACCTAACTATTACTCACCACATCATAGTAGCTGCACCCATAAAACCTTCTCCCAAAATTGTTCAAGGTCAAAGCAGTGTGTAGTCGACAATGGTCAGCAGAGGATAAATGGTGACTGGAACCCGAGTAATAGCTTGAAGAAGACATGTTTAGATTTCACTTAGGCAATCGGAGTACAAAGGGAAAGGGATTTTTGAGGGTTCAAAGGTAGGGAGAGGGAGAGAGCTCAGTCCTTTAGGGTTCTAATTGTGTTCTAGTTGGGTTCTAATTTTTGGCTTATATAGTAAATGAGATTTTCTAAGGAAAGGGTAGAGGTGGGCAATGGGGGTCTAACGGAGGCCACCTCAGGTGGGTTAAGTGACAAATTTCAAACCACGGGTGGACATTATTAAAACGGGCCAAACCACAGGTGGGTAAATTGTAATTTCCCTTTTTTTTTTTAAGTGAGTTTCAACTAATGGCATCCACAAACACAAATCTAAATTAGTCTATCAAAACACTAAATAAATAAATAAATAATTTTTTTTTATCTATCCTAAACTATAACATCTTATGCCATTCAACTTCTAGATCATCAACAAATACAACATTAATAAACGCTTTCGATAGAGCTCAATAATCAAAACCTAAAGATCAATTTAAACTGGGTCAAATTTTAAAGTAAGATTTGTGTTTAAGAGTGTGTATGGGTTGGGTTGAGTTAGATTGAAGGTATTTTTCAACCCAATCCATTGTAGGTCTAAAAACCAATCCAGCCTAACCATTAAGGAACCAATTGGGTTGGAACCATTTTGTTAGGCATAACAAAAAATTCGACTTACAGTAAACGATTACAATTCTAAGCCAAAAAAAATTATTATAATTTAAATAATTAGTTATAATATTCCAAGTAGATCAAGACTAACTCTCAAAATATTAAAACAAATCAAACTAATAAATTTAAACTAAGTAATAAATCTAAAATAAATGTAACTAACAAATTATAAAATACATACATACATACATACATATATATATATATATATATATATATTTCATATTATAATTGTTAGGGGGCCAAAATTTGACTCTCTACAACCACTCTAAAAAAAGGCCCGCCTAGCTTGATGTCAAATGCTATAAAAGATTTGAGTGTGTCTTCCTCATCACCAACTGGTTTTGAGATGGAATGGTACAACTCACGGTCCAACAAACGGTATCAAAGTCAAGGTCATAGGATTGAGTCATTGGAGTGTTATTGTGATGGAGGGATTGTTAGGGGGACCATAATTTGACTCTCTACAACCATTCTAAAAATAGGCTCGCGTGGCGTGATATTGTATGTCGTAAAAGGGGAAAAAATTGGAAAATAACACCAAGCTCCAAACAATTTCATTAGTTACTAACGTTTCCAAACTATTTAGAAAACTAACGTCTTGAGTATAAAACACTTGATTTTGCTCTTTGAAATCGAGCCACAAAGCCTCGCGTTCTAGTGAAACTTGAGTATGAACCACTCAAGTTCCTGCTCTACACATTTAAAGAAAAAGAGATAGAGGAAGACCCTGAGGAAGAAGAAAAGCTCTACAACAAATTCTTCAACTAGAGCCTTTATTGCCGCCTGAGTTTAGTCTGAGTCGACCGCTGTCGCCTAGATTCAGTCTAAGCCGAAGGATGGTTAGGGAGATCTAGGTTCGTGGGTGAAGCTGAGGGCATGGTTCTTTGTTTTTGATCTCTTTAGGTTCGTTGTTTCTGTTAAGGGTTTTGGGTTTGTTGTTTTTGATCTGCCTTCTTCTTCTTTGTTGATTTGCATCTGCTTCTTCTTTTAATCTCTGCCTTCTTTGTTGCATTCTTTCTTCATTGAAGTTATTCGAATTCTTTGTCTTCTTTGCTGCACTGTTCTTTGAATTTTGTTTATTATGGAAATCGAGTCTTTAAGACTTGAGTTCCATGGGAAAAAAATCATAAAACTCGAGGCTTTATGGCTCGAGTTCAAAGAGCAAAATTGAGTCTCTTAAACTCGAGATGTCAGTTTTCTAAATAGTTTGGAAATGTTGCTAACTAACGAAATTGTTTGGGGCTTGGTGTTAGTTTCCAATTTTTTCCCCATAAAAGATTTGAGTGTGTCTTCTTCATCACCAATTGGTTTTGAGGTGGAATGACATAATTCACGGTCCAACAATAATGTATTCATGTTAATTACTCTTTTGGCCTTTTCCCTGATATAAAACCAAAACCCTAATCTATTTGAAATCTTACTAACTAAATCTCATTTGGTGTGATAATTTGTGTATGTTGGTGTTGCTACTTAGAATTTTCTCAATAAGGGAGGAGGCAGCAAATAGTTATCAGTTTGTTGTGAGAGATAAGAATTACTAGAGGCATTAAAAAACTGGAGGGTATTGAAATTGTAGCACACCCGATAATGCATAGTTCTTATCATTTATTCATATAAGAACTAAAGATGAAACTATTGAATGGTTGGGAAAACTTTCCTTTCATTTTTTATTTTTTTAACGAGAAATCATTTCATCAAATGAACGATTTTCTTAAATGCATTTTTAGAGTGATACAGATAGAAAAGGTGCTTTTGTTAGTGTCTCTCTATAAGTGGATGTGATTGTCAAACAAGATATTCTCATGGTGTTGGCCTCATTCTTTCCACTCTTTTCACCTATAACTAAATATTGCACAATCTCAGTAAGGAGGCCAGCATAGTACTTACGTCTATTACATACCTGAATTTGCATTTGTATATCCCTGGTATAAGTCCCAACTTTTTATATATGTAAGTGCAGTCTGTATGAGCAGCAACCAATACAGCTTCAGTTTGACAGTGAAAATTCCAATTGTGGGTTGATATATGGTGGGAAGCGTAATAGATGTGTCATTTTTCCAGAAAACAACACCCCCACCTCTCTTTTTTTTAGACACCCTCCTCTCTATGCACACATTTTTATGGTATGTTGACAATGTACTTGTAGTAATATTTACATAGATATGATCCTTTTATGGCAACAAGTTCCATTTATTCTCTGTAGGATTGTCTAGACAAAAGTTATTTGCACAAGGCGCACTCAATTAGTCTACTCTCAATAGAGGATGAATCAATCTCTCTGTGCTTCAAACGTAAAGCTGACATCAAGCCTCTTAAAATCTCCATTTAATATATTAAATAATCCAAAATATTTGCTTTCATATGGTGTTCTATATTCAATCCAAACAAGAAAAACATAGCAGTCAACTGAACTCATTCTCCTTTCTTGTTGGATTTGAAACCAAGCTATATTACTGTAATTCAAAATTCTCAAAATTGTTCAACTAGTCTAAAAAGGTAAAAGATATAAAAACCTTACCTGTTACATCTTGATTGCCCTCACTTGACTAAGCCTTAATCCCGATTAAAATGGAGTTAGCAGTGAAATCTTATCAATTAATCATTCAAGATATTAAATATGCTTAATATTTTAACTAAGAAACTGAAAATAATATCTTTGATATGCATTAAAGATAATATGTTCAAATGCATTATACTTCAAATAAATATTTCTTCTTTTATTTTTATTTTATTTTATGTCAGTTCCATATTGTTTCAAGAAGTGTACATTTGAATAGACTAGTATTCCAAAGTAATTGCAAGAGAGGCATTAGCCCCATTATCCAACTAAACAATCTTCCAGTTACCAGGTGGAACCAATTCTTCTGAATTAGTAGTTAAATTTTGTTATGGATGGATGCTTAATAGAAGCCAATGTTTTTCCATTATATTTTCTGCTCATTCCTTAGAAAAAGAGTGACAATCTGGAACAAGGAAATCTAATATCCAAGAAAGATGCTTTTATAAGCTTCTTAATAAATAATACTTACATCGTGGAAGGAATTTTTATATTTTAGCAGTGAAACCATTTCTGCATGGGCTACAAAAGGCTTTTCTTGGAATTCCTTCCCACATCCAAATGAACTGGTTTTGGAAACAATTATGTACAGTACTTGTATGTTTCATTCCTTCTGGTAGATCATTTATAATTCATTGATGGCTTTTCCAAAATACTTTTGGACTCAACAACTTGGCCTGCAAACCTCTAAATCATCACTTACAAAGAGTTACAACTGAATGCTTGATTAGTGTGCTCCCTATGGAAAAAAATTCAGCTTCTTTCAATTCTTTGCTACACCTTGTACAACTTCTCAAGGTTGGTTTAAGGTTAAAAATAAATTTTGAATTATTGAATATATTAGAAGAATTGCTTCTATGCTAGAGCAGTGTCATGTTTCAGATCTGTTAGGACATATGTGTTTCACTTGTTAAGAACATATGTCATTCTTTTATGTAATTGGCTAATCTTTTGACAAAATGCACTCAACTTGTAATTAGGTAGTTCTAGGTGTTTTTAATAATTCAAGAAACGAGGTTTCAAAATCAAGTGTTGAAGTCATCAAGTATGTCCAAGAAACAAGCTAAAAAAGTGCACAGTCATTAAATCTTGACACCTTCTATCTGTCGAGGTTTATAAAATCAGAATTTCTGATCTAATTTCTTGGGATCCGTAGATGTGTCTTTGGGCCTTCTTTTCTTCTAACCCTAGGCATATAAAAGGATTGTTTTAAGGACCGTCAAAGTATTCACAAGTTGCACAAGCATTGAGAAAACTCTGTTCAAGCAAATTGTGACCGGAGACAAAGTTATGCCCTAGTTCATCTCTTCTGAAGAAGTTAATGTGTATGTGCACCTTTGGGTTTTGTGACCAAGCATCTTCTTGATCTTCATCGTGGATGAACTGAAGAACTGAAGAACTTTGCAGCCAACAACTTTTTCTGGTTGGTGATTGAAGTCACGTACTGGGATCCACGTAATTGGTTAGTCATGTACTTGGGAGCCGTGCATCAAAAGGGGGAACTGTCACTACAGAACAAGTCCAATTGGGTATTGGGGTAACGGTTCAACTGTAGGTTGGTAAGGTACTTGGGATTCCTTTACTTGTAACCGCTTGTTGTGATAATAATGGAGTTTCGGGAGTGATGACCTGAAAATCACCCGGTGGGGTTTTTGCTGTTAGGTTTTCCCTATTCATAAACAAATCACCGTGTTATTTATTTTCCGCTGCATAATTAGTTTATTGGTGATTTGTTTGTGCTACCACGCGTTTGCATGTTAAATTGATTAATTAATAACTTGGCTAATTAATTAATTAATTTAATCACAAGGGGTCAATACGTTTTTGGCCTATCATGTGGTATCAGAGCAGGCACACTCGATTAGGTTTAATCTTTGCTGTGTTGATCCATTGACCTCTGTTTGTCATGGATAGAGGACAGTCATTAATCATACCTCCTTTATTTGATGGCACTAACTATGCATACTGGAAAGTACGCATGAGAGTTTTCTTGCAGTCTTTAGATGAAAAGGTGTGGCAAGCTGTGGAGATTGGCTGGACCAAGCCAAAAAAAGCACCGGCCGATTGGGATGAAGCCAAGATCAAGGCGGAAAACTTCAACAACAGAGCGTTGAATGCCTTATTTAGTGCAGTCACCAATGAGAAGTTTAAGAAGATATCCTCCACAGAAACTGCAAAGGAAGCATGGACCATCCTCCAAACAACCTATGAAGGTACAAAGGCTGTCAAGGATTCAAAACTTCAAAGACTCACTACAAGCTCTGAAGAAATAAAGATGGAGGAGGATGAGTTATTCGATGAGTTCTATGCCAAGCTTAAGGACATAGTGAACTTAGCCTTCAATCTTGAGGAATACAACCTCACCATTCCTTTTAAAACCTATTGGCCTTGGTAAACCCTCCCCAATTTTTAAAACTTTGGTCCACGAAGACGCAACACCATACTCCTCCATGACCCACAAATAGAAATCACCAGTTTAACACCCCTTTACCAAACTAAAATAGCCATTTTGAAACAAGGCAATGGAATTCCCATATGCAGAAACAGAAACTGATAGCAAACCGGCAAATTTACTTGTATAATCTGGAAGTTGTGGCCGAAGTATTTTGCGAAAGACCTCATTGCCCAAATCGAACACCAAAACAAAATGTTGAAGGTTGTTATCATCAGCCCTCCTAAATGCAACCCAACGCAGAGCCCCATTGACAAATGCCTGTGGCTCCCGACGACTCAAAGCACATTTGGGAACCAAACTAGCACTAAGCATTCTCCATTCACCAGTGGAGAGTGAGTAAATCTCAACCTCGGTTCGAGAATGTTCAAGGTCAAGACTATCTAGTAAGGTCACAAGCCTCACCACTTTATAGTCATTAGTTTTGGGATCAAATCCAAACCCAATAGTCGCATCGAAGCCATCGTGTGTGGCGTAGGTGACATTGGGAATAGGAAGGTAAACTAACTTTCTAACACAAGGGTTCCAAAGACATAAACAGTTAGAGTATGACAGTTTATCATCGGAAAGGCAGAACAGGCCATTACAAGTGCCGACCACATGGTATATTCCGTTTGGGGACTGAAGGAATGGAACATGGAAAGTGTAATCAAACCTGGCGAGTTGGGTAAAATCGGGATCATCTTCGTTATGCAATGCGTAAGACTCTTTGTGAGTGTGTGAGTAGAGGCTGAAGAGGAGGAGGTTATTGTTTTTGTTGTGGGAGTGGTGGAGATGGGTGGAAATGAAAGTTGGGTTTTGGATTAAGCATTTCCATGCTTTTGAAACAGAGGTGCAGATGATTATGGATTTGATAGGTAAGCATAGGAAGATATCGGTTGCAATCTCAGAAGGTAAAGACTCCCATCCAATCAATTTGTTGTTGTTGTTGTTGTCTGACATTGCCGCTTTTGTAGAGAGAGGGGGCTACTGGCTAGGGTTCAGAGAGAGTTGTAGGTGGGTTGTGAGGATGATGTCGTTTTAGGCAGAGTTACGGAAAAGCTACTTCAAGTAACACTGGTACTGATAGCATCAGCGTTGAGAGAGAGAAATAAGAAAATTAGTTATGTTTTCAAAAATATCAAAAATTCCTCTTAAGTTAATTAGATAGTTTTTGTTTTTAAAAAATAAAACATAAAGGTGAAATTGTAATTCAATAAAATTAAAAAAAAAAAATTATTGGAGAAACTCTTTCTAAAAGTTAGCACACTCTCTATTTAAATATATCTCACACTAAATTTTAGTTTCTTAAAAATTCCTTCTTGTAACCTCACTAATATAGTAATAGATAAATTCAAATTGAAAAATTACATTAAACTCAAAAAAAAAAAAAAAAAAAGTCTCATCACACGTACAAAGTGTGTGTGATGAGGCTAGTGTGCATATATATATATATATATATATATTGTTTTTGTCCATAATATTTTTATGAATTTTTTCCTAATTTTTTTTAATGCTATTGAAAAGAGCTTTGTTCTTTATTTTTTTGAAAGTGAAAAGGGTTTTGTTCTACTTGTTCATCTCATGTGTGCCATTCTTTTTTAACCTTTTTTTTTTCCTTTTAAATGTAATGGTATGGTCCATGTCAAACATATCAATTTATTTAAGACTACAAATTAGTGTTACCTATTAGATAAAAGATAAGGGTCTCTTTGGTTAGAGAGTTCAAACAACAATTTTCTGTGTTTAAACAATGAAAACTATGAGCCTAATATATATATATGTTTGGCAGGAAAGCTTAACAAAGAGAGTTTGAGTCACAATTCTTAATTTAGAATGCTTAAACTTTAAACATTGTATTTTAAGAACACTTCAAGAGGAATTTCATTTATCAAGTAACAATTTTGAGTTGCATAATTGTAATTATTTTGAAAATCATGGGACTCATATGATATTGACAATATATAAATCACACACTTTTGAATAGTTTAGGAACTATATTTAAAAAAAAAAAGATTTTTAAAACAAAAATCCTAACCTATTTGAAATTTTATTAACTAAATTTCATTTGGTGAGATAATTTGTGTGTGGCGGTGTTACTACTTAGAATTTTCTCAATATGGCAGGAGGCAGCAACTAGTAGTAAGTTTGTTGTGAGTGATAAGATTTACTAGAGGCATCAAAAAGAGGAGGATATTGAAATGCTATTGATCCTGCTATATTTAAAACTTGTTATAAGAGAAGAAATTGAACCAGGGGAACCGAAAGGAGAATAGTGAAATACCAATGACATCTTTTTATTTCAAAGGCTTTTTGGGTTTAAATGTATTCTGAGCTCTATTAGTTTTTCAAACTTGATGCAATAAATTATATGCAATTTATAAAATTGTAGCACACCCGATAATGCACAGTTCTTATCATTTATTCATATAAGAACAAAAGATGAAACTATTGAATGGTTGGGACAACTTTCCTTTCATTTTTTAATTTTTAACGAGAAATAATTTCATCAAATAAACAATTTTCTTTAATGCATTTTTAGAGTGACACTGATAGAAAAAGGTGCTTTTAGTCTCTCTATAAGTGGAAGTGACTGTCGAACAAGATATTCTCATGGTGTTGCCAGCATTGTACTTACGTCTATTACATACCTAAATTTGTATTTGTATGTAATAGACATAAGTACAACCAATAGAGCTTCAGTTTGACAGTGAAAATTCCAATTGTGGGTTGATATAGGGTGGGAAGCGTAATAGATATGTCATTTTTTGGCAAAATTTGCCAAATAATAGAATTTTAGAAATTCTTTTGCAAAAACGCGCATGGATCAAACATTTTAGTAAGTTAGACTGTTTTTGTTTTTAAAAAGTGGAAATCGAGTTTAAGAAACTCGAGTTGTGTACAATTGGAACTCGAGTTTCTTAGACTCGAGTTCCACTTTTTTTTTTTTTTTTTTTTGATCCATTTCAGACTTATTGCAAAAGAAAAATGGGTTGGAGGTCGAGTTTCTTAAACTCGATTTTCAAAAACAGTCCAACTAACTAAAATCTTTCATCCGCATGCCATGCACCAAAAATTTTTCTAAAAATCTATTATTTGGCAAATTTTGCCGTCATTTTTTCCAGAAAACAACACCCCTCACCTCTCTTTTTTAGGACACCCTCCTCTCTTAAGCATACATTTTTATGGTATGTTGACAATGTACTTGTAGTAATATTTACATAGATATGATCCTTTTATGGCGACAAGTTCCATTTATTCTCTGCAGGATTGTCTGGACAAAAGTTATTTGCACAAGGTGCACTCGATTAGTTTGTTCTCAAGAAGTATGAAGCAATTTCTCTATGCTTCAAATGTAAAGTTGACATCAAGCCTCTTAAAATCTCCATTTAATATATTGAAGTACAGTACCTTAGCTGCTGTTCCTAAAGTTCCTCTTTTAAGATTCTGCCATGTGGCTACTTAACTAAAAAATACACTTTTATCCCATGAGAAATACTTCCCATGAGAAAAAATCCACATGACAGAATTTTAAGAGGAGAACTTAAGGAACAGCACCTAAGTACTGTACTTAAGTCTTGCCTTTATTAATATAATGCTTGACATAGATTTAAACTTTTAACTATAGTTTTTTGTATTTTTTTTAAGAATCTTTTAACTTTTTTTTTTTGGGTAAACTGGAATATCATTAAAAGACAACTAAAAGGAAACAAGAGTATCAGGGCACAACCTGTTAGAATACAGCCCTGGGCAATCTGCCTCAAAGCACCCAAGCAGGTCCACAAGCGAACATGAATGAATTACAAAATCAATGGATTGGTTCAGACCTATACTAGCTAGTTTATCTGTGCACTTGTTAGCTTCCCGGTATATGTGCCTAATGCAAAGCCGAGGAATCTGACTGGCCAGCTGCTTGTAATCTTCAAACAGGGTAGAAACCACTGAGTTAGCATAGGCTGGGTTTTTAAAGGCATTAACCAACACCTTAGTGTCAAGTTCAATAATCACATCACTCAGATTCATCTGGTTGCACAACATAAGCCCATCACGAAGAGCCCAAGCCTCTGCCATAAAACTATTCGTGACTCCTATCCTTTTAGAAAACCCAACAACCTAGTTTCCATGATCGTCTCTAATCAAGCCACCTCCCCCTGCCACACCCAGCGCTCTGCTAGCAGCACCATTCGTGTTAAGTTTCAACCTTCCCCTTTCAAGCACCTCCCATCTGACTTGCTTCATAGACATCCTTTTGCAATTGGTCGGGTGGTAGACGCAATGAATGAATTTCGTAGCTTGAGTGGTTATCTGCTTCACTAATGATGGGTTGAGGCTCTTATTATTAAACACGGCTTGGTTATGTTGCTTCCAGATTGACCAAATGGTGATTGGGAATAGGACATTCCAAGGAATGTCATTAGTATTATGAGTGGACTTCGAAGTGGCATTAAACTTTAACCAACTTCTCAAATCTTGGTCAAAAAAGGCATTGTTAGTTCTTTGCACTCCAAGTTGCTGCCAAATGGGCTGAACAGTGCGACAATCACGCAAGGCATATGCAATTGTTTATGTCTCTGAATTACAAAGGGGGCAAGTATTATCAATGGGGATACCTCTATTAGCCATACACTCCTTCACCCCAATACTATAATGCATGCATCTCCATATGAACATCTGAATTCTAGGCAGCGTGTGAAGTCTCCAAATCCATGTTCCCGAGAATAACTCCTTGTTCTCTAGGCTTGTCGCTTGAAGATATGCACCTTTCATGTCAAACCCACTCTTGGCCGAATGTTTCCAAGCCATTCTGTCCTCATTCCTAGCAACAAGGGGAGTAGGCACTGCTTGAATTACTTCTTTAATCTCAGGAGGAAGATCAAAGGGGATTGCTACCCAATTCCACCCAAATGGACCTATAACATCATTGATGGTGAGATTTAAGGCTTCTTAGGTGAGAGGCCCTTGAATCATAGACCTGATGGGCCTAGGGTCCAACCAACAGTCATTCCAAAAGCTCAAGGAGCTATTATGCCCTGGGATCCACCTAATTCCTTGTCTGAAAATATCTTCTCCTTTCTTCACTCCTTTCCAAGTGGATGAACTTGGAAGCCTTGCTAAATTTCTAGAACTAATTCTTTGCTAAGTACAATATTTGAACTTAAGAACTTTGGCCCACATAGAGCTCTTTTCCGAATGGAATCTCTAATTGAGCTTCGCAAGGAAGGCCGTGTTTCTTCCTTTGGTTGATTGGAGACCTAAACCTCCTGAATCCTTAGGTTTAGTCACCGCATCCCAATTAACCCAATGCATTTTCCTGACGTGGTCATTGGACCCCTATAGGAAATTCCTATTAACACGATCAATACCATCAAGAATTTTCCTGGGAAGAAGGGCATTTTGCATAACATAGCTAGGTATGGCGGAAGAGGAGGCTTGGACAAGTACCATTCTGCCCGCCATTGATAGCAAATTCGCCTTCCAACTAGCGAGTTTTTTCTTCACACGGCCTAGGACGAAGCCGAAATCATGCTTCCGAGTACCAGTATGGTTTAGGGGAAAACCCAAGTACTTGCCTAAATTGGTTGTTGAATCAAAACCAAGTAGGTTTGTCAGGTTATCCTTGAGGTCAAAGTCTACATCTGGGGAGAAGAAGACACAGGTTTTAGAAGCACTAACTTTCTGTCTTGATTTGGCACAAAAATCCTGGAGCACATCATTAATAGCATTGCAATTTTCCGTATCAGCATTGGCAAATAGGACTAAGTCATCTGCAAAAAACAAATGAGAGAAAGCTGGGCCACTCCTTGAGGCTTGGATAGGATTCCACAACTTGGTCATGCACTTCTTTTCTATTTGTTAAGGACATATTTTATGTAAATTGGCAAATCCTTTTGACAAAACGCACTCTACTTGTAATTGGGTAGTTTTAGGTGTTTTTAATACTTCAAGAAACCTTGTTTCAAGATCAAGTGTTGAAGTCATCAAGTCTGTCCAAGAAAAAGCAAGCTGAAGTGCAAGTTCATTAAATCTCGACACCTCTCGATAGCTACCTCGACACCTGGCTATCTGTCGAGATCTTCAGCTGATTCTTATCGCAATCTCGATAGCTTCTCGATAGCTTGTCGATCGATCGAGAAAGTTTCTGTCCCCTCGACACATTCTCGACACCTCCTCGACACCTCTCGATCGATCGAGGTTACGGGAAATCAGAATTTTCAGCTTTTTGATTTTTGGGCCAGGCTTTTGTATTTGTGTAGGGTTTCTTTTCTCACAACCCTAGACTTATATAAGGCTTATTTTAAAGGCCGTCACATAAGAAAAAGAAAGAATACAAGGAGAACATATGCAAAAGGTGACCGATGCCTTATTCTCTCTGGAAGAAGCTACTGCGTCTTTGCGCCTTAGGGTTTTGTAACCAAGTGCTTCTTGATCTTCATTGTTAATGAAGTGAAGAACTTTGCAGCCAACATTCTTCTTCCTTAAGTTGGTGAGTGAGTCACGTTTTGAGATTCGTGCAAAGGAGTTAGTCACGTACTGGGATTCGTGCAACAAAAAGGGTGGCGTTCATATATTGAAGAGTTCAGAGGTTCTGAAGCGGTAGAAGGTTTCTGCTGTGAGTTCATCTACGGGGATTGTAGAGTCTAGGGACAAAGGTTTTGTACTAGATCTGAAACTTCTCTTTTCTATAGTGGATTGCTTTTCGGGAAGGTTTCCCCCCAGGTTTTTTACTGTGAAACTGGTTGGTTTCATTGGTTTTCCTGGGTCATCATATCTTGTCTTATTTTATTTTTCCGCTGCATGATTTTGACATGATATTGATGTTTGTTTGTTATTAACAAGGTTTATTCATAATTAATCTAATTAACAACTTGGGTTTAAAACTTGTTAATTCTATCAACTGGGGTCTATATTTCCCAACAAGTGGTATCAGAGCAGGCACACTCTGATTAGGTCTTAATCTTAGCTGTGTTGATCCATTGACCCCTGTTGTCATGGATAGAGGACAATCTTTATTTATACCTACTTTATTTGATGGAACTAATTATGCGTACTGGAAAGTTCGTATGAAAGTTTTTTTGCAGGCTCTAGGTGAACAGGTATGGCAAGCTGTTGAAGTTGGCTGGATTAAGCCGAAGGAAGCACCTGTGGATTGGGATGATGCAACAATTGTAGCTGCAAATTTCAATAGTAGGGCCTTGAATGCTTTGTTTTGTGGGGTGACTAATGAAGAATTCAAGAAAATTTCATTCACTGAAGTTGCCAAGGAAGCATGGACTATTCTTGAGACCACCTATGAAGGTACCAAGGCAGTAAAGACTGTGAAGCTTCAACAACTCACAAGTAGTTTTGAAGAAATAAGGATGGAGGAGGACGAGACCTTTGATGAGTTCTATGCCAAACTCAAGGATATTGTGAATTCTGCTTTCAACCTTGGAGAATGTATTGCAGAATCCAAAATTGTTAGAAAAATCCTTAGGTCCTTACCTGAAAGATTTCATGCCAAGATCACTGCCATTGAAGAAGTCAAGGACATTGATCAAATTCCTTTGACTGAGCTTGTAGGGAACCTTCAAACCTATGAGATGGGATTAGGCTCAATGGGAAAAGGTGGAAAGAGTAAAAACTTGGCTCTTAAGGGTATAGAGGAAGAGATTGAGGACTTTGAAAGCGAAGATGAAGATGAAGATGATGATGAGGATGAGGATCTATCATTCATAACTGATGAGATTATCAAGCTTCTTCAGTTCAGGAAAAAGGATAAGGGCAAACCTCCTAGGAAACCTAAATCCTCTAGGAAGGGCAAGAATGAAAAACCCCTTATTCAATGCCATGAGTGCAAAGGTTTTGGTCATATGAGGATAGAGTGTCCAAACTACCTCATGAAGGAAAGGACCAATGAGTCAAAAGATAAAGGGTTGGTTGCTATTTGGAGTGACACTGAGGATGACTCTTCTGATGAGTTTGTGGATGAATGTCGTCACGTTATGGCCTTTGTTGCCTCAACTGATAAGGTGATTGTGGAGAGTGCTAGTGACAGTGAGGATTCTTCTGATGATGAAGTACCTAAGAAGATGACCCTTCAGCAAGCCTATGATAAGCTATGCACTGAGTTTATAAAATCTGAAAAGACTTATCATCTTTGTAGAAAAGAGCTTAATGAGGTAAAAACTGAAAAAGCTAATCTATTAGTCAAGCTAGATGAGACTACAAGGTTAGTTGAGACTCTTGTTGTAGAGAACACCTCATTAGAAGAGAAGGTCAAAAGTCTTGAAGTTGAGCTTAGTCAAGCTAGAACTCAAATAGAGAGGATGTCTAGTGCAAAGCTTGATGAGGTCTTGAGTGCTCAAAAGCCTAGTTCTGATAAAACTGGCTTAGGATATGCTGTTTCCTCCAGCCCCTCCTCGTCCACGGCTTCTGGATCAAAGACTGTCTTTGTGCCACAATCTGAGAAAGGTAATAAAGGTATGAAATCCAAAACTGTTCTGGCTAATTCTAAATCCTTTATTAGACCTCATGTTTGTCATCATTGTGGTGTTGCTGGACACATTCGTCCTAATTGCTTTAAATTGTATCCTCACAAGCAATTGTCCAAACGGTCACAGGTTTCCTCTCAAGGACCTACACCTTTGTTTGGAGAGTTATTAAAAGTCTTGAGCTTTTTAACTCAATTTCAGGAGAATTCTAATTCTTCTATGTCCTTTAGTAGACATACTAGGACACGTGCCTTTTCATCTTCATGGCCAAAGACTCGTGCTGTGTGGGTGAGAAAGGAGCCTAAGACTTAATTGTCTTTTTTGTTTGTCCTCTGCTTTAATTCTTTCTATCTAAAGTAGGACTCTCTGTGCTTAATTTCTTATCTGTTTTTGGAATCATGCTTTTATGCATCTGCATCTTTCTATCATGTTTTCATGCATATGCATCTTTCTTTCATGCATACATGTTGTTTATCTGTTTTTGTTTGGTTGTTTAATTTTTATTTGGTTTTGTTTTCAAAATAAAAATAAAAAGGAAAAATCAGAAAAATACAAAAACAGTGTGTGTTATGTGTACTTTGGTACTTGTGTACCTTGGATGGCCAATGAAACAAAGTTTTCTAAACTTTGTATCACTTGTAGCTTAGATGAGCATCTCTATGCACAACTAAGCAAGTGAGCTTTGTGGCTCTTGTTTGTGTTGAGTAAGATTAGGTTATCTCTTACAACTTAACACTCATATCACTCTTTTTGATGGGTAGGACTAGAAAATCCTAAGAGAAAGGCATAAATGACCATCTCACCACTGTTGCCCGCCAATCATAGTATGACACCTGTATGCTTCGGCATAGCAAAAGTGCAGTGTCAAAGACATTCGTATGCTTCGGCATAGCAAAAATGCGATGTCAAATGCTTAACATCTTGGGTATTTCTTTTCTCTCTTTTTATGCCCATGCATGATATGCTTAAAAGAAAAAATATGCAAAGAAAATATAAAGCAAAAAGATTAAAGATGCTTTAAATATGATTGCAAGCGTGTTTTCTAGGAGATGTGGGAGTTATAGGATGTACCTCGAAGGTGATAGTCCCCATCAAACAGTTATGATTGTGTGTGAGTTAAAAGTTATTTACTCATATCTCAGATCGTCATAACATCTATACACATATGCAATCTTGCGATGTTTTTCACACACAAACACGCAATATTCTTTGCTACTTTTGATACATGTGCAGGTACAATGTGATTTGGCCATCACAAGTGTTTTACATGTGCTAATGTATACTCACTAAACTGTCATAACTTGTTTTTTGAAATATAAAATTGGTTAGACTTGTTTAGTGGGTGTGTGTGTTTTTGGAATTTTTGTGCTTAACATTTTTCTTGTTGAGAGATGTGTTTTTCACATGTTTTGTATCCTTCTATTATCTTGTCATCCATAGCATCTTGTTTCATTACATTCATGCATTTATATGGATTTCTTTGTGCCTCCTTGATCATCCTTGATCATCTTTACGTTTCTCGGACGAAGCTTTCTAGCTTCTTGTACCCTTTGTCAATCATGACAAAAAGGGGGAGAGAAAGTGTGGAGACCTTGTGGTTTCTTTTTAAGATTCTACATGTTAGGGGGAGAAATACATTCATTTGTAAGGGGGAGATGTGTTTCATCTTGTTAGGGGGAGTGCTTACTTCCTTGTTCTTGTACCTTGGGTCTTGTGACCATTGTTTACATACATTGTGCTTATCTTCTTTATATGCTGATGTATGTTTCTTTCACCTACCTTTACATGTGTTGTTTCTTTTCTATCTTTATACACATGTTTCTTTACTTGTATGCAATCTAGTTATTTCTGTTTCACACAAGATGCCTTGATGAGTTTTGTTTAAAGTGTTTCAGAAATACAGGTTGTCAAAGTCTACTTATCATAAGCTCTCTTCTTGCAAAGTTTTTCAAGAGTTTGTGTTAGGATAGATTTTATTGTATTTAACAAGTGAGTATGAGTTGAGTGATTTATGACTTCTCTCATATGTTCATTTGTTTGTTGTGGTTTTGTCACGGATTGCCAAAGGGGGAGATTGTTAAGGACATATTTTATGTAAATTGGCAAATCCTTTTGACAAAACGCACTCTACTTGTAATTGGGTAGTTTTAGGTGTTTTTAATACTTCAAGAAACCTTGTTTCAAGATCAAGTGTTGAAGTCATCAAGTCTGTCCAAGAAAAAGCAAGCTGAAGTGCAAGTTCATTAAATCTCGACACCTCTCGATAGCTACCTCGACACCTGGCTATCTGTCGAGATCTTCAGCTGATTCTTATCGCAATCTCGATAGCTTCTCGATAGCTTGTCGATCGATCGAGAAAGTTTCTGTCCCCTCGACACATTCTCGACACCTCCTCGATAGCTGCTATCTATTGAGATTCATTAAATCTCGACACCTCCTCGACACCTCTCGATCGATCGAGGTTACGGGAAATCAGAATTTTCAGCTTTTTGATTTTTGGGCCAGGCTTTTGTATTTGTGTAGGGTTTCTTTTCTCACAACCCTATACTTATATAAGGCTTATTTTAAAGGCCGTCACATAAGAAAAAGAAAGAATACAAGGAGAACATATGCAAAAGGTGACCGATGCCTTATTCTCTCTGGAAGAAGCTACTGCGTCTTTGCGCCTTAGGGTTTTGTAACCAAGTGTTTCTTGATCTTCATTGTTGATGAAATGAAGAACTTTGCAGCCAACATTCTTCTTCCTTAAGTTGGTGAGTGAGTCACGTTTTGAGATTCGTGCAAAGGAGTTAGTCACGTACTGGGATCCGTGCAACAAAAAGGGTGGCGTTCATATATTGAAGAGTTCAGAGGTTCTGAAGCGGTAGAAGGTTTCTGCTGTGAGTTCATCTACGGGGATTGTAGAGTCTAGGGACAAAGGTTTTGCACTAGATCTGAAACTTCTCTTTTCTATAGTGGATTGCTTTTCGGGAAGGTTTCCCCCCAAGTTTTTTACTGTGAAACTGGTTGGTTTCATTGGTTTTCCTGGGTCATCATATCTTGTCTTATTTTATTTTTCCGCTGCATGATTTTGACATGATATTGATGTTTGTTTGTTATTAACAAGGTTTATTCATAATTAATCTAATTAACAACTTGGGTTTAAAACTTGTTAATTCTATCAACTGGGGTCTATATTTCCCAACACTATTAAACACCCCAAATACTCCATACACATAATGAAGAGGTAAGGGGAAAGGGGGTCCCCTTGTCTAATACCTTTTGAGGGGGAAAAAGAGTCAAGGCAGCACCCATTAAATAAGACAGCTGTCAAAACTGATGTCACAGCTCATGATGAGTTTAGTAAGCTTCTAGGGGACATTACAATTAATTAGCATCTCCCTAATAAAACTCCATTCGATCCTGTCGTACGCCTTCTCCAAGTCAACCTTAATAGCCATGGCACCTCTACTTCCTTTCATTCTGCCTATGGTGTGAACTATCTCTTGCACAATGATGGCGTTGTCTGCCCCTCTCCTTCCTGGCACAAAGGCAGTCTAGTATGGAGAGATGATTGAGTCCAAATGAGGCTTGAGTCAGGTGACAATGATCTTAGAGATGATCTTGTAAATAGAGTTACATAGGCTAATCGGTCTATAATTCCCGATAGTTTCCGGCCCTTGGATTTTAAGGATGAGAACTATGTGGGTCTTATTTAGGTATTCAGGGACCTTCCTTGTAAGAACAACTTTTTCGACTTCCTCCCTTACTGAATCCCCCACAAGCAGCCAAAACCTCTAAAAAATCCCCGCATGGAGCCTGTCGAGACCCGGAGCTTTATAGGGCTGCATGGACCAGAGTGCATCCTTAATTTCCTCGTGGGTAAGCATTGCATCTAAAGTCAGCTTGGCTT
The DNA here is from genome assembly GCA_032727855.1 of Quercus ilex subsp. ballota. NCBI lineage: Eukaryota > Viridiplantae > Streptophyta > Magnoliopsida > Fagales > Fagaceae > Quercus > Quercus ilex. Next base: position 4,810,536 of record CM064914.1, on the reverse strand, counting down.
CTTCCGATAGTTGCACTTGCCAATGATCACTTGGTAAAGGTTTCCAGGGAACCTCTGTTTGAGAGGTGGTGTATAATGTAATAAACCTCTTTCTAAAATACTCCATGACTTCCCTTTCCTCTGTTAGCCACTCCCCCCTTTCATTCATAACTGAGGCAATATGATTCCTCCTTCTTCTCGCAATAGTGGATATGTGGTAGAAGGAGGTGTTTTGGTCCCCTTGAATCATCTAGTTCAGCCTAGACTTTAACATCCACAAATCCCGCTCTTGATCCAGAATTTCCTCAAGCTCTTTTTGCAATTGACCTTCCAAATTAATGAGGGATGTGTTAGGGTTGTTTGCCAATGCTTTTTGGGCCCCATAGATCCTGGCCATAATTCTCTTATTTCTATGAAGGATGTTGCCAAAATGACATCTATTCCACAAAGTAGCCTCCTTTGAAAACCCCTCAATGGCTTTAGCTAAATTCCGGCTTCTACTCAATGCCTTGGAGACCACATTGGGAAAAGAAATATCTGACAGCCAAAACTCTTGAAATCTGAATGGTCTAGTGAGGTGAACCACTCTGACCGAACAGGCTTCTAAAAGAATCGGACAATGTTTCAAATGGCATCTGGGCAGATGGGTGACCTTAGCGTCTAAATACAGAGCACACCACTCCGGGTTCATAAAAACTCTATCAATCCTTTCTAGAATGAGATTGTTGATATCCCTTTTATTTGTCTAGGTATACCTAGGCCCAGTGAACTCCAAATCGACCATACTACATCTGTCAAGACACTCTTTGAAAGCAAGAAAGCGATTAATATTGACTCCTCTGCCTCCAAATTTATATCCACTAAGGGCTCGTTAAAATCCCTTGCCATGATCTATGGCATTCTTTGTAATTCTGCCACCTTGGTTAGGTTTTCCCACAATATACATCTCTCTTCACTCCTAGGACTAGCATAGATAGCAGAGAGTAGCCAAGTGAGATTAGAGGAGCGTACCTTAACTTCGGCATGAATCTCTTGCTCTGTGTTTGCTAGAGCCTCCACTTCTACCTTGTCAGAGTTCCATAGCAACCAGAGCCCTCTGGCAGACCCAATGGTATCTGTATGTAAGGCTCCGTCAAAAGGTAGACGGTCAGTAATCTCCTTTTCTCTACTGCCACCCACTTTGGTCTTCATGACTATCATGATCGCCAGGTCATGATTCAGCACAAGATCATGTATGTGACCCTAAAAGGTAGGCTTCAGGGCTCCTCTACAATTCCAAGCAATAATATTCATAACGAGTAAGAGGTATGAGGTAGCACTCATCAAACATCGGAAGTATCTTCGCTTCCATCCTCAGAATCCATCCAGTCTTCTTCGCCATTCTGGTTATCCATCCCTTCCCTGTGAATAGTGTCACACTTTGAACCACAATTCCCATCTCCAGAATCCGAGCAAATTAGGGTGTATTGAGGTTAATCTCGCATAGGATAGACCAGAGAATCTTTCGTACCTTCTCTGACGTCGGATCGTCCGTTGGAGGTGGCCACCACGGGTTTGAGATCAACCATCTCGGCGTTAGGCGAAGCCGTGAACTCAAAAGATGCGCCTGCGGCTTGGTTGGTTTCATTGAAGACAGGATGATCAAGCTTTTGAAGAGTAAACTAGGGGTGTGAAAGGTCTTCTTTTAGTTTTGGACCAACAGCGCTAGTGATGACAGGGGAGAGACTCATTTTCCTGGCAAAGGCTTTCTTTCCTTTCACCGAGTGAGGGACAGTTTTATTCAATAGGCTTGATGGACCTAAATTGGACTCGTGGGCCTTGGAGCAGTCAGGATGCCAAAGCTCACCTGATAATGAGGCTTCCTTGTGTGGGCTTGAGAGCAAATTCTCTCCAAACCCAAAACCTTGGACTCGGCCCATTCCTCCGAATCTGGCCTAAACCTTTGTTTTATGTAGTAAACCTCCACATGGCCCATCCTGGCAGAGTGAAGGACCACCAACGGACATGTTATTTCCATCTGTGTTTTTAGGAATGTAACGGGGTGTAGAATTCCAAGTTGATGCACCTGGACCCTCCTTAGTCTAACCTTGCCTTGGTCCGTTATGCCCATTTTTGTTTCTTACGCATTACCATCCAAGGACCGTACTGTCCTTCTTCATGCTTTGCCTCACACATGCTATGTGTGACCTTGCTGGTCGTTGTACGACTAACATCATGTATTTCATGCGTGCCATCTGGTTGTCCCTGCTGTTCTTGCTATCCTTCCTCCGTAGTGGGTGGTGGTTCCGTGTCCTTTCGAACAGTGAACGGGCAGCTTTCTACTTTATGTCCGATTCTACCACAAGAAAAACACAGCCTTTGGATGCCTTTATATGTCACCCCTTGCTCGAATCGGTCAATGAGGATGGAATTGATTAAAGGTTTATTAATATCGATCTGGATACACACTCTAGCGTACTTACCTCTCGCCTCCATAGCCGTTCGAGAGTCAATCCTTAAAACCTTCCCAATGGAGTCCCCAATTTGCTTTAGAATCTCAATTTCATACAGCTCAAAAGGAAGCTCATTAAGCCGAATCCATACCACGATAAGTGATACATTGGCCGTAGAAGGCTTGAAAAATGGTTCCCAAGGTCTCAAAGATAGGAAGTGTTCTCCAATGAACCAAGGGGCCTTCTGGATCACGTTATCAAGGTCCTCCTTGGAGTAAAATCTTACGAGAAAGAAGCCGCAAGTGAGGTCTACACAGTCCATTCTGCCTGTTAGTCTCCGTAACTGTAATAGCTTGCTTTGCAAATAGCTGAACCCAAGTGTTCTTCCAACTAGCTTAACAATAATGGCCTTCGACCAAGCCCCCCTGATGCGCTTCTTAGTCTCGCTGGATAGCTTAATCGCCACCCTACCTCGACCAACAAGATTGCTGTTGTCAATGACATCTTTGTCTGCCTCCATATCCTCCTTTAACTGGTCAGTCAAGTCGAAAGCTTCAGCATATGCCCCCGGTAATTCCCCTATGAGTTTGTCTTTGAAGGAAGCTCTAGTTTGGTGTTCAGGGTGAAGATTGCCTGTGGGAGAAGAATCCTCCCTAACTGCACCATTGAAACCAGCATGGTGTATGTCTTTTACCTTCTTATTGCTACGGGCTAGCTCTGCTTCCTCCTTTCTAGAGAGCGTTCGTGGTTTCATTTCTCTATTTTTTGAAGGTTCAGAATCTTTTAACTATATAGATAGCATTATAAAGTTATTAGTTATAGAATTATGTGAAAAGAACAAATAATTTTTTTTTTTTTTTTTTAATTTATAATGTTGATAGAATTAGGAATTGGACTAATCTTGGTAGGACCTTGAAAATATTAGAACATGCCAATTGACTTACAAAATTCTTGATTATAAATTGTCATTTGTGATTTAAAAAAAAATACAAATAATTAAAAAATTAATGTTAATAATGCATCATTGTCAACCTCTAGTATTTGATATTTCTATTTTTTAAAGTCTTTGAACGAAGCACTTCGGCCCCCCTAAGTTTAAATCCTAGTTTCGTCCCTGTACATACTAAGACAAAACACCACCGAAAGCTTTGTCGCATCTTTTGTTTTGCAGAGTTAAATTCTTTTCCTACAACTCATCACCAATCATGATCTGATAAAGTCCTGCCAGGAATTAAGACCTGTAAGTGCAATCATGTTTGTGATGTAATGTAACACCACAAGTAGATAAAATAACACCAATTAGTGTAGTAATCAAAAAAAAAAAAAAAAACTAACACACTGATATTTGTGGTTTTTTGGAATGTACATATTAAAAATACTCCAAGCCATTACCACATGAACATGTGTACTAAGAGGAATGGGGCACCAAGGTAAATGACCTAAGCATATTCCCATGCCAACAATTACATAATAAGAAGATATCACAGATCTCATTGCTACAATAGAAAATCACTCTTATGAACCTAAGATTGCTTTCTTCTTTAGCATGTTTTCAATTACATAAAATAAAAGGCTAAAAAGATGTTGAACACTAACGAACTTCAATAATTTTCCCTTCCAATTAAGGTATTATATTCATCATTGAGCTAAAATGGAGGCAAGAATGCTTGCCATCCCTACAGCCTATAGCTGCCTTTGAACCCGGGAAAGTTATACAGTAAAGAAACAACCTAACCAAGGGAAAGTACCAGAAATGTGTGACATCCTCCATAAGAAGAAAAAAAATATGCAAACACCACTAATTGAACCACAATTTCTTCCCAAGTAACAATAGAAAATTATCAAAGATCTCATTGCTACAAACAAAAATCACTCTAAATCTTATAAACCTACAATTGCTTTGTTCATCAGCATGTTTTCAATTACAGAAAAATAAAAGGCTAAAAAGATGCTTACTATTTATGAACTTCAATAAATTTTTTTCTAATTAAGGAAATATAATCAGTAAGATACGATGGAGGCAAAACCTCTTGAATGCTTGCATAAAAGAATAATGGTCAAACTAAATTTATGTTTATACATATTTACAAAAAAACATTAGTAACCGAATGTTGTAACTTGAAGACAAATACACACAGACAAAGAACATTGTAATAAGCATTTTTCAATTACAGAAAAATAAAAGGCTAAAAAGATGCTTATTACCTATGAACATCAACAACTTTCCCTTCCAAATAAGGTAACATATTCATCAGTGAGCTACAATGGAGGCAAACCCCCTTGAATGCTTGCATAAAAGAAGAATTGTCAAACTAAATAAATGTTGAAGGTTGTTATCATCAGCCCCCCTAAAAGCAACCCAATGCAGGGCCCCATTGACAAATGCCTGTGGCTCACAACGACTCAAAGCACATATGGGAGCCAAACTAGCACTAAGCATTCTCCATTCACCAGTGGAGAGTGAGTAAATCTCAAACTCGGGTTGAGAATTTTCAAGGTCAAGACCATCTAGTAAGGTCACAACTCTCACCACTTTATAGTCATTAGTTTTGGGATCAAATCCAAACCCAATAGTCACGTTGAAGCCACCATGTGTGGCGTAGGTGACAATGGGAAGAGGAAGTTCAACTAACTTTCTAACACAAGGGTTCCAAAGACATAATCTGCTAGTGTAAGATAGTTTATCATCGGAAAGGCAAAGCAGGCCATTACAAGAACCCACCACACAGTATATTTCACGAGGTGACTTAAGGAATTGAACATGGAAAGGGTAATCAAACCTGGATTGTTGGGTGAAATTGAGGTCATCTTTGTTATGCAATGATTAGGACTCTTTTTGAGTCTGTGAGTAGAGGCTGAAGAGTTGGGTGAAATCAGGGTCATCTTCGTTATGCAATGAGTAAGACTCTTTGCGAGTCTGAGTAGAGGCTAAAGAGGAGGAGGTTTTTGTTGTGGGAGTGGTGAAATTAGTAAGCCTAGTTCTATCCAATTCAAAAATGGCTTTAACGGAAAATGGATCCAACTCTATGTGATGAACAAAAATTAATTGCAGTGAGATACATATAAACACAGTTGCAATAATGTGAGCATGTAACCATACATCTAATTACATATCAGCTTGGCTTCTTCCAAAACCAAGGAGGCACTCTGATCGGCGCACGTATACAGAAACACCAAGCACTACATAAGCTAAAAGATTATGACAACAAGCCACGACTGAAGGGACTCACTACTATTCTCATGTTTTGCAGATAATTTTTCAGGTTACCATGAACTAGTTAGCATCAAAAATGTTTTGACACATGAATAAGACAACATGTATGGGAGCCAATGGTCACCAACAAGTCTGGTCAATGACACGTACATTAGCACCATGGATTTCCAAGTTTGTGTTTCTCATAATCATTAGCTATGAACATATCATCGAATCAAGAAGATGATAGATTAAAAAGAAAAAAAAGGAGTTAGAAGATGATTTTAGCAACAATCAAGAAAGGGTATATACAAATCAAAAACAAGTTTAATCTACCATACCGCAATGCAGCAAAGTTCCCCAGACAGCCTTAGCATCAGTCTAAGAAAGAATATCAGTATGATCTATCCAACAATAAAGAAAGAGTATATACAAATCAAAACAAGTTTAGTCAACAATAACGTAACTCAGCAAAGTTCAACAGACAGCATTAGCTGATGTCTAAGCAAGAATATCAATACGATCTATCCAATGATCAAGAGTTATTGAAGTTCTTCTACCTGAGTCGTCACATTCTCATTCCATAAATCGTTTACCAAAGTTAATTTCCATCATAAATTCTATTGTGAATAACGTCTTTAAGGAAATATCTAGCTGTCAAGAATTTGCATCATAGCATAAAAGCTTGTCTACAGGTATTTAACCACAAAATAATCACAAAATCCCATTCTGGAACAGTTAATAGTGTTGTGCTTGTGTCTTTGAACAATCACCTTGTTATTTGTATAATAAACATGAATAAAGTCTGCCACCACATAACCATATTTTGTAAGCCTGCTTTTAGTTCCCCTAGAAAAACCTTTTGTCCCCAGTTGAATAGCTATATTTCAACCACCCCCCCCCCCCCCCCCCTCTCCCCCCCCAAAAAAAACCAACAGAGTGTGCCAGCTCAGATCTCAAGCAGAACTTCTAAAGAATTAAGTCCATTTTAAAGTGGAACTCCCACCTCAATCCCAGCTAGCCCATCTTTCCAATCCTAGCTAGTCTTTCTTTCATCAAGCGTCTGATCGAGCTACGTAGTCCAACAAGAGTAACATGAAGGCCCAAGGCCAATCTGTGAAACTAGTCTGTAAACTTAGTCTTTATTTTACTAGTCTTGCAGTGGAAACTGACAATTCAAGGTAATTTGTGCATATGAATTGTAAATAAAATGTTTCAATCAGAGAATTAAGGATGGAACAGCCCAAGCAAAAGGAAATGGAATTAAGAATCAATTTCAAAAGGGGTCAAATCAAATTAACAAAAATAATAGTTGTTACTGCTGCATAGCACTTCCCAAACCGTAAGTCTTGAAACTCTTTGCTTTATTTAATAATTATCTACTATTGTCATTCTTATTTGTCCACATTTTCAATTGCTGCTGTCCTTTGCCTTTGCCTTTGCTTTTTTTTTTTGTATGCTATAAAGAATGTATGAATATATATTGCCACTCAAGCAAGGGGGTAATTCAAATTCAGTGATTATAAATGTATGCCTCTTCTGGCAAGCAAACAAATAAACATATATAGATGCAAAAGAAAAATGTGTATAAATACAGCAACACACAAGAAAAGAATTACACCATTTGCACTCACTTCTTGTAGGAGGTTTCCCCATGCAATTACATAGAATTATCCATGGAGAGTAAACAGCATCATTGTGAGATGTCCAAGCCGTACATGATATCTTGTTGCATGCTCAAAAGGGATATCTATAAGGCAAAGAAGAACTGATCCCCTTGCCCCCGGAAGAAACGAAAATGCCAAGCAGTATAGTGAAGTCCAGTCGAACCAAAGCAAAGTCCCAGAAATTCCAAAAGGAAACAACTGAAAATTTCAAATAAACAAGGACTCTCAGCCAATAAAACCAAACTTCAGGTACTGAAAAAAAAAAAGCGCACACACACAAAACATTGAACCTACTCTGTTTTAAATTCAAACATTACTGATGATATAATGCTAAGTATCTGGGTGGTATATGCATACACAGCCCGGATAACATACACAACAAAGAGGAAGATCCCAATAAGCTTGGTAGCAGAAACATCCCCAAATGGGCCATCCACAATAACAGGGAAAGTCCAGAAGAAAAACATCGGTTTTGTTGAGGCCTTCCTCCTTCAAAGAAAGAAAGTTTCTAAATTACAAAACAAGCTGTCCATTTAATTAAAGGTTAAGCTCAACATAAAAATGGAAGACAAAGATTCAATTCACTGGTTAGCAAAGAAAAAAGAAACATAAAAACTCTGTCTACTATACAAAATACATACTCTTGGAGCTCCTCTTCCCTAAAGATGATGAGATAAGCTATGGAAAGGAATGCTAGAACAAGAACTGGCCACTGAAAACCATGAATATGATTCCTGCAGTTTTTGCAACACCAGTGGCCACCAAGCAGATAAGAATCATGTAGGGGAAAAGGGAGGAGGAGGGAGGGGGGGGGGGGGGGGGGGGGGGGGGAACGAGTTAATATAAGCACCAACATGTAATCCCAAAAACAATTCCACTTGTTAGGACATATGTGTGTTCACTTGTTAAGAACATATGTCACTTATTTATGTAAATTGGCTAATCATTTTGATAAAACGCACTCTACTTGTAATTGGGTAGTTCTAGGTGTTTTTAATACTTCAAGAAACAAGGTTTCAAGATCAAGTGTTGAAGTCATCAAGTCTGTCCAAGAAAAAGCAAGCTGAAGTGCAAGTTTATTAATTCTTGACACCTTCTCGATAACTACCTCGACACCTGCTATCTGTCGAGAATTACAAAATCAGTTTTTCTGATTTGATTTTCTTGGAATCCGTGAATATGCTTTTGGGCCTTCTTTTCTTCTAATCCTAAACATATAAAAGGATTGTTTTAAGAGCCGGCAAACAGTACACAAGTTGCAAAAGCATTGAGCAATCTTTGTTCAAGCAAATTGTGATCAAAAGACGAAGTTCTTAACCTAGTTCATCTTCTCTCAAGAAGTTGCTGTGTATTTGCACCATAGGGTTTTGTAACCAAGCATCTTCCTGATCTTCATTGTGTATAATGAACTGAAGAACTTTGTAGCCAACCTCTCTTTCTTAGTTGGTGTTTGAAGTCGCGTACTGAGATCCGCGCATTGGTTAGTCACGTACTTGGGAGCCGTGCATCAAAGGTGGAAATTGTCACTACAGATCAAGTCCAATTGGATATTGGGGTAAGGGTTAAACTGTAGGTTGGTAAGGTACTTGGGATTTCTTTACTTGTAACCGCTTGATTTGATAATAGTGGAGTTTCGGGAGTGGTGATCTGAAAATCACCCGGTGGGGTTTTTGCCGTTAGGGTTTTCCCCATTCTTAAACAAATCACCGTGTCATTTATTTTCCGCTGCATATTTAGTTGTTTGGTGATTTGTTTGTGCTTCCACGTATTTGCATGTTAAATTGATTAATTAATAACTTTGCTAATTAATTAATTGATTTTATCACAAGGGGTCATTCAATTTGTGGCCTATCACCACTGATTAACTGAGAACATTTCTCAAAAACTTCATTCACAAACTGTGCTGGGAAAAGCAAAATTAGAGCAACCCATGCAAGGAAAATAACCCATATTATAAATTTGAGAGTCCACTTGGCCCATGACACAAAGAGAGGTGTTTTCTTCACGCTATCAGCACCTCTCCTTAAAAGAAGAGGCTTTTCAACAGAGTTTTCATCCACCAGAAAATTCTCTCTTTTCTTTTTCCAATATCTTCAGGTAAACTCAATTTCCCAGAAATCCAAACGGGCAAAAGCCACATATAAACATAAACAGTAGGAAAGAAGTCAACTTGTGTGGACCCCATTAGAGCATATGAACCAACCAGGCATATTTGAGAAATGACAATCTTGTCAATTGTGTAAAACACACATGCTGAAATTTGAACCACTATCACTTTTGTTAATGTCAACTGAAACAATTTATTTCCCTCCAACCAAAAACATCACAGATGAAGAGAAAACATAACATAATGGTGATAATAAAGAGACAAAAACCGTTCAGATAATTATATTGGTGTTACTCACAAGGAGACAACTACTTCAGAGGTTGTAGTTACCGTGACCGAGCATAAGAGGACAATTGGAGTGGTATCTCAATTCACAGTATGTCCATCAACCATTCCCTCACCATTACTACAATTGAAATGATGTCAAGGACAAACCAATATTTACCAATCCCTCTCCCATCACCAATCACAGAATATAATGTAAAAAAAAAAATAAAAATAAAAAACCTCCATATACCGACACAATAAATTGAATTGTGTTACAGGAACAGGGCTGTCTGGATCGGTTAAAAGGAACATATATACACATACAAATGTTACAACCAAGGTAAAATGAATAGGCTTAATCCCATTCGCAGGTCCAATAAGGAGTGTAAATACATGTAATTTTTCAAGTACCTAATTAGTAATTAAAGAGTTACAGGCTGGAGCATTCCTTTTGAGCATTGACGCTAATAAGTTATATTCACTCACTTCCTTCTTACTAAACTAAGAAACCAGAGAATTTCAAAAAAAAAAAAATATTAAGAAACAAGCTGCCTTGTGAGAAAAAAGAAGGAAAAAAAAGAATGAAGTCTCAATTAAAATGCCTTTATTTACAAGTAATTGACTTAATATCTGTACAAATACCAAAAGAAACATAATACAAAAGGTGGAAGCATATTGCTGGCAAGAATGTTTTTTTGGGCTTAGGACAGGTGAGGGATTTGGTTTACGTACACACACAACGCATCAACATATGATTTAATGCATTAGAATAATAAATCTTGCCATACGGAATATGTTATCATGCAGAAATCCTTAGATTTATGGAGCCATACGCTTAGGTTAATGACAATACAAAGTCCTATGTCATGACTCATGAGTTTCTCACATAAAATAGCATTTTATGTATCATTCATTAAAATTCCGATATGTCTTTTCAAATTTGCATCACATAAAATCATGAACAAAACCAAAAATAAAATCTAGCATATTTTAACATGTATTCTAGCATATTATTAACACAAAGGGTAAAATAAAGCCATTCCAAAAGCCCACGCTCCTAGGCTTGCCACTAAATGTTTAAAAACATCAAATTTAGTTTTTAGTTACCAATATTATTTTTACAAAGACTAGAATTCACACATTCGAACTCACTAAGTTGTGGGCCACTTCCCTATTTCTTAGGAATTGTATTGATGTATAGTCCCAAAAAAAAAAAAAAAATCCCTCTAAATCTCTAGTCTGCCTTTCATGTGCATAGAATATGGTCTTCAACTCAATTTTTTGACTTAGGTCTGGATGATCGGTCACCAATTCCATCTGGTTTTATCTCTTAAACTTGTTATCAATTTAGGAAATCAAAGATAAAATTCACATTTTATGTATAACACACTATCAGAAAAATAAAACTGAAGAACATATGCAAATATTTAAAATGTATCCCTACAAAACCCTTATTAGGCGGTAATATCTAATATGCAATTGTCCTCCACCCCCCACCCCCCCTTCTCTCTCCTTTTAACTTCTTATCAATTGAAACCTTTAGACCCATTACACAGGTGTAATGGGTATCTAGTTGACCAAGCAAGAAGACATGTAACACAACTGAGCAGTGTATCCTTGCATCCTCATCACAATGCAAGCATTGAAAATAAATTAAATGCTTAACAATTTGTGCAAATACACTAAAACTAAACTGCAAATCATTGAAAAATACTAATATAACAATGGTATAGCCACAAAAGGAGTTTAACATAGAACAACTACAATCCATTTTGACATAATAAGTTAATTCAATACCAAGAAACTATACACCATCAAAGAGCTTTGTTGAATCTTTTCTTTTGCTGAGTTAATGTTTGTTACTCATTTAGAGCTCATCACTAACCATGATTGCATGAGGTCCTGCAAGAATTTAAGAACTATAAGTGCATTCTTTTATAAGTAATAAATGATTATATGAGAGAAAATTTGAAATAAGGACAGTCAATTTTAAATATACATACTATGCACTAAATTATCATCTCAATATGATTGAGAGTGACCACAACCTTAATAAGATATTTATCCTGAAGATAAAGACATTTATTCAATCAATAAGCAATGAGATCAATGTCAAGTATATATAAAGAACAAAATGAAAAACCACACAAGAATAAACATGAAATGCATCTTACAGATTTTCCATTTTCCCTCAGTATGTAACTACACCATTGGCAACTTTGTCGAGCAAAACTAGACTCTCAACATAAGAACCAACAAAAGTATTATGAAATCTCTTTTGGCTATCTGGATTCCACAAGACGAGCCCTCTTATAGCATTTTCCAATACAACCTCACCATTCCTCCTAAAGCCAACTAGGCATGGTTGGAGCATTTCCAGACTTGGACATTGATATGGAAATTTTGTCCACGAAGATGCAACACCATACTCTTTCATCACCCATATATTGAACGGAGTCCTTATCCCTTCTTCAAGCACGGCAATGCAACACCATTCTCCATTCATTAGTGTGAGTAGACCTCGACCACGGGTCGAGAACCCAGTAAGCTGACAAACCTGACTACTTTATAATCATTAGTTTTGGGATCAAATCCAAACCCGAAAACAGAGTGTGTATCGCAGGTGAGATTGGAAGAAGGAAGTTGGAGAAACTTTCTCACACAAGGGTTCTAGAGAAATAATTGGGCTAAATCATCGGAAAGGTAGAGTAGGCCGTCACAAGCACCGACCACAATGTATGGAATATGGAGAGGGTAATCAAGTTGGCATGTTGGGTGAAATCGGGGTCATCATCATTAAGCAATGCCTAGGACTCTTTGTGAGTCTAGCTGAAGAGGAGGAGGTTTTTGTTGTGGGATTGGTGGAGATGGGTGGAAATGAAAGTTGAGTTTTGGATTTGGGATTTCCATGTTTTTGAAACTGGAGAGGCCGAAAATCGTCAGTGAGCTACATGGTTCCTACGTACTCTTGAACGAGACCTGCGCAACAAAAAAGAAGAAAAAACCCTACAGAGAGTACTGGTGTGATACTGGCCAAATATCTTCTGAAAGTTAAGTTAGAGAACTTTCACAACTCTAGAGTGCTAGAGCTGGGTGAATTATGCGTACCTTGATTTTTGAAGGTTTTTGGGTTTAGTAGTGTATGACCGACTTTGGTTTCTTGGCGAAGAAGGCGTTTCCTTGTAGGGAAGATCCTCACAAATACACGTATTATGTGGGATCTTTTCCATATAGAGATTTTGTTGACTAGGGTTAATCGTCGAGAGTCTGTCCTCCTTAGACATGTCTCGTCGCCTTCTTACTTCACTTTGATCATCCATTACCCCAGTACCGTCGCCCATGGCAGGTTCTGTTGAACAAATCCGTCTACTTTAATTTTATCCTCTTCAGAAACAGAGGTGTAGATAATTATGGATTTGATAGGTAAGCGTATAAAAATAGAGAGATGACAAATAGGAAACGAAGGCTGTGTATACAGACGAAGCTTGTGGTCTTGTGAACTGTGAAGTGTGTAGAGGAAATAATAATTTGGGTTTTGAAGACGAATTCTTTAAGATTTTTTTTTTTCTTGGGAAAAATTTCATTTCAAATTCAATAATTTAGAATTTCGTGAAGTTCATTCTTAAATTTCTTTGATCTATTTTCAATCTTGAGACGTTTTGAAAAATCATTAGATTGGGTACTAAATTTGCTAAATTAAAAGTCGGTTTAAGTATATTTTAAAAGAAATGTCACGTTCACAATATTTTCACAACAAATCACATGTGGTAAGTTGTTATAGGTTCAAATTTGAATTCACAACTTAAATTATTTTTTGACTCACTTATAACGACCAATAATATCCTACCACTTAGGATTTTTGTTATGAAAATGTTATAAACATAACATTTATCATATTTTAAACTTTGATTTATTTTCAATTTTGAGAGGTTTTAAAAAATCATTAGATTGATTATTTTGGTAGTTTGGGACTTCGTTTTGATAAAATTTGAAATTATAATCATTGATTATTGTACCAATTTCAAGTGGGTAAAATGATATTTTTCATATAATAGGTAGGGAAATCTGAGCTTAACAAAATGTGAGTAAAGTATAACTAACCCATAACTTTTTCAAACAAAAATTATATAATTTTTTAATTTTAAAAAAAGAAAAGAAATTTTAGACATCAAAATAAAGAATAGAAAGTTCCTTTTATATTGTTGAGGACATAGCAAATTTTTACAACGAGCCCGCTTATAATTGATTTAGCAAGAGGCACAACCCTGCTGATCCTTTAACAGCATAAACTTAAAAAATCAGAATGAACCGAGTGTAAGTGTCCTCTTTCGTCTCCTAGCAATTATAGTAGATTAGATCCATTACACTTCCAAAGCAATTCAGCCAATTTTTAGTAGACATCAAATGAAAATAAGTTTCTTGTCACGAACAAAACTTGTACATCTACCACAATGAAAAATCCAAGCCAAAATTGCAAATAGAGAGTGACATAAAACTTGCACAGTCAGAGTTGCCCTCATTAGTAGGATCATAAAATCAGCAAATTTAAGTACTATATTCTTTCTAACTACATACGAGATTTCAGCTACAAACAAAAAGTACAAAATACAAACATAAATTGCAGTATTTTACTAATTTATCAGTGTGGCACATAAACAACTGCAATGTATTGAATAGTAATTACTCAATTCTAACATGCAAACAGATGACGTAAAATTTACTTGGAAGCTCATTTTTGGAAAACTATCATTTACATTTAGTCTATCATTTAGTCTTCCATCATGTATTGTGCTCCTTTAAGGTCATTGATCACCTATTATGTAGAGTCAGAACATTCAAGGGCAAGTAAAGAATTTACAAAGTCAAAGCTACATTGCTTGATAACAGCTGAAAGTTGTTTCACTTAAACAACGTTGCTAAAAATCTTTTACCAAACGGGCTCAAAAGTTCTTTCAAAATTGTACGACAGGAAGCTCCTCTTTTCTAGACATCCCACAAAAGATATTTGCTTCTCTTAACGTTAAGAAGTCACTAAGATCCTCCCCTGCACAATCATAGGCAACTATAAGCAAAATGGACTACGAAAATATCAGTGCATAACTAAGCACATACATAATATTAGGTATATAAACACATTAATACAATAAACCATTTTACTTACAAATAATATTTCTTAACAAAATCAAAACATATAAATAGTACGAATTCGGTTGTCATAAAAAATAAATAGCTGCTGTACTTGTTCTCAACAAATTTACCTTATTCAAATTAGCATATAGCAAAACAACTAATTGAATTTAAGTATCAACTATTTACATTGGGAAACTGTCACACCCCAAACCCCAAAGGGTCCAAGGCATGATAAAGACGTCTCAAGTACTTGTAAATTTTTGTTCCTTTTTTATGATTCAATCCACATAATTCATATCAAGTACCAACATCAATAATTATCATAATAATTTCCATTGAATATACTCTCAAAATAAGTCAGAGCTCTAAGCAATAATTACAAGGACCATTGGCCACAAAAGAATAGAGATCTGAATAAGTAATTACATATCATCAGCTTGTCTCATCAGTGGGAATAAATTCACAACCACTATCATGAACAAAAGAATGAGTCAAGCCTATTCTAAGATGTACATCATCGAATATCTCCATTACAAAAGTTCAACCTCCAACAATAGCCAGTCTAACTACTATTAGCCACCAAAAAGCTGTCTCAAACGACTGTTGCCTACTCTGAAAAGTTTATAAAGTAATAGAATGAGACAGAGCCCAGTAAGTAGCATATTTAATGGGGGTGGGGGAAATGCAAATTTCATAACAATGAATATTTTACAAACATGCTGAAATTTTGGGAATTTCCATTTGAATTCTGCAAAATAAATTCCTTTAACATCATGACAAGATGGTAGACATATTGTAATACCAAGCTTCCCAAAGTAACTATGAAACTACATATTATTCATTGTGAGCCATAAAATATCTAATACCATTTCAAATCCAGAAACCTCACCCAAGGCCACATAACAGGGTCGTCACACAGACGGGGTCGTCACACAGACGGGTTGTCACACAGACGGGGTCGTCACACAGACGGGTCGTCACACAGACGGGGTCGTCACACAAACGAGGCCGTCACACAGACGGACGGGATAATCCCCAATATCATGGCACAATGACAAAACCATGTCAAAAGCTTACAAGTTAATGTATTTGAAATACACAGTTCACTTCCAAGTAGTTTCATAAAATATTTCAATAACCAAATAGTCACTATATTCTCAAAGTCCTCTAAACTATTTCTTGTCATAACTATTTTGCGTGAATTTCCCAAACAATACAAGCTAAGACAAAACATCTTTAGAATTTGCAAATAATGCAATAAATTCATAAAATCCATTCCCAAGAATTTTATAAAAGATGCATATCTTTTCCATGCTAACAAATCATGCAATTCCCCATATGCAATAAGAATATGCACTTTCATATATCATCATATATAGTAGGGTCACAACACAATACTCTATAGAAAAACATGGTTCCACCATTAATTTTCCAAAATGTGTTTGACCCAAAAACAAAGTTTATACAACATGATTATTTTCCAAAAATTCTATTAAAAAACTACTTACCTTGCAACTCACAAAAAGTTTAGTTCCAAAACTCCAACGGAGATTAGTTAGAACCTAAACAATACCAAACGAACCTGTCACAATAAGCATAAAGCTTAACATTTTATCTAGCTAAGAATTATAAATCGCTAGATAAGAAATTAATTAGGCAAGCCTAAGTACTTAACCTCACAAATAAAGTATTTCACTTCCAAAGTTTATCAACAATTTCATTTATAAGGCTTAGACTCCAATTTATAATCATATCATCCAAAGCCTTTTCTTTACCATAAGAGATCCCAACACTTTATGAATTTCTTCCTCAACATACATGTCATTTTCAAGAGACCCACAAACAACAACATATATAACCATATCCACCATTACAAACCCCAAATGTAAACCCTCCACTAGCTCCAAATAAACAATAAAAATGAGATTCATCAATTGTTTCATATTAGAAAGTCAAAACCCCCAAATCTTTACTATGGGTAAATCTCAAATTGCTACCATTGTACAAAATCCACCACCATTCACCCAAATAGGTCCACCAAAGCAAAACCCATAAACATTATCACAAGAATATCACTTCTAATGCTCAAAAATCATATGGGTATTATTATTAAGGCTTAGATAAAATAACCTCAAGCAAAAGCATATAAACTCACAAAAAGATTAGAAACTTTACCTCAAATAAAATGATGAAGATGCTTTGGGGTTCCTAAGTATTTTTCCGGTGATCTTGCCGGAAAAATGATGGTGAGATGGTGTGGTTTAGAGTGGAGGCCGGCGGGTGAGTGTGGAAGTGAGTGTGTGTGCATTTAACTAAAGAGAAAAGAAAGAAAATGAAAGAAAGAAAAGAGAGAGCCGGCCAAAAGAGAGAAGAGAGGTGGGTGAAAATGAGTGCGGTTAGGTGGGGGGAGGGGGCACGTGGGAGCTCCACAAAAAATCTAATCTTCCTTTTTTTTTTTTTTTTTTTTTTTTAGCCTGGGGCGTCACAGAAACAAACTAGGAGTCTAGGACCTGCCCTTGAAGATGACCTTTTGGCAGCCTAAAAGCATGGAGGAATAGAATTTGGTAAGAATTAATACATGTTTTTGAAAATTGGGATGATGGTACTTCTCCCTCCTCCAGTACGCTTTTTCAAATTCAATAATCAAAACATGAGCTGCATTCATATCACATCCGGATCTTCCACAACAAACTTCATCATCATCATCATCTCCAAATCGTTCTAAATGAAACCTGTGTTCATTGGCTACCAATATTTACTTGGATTCATCAAAGGACGTCTCATAAAATGTGTAATAATGGATTCACCAACCCATCATCCTTAGAGATCATATGCACTGACAAGATATGAGCAGTTTCGTGCAAACCATATATCAACACCATTTTAATCTCAAAACTGAAAGCACTTTTCCTGTGCCCTTGAAGGCTCATAAAAAATATAAACTAGAAAATAAAAGCTTTCTAGTTAAACTCCTATAATTGTTCCATGTGACCGCCATATTAATTAACAAGACATTGCTCATAAATAAGCAGTCCAACCTTTCAGCAAAATGAAACAATATAAAAGCAAATTGATGCCCAGTAACTGTACTTGCCAATAATCCTTTCTACCCAAAATTTTTTAGCATGTAAGCACATTTTATGCACAAAAAAAAAGGTGGAGACATAAAGGAAAATACATAGTACGAAAAATAAGAGAACATTAGGATAAAACATGAAAGTGAATCATATACCAAAAAAATAATAATAATAACCTTTAAAAGTCCTAACCGATGCTCTAATTCTAATATTTCATCTGACTACTCCATATACCACACACACAAGATTGTATTTAACCATAATAGTTGGTCATCAAATCAGATCAAACAACCAATTGCAGATCAACACCAAACCAAAGGCACCGTATCAAACACACTAGGAGTTTCAAGTTCTATTTGAGACACAAGTGGCAAATACACATGTTTGAGCAACCAAAACACAAGCTTAGGCAGACCAACATTCTAGTCCAAGCCAACCCCAAAAACAATTTAACTAAAAAGATTAAATTCTCCAAAAGTTCAGAAACAAATTAAAAATTGATACAGAAAGATTACAAATACTTAACATTTGGTGAAATCTTGAGAGAGGGGGGGGAGGGGGGGGGGGGGGGAGATAAGGGTGCAACTTGTTGTAAAAAATGTGAAAAGCACCTCTACATATGAATGATGTGGATATGCATTCAGAAAGCTAAATAATGGCCTAAAGAGGCTGGCTGATGCAAGAAGCACCACCTCTTTATTTCAAAATTTATAAAGAGGTGTTAGGAATAGTTCGATGCATTGCATTTTGAATAAAAATTTTCTGATCAACAATTTTCTCAACTTGGTGGTGATTTCAAGCACCATTAGGTGGTAAAACTGGTAAAACCCAAGGTTTTTCCTTTCTGTTTATTATTTTTTACTTTCCTTCACTACGTTCTGCATTCTTAACTTTACATATTAATGCTTCATATTATTATCAAAAGTGATAGAAGACAGCCCTTAACCTCCTTATTGAGCAATCCAGTTCTACCAGAAAGGTCACGGTGCCAAAATTTTCAAAACACCATCTTGCAATATCATTAGTACCTTGAACAAAAGTAATGCAATCATCACATACAATATATGAGAAATAGGATCCAGACTTCTTGCATTCATTACCCCTTTATAATGCCTTGGAACTATCCCTCCAATAAGGCTAGAGACGAGATAATGACGAAAGTGAATCCCCTTAAGCCACATTGAGCGAAAAGAAGTTCAACCCGGGGAACCATTAAATAGAATCTGATAAGAAACTTCACAGATGCATTTCATAATCAAGTTGATCTAATGAGGACTAAAATTCAAATTTTCAACCATATCCAAAATGAAGTCCCAGCTAAGTCCATCATAAACTTTATTCATATTGTTAGGTTCTAAGTACTTAGGAACTAATGTATTAGAACTCTAATTTGTATTGTTGGCAAACCATGATCAAAATAGGTTTTTAGTCTTGTATAGACTTGCTCAAAGTGTATGCGTTTTATGTAAAGTTGGAATCGAGTTGCTGCAAAAATTATAGTATGATTCTACCTAGCTCGATCGATCGAGAATTAGACTCGATTGATCGAAATTCAGGCAGAACGTTTTTCTGCAGAATTTTCCAATTCAGCCTTAAGCCCATATGACGTGTAGGGTTTTATGTTTTGCCCTAAGTATAAAAGGGAAAACCCTAACCACGTTTTGGGTTGCTCCTTTTGTTGTGTGTGTGAATCTTTTGTGAGATCTAGAGGTATTTGCCTTCACACATACTTAGGATTATCAAGAAGGAGAATTTGATTCAAGAACTTGATGATCATTCAGTTGCTGAAATAAAGAGCTTAAAGATATACAAGCAGGAGTGCTTGTGCTTGCTGGGAATTCAAGAAAGAAGTAATCTGTGGACTCGGAGCTGTCACGTGGTCGTGGTAGTAAGTTTCCTACTTGAGGTAGCAATAGGATGTTAGTGATCTAAGTCGCTATTGTATAAACTTCTATTATTTCATAGTGGATTCAGTTTTACCTTGAGGATAGCTAGGTTAAATCCTTCCCAGGTTTTTACCGGTTTGGTTTCTTGGGTTATCATATTGTTGTATTCTTTATTTTCCACACTTTACAATAATATGATGTGTTTATGTTATCCTAGATCTGAAATTTAACTAAGTAATCAACTTGGCTAATTAACTAGGTTAATCTGTTGTGTTTGCTGGGGTCTAAAAACGTACACATATCAACTTTAAAGTCTACAGACCAAGTTTTCGCCCTCCTCGTCTATCTAATTTTTAGATTATCAGAAATCAATCTCCCTATAACAAAACCACAGCTAGCAACAGAAACTAGGTAACATTCCCCACAGGTTATACAGGCATGAGCTTGGAGATCTTGACTGAATGCTAACTTTTCAATTGAAGCTAAAAGAATGTCTATGGGAATTCTTGAAATCGCCCATTGCATACCATCTTATGCAGTCATTGGAAGAATATAGTGTGAATAAGAGTAATGACATTGTGAATAGAAAGTCTTAATCTTCACTGCAAAGTTTGGTCTCCATAGAGAGAGTGAGTTATAAAAAGTAGTAATTAAGATGCAGATTGGAAGTGATAGCACATACAAACATGCCAAAAGATTCACACATTCACAAATCCTACTTCGACTTCCAAATTTCATACTAATGTAAACAAAGTATTTATGAGGAAAAGAAAAAAGAAAGAAAACTCTGACAACGAAATGAAGGACAGAAAGTCCCTTTATATTGTTGATGACATATTCATACATTTCCAACTAGCTACTCAAATGATTTAGCAAGAGGCACAACTCCACCGATGCTTTATTCTTTTTGATAACCTAGGGAACATTTCTAAAGAAGAGTCCTTTGGGCTTCCTTATAGCCAGTAAAACCTATGGGCAACTGACCTCACCCACCAGAACTAGTTGTTGGGTAAACCATAGTAGCTTTAAGTTGATGTCTTCTATTTACATAGTTTTTCTCTTTATTGTTTTCACTAGTGTTAGCCTTTGGCTTCTACTTCACGCAATTGTGAAATTTTTCTTTTCCTAATAAGTAAGTAGAATTTCTTTATTGAAGTAAAACACTTTATGTTCATATGATGAACAAAAAGGGTCAAAAAAATTTACACAGTCAAACAATTGTGTAATGGAAAATACTAACTCAACAACAAAAGATTAAGAGAGAGAAAAGAAAAACAATGGTATGAAATGAAGTCAACAAAACAATACACCTAGACATAACTACTTCATTGGGAGTAAAAACAATGATGCCAATCATGCTAAGGAAGGAAAGATAACAAAATAGATTTGGGAGGTATGAACAGGTCATTTTCAGTTCTTATTTCTTAATCACCCAAAGCAAGCAATACCAGCTCGAGACCTGCTTTCTCATTGATTTTCAGTAAGAAGATAGGCATTTAAGGCAATAGAAAAATTAAAATGTACAAGCAAAATCTTTAGATTAAATAGATTACATTTGACAGAATGAGAAACTTTTTGAATAAATAATGCAAGGAGAACATGAAAAAACATTTAAACAAAATATTACATTATAAGTGGTCGCCATAAAATTTTCAATAAAGAAACAATTGAGTACATCTATCTATACTTTGTAGATTATAAGTGACAGGAAACACGAACTTGGCTTGATAAATAAGCTTGCTCAAAGTTGATTAGCAACGCTGACCACTTCCTTTTTTAAGTAATAAAATATTACATTAAACAAAATTTGAATTGAGGACAAACAATTTTAAGTATATATGCTATCGACTAGACTATCACCTCAATATAACCGACAATGACCACAACCTTGATAAGCTATTTATTGTAAAGATAAAGCCACTTGACTAAGGTAATGAATCAACAATAATTAGAATTTATAAAACAGTGTCATATTCATATCTAAATAATCAATATATATATATATATATAAAACCGAAACCTCTAAAGCTCTCACGGTTTTCCACGTCAGCATTTAATTTTTTTTTTCCAGTCTTATGCGACTCACTCTTTCTAACCTATACGCATTCTTAAAACCTAAAACCCTAACCTTTGAGCTCTCTCTCTGCTTTCTCTCTTTATTCCTCAAACCAATTTTTTTTTAAAAATTACACGAAGAAGAGAGCTTCTCTTCAGTTTTGGGGCTACGTATGGGTTAAGGACTTTGGAAATTAATATGGTATTCCAAATAAATAGCTTTGTGTTGCTTCCTATTTCAAACACGGCAGTAAAAGTTATTCATCGCAGAGTTCCATGAATAACTACTAAGACCTTCAACATATTTCTTCAATATATGCTGATTCTTGCCAGAATTGTAACAGGTTAGTGCAGTACTGAATTTATCAAATACACGTTTATGATTGATAAAAAAAAAAAATCAGAGTTATAGCTTTTGAATTATCGTGATAATTGGAAATTAATATGGTATTCCAAATAAATAGCTTTGTGTTGCTTTGATTCCAAACACAGCAGTAAAAGTTATTCATAGTAGAGTTCAATGATAGCTATGAGCAACAAACTAAGACCTTCAACATATTTCTTCAATATATGCAGATTCTTGAAAGGATTGTAACAGGTTAGTGCAGTACTGAATTTATCAAATACACGTTTATGATTGATATAAAAATCAGAGTTATAGCTGTTGAATTATCGTGATAACGAGCTCTAATTGAAAAACTTTTAAACTTCCAAACACATAGCAAATCACAGTCATAAAGTGTTTTAAAGTTACACTTGTAACTATACGATTTCACATCAGATCTGAAATTTTCAATTGATTTGAATCCAGTTTTTGTTTTTTTTCATTAAAAAATATACAGATTGCATCAAATGGTTGAATTAGAACTTTATTTTAGAAAATTAAGGTTTGTTTTCTTCTTCTTCTTCTTCTTCTATTTCTTATTTTTTGAGATTTTCGATCACAATTGCATAAAGTTAATTTTTTTTTTTTCATTATTAAACCTAGGGTTCGATTCGATTAATTAGCAATTGATTAAAATAATTTAGATTTTCTCTTCTCTCACAGTCTCTCTCTTTTCTCCTCCGATATTTTCTCTAAACAAAAAGAATGTTGAGTACTTCGACTTTTTTTTTTTTTTTGGTGTGTGTGTGTGTGTTCGGATCTGTAAAACTATTTGTTGAATTGAGTAAAATATCTATGGATTTTCAGTGGACTAGAAATTTAACTAGGTTTTTGTAAATTTTGTTCAGTTACTCAACTGCTTGATTCTGATTTGATCATTTTTTTGTTGTTGAATTTTTTCAATGAATCGTTTAGTCTTCACTACTCATTTGATTTGTTGAGTTGATTTTGCTTTTGAGTCCGTTTGATCTGTATGTATAATTGTGTTCTGATTGTTGCGTACATACTACGTATGTATTTAAGCTTGGCTAAAATTAATGCTATGTGTTTCATATTGTTCTGTCAGTTTTGTATTCTGTGACTAGGTTTCTGTGTTTGTGTGGTTGGCTTCAATGTTTTGCTTAACGAAATGATTTGGGATATGAAATTTTCTAAGTTCTTTTTTTAGTTTTTAACTGCCTTGATTTAAAGCTTTGAGAACTTCTGATTTGTTCACTTGATTGCGGTTTACTTTTATGCCAAAATGAGTTGTGCTTAGAAAAGATGTATTTTCTTTTGGGGAAAACAGAGATTCTAAGGTAAAGTTCACATCGTTTGTAAATATTTGTAAGTTGAAATTTTATTTTAGTCTACCACCAAGAGTATTTAAGTTTTTTTTTTTTTTTTTTTTTTTTTTTGGGATGATTGTCCTTGATTTAGGTTTTTTTTTTATGCATGTTGAGGTTGTTCCATTTTGTTAGAAATTACCAGCCAAGAGGCTTTAGGCTTTGCTTGAGGACTTGTGTTTTTATACCATAAAATTATTTCTTTCCCTGCCTTTGTATTGATAAGTAACAGTTGTTAATAAATGTGTGGCCTTTCAAAAAGCCACACATTGCGTTATTCCTTTGTTTAAAGTTCCTTTGTAAAGGCTTAATGGAGTTGCAAGTTATTACTGAGAAAAGATTGTTTACCCACCAATTCATGAACTTTTCTAGGTTTGAAATGTTGGATTGTATTCTCAAAATTTTAATTGAGCATCTGTTTGGGTGTTGAGCAAAAAAAAAATAGTGAAGCAAAAGTAAATGGAAGCACAATCAGTTGTGAAGGGTTTTTTTAGATACGTTGGTGAACTGTAAGTTTTGCTTTGTTAATGTTTAGAGTGTTCACCGTTATGCACATGATGTCTTTTTTTATGCAATAAATCTTTGATTACCTATCCCAAAAAAAAAAAAAAAAAGTGAGTTTTGCTTTGTTAATTTGCCAATTGTGGATTACTTTATAGGTTTTGGTAGATATTTTCTTAGGTAGAGATTTAACAAAGCAATGAACTACAGCTCTGCTATTATTATATATATTTTTTTCTTCTAATAACCATTTTCTTTATGTTCTTACTACTAAGATATGTCTATGCCCTATGGTATTCTATTTGATTTTCGTTGTTTATCTTTTCTGCAGATTATTCAGTCCAACAGATTTGTGGATAAGCATCTCACTTTTTTTTTTTTTTTTTTTTTTTTAGGATAAGCATCTTGCTTTGATTGGTAATTTGGTGTTTTTTTTTTTTTTTTTTTTTTTTTTTTTTTGTTTACAGCATAATTTATATTTTTCACAAATTTGTTATTCCATTGATATTATGAGCTATATTTGTTTCTTTTTTATCTGTCTATGGTATTTGGATCCTGTTTCAATGGGTGGACCCATACCATTGGGTGTGTAAGTATAACAACTTGAATTTTGAGGTGAATATTGTGTGCTTTTTTATCAATATGTTTATTTCTTTTTTGCATTAAAACCTTTTGAGATGGTAGTAGATTCAAAGAATTTATGTGTAATTTCTTCATTATCATTTTTTCCTGTAAAGTTAATTTTTTCTCTCATCATCACCATTATCAATTCATCAATATTTTTTCTCAAAGTTGAGTTTTAAATTTTGTGTGTGTGTGTGTGTGTGTATACCCTGTTTCTCTTTCCTTTTGCTTCCAACAAACACAATGGGTTTTGGTTTCAAGCTAAATATCAAGTGGGGATTTCCAATTCAGTCTCATTCCCTCACCAATCCACCTCCAAGGCTTTCTTCATCTTATGATGAGTTTTTATTGGCTCAAAATATGTAAAGAAAAAAGTTTTTCAATTATGCACATGTAGTGCTTTATATTGAAGCTTATATACATGCCACCTCATAATTTTGAAATCCATATTAGGACCTAACAAAGTATGAATAGTAGAGTGTAGAATTGACTTTGGAAGCTAACCAACTTAAAGCATTTTTAATGGGGTTTGAAATTTAGAGTTTGCTCTGAGAATTGGTTCTAATAGCTTTGATTTTGTAGAGACTAGACATTACTCTTGAAATATGTACTCAGCACTTTATGGAACTGTAATAGGATGATCAATTTGAAGAGCTATGTTATTCAAAATCCAATTTGTTCGACAAATTCACTAGATTTCCTGCTTTGTCTCTTTGTAATACACACACACACACACGATCAATTTGAAGAGCTATGTTATTCAAAATCCAATTTGTTCGACAAATTCACCAGATTTCCTGCTTTGTCTCTTTGTAATACACACACACACACTCTCTCTCTCTCTCTCTCTCTCTCACATGTTTTTATTGGTATAATGGTTGAAAGAATGATATAAGAATTGGTATCCTTTGTGAAAATAGGCCAACCCTAAGTGTTTGACAAAATTTCTCAATGAAATTAGAATCAGTGTAGATTAAAGGCTTGGTAAAAAATTACATCTGTTTTGTGAAAGTCCTCTATTTTGGATTGATAAAATTTAGAATATGTTTGGATTGGTTGAAAAAGTCTGGAATTTTTTATTGCTCTCTTTATATGTTATTATACTTTTAAGTTTAGTATTTCAGGTTATTAGTTGCTATAAGTTGATTTTTTTTTTTTTTTTTTTTTGGGTTATCTTTGAATTACAGCAGGTACTATTGGTGAGAATTTGTGTTGCAACTCCCAACTAGAACTGTGAGTTACAATTTTGTTAATAGAGAACTATAAGCATTTCAAATTTTGGTTAAAAGTAATGATTTTTACTGATAAGTTCTCTGGAATTTTGGTTTTCTTTTTAAATGTTGTGCTTTTATTTAAGTAATCATTTTAAAAGACTAAAAATGATGCTGCAACCTATGACTTCACTACATAAAATTATTTTTATTTGAATATATGTAGCGTAAATGGCAAAGCTATGTAATTGCACTCTAATGCTATGCTTTGGATATCACCTAATAATATTAGGTTCTGTCTAAAATTTTCTTATGGAATAGATGTATTGAACACAACTTTTATATGTATGTGGGATTGACCTATGTAAGCTCCACATACATTAGAGCGAAAAGTGAATTTATGTAGTGAGACTGATTTACCATTAATATGAAGTATGTTTTCATTGTTTCAAAATTGAATTTAGATTTTGACCTTGAGCCAAGTATACATACAAAGGTTGCAATCCTTTGCAAATAGATTTCCCATTGTCTTAACGTTGCTTCAATTTTCAACATTATTTTCTATAAAAAAAAAAATAGTTTTTTCTTTCTTTCTTTTTCAATGTCTTTTTTTTTTCTTTTTCTTTCCTTTTTAGCTTTTTCTCGGTGGAAAAATCAGCCTTTCCTTGATTCTTTAAGCCTTTTCTTTTATGTGAAGTTGATTAACTAAATATTTATTTAACTATCCCGTGCATCGCATGGGTTAGCGACTAGTTTATGATATTATCAATACCAAGTATAACTAAAGAACAAAATGAAAACCACCGCACACCCTTGGTGCGATGGTCACTCCACAAGTATAAGTGCTTGTGGGGTATGGGGGGCAAGGGCCGAGGTTCAAGTCTCCAGGAGGGAGCTTCACACACATATACACACATATACACATAGATTAGGCTAGAGTAGAATTTCTATCTTGTATATATATATAAAAAAAAAACAAAACAAAATGAAAAACCATTAAAAAAAATAAACATGGAATGCATCTTACCTATTCTCCTTAGTATGTAACTGCACCGTTGGCGGCCTAGTCAAGCAAAACTAGACTCTCAATGTAAGAATCAATAAAAGTATTGTGATCTCCAATCATCCTAAGATCCTTAAACTCTTTGCTCTTAGGATTCCAAGAGACAAGTTTTCCTTCACTAAATATGAATACAGTATCCCCATTCCTCCTAAAACCTATGAGCCTAGGCATGACCTCTCTGAAATCAACATTAGCAGTAAAAAATGGTAACTTCACATGCATTTGTCAATGAGGCTATTGTGGACACAAGGGGTCTTTTTGGAGTTGCCACCTAGTTTTTGAAATGGTCTAGGAACCATATATTTAGTATCCTTTTTGAGGAAGGACTTTTGACCCTACTATCAGAGTATGGTTCGGAGTTTAGGTACGTTCTTGGGAAGGTGTTAGGCACCCAAGATCACCCAACCCTAAGGTTGGCCTCCCATCATTGTGTCTTACTTTTTAACCTTATTAAAAACATGTTCAACACTTTGTATCCTAACTCACACACACACTAGCATGCATCTAATATACAATCATGGCATCATTATCGCAAAACAAACTATATATCAAACCTAAAGCAAAAGAGAGCCAAACCTAAACCAAATAAGAAACCCTAGCATTCATCTAACATATGAACACCATATCATACATCTCAAGGCAAGGCAACAACCCAAACATGGGAGCACAACAATAAACATCAATGTGGCAGCAAGCAAGTCATATAAAAAACAAGGCATCAACTTTGTACACATATCAAGAGAAGATTAAACAAACAACATGCATGTACATGTGAATGCATAACTTACCTTGCTTACATTGCAGCATCTCAACACCTATGACATTGTGCATGAACATGTGAATGAATGATTGTGGTATTTAAACAAGATATAAACATAAAACCCTAATCTAAACAAATTAAAGATGAGCAAGCATACAAGACAGAGACTCAGGTACATATGAACATATGAAAAGTG
Source organism: Quercus ilex subsp. ballota (assembly GCA_032727855.1). NCBI lineage: Eukaryota > Viridiplantae > Streptophyta > Magnoliopsida > Fagales > Fagaceae > Quercus > Quercus ilex. Next base: position 4,782,678 of record CM064914.1, on the reverse strand, counting down.
TTTAAACAAAGACAAAAAGTGTGAAGTAAGCAAACCAAACAACATAAGAGATCTGAATTAGGGTTTCTAGGCAAGTGCCTATGTACGCAGCCAGAGACCTACGTACGTAGGATTTAACCTATGTATGCATGCTCATGGCAAGCGTGCGTGGACTTGTTCACAAACCCTAACTCAGAAACATGAAACAGAAAACAGAGCGTAAAAGAAAAACCCTAATTCTAACAACCTAACATGCTCAGAACATAAAAAGAACTATAAAACTAACCTAAGCAAACATGTACAAGCATAAATTAAGCAAAAAACAAGATCAAAACCCAAAAAGAAAAGCAAAAAATGAAAAGAAAGGGTTGAAGCTTGATACCTTAAAAAAAAAGTTCCCAAGCTTTGATTTTGACCATTCCCTTTAGTTAAATCTATCACAAGTCATTAAACAAGCAATTAGTAATGTTGAACTAAAAGGATTGGGGCCAGAAAAGGTCTCAATCAAATAAAAATTACTTGAGGGTGTTTTGTAAAAAACTCCATTTTGATTCACTATTTTCTAGTGAATCTTAGGTTTTTACCGTGGGTTTTTTGTGTGTCTTGAAAATGTACCATGTAAGGCTTTATATAGTGAGAAAAATGGGGTTTGGAATGGCTCCCAGACAATATGAGAATCATTCTAAACCTCAACCATTATTGCAGAAAACTTGCATTTTTCATACTTCTGAAACCCTAGTTGCGTACGCAGGAGTGTGCCTGCGTACACATGCTTTGGCTCACATACGTGGGGCGAGGGCCACTTTGGTCTTTTATTTGCAAAAATAGGTTTTTACTCATTTAAAAAGTTATATTTTCTATTTTAACACTTCTTAAGTCAATTTGATATCTGATTGGGCTCTAAACTGGCCTTGAGCCTTAAGAGTTTGAGCATCATTGGGGAACGGGGGCTCGAGTTGTAATGGGTACAAAATGCAGTGTCTACAGCTATCCATTGGGTTGTTTACAGATTCACTAAGACAAATTTCAACCTTTTGTTTTGGTGTTCGATTTGGTTGACGAGGTCTTCTGTGATATACAACTATCCCATTAAACAAAACAAGCTCACCCGTACCTAGCACATTTCACCATTTCAGATTTCACATTTCACAAATCATTTGAGAGACTCTACTAGAGTTTGGAGAAATGGGAAAGGGCAAAAGAAGCCACCCGTGTTAACAGTCTAGATTGCGCTTCTTTCCTTTCGGTGCTAACACCGGCGGCTTCTTCTACCCTTTTCCCATTTCCCCAAATCCTAGTAGAGTCTCTCAAAAGATTTGCGAAATGTGAAATGGTGAAATGGGCTAGGTTCAGATAGGCTTGTTTTGTTTAAATAGGCTAGCTGTAATCAACCCAATGGATAGCCCCATTTAGGGATGGTCATTTATGTTTGCGTGTCAGGTTCATGTCGTGTCAATTTATGAGTATCTGACTATATGGGTCAACACTAACCCAACATGATTATTAAACAGGTCAAGATTCTTCAATCCTAACACAACTCATTTATTAAATGGGTCAGTTGTGTTAACCTGTTTATCAAATTTTATCAAAATGAAAAAAGAAATATTTATGAAAAAGCAAGCAAATAAATATTTTTAATATAAAATTCAGAACTAATGAGTAACTGCGTCACAAATAATCATTCAAAACTAAAGCATATCTCAATATCACAAATAATCAATCACAATATGTCAAAAAAAAATAAACCACAACAACTAATAAGTTTATATACTTAGGGTTTGAAGGGTATATTAGTAAAATGTCATTTAATTAAACAAGCTAAACGGGTCAAAGGGGTTTCATATGTTGAACACTAACCCAACTTGTTTATTAAACGAGTTAGCCCTGTCAACCCAAGTATGAGACAAACCCATTAAGCCTCAACCCATAACCTGCTAATTTTGTGTCATTTCATGTCGAATTCACGGGTCGTGTCTAATTTTTCCACCTTTAGCCCCATTGACAAATGCATTTGGCTTAGGATAACTTAAAGTAGCTATGCGAAACAAACCAGTCCTAATCACTCTCCATTCACCGGCGGACAGTGAATAAACCTCGACCTCGGGTTAAGGATTTGCAAGGTCAAGACTATCTTCTGAAGTCACAAACCTAACCACTCTATAGTCTTTAGTTTTGGGATCAAACCCAAACCCAAGAAACCCAGTGTAGTTTCGGGATCAAACCTAAACCCAAGAAACCCATTATTTTGTTGTTGAATCATGTATTTAGTGAGGAAAACATTCAGCGATGAAATGGTTTCGTCACCAAAAGTATTTAAAAATAAAAAATTGTTGGACCTTTTGGCGATGCGTATACGTGACGAAACCAATTTTGTCACCAAAAAACAAATTTCATCACCAAATCATAGGCGACAAAATAGAGGACTTTTGGTGACGAAAAATTTTGTCAAATACATTTCGTCACCAAATATATATATATATATATATATATATGAGATGGGTTCAAGTTTCTACAAAAGTTACACCATTTTTACACCATAGATCTCTAAGAGATCTAACGGTTCAAAAACCACATCAGCCAACTAAATTAATTTGAGAGAATATTATATTATTTCCTTTTTTTCTTTGTTTCTCTCTCCTAATTAATTCCTCCCTAACCTTGCACAAGTGCCTGTTCTTACCGTATTAAGTTGCTGATTTGCTTTCTCATGGTCTTATTCTTAACGTTCTTAAGTTGCAAATCAGTGAGTTGAAACTGCCATCAATAATATTATACTAAGGACGTGACTCATAATAAGAGAACATAAAATACATAATATTTGTGTGGTGTGAAAAAATTAAGGTTTGAAGCCCCATGTTGAAAGTTTGTGTCTGAGGCAACAACACAAACATGAAAACTTTTACTGTTTCATACTTCAAAGTTTAAAAGAATAAAACTTTCTTTCCAACTTCTTTATTCTTTTGAAAGCTAGTATTTAAAACTTACTGCCTCTCTGGCTTTTGCAATTGAATATTAATAATTGCTTTTGCTAGGAGATTTTGAGTTTATGAATCCGCTAGCGTTTATGAATACAAATTGGAATCTAGTGTTTTTTTTTTTTTTTTAATGAATCCACTAGCGTTTATGAATGATAGGTCATTGTTTTCAAACGCAAATACGACATCGTTTATGGGAAAGGAAATTGAACTGCTGAAATATAGTTTCAGTGGAGAGGATTATAGAAACATAGAGGTAACAGCAACAAAGTCCCTCAAGATTGTTTACAGAAAATTGTACAATTCCTTAGTTTTTTTTTTTTTGCAATAAAATTAACCATTGTTTCTTTTTAAAAAGAAGAAGAAGAAGAAGAAGAAGAAGAAGAAGACGTGGTGGCATGCCCATTTAATGAGGTGTAATTTGGAAAGGAATAAATAAGGAGAGAGAGAGAGAAAAAAAAAAGATGCAATTAATTAGGTATGGATGTAAAAGTAATAAACATTTAATGATGCATTTTTAATCATTAGATCTTTTTGAAATCAATAGTATAAAAAAGGTGTAACTATTATGAAGTTATACCAGATGCAACTTGAACCCATTTATATATATATATATATAGGAAAATTTCAAATTTAGGGGGGGGGGGGGGGGGGGGGCACTCATGTACATGGCTCCACCCCTGTTGGTAGTAGCAGTGGTTTTTGGGATGTGGGTTTTGTGGTACGTGTCTCTCTCTCATTTCTATTCTTTTTTCCTCTAATCTCACCTAACTTTCTCTTTCTTTTTCTATTTTGCTTTGACGAATCTTACCCTTGATGGGTCTTCTTTCTCATGTGCCCTTCCTCTATGTTAATGGCTAGATTTGTGTTTGGCCAATGTTTTGGGGTGGATCTAGTTTGGCTGGGTTAAAGACTAAAGGCCATTGGGTTTTTTGGGGTTTCTTTGTGAAGAAAGAAAAGATTTTTCCTTTTGGCTTTCTTGGCTACCAAGCCATGAATGGAGAAGATTTTTGTGAATTCCTTTTGATTTTCAAGGCTAACCAAAAACAGTTATTAGTAATATATGTAGACAGGGAAAATTCCCGACCTATCACAAGCTGACACGTCACATTACCAAGTCTACAAAATACAGCCAATTACAAAGCACTACATATTGCTGCTAGGTTTTACTATCACTACTCAGAAACCAACAGAAATTTGCCAAGTGTCATGCAAAGGCCAATCACACATCAACACACGTGCAAGCGATGACACAAGCAAACTCGCACGTGTAAGCGATGACATAATCAGTCTAGCACGTGTAAGCAATGATGTAAGCGAACCAATCAAGCTCTGCCACGTGTCACCAATCAAGCTCCGCCACGTGTCACTCATCCACCCCTAAACTCCTATAAATAGAAGCCTTCCTAAGGCATTTGGAGAGAACAGAAGAAATCTGGAGAGAGGGCACCAAGCCATCTGAAGCACCAACAGCATCAGAGAAGATTCAGAAGTCCAGAAGCTCTGCTGGAATCAAGCCCTGAAGCCTTCAGCAACTTCAAGAACTTCAACCCTCAAACACGAAGAACATTCGAAGCAGAATCATCTAAACTACCTGCCCAGATCTCAAAGTTCACTGAAATCAAGCTCAAAAGCCTCCAGAAACCTCAATAAACACAAATCAGTGAAGCTCTACGGATTCAAGCCTCTAAAGCACCGAAGAACTTCCAACACAAACCTTCAAATACAAAGAACATTCAAGAGGAATCATCCAAATCATATTCCTAGATCTTAAAGTTCACTGGAATCAAGCTCAAAAGCCTCCAGAAACCTCACAAACCACAAATCAGTGAAGCTCTATGGATTCAAGCCTCTAAAGCCCCGAAGAACTTCCACCACAAATCTTCAAAGACGAAGAACGCACCAAGAACACGAAGAACGTCCGAAGAACAAAGAATTTCTAACAAGCTCATAGTCAGAGATTCATTGTAATTCTGTTTCAAAGGTCTTCGATCCATTCTTCAGCCAAATTAAAGTATATTTGGTGTTCAAATCAAAATCACATTACCACAACTCCAATAAACAAATCTTTCAAGGAGATTGAATCAGAGGATCACTCTTTTGTAATCACAGAGAATTGTACCACACATTCATCAATACAAAATCGCATTTGTGAAACTATTTTACTTATTTGATTTATTTCAAACTGAGAAATTTAGTCCTCTACAATATATATACACTTTTAATTTTATTTTAAGAAAATAAATCAATTGTGTTGTTGGAAATTCAAAGAAAAATGGGAAAAAGCCAAAGGAATAAGAATACGGGAAGAAGATTTGGAGAAAATGAAAGGCATTTAGCATTGTGTTTGTGGGTTTTAGAGAGAGAGAGAGATATGGTGTTATAATGTCTTTATGTTGGAAAGACCGAGTTGGTCAATTTTAAAATATTTTGGTCTTGGTTGGCATTAGCCCAAATGTAGGTTGGTGAAATTTACCCTAAAATCATTAATGAACCTTTTTTTTAAGAATCTCTTTTTCTATAAACAGTGAGATAAAGCCATACAATTATTAGGCTTTCTAGGGGTCCAACATCTACATTTTTAGCATTTGGAAAAAGAAGATTGGGCAATAGACATTTTTTTTTTTTTTTAATATAAAACAATACGCATAAATTGTGGTTTTCATGTATATAGCTAATTTAAAAAGAAAAAAAAAGTGTGTGAACAATCAAATTATTAAGTAATTGTTTGTATTAATTTATCTCAAAATTCATACCCTTATATAAATACATTAACATATAATAAACAATACTATATTGTATATATATATATATATATATATATATATATATTATAGCATATTATATATTATATTATATAACATTCACTCTCTCAACAACACAATAAAACTTGACAGCCATAGGCACAGTCGCACAAGTTTCATTTTTATTTTTGTAATGAAATCAATAGACAGCTACAAGTTTAAAAGTCAAGAAAGTTAAATTGTTGAAGTAGAGAGAGATACATACCAGTGAACAGCACAAACACAGGAATGTAGTTTAATTTTTTATTTTTTTTTATTTGTAATGATCTAGGGTGATTTGGAATGTATTATCTTTTTTTTTCTTTTTTTTTTTCTTTTTTTAAGAGGACCACGGATTGAGGGATGGGCCATCTAATAGTTTTTTTTTTTTTTTTTTTGGGTTATTATGGACTATTTCAAAATTTGAGGAACTATTAATAAACGTACTAATATACAATAAAATTAATTTTTCAAGACCCGTTTCAAAATTCCTCAAAGGACATGCATTGCACGCTATCCATTTCAGTGGTGGATAAGACTGCTCTTCTAGCCGTGAAACTGATATGTGCTGTACTGACCCAAAATAGTGAATAAAACATGATTATTCAAGAAAACACAATTGGTGTTATCTAACACATTTCTACTTTGAAGTTATTTAATTATATTAGAGTGAGAAACCCCATTTGACATCAACAATTATTTACTAAACTCTCTAGCCATGCAACTATAAATTGATCATGGATCATGCATATATCGTGTGCCCGAATGTTGATTTGCATACACACTGACACAGCACAAAAGCTTTTAATATACAACCAACATGAAAGTTGAATAACAATTATTTTTGAAGCATAATGTAACATATTTTCTGATATCCCAAAGTTTTAAGGAACATCTTAAGTAGTTTTGCAGGTGAACACAGCTTTTTGTAACAATAAGCATTTAGCAAGAACTTTCAATATATGATCAAATTTACATGCATGACAATATAGTAACTAAGAGAATACTTTCACTTCTATGGCACCATAAGACCCCCAAACTAGTCAACGTGTGTGCTATTTTCCTCTGACACATTCAAGATGTTTCCTCTTTCCTTCGGACCCAATTTTTCCACCATTTTCGATACTAAAGTGCTTAATCCTAATACTAAGCTTCTTAATCATCACAGAATTCCTGATTATAACTTGGGGGAAGTTTTCGAGAACTTGATAGAACTCCACCTTTCGGTTTTCTTCCACCCTATCCATGTGTATTAGGTAAACAGTTTAATGTAAACATCATCTTTGGTATATATATATATATATATATATAATTGAGAATCATCTTCAATTGAATTATTTAAATTTAGAACAAAATTTGGATGCATATCTGATTCAATAAGTCAAGAAAATAAATGAATTGATAGGGGCTTTTTTGAATGTACTATTCTGGCCCTACTATCATAAATAGAACTATATAAGATTTGAAAGCAACTATTGCAACATTTTTTTTTTTTTTTGAGAATCAAAACAAAGACATATTATTAGGAAGGCTGTTCAAATCAGCCAAGGATACAGAAACAAGGTCTAGTGGCACTTCTTCCATCCAGATGGACATTTGAGGAGGGATGGACGCTCTCCTTGCTAAAGAATGCACTAGCCTATTTTAGTGTCTTCGTACAAAAGATAATTTAAGAGTCGAGAAGTGCGAAATAAGGAAAAAAAATATCTGATGTAAGGTGTCCATAGTAGGATAGCCTGCTGCCACCGTTCTTCAAGGCCTTAAGAAGAATTTCTGAGTCGCCTTCAAGTATTATATTGTCAAAACCAAGCTTCTAGTGCAAGCTCCAATGCTCTGCTTGCTGCCAAAACCTCAACCTCAATAACCAAGGATGGCAAGGGAATTTTTTGAGTAAGCGAAGCCATAACCAAGCCTACATCATTTCGGATCACCACTCCTAATCCAGCAGTGTCATCGTCGACGAATGTTGCTCCTTCAAAATTGACTTTGAAGCCATAGGCCTTAGGTGCAATCCCTGTTGTTGCTGGGTGTTGTTGAGGATTTGAAGAAGTCAAATGTGCTGGATGGGTGCTCAGTCAGGCGCTCTCGAGCAAAATCCAACACCTTGTCGAGTGGCAGGGCTGGCTTGCCAAGGCGGAGGTTGTTACGCCGGTTCCGCAGTGACCAGATGACGGCAGCGAACAAATTCGGGTCCCTATTTCCTGCAAAAATGAAATCGTATATTTGAATGAAGGAGGTGCACTCCTTGAGCATGTCATGGTTCCACTTTGCTGTTGTACTCCACAGGGGATATAAAGGGAAAATAGAAATCTTAATATCGAAGATAGGTAGCGTAACATCACCTTTCACATCTAGTGGAGTGATATCCCACTGTGAATTGCAAACACAAACATAGAAAACTCATCAAATTTTCCCCACAACCAAAACAATAGTATCAATACAAAAATAAGTTTGTCATCTAAGTCCTTAACATCGACATAGTAAGCAGCAAAAAAATAATAAATCGGAGGGCTTTAAAAAAGAGCATCAAGCACTTTCATTTCCACCTTCATGTCTGTGTACTAAATTGATATTAATCAAATTCAAAACTATAAATAAGATACTAATTCTATGCGAAATATTTAAAACCCATCAACCTTTTTCTTTTCTTTCATAACTAAGAATAGTACTAACACAAAATAAGTGAATCATTGATTCCATAACATCCAAATTGTGAGCAGCAAAAAAAAAAAAAAAAAAAAACATTGAATCAAAGAAAATTAAGAAAAGCATCAAGCGGATTCTCAAATTCATGAGTTGAAGAAATATATATTTAGCTAAGGGTAATTTTCACCATTCTATGACATAAAGAAGCACCATAGTTTAGTTGTTGGATGCCTGAACAATTAAGTGCTTCCTTCCCAACAAAATCCATGTATTTTGCTTTCACTACTTTCTTTATCACACACCATAAATGGTTCCTAAGAGCATATTGCTGTGTAAATAACTCAAATGGTTCCTAAGAGCACACTGCTGTGCAAATGGCTCAAATGCAACAAAGTGGAGTAAAGCTTAGGCGGTGTATCTAGGCTTGGGATTTTTATGTAATATGGTCTTTGAGTCAAAACCTTTGGCTAATTTAAAATGTCAGCCCAGTTTTTGGAGAACAAAGAAGTTAAACTAAGTGAAGGAATTCAGGTTTGAATGCACAATTTTGTTGTAGATTGTTTGGCAATGTATAAACTAAGTGAGAAAATATAATCAAGGTCCTTAAGGAAAATCATAGATAACTGTAACTTTTTTTTTTTTTTAATTTTATGAATGAATGAATTCATCAAAGAAACAAACCGTACAAACAGCAAACTCTAGTAGCTAAAAGCTACAACATCTAATAACAAAAATAGAGCAAGCAAGAAACTAAATAGAAGCTGCAACTAACCTTACAAAGAATCAAACTAAAACCCTCAATTACACCTATGATCAAAATCAGAGAAATGCACCCACCCCCAATTGACAACATGACTATTCACTAACAACCTCACACAGGCCTTAATGTCTCCTCAAACTTGACACTTGGTACCAGGTATATACCTGGGATTTTATTAGTCACCATGACTTAACTGCCATAGCCTCTTTGAGAAATGATACCGGTTAGAATATGGTTAAATAATTAAATTGACCATTTTCTAATAGTTTAAGATTTTGGGAGAATTGGTAATTTAACATGGTAATATTTTACAATACAATCTCAATATCGTTATGAATCTTCAAACAAGTTGAATTCCCATTTTTCTTTTTTCAATAAAAAATGACAATATTCACATTCAACATAGATAGAAAATGAAACATTAAGAAGTGCAATCACCAAAGAATAAAAAAATGGACACGAAAAACAAAAGGCAAAATTGCAATATATAAGGATATGGTACATAACCCAACTGTAAAAATCAAGAAAGAGAGAAATAGGACCTTAGTGTTAGCCATAGAGGTCTTGATCTATTCAAGAGCACAGAGGTTATTGATATGTTTTGAAACATCAGAGGAAGAACCTTGAACCTTACTGGGCAAACAAATCAGATCAATAAAAGACAAATGTTATAATGACAGAAAACCAAATTGCAAGGAAAGAGATCTTGGGCTTACCAATTACTTCAATAGCAACAATGCCAACCAGCTGCATGAAAATAAACAAATCAAACACGTATTTTATAAATAATAATTACAAAGCCTAGCATCTAGATTTCCCTTTGAATTTAGAGAAAAAGATAGAAGAAAGTAACAAAGCCACCCAAAGATTTAACTAAAGAGGAGGCATACCTTGGCAAAGAAGGGTGCCCTATGTCTTTGGGGACCATGAAGAAGGTTGATTAAATGAAGCAAAAGAGAGTGAATAAGGTTGACAAAGAAGTGAGTATTTAGAGAGGCTTCTTCTTTATCCAAATCTTGCCACATGGACGGGACTAGAGGAGAGCTCCGCTTTCTATTGGGCTTCGCATTTGTGTCAGATTCAGAGTCAACTTCTTCTTTGTAGTGGAAGACAGGTTTCGGCACATCCAGAATCTCCCTTGGTTGAAAACCTCATGATCTACATAGACTCACAACAGATGCATTCTACATAGAGTCCCAACCATTTTACAAAATCAAAGTGGTTTCCACAAATTACAACATAGTACAACATGCCTTGGAAAATTCTTTAATAACTCTAGCAAAACCACCTACAAATTATTTTTGACTAGTTATTTTTTCACCACGTCTTTGGGCATTCTTCTTCAACCTTCTAAGCAAGATATGTTGCTCTAACATGACCATCCTCACAATGCACCTTGGTTTTCCAATTTTAAACATAAGATATCCCATCAACATTCCAAATATCACTCCACATCCATAACCCATCAATACAGCTCGCCAACCCAACCCATTTTCAAACTCTAAATTGTCTTTTTTTTGTAAGGTCAATGGTGGTGATTTCCTTGCCTCATGGTTATGGCACATTCTTGACAACGGAAATCCACATAATCCTTGGTTTTCAGTGTACGAATCATTATCAAATGTATTGAATTGCTTTCCCGAAGGTATATGTCCAATAAGTTGGTTATGTGACAGCTTTAAAACTTCAAGCCATGGTAGATTTGCCAACTGCCTAGGAATCTCCCCAATAAGCTTGTTGAACGAGAGGTCTAACCATTCAAGATTGCTCAAATTTTCAAATGATGATGGAATATAACCTGTAAGGTTATTGTGAGAAAAGTTGAGCCCCTTGAGTGATTTTAGCCTCCCAATTATCTTTGGCATCTCTCCTTTGAAACTATTGTTTGAAAAATCAATGGTCGTGAAGATAGTTTGGATTCTTACCAACTCAATATACAACCCTTTCATCATCACATTCATAGAATCTTGATAATACCCATCTCCCATATATTTCAACGCAACTTTTCCTTCTTCCACATTTGTCATGGCTTTCAAATATATGAAATATTTTCTTGGCAAAGGACCATTAAACTCATTGTTAAAGATGTCTATGATTCGCAAATTTGGGAAAGGAGATTTGGTCTTAGGATTGCTTATACGTCCTTGAAATTTGTTTGATCTTATGACAAGAACACGCAAATTTAAAAGACCTTCCAGCCAATAAGGGAATGTTCCTTTTATCCTATTACTACCAAGATCTAGAACTTCCAAGTTCCTACAATTTGCCAAAGATCGTGGCAATGGCCCTTCCAATTGATTGCCATTAAGGTTAATATTCCTAAATCTATTTCCCGTGGAAAATGTTGTAGGGATGGTACTATGAAGGCTATTCATTCGTAAATCCAACACCGTGAGGGATTTAGAGTGTGCCAAACACTTAGGAATTATGCCACTTAAGTTGTTATGAGACAAGTCTAGAATATCAAGGTCACTTGCATTGCAAATTAAAGAAGGGATTTCTCCAGTTAATTTGTTATTGGAGACAAACAAATATCGCATACTAAGAAAACTTAGAGTGGGAAATGATCCTTGAAGCAAGTTGGCACGAAGATCAAGAAATTGTAATGAATCCCTCCCCACATCTCCCAACCATCTTGGAAATTGACCATAAATTCTGTTATTGGAAAGGTCTAAGTTTTCTAAATTTGTTGCTGTTCTTAAGAAAATTGGGAATTCACTAATGTTGGAAAAGGACAAGTTCAATTGGTAAAGATTGGGTAGGGTATAGGTGACATTATTGTTGATGTTAACTAAGTTATTGAAAAATCAAGATACTCGAGATTTTTTAGCTTTGAAAACATTTCTAACTCCAACACAATACTCCAGTTATTTGATGAGAGAGATAGAAAAGTAAGGTTAACAATTCTAGATATTGACCTAGGTATAGAGCCTAGTAGCTTATTATGACCCAAATCAAGATACTCCAATGAATTGGACTTGAATTCACCAATCTCACCAATGAATTGATTACCACTAAGACATAACTGCACCAAAGAGGGCAAATTGAACAACCAAGATGGCAGTGTCTCATTTAGGAAATTTGAACCTAAATAGAGATCAATTAGATTAAAACCACTTACATGATTAGGAAGGGGACCAACAAGTTGATTGTTGTCAAGGTATAAACTTGAGAGATTGGGCAAGTTCAATAATGACCTCGGTATAGAGCCTTGTAGCGTATTAGAACCCAAATCAAGAAACTCCAATGAATTGGATTTGAATTCACAAATCTCACCAATGAATTGATTATCATAAAGACTTAACCACACCAAAGATGGCAAATTGAACAACCAAGATGGCAATGTCCCATTTAGGAAATTTGAACGTAAAGAGAGTACATTTAGATTCAAAAGCCCACTTATGTGATTAGGAAGGGGACCAACAAGTTGATTGTTCTCAAGGATTAAAGTTGAGAGATTGGGCAAATTCAATAGTGACAACGGCAGCAAACCTGTTGAAATATTCCCTAATAATTAAAACAAATTATTAGTTCATGCATATGCAAAAAACAACTAAAATTTAAAAGCAGCAATTGAATCTCACTGTTGAAACTATTAGGTGACAAAACCAAAGAAGTAAGCTTTGTAAAGTTACCAAGTGACGTTGGAATTGGCCCTGTAAAATTGCAGTTATGGAGAGCCAAAACCTTCAAGGACTTTAGATTGCTGATAGAATGAAGCAATTCTCTTGAAAAGCTTATCGAAGAGAGATCTAAGACCTTCAAGGAACTACTACCCCAATTACACTTTGGAACAGAACCCAAATCAAGATTCTCATTCTCCCCTAGATCAAGGGTTTGAATACTGGGAAGACAGAGGATGTTATTTTCGAGTTTTCCCTGCAAGTTACATTCATGGAGACTAAGAGTTGTGAAAGAGGAGGATAGATTCATCAAGGAATTAGGTCTGATTGAGGACATATCTGACCAATCTAGAAGAAGTTCCCTTAACTGAGTAAGGTTATGAATGACTCTTTTCCATACTGGTGTTTCAATTAAAAGCCCATAGTTGAGTGAAAGATCAAGTGAAACCAGCGAAGACAAATGAGAGATTTCGTACGGGATTTTGCCAGAAAAACAGGAATAAGAAAGGTTAAGATGAGTCAAAGTCTTAAAGTTGCCAAACTTATGAAATTAGGGATTCACTGAAGCAATTGCCAGCGAGATTCAAGGTCCTGAGATGGGGAAGAAAGAAGAGGGTATTGTTGGAATGAATGGGGCCTCTAAGCCAACTGCAGCTAAGGTCGAGGCCAATAACATGGCGTGTGGTTTGGTCACACATGACCCCATCCCAACTACAGCAGTCCTTATCCTCCTTCCAAGAGGCTGTCTTTGGATAAGAATTATCACACATATGAATATTAGATCTATAATGAGTAGAATAAGCAAGTATATCATGAGGAGGAGAAGCATCTCTATGAAGATAAAGAGAGTGATTAAAATGGAGTAAAGCAGAGCATGGTGAGATTGAAGACAAGGAAAAAGAAAGAGACGATGGAGTAGAATGAAAGAGGAAGGAGAGTAGACACAAAACTTGATACTTCCAACTCAAACACCCCATTTTGATTTTGAAAGACTAAAAATGTATATCTGATTTTTTTGGGTGAATAAAAATATATCTGATGTTAAGAGGGAGGGTTGGGACGGGATGAATATTTATAGTGCTTCCATTCCAAGTCAATCTTTAAAGTCGTTGGCGTTATTGCGTTTGGCAAGTTTTTGGAAAGTGCTTTATATCCCAAAAGGCACGGTTGGGTATCGGACCAGCTGAGTCCAATACAAAAAAGAAATAAGAAATTGAGGGAAGCTGTTATTATCCCGAAGTACCCTTAGTTTTATTTCCAAATCCCAATTTTACCCTTAAGTTATATGACATGGGGATGAAGTTGCTGCAATGTTATTATAACTGCAACACAAGCTTCAATATTTGTACTTTCTCAACAACAACAACAACAACAACAACAACAAAAAACTTCAATATTTGTAATTTCTTCCTTAAGAATAATAAAGGTTTCCTATCCTTTAACGTCAAATCTATATATATATTCAGCAACTTAACTTCCACTACCGTTTGTTATATATTCAAAAAAATAACTTATACTTTTTATTTATTTATTTTATATTAAGTGATTCATCTATAATATTTTCAACCTATGGCGTCCGCTCCTAATGAGCACTTTCTAATATATATATATATATATATATATTTACAATATTTTTACAACAAATTCTAGCTGATTAATTTTTATTGGTTCTAATATGAACTCATCACTTAAAGTACTTTTTTGCTCACCCATAACAATTACTAATAACCTACCACTTATAATTTATTGTGAAAATATTGTGAACATAACATTTCTCTTTGAAAAATTGTATTTTTTTATAATGTGTAATTCATTTTATTCAGTAACTTAACTTCCTCTACCGTTTGTTATATATACAATAAAAAAACTTATAATTTTATTTATTTATTTTATATTAAGTTATTCTATTGTATTTTATATTCAAATTTGATAACACAAATTTGCTTATATAGTTATACTGTTATAAATTGATAATTGATAATGTAAATAAATGTGTAATTATTAATTCCTACTTTTTTTTAATGAACAAATTAATTCCCTAATCTAATAACACTATTTTTTTTTTTTAATTATCATGTAGTACAATTTAAACTTGGATTATTGGTATGTATTTGATTTTTTTTCTCATTATTATTTTGTGCATCATGATAATGAAAATAAATAAATAAATAATTGCTATCAATAAGAAGTCATTAATAATAATAACAAATAATTATGACACTATTAAAAATAATTACTAAGTCAAAAACTATATAAAATAATAATAATTATTATTATTATTATTATTATTATTATTATTATTGTGGGGTCGAAGAATTTGGTAACCCCAACCCACTTTGTACCAAGCCCAAGGCCAATGCCAAGGAGGAAGAGACGCCTGAGGATGAAGTGTGAAAATCCAAATTGCCCAGGAACCTTGCCGAGGACAACCCTGTCCTCGGCCGACCAAGACCATGGGAGGAGGAAGTAACGGGCCACCAAAGGCAGCCTTCCAGAGCATCTAAAGAAAAAGAACAAGTACAACGTATCAGCCATGGAAGCATGGTGGAGGAGCAAGACCGGGATGAACTGTCACCTCCACATTAAATGCTCACAACTAACACTCTGGCCGCATTAATGAGAAAATGACCCCTGAATAATGCAACCTTAGTTGCTGCAACCCACAGAAAGAGTAGGAAGGCAGCTGATGGGACAAGCACTCAAGTGCACTCAAGTAGTGACCTGCTTGATCAACAAATGTAGGGTTGATATCAACTAAAATGGGGTATATAATGTAAGAAATCTCTCTTGAAAGGGGACGGGGAAAAAAGGAGAAAATTAGATGTATAGAACACTGTAGCAACCTGTATCATCACAGAAACCTTTGTAACCAATCACTAAAGAAATAATAAGAACTTCAAGCTCCCAAGAGGAGGGCCGAGGAACATCATTGCACATTTTAACCTACGTTCATGCTATTCAATCCATATGTAACCATGCCTAGCCGTTGTATCCCTCACTAGGGCGTAGTTCTTGAACCTGCACTCTACAAATTCATTGTATTGGGCCAACTGGATTTGAGTCCACTCTTCCAGAAAGAGGTGCTCAAACCCAGTCCCTACAATTATTATTATTATTAAATCATCATATATGTATATATATATATATATATATATATAAGTGTTAGCCAAACACTCAACTTTTAAAAAAAAGCTCAATTTCATTAAACACTTTAAAACCACACCATTTTTTTAGAAAAGCACAATTTTAAAGGGGCAATGTTTAGGGATACAAAATAATCCACAACTTTTGACACAGTTCACTATGCGGTAAATTGTAGTAAAAATTGTAGATTGTTTTGTGTCCCTACCATTTTCCATCTTAAAATTCTGATCAATAATGTAGTTACATTCATTCTGTACTTGGGACCTTGAGTTGTTGGATTAGAGTATCCAACACGGATATGATAGACTTGGCCTTGTCCAATAATCATTCAGTCAATTTTTGTCAAAAAGTAAAAATTGATGCACACTTTTTAAAAATCCGATCAATAATGTAGGTACATTCATTCTGCATATAGGACCTTAAGTTGTTTAATTAGAGTATCCAGCATATATATGAACACATATATGATAAATCTATAATATTTTCATAACATTTTTATAATAAATTTTAAGTGGTTAATTGTTATTGGTTCTAATATGAATTTATCACTTAAATTACTTTTTTTCTCACTTATAACAACTATTAATAACCTGCCACTTAGAATTTATTGTAAAAATATTGTGGACATAACATTTCTCTTTAAAAAATTGTACTCCCTCCGTCTCACTTTTTTTGTCCTATTTGAAAAGTCAAACTTTTTAAGGGAACATCATTTATTATCTTGTCTACCTTTTAAAAATGCATAAATTTCCAAAACTACTCTTAAAAAAATTTATCAAAAAATTGAATTAGTAAATTAATAGGGGTATAATAAGAATATTAGTAAATTAATGACTTTTATTTTTAGAAACAGGATAATATTTTGAGACATCTCAAAATAGAATAGAGGATAAAAAAAGTGAGACGGAGAGAGTATTTATTTATTTTTTTTATAACATGTAATTACTTTTTATAAGCAGAGCATGAAATTTTTTATTTTTTATTTATATAGATATAGTAGAATTTAAATATATGGTGTCGATGATTATTCTTACTATTAAGTTAAGATACCAGCTGTTATTATTATTATTATTACTAGTCGCGGACCCGCGTGTTGCACGTGATAATTATTTTTATGGTGGTTTTATTAATTTTTTTTTTTACAATTTAAACTAATCTAATAATGAGTAATACATTTTGTAATTATATTTTTATTTATTATAGGAACAATCATATATGTAACATAGGAACAATCTAAAACACCAAAAAAATGTAAACTAAAAAAAATTAATAAAACTTAAAAATGATTAATTGAACCAATATTATGATAAAATTTTGTTTCTGATAATCTATTAAGGTTATTTTCTTTGTAAAAATTATAATTCCGGCACCCAAAACATATTATCAAATAAACAATTATTGTATATATACAAATTTTAACTTTTGCAATTTGTTACATATCCAATTATTTTTGTTTGGCTAACCTTTACTTTTCATTAAATGAATGGCATTATAGAGTACTTCTAATACAACTATTAAAAGTACTTTGTCCACCACAAAGGATTAGAAAATAAACAAAAATTAGTAAAGTCTCATAGTTTGACATCCTAATTGAGCACTATAAAAAATCATGCTATGTAACAAAATAAATACCAAATTATCCAAATCATGCTATGTAATAGAATAATATTATATTTTTATACGCTATATTTAATTCTTTAGATCGCAATAGGATAACATTTAACAATCAAATAGAATAAAAAATAAAATAAAAAACAACAACAACAATTTAAAAAACAAAACCAAATCGCATTAACCCAAAATAGAGTTTTAAAGAATATAAAAAATTATCAACCTAAAGTAGAGATGCAATAAAAATAAAAAAATCCACCAAAAAATTTAGAGAGAGAGAGAGAGAGAGAGAGAGTACCTTTTTTTTGTGAGGAAAAACTATGCATAGAATAGAAGAGATAGTGACAAATTTATAGTAAGAGTGTGTGAATAAGAAGAGACAAAAATAAAAAGAAGATGAAGGGAAAAAGAAAGAATGATATTAATGTAGAAGGCAGTGGGGAGATGAAAAGGTAAGGGAGGCAGAAAGATTGAAGAAGTAGTGGGAAGATGAAATGGTAAGGGAGAGAGAGAAAGGTTGGAGAAATGTAAATATTAAAAAAATAAATGTTAAAAACAATGATAGGAAAATTGAAAAAAAAAAAACCTAAAGTTTGAAAGGCTTCAACGTTTTTTTTATTTAAGCTGAAAAAGCTCACACAAAATCCTAAAATTGAACTAAAAAGGTTTTGGGTTGAACTTGATAGTGGAACTAAATAAATAAGAGGTGAGCTAGATTAATTATATGATGATAGTGGAAGTAAATAAATAAGTAGTGGACTAGATTTATTATAGGGTGATAGTGGAAGTAAATAAATAAGTAGTGAACTATATTTATAAGGCTGAAAATTGTAAAAATCATTTTAAAATTGTAGGAAAAATTAAATATATTTTTTAAAAATGACGTGGCAGCTGATGTGGTGCAACATGAGAGCAGCAGCATTAAACGCTACGTTTCAGTTTTTAGTAATATATAAATTATTATTTGTAAACGGAAGTAGAGTCTACAACACGTTTGAGTCATATTTTCCAAGAATCATTTAGTCAAACTGGCTAAAGGCAATTAATGATGTGCCCCCACCACTTGGATAGCAGTGTCAAAGAACTGCTAAGGTAGCAGTAAATTGTTCTGTCTCAAGTTTACAGAATTTCTTCCTCAAAAAAACCAAAAACCAGTTGACAGAAATGACTATACTAGAGTTGTTTAATTTGACTAAAAAAAAAAAAAAAAACAAAGAATCTTATTTGGAGAGCTTGTAAGGGCATTTTACAGACTCGTGTGTTATCATTTGAGTCTTTAACAAAAGGCATTGTCCTGAATTTTCTTATGCTCACTCGTCTTTTCATGTTTTAAGGTGTGGAATTTGTTCCTAGATAAGTTAAAACAATGTGGGGTGAGGCATTTCATAGGCATGGTGGATTTTTCTTTGAAGCAGCTAGATATTTTGGAAATTGGAAACTTTTGCAACTGTGATGTGAATGCTAACGACGTTTTGAAATGAAAGTCGTGCCAATGGGACAAACCATGAGATATAACAGGACCATGAGTTGTTTGTTGGATTAGAGTATCCAACACGTATTTGATAGACTTGGAATTGTCCAACAATCATTCAATCTATCTTTGCCAAAAAGACCCACTTCTTAGATAAGAGGGTCCAAAAACCGTCAAGTTAACACAAATTACTTGAAATTTATTTCTTTGAGAAATTAATTTTTTTTTTTTATAACATGTGATTCCTTTTTCAAGATTATGTAATTTTTTTTCTTTTATATATATGGTAGAATTTAAATTTATGGTGTCTTTCATATTATTTTTATCAATAAGTTAAAACTATAAAATTAGCTTTATTTTGGCTTTAGTGTCATTTCTTTTCATTCAACACAAAATTCGTATTAACAATTGATTGCAAAAATAACACTCTTCCATAGTTCTACCCAAATCGTAAAGGCGTATATCGAGTTAATGAAAATTAAAGAAATGAATACATCAAACCAAATAAACATGTACCTAAATATAAACACAATCACACTGGTGGTAATATGAAAGAGAAATGTACACATTCAAACCAAATCAAGTAATAAAATGAAATATAAGAAAATAAAAATAAAAAGATAACAATCTGCCCATCTTTACTCAATGTATATCCAGGGGCGGCTTAATGTATTTGGGGGCCTAAGGCAAAAACTAAAATTGAGGCCTTTTATATATTTAAATATGATTTTTTAAAAATTTAAATTCAATTATCTTATTTTAGATGCAAAATTACTACTAATTAATATGAACCATGTAGATTTTTTTTTGAAAGTCTATAGACAAAAAAAATTGACAAAACTTTTCACATCTATTGACGTGGCAGATTGATAATTTGATAGTGGTAAGTAAAAAAGTGATATTAGTGGTGGACTTAGATAAAAACTAGTAAAAGTTTGTCAACTCAACTTGTGAAAAATGTTGTGATTTTCTTTTTTGTATTGCTCTTTTTTTTTTTTTTTTTAGAAGCTATATTCATAATATTTTCATAACAAATCTTAGGTATTAATTTGTTATTGGTTCTAATTTGAACTCACCATTGAAATTAATTTTTTATCATCAATAATACCGTGTAACAACCTATCTCTTAGGATTTATTTTGAAAGTGTTGTGAAAAATGTTGTAAACGTAACATTTTTTTTCATTTGATAAAAAAATATTATTTTATTCATTGACTAATATTTGGACTTAATTAATACTATTATAATATTTTAAAAAACTTCTATTGATTAAAATTTGAGGGCCTTTTTTTCTACTTGGGGCCTTAGGCAACCGCATCGGTTGTTTTATATATAGAGCTGGCACTGTGTATATCATATTGGAGTCCAATGACAAAACAATCCCACTCACAACCTGTTCATAAAAACTATTTTTTTTTAAAAGAAGGAAAAAACCCATAATTATTAACACATTAAACTAAATACAACAACCACCATTGTAAACACAATGAAATAAATAACACACAAAAAAAAAAAAAAAAAAAAAAAAAACCAAAGATAGAATTTGATTCTTTTTGCGGTACTAAACTACCACCAAAACAAGCATGGGAAAAAATGGAGAGACAATCTAAAAGAAAAAGAGAGGTGTGAGATATTTTTAAATAAAGATAGTGTGTACTTATTTTTATGAAATGTATCTAAAGTGTATGAGATAGTGTGTACTTATCTAATAAGTAGTAAAAATTTGATGGCAAAACAATTAGATTGGATATGCCACAACATCTACAACAATTAAAAAAAATCAAAATTGTCACACTTTAACATAATAACCCTCGTAGAAAATTTCTTTGTTTAGTGTTACTATTACATTCCATTTCCGTTACCCTAAAACATGGGGGTTTTAAAAATAAATGAAAAACCATGATCGAGAGTTTAGGATAAATTACTTGTGGTTAGTAGAATTCTTTACTAATTAAATTGTAAAAATTAAAAGTTAAAATTCTTGACCGAATAAATTTGAAGTCAGATTAAATTTGAAAATCATCGAGAAAATGGTTTTATTATGTAGGCAATGTTATACATGAGAGTTAGAGATGCATTTCTACTGAGTTGTCTTTCAGTTTTGTCTCTACTTAAACCTAAGGACGTAGAGATATTTTTGAACCAATGCAATATACATCCAAAATAGGGGTAGATTTTTTGTGTAAGCAAGATTCAGAATATCCAACATGCTTGGGTAGTTTCCATAAAAATAAAAATGTTTGGGTAGAATTTTCCAAGGATGAGAGTATCCAACACGTTTGGGTAGCATTTTCCAAGAATGATTCAGTCAAGATAGGCTAAAAGCTACTTAATGATGGGAAAAACTATTATGCACCCCCACCACTTGGATAGGAGTGTCCAAGAACTGCAAAAGTAGTAAAGTGTTCTTGTCTCTCAAGTTGATAGAAATTTCTTCTTAGAAAAAAGTAGTTGACAGAAATTACTTGTCCAATTTGACTAAAAGAAAGGGATGTTGAATTTATTTCTTTTTGTTTGTTTTTGTTTTTGAATACCATATTTTTCTTTTTCTAGTGTTGAATGGCATGTATTATTGTTGCTATGATTTTTAGTTCTCAGAAACTATTAATTACTAAAGATTTGTGCACAGTTGGAATGCATTATAAACCGACTTATTGCTTATTTTTTCTAATAGCTTTTACCAAACATTTTTTTTTTTCATTAAGCATTTTTTAAAACTGACACTTCAAAAAAAAAAAAAAAAAAAAAAGAACAATAATGCAGGTGCATTTATGCCTGCAGGACCATGAGGTGTTGGATTAGAGTATCCAACACGTATATGATAGACTTGGCATTGTCCAACAATCATTCCATCAATTTTGGGCAAAAAGTTAAATGATGCACACCCACCACTTGTATAGGAGTGTACAAGAACCGTCATGTTGACACAAATTATTTGAATTTATTTCTTTGAGAAATTGAATTTTTTTTATAAATATAGTAGAATTTAAATTTATGATGTCCACTCCACTTCTTGATGATTATTTCTATCAATAAATAAGAAACCAGATAATTTTTTTGTGTACCCACACATTCAGAGAGTATTTTCCAAGAATCATTTGGTCAAGATTTGCTAAAAGCTATTAATTTCCACCAAGGCCACTTGCCCATCTTTACTTCACATATATTGTATTGGACTCCAATGGCAAAGCAATCCCACTCACAACCTATTCATAAAAACTAATTTAGAAAAAAAGGAAGGAAAAAACCATAATTATTAACATATTAAACTAAATACAACAACCACCATTGTAAACACAGTGAAATAAATAACACAAAGATAAAAAATAAAGATAGAATTTGATTCTTTTTGCGGTACTAAACTACCGCCAAAATAAGGGAGGGAACAAATGGAGAGACAATCTAAAATAAAAAGAGAGATGTGAGATATTTTTCAATAGAGATAGTGTGTACTAATTTTTAGGAAATGTGTCTAACGTGTATGAGATATATCTTTCTTTTTTTAAAAAAAAAAATGTGTGAGATATATCTAAATTAGAGATAGTGTCTTAATTTTCAAGAAAAGGAAACCTATTACATGTAAAGAAAAATTGTCTCAAATTTTTTTTTTTTTGATACATAGTAAAAATTTGATGGCAAGACGGTTAGATTGGATATGCCACGACATCTACACCCATTAAAAGAAAATCAAAATTGTCACACTTTAACATAATAACGGTCGTAGAAAATTTCTTTTCAAGTGTTACTATTACATTCAATTTTCGTTACCCTAAAACATGGGTTTTTTAAAAATAAAATGAAAAACCATGATTGAGAGTTTATGATAAATTACTTGTGGTTAGTAGAATTCTCTACTAAACAAATTGTAAAAATTAAAAATTAAAATTCTTGACCAAATAAATTTGAAGTTCAGATTAAATTTGATACCAACGAGAAAATGGTCCTATTATGTAGGTCATGTTGTAAATGAGAGTTAGGGATGCATTTTTATCAGGTTGTCTTTTAGTTTATTCTGTTTTTGAAACCTAGGGTTGTAGATGTATTTTTGAATCAATGAAATGTCCATCCAAAATAGGGGTAGATTTTTGTGTAAGCGGGATTTAGAATATCCAACACGTTTTTTGGGTTGTATTTGTAAAAATAAAATTAAAAATGTTTGGGTGGAATTTTCCAAGAATTTGAGTATCCAACACGTTTAGGTAGCATTTTCCAAGAATTATTTGGTCAAGATTGGCTATAAGCTACATAATGATGGGAAAAACAATTATGCACCCCCACCACTTTGGATTGGAGTGTCCAAGAACTGCAAAAGTAGTAAAGTGTTCTTGTCTCTCAAGTTGATAAAAATTTCTTCTTAGAAAAAGCAGTTCACAGAAATTACTTGTCGAATTTGACTATAAAAAAAGAGATATTGAATTTATTTCTTTTCTTTATTTTTGTTTTTGAACATCATATTTTTCTTTTTCTAGTGTTGAATAGCATGTATTATTGTTGCTATGATTTTTAGTTCTTAGAAACTATTAATTACTAGAGATTCAAGCACATTTGGGATGCATTTATAAGCCGACTTATTGTTTATTTTTTCTAACAGCTTTTACCAAACACTTTATTTATATATATAAAAAAAAAATCCCAATTTCATTAGAATTTTTTAAAACTAACACTTTTCCAAAAACACATAATTTAAAAATACTAAACAATAATGCAGGTTCATTTATGCTCGTAGGACCATGAGGTGTTGCATTAGAGTATCCAATACGTATATGATAGACTTGGCATTGTCCAACAATCATTCCATCAATTTTGGCCAAAAAGTTAAATGATGCACACCCACCACTTGGATAAGAGCGTCCAAGAACCGTCATGTTGACACAAATTACTTGAAATGAAAGTCGTGTCAATGGGACAAACTCGGTTTCATCACAGATTTTTCATCAGGCTGCTTCTTATGCCACAGAATATAAGAATATGCATCTAGTATTGAAATAGCATTGTCCAGTGGAAGGTGTTTTCAAAGTTAATTTGGTTGTTTGTTGCTTATAAAATGTCAGGTCCAACGTTGCTACCTTGCATTGAAAGATGGCCTCTAATTCAATGTTTAAAATAGGCATAACACTCGCATCTTTATCACAGTACAGTAATGCCGACAAAGTTAAGTGCTGAATAATTTATGTGAATACACTGAAACCAAACAGCAAACCATCTAGAAATATTAACATAAGAATAGTGTAGCCACAAAAGGTGTTCAACATAAATAACCATTGTGACATAATGAACTAATTTCAAACTAAGAATTTAAACACATCAAAAAGTTTTGTTGAATTTTTTCATTTACTGAGTTAAAGTCTATTACTTATTCACAGCTAATCACCAACCATGATTGCACAAGTTTCTGCAAAAAATTAAGAACTGTAAGTGCATTCTTCTTTTTCATTTAACACTAGAAATGGATAAATTAACACTAATTAGTGTAGTAACCATAAGGAAAAAACCTACACCAATATTTTGTGGTTTTGGGGAAATTACGTACCAAGTAGTCCAAGCCACATGAACATGTGTACCAAGGAAGGTGGGGGACAACAATTATTCTCATGCCAACAATTATACAATTATATAATAAGTAGATATCTTGGTACTTAATAAAGGGCAATTAATAAGAGAAGACATAATATGAATATAATATTATTATAAATATAATATGACATCAACTGTTTTTTACAAGCAAGATAAAACATTTGAAAATAAAGCCAAAGCCAACCATGCGACCACAAAACACTATAAAATTTAAGGTTGGTTTTATTCGTTAATATGCTCTAAGTAATACATCCCTGGCTATTAGTTAAAGGTGTATACGTTTATTAAAAAAAAAAAAGTTAAGGGCATGTGTGTGTGTGTATATATATATATATATATACACACCAGAGTGTTCAATGTGTCTTACCTGTAGGGCTATCCCTTCTTCAACAATAATTTTTTGATATTCCTGACTCAACAATAATTGATCACTCAATGTATTATTTTCATTCATATAACACCAAAAACTTATTTCTTTAGCTATTAGCTAGTAAAAGATAACTTTGACCAAAAGAAAAAACTAAGAACATTAGCACATTATAAGATGAAACAAATTTCAGCATTTGTGTTAGGACTTGCGTTAACTTAGCTTCCTGGTAGATTCTTTTAGGACTTGTGTTAGGATTTTGGATTAAATTCCACCTTCACATCATTGGTGTGGGATGAAAGGGATGTCTATAAGGAAAGGTTTCCAATGCCTACGACTTATCGCTGCCTCCTAACCAGAAAAATTATATAGTAGAGAAACAACAACCTAAATGAGGGAAAAGTAAAAGGAACTAGATGCAAAAGTTAGTAACCTCCATAACAAGAAAATTAACTGCATTACTTTCAAAGAAAACATGTAGCCATCGCTCTAACCTAACCCTCACTGATTGGGGTTGCAAGGAACCTATTCTAACTTACCCCCACCCCCATAATTTTTTTTTTTTTTTAAAAATGTATTAAAAAAAAAAAATCCACTCTAATTCCACACACTAAAGCAAAACCAAAGTGCTCCTGCAACTGGACAAGAGAAAAACAAATGATTCAAAATTTCCTCATATTCACAAGACATCACACATGAATCAGAAACTACAACTTGTCTTCTAATTTAGGTCTAACTTCACAGACAAATCATTATTAATTATTTCCACAGAAAAATAAGAAGTATAAAAGGTAATATCAAACTCTCAAATATGGCCCAAAAGAAATTCAGCTAAGCAGAAACAACAGTACCGTAATTATCTTCCAAAGTGTAGTCTTCTTCATAAGAAAACACTATAAAGTCCAGACCAGAATTAGAGTGTGGCCAGATTAACTTGTCCTTAAAATTTCCCCTTATACAATGAAATTTTACATAGTTCACCTGCCACTGTAGGTTGGTAAAGTTTCCTAGTGAGAGAAAATTTCCAACACAATTTGTTATCTGTCACGATCAATTAGATCTACAGTTAGCATAAAAACTCTCATTTTTCAATCTACCCTTCAACTTAAACCAAGTAGATGATTCAGCGAAACTGAAGTACCATCTCCAATATACCATTTAGTTTAAGCCAAAGCTGATTATCTACAAGACAGGACAACTTTCCAACCCAATAGTCAGAGCGCTTAAACCTGAAGCTAAAAATGCTTTCCTTTACAGTACTTAGCCATTAACTCCTTATGCAGCAAACATTTTTTATTACAAATAACTCCTTTATAACAGACTGCTTTGCTATCAAACCTTATTCAAAGGACCCATTTTCTACATCCTAATTCCTATCCCCTGATCTTTCTTATTAGATGAGCACAGATGAAATTCCAGTTTAGTAAATAAATTTACCTGCTCCCCACAATGTCTCTAGAAAAAAATACAAACAATTCCACCTCAAAATTTTCAAAACACTATGTTGCATATCATTAGGTACCTTGAACAAAAATAATGCAATTATAAAGCAAAAGTGGATCCCCTTGCCTAGAGCCATATTGAGGGAAAGAATTTTACAGGGAACCATTCAATAGAATTTGATAAGAAACAGTGCAGATGCATTGATTAATCTAAAATTCATTTTTCCAGCATAGTTTATATTGTTCAGGACACAGTCATGCTTTTACGACTACCCAGTCAAATGATTTAGCAAGTGGCACAACTCTACTGATCTATTAACAGCATAATTTTCCAAATTGAGAACCAAGTGTTCAAACAAGTCATCAGCATGTAGATAGGTAGAAGTGTAAGTGTCCTCTTTGGCCCCCAAGCAATTATAGTAGATTCATTACAGTTCCAAAGCAATTCAACCAATTATCATTAGACATCAAATGAAAATAAGTTACTTGTCACTAGCTAGAAAACATGTAAGTCTACCACAAAGGAAAATCAAGGCCAAAGTGCAAATAAATTTTTTTTTATAAACTTAGCACATTAAAGAAGAATTTTATGGATCCAAGTTATAGGGTGAGTATAAAAATTTGTTAAATTGCTTGAGCTGATAACCATGGGTCAAGCTTTATTAACCAAGTCTCAAAAAGAAGAAAAACGAAAAAATTTTAAATTCTTCAAATTCCAGATACAAATTACGCATTGATACAATAGTAGTTTTGTTTTTGATAAGTAACGAAAAATTCTATTAATAAAGAAGCCAACCCGAGTACATTGGGGATGTACTGTGGGGACAAAGATCAAGAACCAAAATTACAACAATCAAGTAAAGTAGAAAGGGAAAAACAAGAAAAATGCGACGGAGCCACACTCCATACAAAGAGAGTATGTAAGAAAAAAGACTTAATCTCTAGCAAAGACCGTTCACAACCCTCAAAACACCTAGCATTCCTTTCACTCAAAAATCCAAATTCACCAGATCAGGCAATGCAGCACAAGTCTCCAAAAGTCAATATTACAATGTCGCCCAAACTAACCTGGTAGTTTTAAGTTGATGTCTTCTATTTAGCTAGTTTCTCTTTATTTTTTCCAGTGGTATTGACCTTTTGTTTCTAATTCGTACAATTTTGTAATACAAACAATGGGATGAAATGGGGTCAACGAAACAATCCTTCTAAGCCTAACTACTTTATTGGGACTAAATAAATGACGCAAATCATGCTAAGTAAGGAAAGATAACAAAATAGATCCAGGAGAAGAGTATAGACAGTTCATTTTCAATTCTCAATCACCCAAAGCAAGCAATACTGGCTGGTGAGCTGCTTTCTCAATGAACACGTCTTTATGGGAATGTTTTTCAGTAAATTCAGCAAGAAGATAGGCATCTACTGCAATAGAAGATTTTAAAATGTAAAAGAAAAATCTTTAGCATAAACAAATTAAATTTGACAGAATGAGAAACTTTTACATATATAATACAAGGAGAACGTGAAGAACTTTTAGTATGTTTGAAAACATTAAGTTAAAAGAGGCCACCATAAAATTGCCATCAAAGAAAAATTTTGAGCCCTTCTACGCATACATTGTAAACCATAAGTTGCAGAAAACATTGAACTTGGATAAATAAATAAGCTTGCTCAAAGTTGATAATTTTTTTTGATAAGTAAGAATGTTATATATACGAATGTCTACTCTATGCATGAAAAACATAGAGCAAACCTAGAAAATACAAGAAAAAGAAATCTGAAAAAACAAAAAAGAAAACCAAACAACAGATAAATTACAAAAGAGAAAGAGAGCTAAGAAAAGAGGGGAGAGAGTCACTAGTCGTGAGTCCCCAAGCCCGAGACCAATCAAAAAGAGTCCCACTAAAAGAGGCAATCATCTAAACACCGGAACTATCCAAATCTTCAAAAGTCCTCCGATTCCGTTCCTTCCAAATACACCATAGGATACACAGCGGAACTAAGTTCCAAATTTGAGACGAATGCTTCCCCAACCAATTCCACCAGCCAAAAAGCAAATCTGAGATCGATCTAGGCATAACCCAAGACAAACCAAAAGTTATTAAGACAAAACTCCACAACCGATAAGCCATCTCACAATGAAGAAGTAAGTGGTCTACCGTCTCTCCACAATGCCGGCATATAATGCACCAGTCTACAAAATCCAATCCCCTCAATCTTCTCAAGTTATCACCCGTTAGGATCTTATTCCAAGCTACACACTAAACAAAAAAAGAAACTCGCCTAGGGGCCTTTACTTTCCATATTTCTTTCCAAGGAAAGACAATTGAGGGAGAATCTCGCAATTTGTTATAATACGACCAAATGTCAAACTCCCCATTAGGCTTCAACTTCCATCTCATCCGGTCTCTAACATCCATTGGAGGAATATTAGCTCCCAATATACAAAGAAAATGCAGCCCTTGATCCATCTCCCAATCATTAAATTCTCGAATAAAACGAACATCCCAAAATCTTCTATCTTCCGCCCCCTGCCTTGACAAAGAAGCTTCTATAGATGCCTCCTTATCAATAACAATACCATACAGCCTTGGGAAAGCCACTTGGAAAGGTTGATCCCCATACCACCCATCCTGCCAAAATCTCACTCTATTTCTCAACCCAACAACAAACTGACAATTCTTGCTAAAATCCTCCCATCCCATGCGAATACCTCTCCACAAACCACACCCATGAACTCCCCTACCTAACTTTGAGGTCCATCCCCCCCATTCTTCCCCATATTTTGACGCTACCACCCTCCTCCATAACCGACCCTCTTCCTTTCCAAACCGCCACAGCCATTTCCCCAATAAGGCCCTATTGAAAGTAGTAATTTTCCTTATCCCCATACCACCATTAGCTATAGGCGCACAAACTTTATCCCAACCTACCAGATGAATCTTGCTATCACCTCATAGAAAGTCCCTTTGCAACTTTTCAATCTTATTAGCCACATAAGTAGGAATGGTGAATAGAGATAGAAAATAGGTAGAAAGGCTAGATAACGTACTCTTGAGTAACATCAAACGACCCCCCTTAGACAAATACAATCTCTTCCACCCGGCTAATTTCAGCTCAATTTTTTCCAAAATAGGATTCCAAATTGAAGGGAAATTATGCGAAGCTCCCAACGGCATGCCAAGATAAGACATAGGCAAAGTTCCAACTCTACAGCCCAAAATTTCCGCTAGGGCATGCACATCACCAACCTCCCCAATTGGAACCATTTCACTCTTGTGCACATTTACCTTTAAACCTGTTACCGCCTGAAAACTGAGTAACAACAACCGAATATGAAGAATTTGCTCCACATCTGTATCACAAAATAGGATAGTATCGTCTACAAACAAGAGATGTGAAACACATTCCCCACCACCCCTCCTACCCTCAACTTTAAAACCGTGGATCAAGCAAGCTCCCTCCACTCTTCTCAACATCCTACTAAACACCTCCATCAAAATCAAAAACAGCATAGGAGATAGCGGATCCCCTTGTCTTAAACCCCTTGAACTACCAAAAAAATCAGCTGGAGACCCATTAATCAAAATAGAGAACTGAACTGTGGAAATACAAGTGCGGATCCACTTACACCACTTCACTCCAAAGCCCATTCTATTCAGCAAATACAGCAAAGCCTCCCAATTCACATGATCGTAAGCTTTCTCAATATCAAGTTTACAAATGACTCCAGGAACCCTACTCTTCCTTCGGCTATCCACACACTCATTCGCAATAAGAACCAAGTCAAGGATTTGTCTCCCACCCACAAAGCTACTTTGAGCTCTCCTTTTTCTTTATTATTACATTAAAGAGAATTTGAAATAAGTACAAAAGTTTTTAAGAATACATGGTATGTACTCAACTATCACCGACCACAACCTTGATAAGCTATTTATCCTAACAATAAAGCCACTTCATTAAAAGGTAATCAATCAGCTTAAGAATTTATAAAACAGTACCATATCAAACATTATATATTCATATCTAATGTATTATCAATGCCAAATATATGTAAAGAATAAAATGAAAAACCATGAATTAAAGAAGATAAGCATGAAATGCATCTTACCGAGTTTCCTCAGTATGTAACTGTACCGTTGGCAGCCTTGTCAAGCAAAACTAGACTCTCAACATAACAATCAACAAAAGTATCCTCATATCCAATAATCTTAAGATGCTTGAACTCTGTGCCCCAAGGAACCCACGATATGAGTTGCCCATCATATGATAACAATACAACCTCACCATTCCTTTTAAAACCTATTGGCCTTGGTAAACCCTCCACAATTTTTAAAACTTTGGTCCACGAAGATGCAACACCATACTCCTCCATGACCCACAAATAGAAATCACCAGTTTGACACCCCTTTACCAAACTAAAATAGCCATTTTGAAACAAGGCAATGGAATTCCCATATGCAGAAACAGAAACTGACAGCAAACCCACAAATTTACTTGTATAATCTGGAAGTTCTGGCAGAAGTATTTCGCGAAAGACCTCGTTGCCTAAATCAAACACCAAAACAAAATGTTGAAGGTTGTTATCATCAGCCCTCCTAAAAGCAACCCAATGCAGAGCCCCATTGACAAATGCCTGTGGCTCACGACGACTCAAAGCACATTTGGGAACCAAACTAGCACTAAGCATTCTCCATTCAGCAGTGGAGAGTGAGTAAATCTCAGCCTCGGTTCGAGAATGTTCAAGGTCAAGACTATCTAGTAAGGTCACAAGCCTCACCACTTTATAGTCGTCAGTTTTGGGATCAAATCCGAACCCAATAGAAGCATCAAAGCCACCGTGTGTGGCGTAGGTGACATTGGGAATAGGAAGGTGAACTAACTTTCTAATACAAGGGTTCCAAAGACATAAACAGTTAGAGTATGACAGTTTATCATCGGAAAGGCAGAACAGGCCATTACAAGTGCCGACCACACGGTATATTCCGTTTGGGGACTGAAGGAATGGAACATGGAAAGGGTAATCAAACCTGGCGAGTTGGGTGAAATCGGGATCATCTTCGTTATGCAAAGCGTAGGATTCTTTGTGATTGTGTGAGTAGAGGCTGAAGACGAGGAGGTTTTTGTTATTGTTGTGGGAATGGTGGAGATGGGTGGAAATGAAAGTTGGGTTTTGGATTAGGGATTTCCATGCTTTTGAAACAGAGGTGCAGATGATTATGGATTTGATAGGTAAGCGTAGGAAGATATCGGTTGCAATCTCAGACGGTAAAGACTCCCATCGAATCAATTTGTTGTTGTTGTTGTCTGACATTGCCGCTTTTAGAGAGAGAGGGGGGGCTCCTGGCTAGGGTTTAGAGAGAGTTGTAGATGGGTTGTGAGGACGAAGTCGTTTTAGGAGGTATCAGGCAGTTAAGAAGAAAAGACCAAAGAATAAGAAGGAAGAAAAGAAGAACTAAACGACACAGATGAGCTGCAAGGCTATTTAGATTAGTAGCTAAACGGCATGTAGTTTTAGCTGTTAATTTCATTCAGATTGTATCTCACGTGCTGTAACTAACCTTCACACGTGTTGTAACTGATTTTCTTATGCTTTGGTTAGTTTGTTACATTCTGTTTTTGGGATTTAGGTACAGAGGTGTATATAACCTTAGATCGTGTACAGATTCATTACATTACAATATTAAGAGAAAGTTTCTCATCTTCTCTCCCAAATATTCTCTCTCTGTATTCATAGATTCTTTGTTTTCTTCATCTCTGTTTTGTTACAGGAGGAGTTACGGTGGAGCTACTACAAGTAACGCTGGTTCTAATAGCATCGGTGTTAAGAGTGAGAGAAGTGAAACGGGGAGAAAGAAGGCAAAGAGGGTACGACGGTTGTGATTGTGAGTGTTGAGTGCAGGAGACTAGTCGGATTTATATATATGTTGTTCAGTGAACTGGGTTTATTTTTATGATTTTTTTTCCTTTTTTATTTTTTATTTTTTTTAAGCTATTGAAAAGGGTTTTGTTCTTATTATTATTATTATTATTATTTTTTATAGATAAATGGTAGAAAACTCTTTTTTTTTTTTTTTTAAGTGAGTTTTAACTTATGGCATCTACAAACACAAATCTATCGAGAGCTTTTATTAATGTTGTATTTGTTGATGATCTAGAAGTTAAAAAAAAAAAATTAGTCTGTCAAAACACTAAATAAATAAATAAATAAAAATTGTTTTATCTATCCTAAACTATAACATCTTATGCCATTCAACTTCTAGATCATCAACAAATACAACATTAATAAAAGCTCTCGATAGAGCTCAATAATCAAAACCTAAAGATCAATTTAAACTGGGTTAGATTCTAAAGTAAGATTCGTGTTTAAGAGTGTGTATGGGTTGGGTCGAGTTAGATTGAAGGTATTTTTCAACCCAATCCATTGTAGGTCTAAAAACCAACCCAACCTAACCATTAAGGAACCAATTGGGTTGGAACCATTTTGTTAGGCATAACAAAAAATTCAACTTACAGTAAACGATTACAATTCTAAGCCAAAAAAATTATTATAATTTAAATAATTAGTTATAATATTCCAAGTAGATCAAAACTAACTCTCAAAATATTAAAACAAATCAAACTAACAAATTTAAACTAAGTAATAAATCTAAAATAAATGAAACTAACAAATTATAAAATACATATATATTTCATATTATAATTGTTGGAGGACCAAAATTTGACTCCCTACAACCACTCTAAAAATAGGCCCGCCTGGCTGGATATCGAATACCATAAAAGATTTGAGTGTGTCTTCTTCATCACCAATTGGTTTTGAGGTGGAATGATACAACTCACGGTCCAACAAACGATATCAAAGTCAAAGTCATAGGTTTGAGTCACAGGAGTGTTATTGTAAGGGATGGATTGTTGGGGGACCATAATTTGACTCTCTACAACCACTCTAAAAACAGGTCTATGTTGCGTGATATTGAATGCCATAAAAGGGAAAAAATTGGAAAATAACACCAAGCTCCAAACAATTTCATTAGTTAGTAACATTTCCAAACTATTTAGAAAGTTAACGTCTCGAGTATAAGACACTCAATTTTGCTCTTTGAAATCGAGCCACAAAGCCTCAAGTTCTAGTGAAACTTGAGTATGAACCACTCAAGTTCCTGCTCTACACATTTAAAGAAAAAGAGATAAAGGAAAACCTTGAGGAAGAAGAAAAGCTCTGCAACAAATTCTTCACCTAGAGCCCTTACCGCCGCCTAAGTTTAGTCTGAGCCAACCGTCGTCACCTGGATCTAGTCCGAGTTAAAGGATGGTTAGGGAGATCTTGGTTCGTGGGCGGAGCCGAGGGTGTGGTTCTTTGTTTTTTGGGATAATTACAATTTACCAACCTGTGGTTTGCCTCTAATTCTATGTGCCTACCCGTGGTTTCAATTTTGACACTTTACCCATCTGTGATTCTCACCGTGAGTGTGCCGTAACCCACCTTTTCACTTTCCCGTTACTCTAACATAGAATAAGTAAAAAACAAACCCTTAAATGGATCAAAACACTCTCACTCAAATTTTAAACATGAAGAACATCCCCAAAATAATAAAGATCACAAAACAATAAAGACTAAAGACTAAGCAATAAACACTAAAGACTAAAAAATCAAGCTAATCTAAAATAAAGACTAAAGACATAACAATAAACACTCTCACAACAAATAAGGCCTAGTTTTCTTTTTTTCTTTTTTCATTTTTTATGTGTGATCTTTTTACGTTATACTGTTGTTCAAAATTCCAAATAGCCCAATTGATCTCACCGGTAACCTCTTCCCGAAACCCACAGTCGACCACCAAACTTCACCCACGGCTCCGCTGAAGGCCATCGAAGAGGTCCTCATCAAGATCCCTGGCGATCTCACAGTCGTCCATCTCCGCCAGGGCGATGACGTTGTCGCCGTCCTCGCCCGTGTCACCGATGAGATCCAATGGCCTCTGGTGAAAGACGAAGCTGGGGGAGAGGATAGAGAGGATATTGGCTGATCCGACTCAACCTACGCCTACGCCTGATCCGACGACATTGGCTGTCGATGGTGGGTGTCTAAACTCAACAACGGCAGGTCAAATGGTGGGTCTCCTCCAAAATCAAACTTGACTCGATCCGACTGTGAAAACCCATCTCCATCCAAATCACTGCCCAGATTGGTGGAGATCTCTTGATCTTCAACCAGGTGGAGATTTTGTGATCTCCGACAAGTTTTCCTGCATCTCTCTTCATTGCCGTTGCTCCCAGTTTCAACTGAAACCAATCTGCCACTGTGGACAACTGACTCAACTCGATTCATTTCTTCTCTTTGGTTGACTGCGAGTCACGTTTTCTACCATCTAATTTTTCTGGGTTTGAGAAGTCTGGATTTGAAATTGGGGTTTCAAATATATGTCTGGGTTTGAATCCATTTGTTCTTAAGTTCTTAGGATTGTATACATGCTTGATTTGAATTCATCTGTTCTTAAGTTCCTGGGTTTGAATTCATTTGTTCTTAAGTTCCTGGGATCAAATGTTGTGCTATATTTTGGGGTTGTATTTTGATAGATTTATGTTTGATGGTATTACTTGATTTGATTTGTATTATTTTTCTGGAAGCATGTTCTTCATGTTTGTGCGTGTTTTTCATGTTGTTCTTTGTTTTTTTTGTTTTTCTTGTTTTGGGAGGAGAGAGATATAAAATGAGCGTAAAAAGACTTATTTACCCTTCTTTTTTAACAGAGGTGAGTTACGGAGCATAAACGGCAGTAACCTCAGGTGGGTAAAGTGTTAAAATTGAAACCACGGGTAGGCACATAGAATTAGAGGCAAACCACAGGTGGGTAAAGTGTAATTATCCCTTATTTTTTATCTCTTTAGGTTCATTGTTTCTGTTAAGGGTTTTGGGTTTGTTGTTTTTGATCTGCCTTCTTCTTCTTTGTTGATTTGCATCTACTTCTTCTTTTAATCTTTGCCTTCTTTGTTGCGTTCTTTCTTCTTTGAAGTTATTCGAATTCTTTGTCTTCTTCGTTGTGCTGTTCTTTGAATTTTGTTCATTATGGAAATCAAGTCTTTAAGACTCGAGTTCCAAGGGGGAAAAAATCATAAAACTCAAGGCTTTGTGGCTCGAGTTCAAAGAGCAAAATTGAGTCTCTTAGACTTGAGATTTTAGTTTCCTAAATAGTTTGGAAATGTTGTTAACTAATGAAATTGTTTGGGACTTGGTGTTAGTTTCCAATTTTTTCCCCATAAAAGATTTGAGTGTGCCTTCTTCATCACCAATTGGTTTTGAGGTAGGTGTTTTTGTAGTTGTACTCTAGTTAGTAATGTATTATAAACCCGGTTTAAAACACTAATGTTACTATTTTTGTGTGCGTTCTAATAAGTATTACTGTTTACTCAAAAAAAATATATGGTTTTGAGGTGGAATGACATAATTTACGGTCCGACAATAATGTATTCATGTTAATTACTCTTTTGGCCTTTTCCTTGATATAAAACAAAAACCCTAACCTATTTGAAATCTTACTAACTAAATCTCATTTGGTGTGATAATTTGTGTATGTTGGTGTTGCTATTCAGAATTTTCCCAGTAAGGCAGGAGGCAGCAAATAGTTATCAGTTTGTTGTGAGAGATAAGAATTACTAGAGGCATTAAAAAACTGAAGGGTATTGAAATTGTAGCACACCCGATAATGCATAGTTCTTATCGTTTATTCACATAAGAACAAAGATGAAACTATTGAATGGTTGGGAAAACTTTCCTTTCATTTTTTATTTTTTAACGAGAAATAATTCCATCAAATGAACGATTTTCTTAAATGCATTTTTAGAGTGACACAGATAGAAAAGGTGCTTTTGTTAGTGTCTCTGTATAAGTGGATGTGATTGTCAAACAAGATATTCTCATGGTGTTGGCCTCATTCTTTCCACTCTTTTCACCTATAACTAAATATTGCACAATCTCAGTAAGGAGGCCAGCATAGTACTTATGTCTATTACATACCTGAATTTGCATTTGTATATCCCCGGTATAAGTCCCAACTTTTTATATATGTAAGTGCAGTCTGTATGAGCAGCAACCAATACAGCTTCAGTTTGACAGTGAGAATTCCAGTTGTGGGTTGATATATGGTGGGAAGCGTAATAGATGTGTCATTTTTCTAGAAAACAACACTCCCCACCTCTCTTTTTTAAGACACCCTCCTCTCTATGCACACATTTTTATGGTATGTTGATGATGTACTTGTAGTAATATTTACATAGATATGATCCTTTTATGGCAACAAGTTCCATTTATTCTCTGCAGGATTGTCTAGACAAAAGTTATTTGCACAAGGCGCACTCAATTACTCTGTTCTCAATAGAGGATGAACCAATCTCACTGTGCTTCAAACGTAAAGCTGACATTAAGCCTCTTAAAATCTCCATTTAATATATTGAATAATCCAGAATATTTGCTTCCATATGGTGTTCTATATTCAATCCAAACAAGAAAAACATAGCAGTCAAATGAACTCATTCTCCTTTCTTGTTGGATTTGAAACCAGGCTATATTACTGTAATTCAAAATTCTCAAAATTGTTCAACTAGTCTAAAAAGGTAAAAGATTTAAAAACCTTAACTGTTACATCTTGATTGCCCTCACTTAACTAAGCCTTAATCTCAATTAAAATGGAGTTAGCAGTGAAATCTTATCAATTAATCATTCAAGATATTAGATATGCTTAATATTTTAACTAATAAACTGAAAATAATATCTTTGATATGCATTAAAGATAACATGTTCAAATGCATTAAACTTCAAATAAATATTTTTTATTTTATTTTTTTATTTTATGTCAGCTCCATATTGTTTCAAGAAGTGTACATTTGAATAGACTAGTATTCCAAAGTAACTGCAAGAGAGGCATTAGCCCCATTATCCAACTAAACAATCTTCCAGTTACCAGGTGGAACCAATTCTTCTGAATTAGTAGTTAAATTTTGTTATGGATGGATGGTTAGTAGAAGCCAATGTTTTTCCATTATATTTTCTGCTCATTCCTTAGAAAAAGAGTGACAATCTTGAACAAGGAAATCTAATATCCAAGACAGATGCTTTTAGAAGCTTTTTAATAAATAATACTTACATCGTGGAAGGAAATTTTTATATTTTCTGAAGCAGTGAAACCATTTCTACATGGGCTATAGAAGTCTTTGCTTGGAATTCCTTCCCACATCCAAATGAACTGGTTTTGGAAACAATTATGTACAGTACTTGTATGTTCTAGCAAATAATATTGAGAACTCAAAACTTAAAATAAATAATAAATAAAAAAGATGTGATAATTGGTGGTTTGAAGATGTCTCATTCCTTCTGGTAGATCATTTATAATTCATTGATGGCTTTTCCAAAATACTTTTGGACTCAACAATTTGGCCCGCAAACCTCTAAATCATCACTTACAAAGAGTTACAACTGAATGCTTTATTAGTGTGCTCCCTATGGAAAAAAATTCAGCTTCTTTCAATTCTCTACTACACCTTGTACAACTTCTCAAGGTTGGTTTAAGGTTAAAAATAAATTCTGAATTATTGAATATATTAGAAGAATTGCTTCTATGCTAGAGCAGTGTCATGTTTCAAATCTCTTGGTACAAAATTACGGAGACAATGATAATGGTTATGATGAGGGAATTGTTATTAGGGTGGCAGAATCTTATGTTTCTTTTTGTTTTGAGCAAACCCATTGCAAAAATATTTTCCATTGGAAGATCGATAGATGTTTTTCTTACCCTAGTTGCAAGGGATGAGAACCTTGGTGCAAAAAGTTTTTAGTCACTCAGAAGTATTGCCAAAAGATGCTCAGTATTGTGATGACAACCTCAATAAAGCCATTAACATGTATCCCAAGGTACAGAAATTTATTCATTCCTAGATATGATTACATTATTTGAAAATTGAGTTCCTAAAACCTATAATCATAAAGCTCAATGTTGACTTTTATTGGATATTTTAAAGCTCAATGGCTATTAAATCTCTTGAGATAAATTTCAAAGCTTAGCATTTTATTGATGGAGTTATAAAACTTGTAAACTCACATCTAAATCTGTCACAGAAGCACTTAAATTTAAGGTCCAATTAACCATTCTTTTGGGACCATTTATGCAAGTATACCCTAGCTTGATAAAAGAAGAAAAATAAAGTGGATGTAAAAACACTGGAATACCACATTATCACAAGAAACACACGAGCACATGATGAGGAACAATCGGCTACTCTTGAAAATCACAACATGATTCATCCTCTTAGAGCAAGTAAACATTACAAGGTCAATGAGAGCTTTTGGATCAAATTTATATAATATCGAAAAGCTAAAGTGTAGGATTTATTGTTACAAGCTCCTGGGGGGTGCGAAGCTACTCAACCCATGTGGAATCCGGATTTTAGATGGATGGATCGGGCCATAATCTCCCTTGGTTCATTCCCTGATTTATTTGCTCTAATCCAAAACCAACCTCATGCAGCAGAACTGTTTGCTGTTACTGCTTGATGACACAACAAAAGCCAATTAAACGAGGCCATTATACCACTGAACAGGTTAGCTGGTATGACTAAATGTTATCTGCTGGAGTTTAAGAAATTCCACAAGCTACCAGTTTGGAAACCTCCTATTGCTGAAACTTTCAAGACTTACTTTGATGGTGCAATTTCTGAAAATGAAGGAGAAGCAGGCATAGGTGTGGTGATCCGAAACTCCCATGGTGAGGTCATGGCTTCTCTGTCTGAGAAAATCCTAATACTATCCTCAGTGACTGTCTGGGAGATGCTAGCGGCTAGAAGAGCAGTCTTATTTGCCAAAGAAATTGGGATTAATCACTCGATTTTTTAGGGTGATTCCAAAGTTGTTGTCAATTTCCTTGAATAATCACATTCTTGAATAATCATATTCTCTTCTGCTCTTCTAGACTGTGGCGCAATGTATGGCCTATGACTATATTATTCAACCAAAAGGTTCACTCTATATGTTGGTGAGTTGTTATTTATACCATGATGCGTCTCAAAATTTAAATTCAGGACTATATTGCACTCTGCCTCACATTTAGTGATTTGCATAGCAGTACTATCTCCCTTCCCAAAACCACTTCTCTGCCATGCCCCCAATATATAGAAAAAACTAAAAGCCTTCATACAAGTTATTGATGTAATTCTTGCATCGCTTTATCTCTTGGATTTGTAGATAACAATTCAACCAACATGGATGCATTGGTTGCATTTGCCGAAAAAACCCTTGTCAACCATTATTTGGAGATGTTTCATTGCCGTTGATGTCTCATCATGTTGCAATAACCCTTGGATGTCTTTGTTATACGTGTGATCATTAGGTGAGCCACCATTCCCATCCCATTTCTCAAGCAACTCACATGCTTCATCTATTAGTTCCTCTTGGCAAAGCCCTTTGATCATAATACTGTAAGTTGGAACATCAGGCTACAATACTTTCATAGGGAGACTATAAAAGACTTCGCTTGCACTTGTAAGTTTCCCAGAATTACACAAACCCTCA
The DNA here is from genome assembly GCA_032727855.1 of Quercus ilex subsp. ballota. Lineage (NCBI taxonomy): Eukaryota > Viridiplantae > Streptophyta > Magnoliopsida > Fagales > Fagaceae > Quercus > Quercus ilex. The sequence continues at coordinate 4,742,749 of CM064914.1, read as the reverse complement.
ATCAAGATGTTGTAATAAATCAAAATATTATGGTTCAGCCTTCCATCTCTAGAAACAATGCCATTGCCTCAGTGATTTATTTATGGCTTAGCCTTTCCTCTCCATTTCATCTACCAACCCCACAGCTCCAGAAATATTTACCCTGAAGACAGTGTGTAGATGTACTGGTCTACAATAAAATTAGTTTTCCAAGACCCGTCATACATTGCACACTATCAGAAAAGCCATTACAGTGGTGCATAAGAATGCTCTTCTAGCCGTAAAACTAAAGCATGCACTATAGTGACCCTAAATAGTGACAGAGCACGATTATTCAAGAAAATATTAGATTTTCAAACTTAGTATATATTACATGCATGGCAACTTAGTAGCTTTTTTTATTTTTTATTTAGAAGTGCATGACAATTAATAACTAAGAGAAGACTTTCACTTCCGTGGCCCCATTAAACCCCAAATAGTCAACATGTGCTCTATTAGCCTTTAACACATTCAAGATGTTTCCCCTTTCCTTTAGACCCAATTTTTTCACCATGTTTGATACTAAGGTACTTAGTCTTGATACCAAGCTTACTTAGTCTTGATACCAAGCTTCTTAATCACCACAGAATTCCTGATTATAACTCACAAGAACTCAATAGAACTCCACCTTTTGGTTTTCTTCCACTTTATCCATGTGTATGAGTTCACTATCAGGTATACAATTCAATGTAAACATCGTCTTTGCTAAAAAAAAAATTAAGAATCATCTTCAATTGAATTATCTAAATTTAGAATAGAATTTGGATGCATGTTTGATTCAATAACTCAAGAAAAAGAAATGAATTCATAGGGGTTTCTTTGAATGTACTATGCTGGCCCTACTATCATAAATGGAACTACATAAGATTTGAAAGCAACAATTAAAACTTGATATAAAGGGAAAATAGAAATCTTGATATTGAAGATAGGTAGCTTAACATCACCGTTCACATCCAGCGAAGTGATGTCCCTCTGTGAACTGCAAACACAGACTTAGAAAACCCCTCAAATTTTCCCCACAACTAAAATAATAGTACCAATACAAAATTAGTTTGTCATCTAAGTCCTTAAAATTGACATAGTAAGCAGCAGAAAAATAATAAATCAGAGAGCTTTAAAAAAGAGCATTAAGCACTTTTATTTCCACCTTCATGTCTGTGTACTAAATTGATATTTTGGTCACATTGAAAACTATAAATAACATACTAATTCTACGTAAAAGATTCAAAACCCATCAACCCTTTTTTTTTCTTTCATAACTAAGAATAGTACTAACACAAAAACATTGAATCAAAGAACCCTATTAAAGGCATCAAGCGGATTCTCAAATTCATGAGCTGAAGAAATGATATTTAGCTAAGGGTAATTTTCACAGTTCAATTACCTAAAGAAGCACCACGGTTTATTTGTTAGATGCCTAAACAACTAAAGGCCTATTTGGATGGAGGGGGGAAGGAGGGGGAGCGAAGGGGAATAGAGTAGAGTTGGCTAAAAATAAGCTAATTTTATGCTAAATCTACTCTACTCTACTCCCCCTCCCTCCCCCTCAATCCAAATGGACTATAAATGCTTCCTTCCCATGTATAAAATCCATGTATTTCGTTTTCATTACTTTCATTATCACACCTCACAAATGGTTCCTAAGAGCACATTGTTGTGCAAATGGCTCAAATGCAATAAAGTGGAGTAAAGCTTAATTAACCTGAGACTTTGTTCCATGAGGATATTTATATAACAGTAGAGTGAAATCACAAAATTTAAAGGTATAGGGTAATATCATCCTATCATTCATTGCATCTTCTCTACAACAAAATAAAATGATTCCATTTTGATTCAAACCTCATAAACATTGAAATTTCTATCAGGGGCTAGCAAGATGAAATAGAAGGTATGTTATCAATATTAAATTCTAATAGAAAGAACAAAACCCTAGGTATTTTATCAAACACTTTGCATGAATGTTAAAAAAATCAAAATTTATGGGAGGTAGAAGGGGGGGTGGTTTTTTAGAGATTATATATGCAGCTTCTTGTGTAGCAAATACTTATCTGATTTTCAAGTAGACAACATAACTATTTGAAGAATAAAAAGGACAAAAGAAAATAAATGGCAAAAAATACATTGAGTTTTGCCCAGAAGAAATGAAACATAGATCTAATTTGGATCTGGGAAATGGGAATATATAACATAACGAGTTTTAGAACATGCAAAGCAGACATTAATGAAAGAAATTCTTTGATTTGAGAAACAAAATAAATTAGTAGTGAAAGAGTCCAATAAGTCGAAAAAGGGAGTGGAATAATGATATCATAGCTATGTGCAATGTGTAATTGATAGAACGAATATGGGGAAAAGTGACTGCACTGAATTCCAAAAGACCGAATTGAAATCTCGTAATCTTCTGCATTTATCTAATCGTAGAAGTGAGATCGCAAATCAAGTCTCTTTGGCTATTCACTAAAGAAAAATTCTCTTAGCAACCTCAAATCAAGCCTTAATGTCTCCTCAGACTTGACACATGGTATCAGGTATATACCGAGGATTTTATTAAACATCATGACTTATGAAAGCTCAAATAGTGTGAAACACTATTGCTAATTTAGACCCCTAATTTTAAATTACAGCTTGATTACTTTTACTCTAATTTAACTAAGTCCAGAACAAGAGTAAATGAGTCGCAATAACTGAAACAACTCTCTAATCCATAACCACAAGCAAGCAACAATAAATATAAAGCTTAAAGAGTAGGGAAGAGAGATGCAAATACAAGATAACATCGAGACATGTTATCGAAGAGGAAACTGAAGAACTCGGCAAAAAATCTCTCTGCGACCCTCCAAGTCAAAATGATCTACTAGTGAATAAGTTGGAGTACAAGGACACCAAAACGACCCTCCAAGCTTAATCTGCCTAAAGTACTTGAGCCCATCAAGCTCCAGCTACCAACGGACTTTTCGGAGTCTTGTCTTCACTAGCTTCCCAGATCCTGCAATACCGCCCGATTACATTCACCAAGCCTCACCGGCTTCTTTTGACAAATCTCAAATGCTTCCCAAGTTCCAAAACGCTCTCTACACTTTGAATAGGTGTGGGTTGTGTTTGGGTACAAATTTCCTCTCATGGTATAACAATGAGAGAGGGAAAGGCGAAAAGACTACAAAGGAATTCTCACTTAAGGATGTGTAGCTCTCTCTAACAAGGTGGGTGTGTTGTAAAAATCTCTCTACGGTTTTCTTCTGAATAGGCCCTTTACAATTTTGTAGGTAATGAGGGTATATATAGTAGGGTAAAGAAGAGGAAAGGTCACACTTATAATCCTCCGAGCAGAGAGTTTCGCGGGTCACTCACGGGTTAGCCAAGTGGTGAAGTGACTCACGAAATACAGTCTGACACTTGACTCTTTAGCTTCCAACATGTGCTCTTCATGTGAACTTCGTAGGTTGCACCACACGCAAGCTAAGTCGCGTGATCAACTTTTTGAGTAATCTTTACCAACTTAATACTAAACCCATTGCAATTAAATCCCACAAAATACAAGGAAATAAAATAATACAATTACAACACTTTTTTGTCATGGAATAAAGCCAACATAATTGTTATGTGAAAAACCACAACTAAATCATCTCCCCCTTTGGCTATTCCATGACAAAAACACTCTATAATAGACTTTTAACTTAAACGTGAGTTTGGGAACAATGACAAAACTCACTCACACCTAAATCTAAAACCTGTGATGAACTTGGAACAAAATACCTGTATCTTGAAACACTTTCACAAAACACATCAGACCTTCAAGGTAAAGCAAGTAATAAAGGACAAGTATAAAGTAACAAGTAAATAGCGATCAAGTAAACAAGATGTGAAACATATGAGCAACTTGATCAAACACAAAACAGTCATATAGAAAAAAGACTACGATGATCACATAGCAAAGCAAATGATGATCCGAACATGCAATTAATAAAGCACAATAGCATAAGGATGTATGCATGTCCAACACATAAACACAATGCGATAAGAACAACAAAGCATAGATATTAAAAGTGACTCAAAGCACCATAAAGATAACAAGAAAACAAACATAAAGTAAAACAAAGCAAAATATGGTTTTCTTGTAAAAAAACGTCTTCTCCCTTGGTATATGCATCTCCCCTAAGATTTTCTCCCCATACGAATATGCATAAGAAATAGAATTTCTCCCCTTGAGAATGTGCATAAGAGTCATATAGAAATGACAATACTTTCCGGTATACTCTCTAGTATACTCTCCCCCTTTTTGACACGAATAGATAAAGGGGCCAAGAAAAATGAGGGAAAGAAAAGAAGATATGAACAAGGATAATGATGCATGAGGGGTACAAGATAAATGAGAAAATGAAACTCAAACAAAAGACAAAACACTTAAAAAAAATACTACAAAGCATAAACTAAACATGACATGCTAAGGATGAGGAAACAAGATATAGACCAAGGCATGGCAAGGGTAGCAAAGGTGTGTACACATGGTGTCTAAGTGCAAATCATGACGAAGGCTTGAAAAATGCACATGCGGGGAAAGATGTGTAAAATACACAACCAATAAACCAAACATGTTCCTACTAAGGAAACATGAAAAGCCCCAAATTTTGGTACTCATTAGAGTCCAAACGAATGAGAAAATGCCTAAGAGGCAATTCATCAAACATTAGTGTGCACCCTTAAACCCTATATGAAATGAAATGCATGAACATAGTGAAAACTACCTTCAATACATGTTCTAAATGCCCCAAGGGGCCAACATCCAAAGCAAATAGACATTTAAAACAAAACCCAATAAAAAAGATTGACATAAATTAAACTTTCCAACCTCCATTTGAGAAAATCCCAACTATGAACACAAAACCCCCCAAAAACATAATTTAAGGATCAAAATCAATGAAAAGAGTTAAAGATTACCTTAGAGATGTTAATGGAATGAAAAACAATTGAATTTAGTTGGGTTTTGATGTAGAAACTTTGAAATAGAGGGTTTGGAGAAGATGGAAGAAATTTAAAACAAATGTCCCACGAATTGCCCTTTAAAAAGCTGATTCTGGGCATTTTGCGAGTCACTAACTTGAGAACCAGTCATGAAAAATTTGGGGACTCAGTTCTGAGTAGCAAGCGACCTACGAGCCACCCAAAAAATTTCGTGAGTCAGGTTTCAAGTCGCGAACTAGTCACAAAACTCTCTGTCCAAAGTTGAAAAACTTGAGAATTGGAGCATTTAAATTAGCGATCGGGCTGGGACTTGTACCTCTCACGAAATAAGTCGCAAAAACACCCAGAAAATATGTTTTTCACACAAAATCAACTTGAAAAACTTTGAAAAACATGGGTGATAAAAATCACTTCCAAAAGCGAATAACATGATCAAAAATCTTTTTGATTCAATCATGATAAGCTTAAGCACACACACATCACATTCAAACATGTACAATCACACAAATGAAATAGATATTCATAGGACATTAGACTTGTGTATTGTGTGTGAGTATCAAGTATGAATTAGTCTATAGTCTAGTATGAAACTTCAATAATCAATTTAATCAAGTCATACATAAAAAGCACGAAGTCAAGTGACCTATCTCATTAGTAGAAATGAACATAAATGACTCCTCACCAAAATGTTTACAATGATTGAAAACTTTTCATATAGTTTCCATTTTCATACTTTTTTATCAATACAACTCAATTTTTGAGCAACGATGCCATGAAAGTTTTTATATTTCTTTGAAAAATAAGCCTTTGGCTTTGGCATCAAACATTTTGAATACAATTTTTGCTCCGCCTTTTCCTAGTCTAACTAGTTTTCGAAGTAAGACTTTTTCGGCTCTTTCTCCTATTAGAGATTGACGTTTGAAGAGCTTTTTAACATAAAAATAAATGTGAGGAGATATATGGGATCAAGTCTACGCATATATCAAGATCAATTAAGACTATTGGCTAAACATTCATGACAAGTTTGAAAATCTATTTACAACAATCAAACATAGATTTCTAGATTTCACTCACATTTAATATGTGCATATATAACAAGCTAAGCTTATAAATACACTACGTCATTAGTAAGAAGGTATTAGGCCAAACTCTACATGAGAAATGTGCTCAAGCAAAAATAATCAAACTTTTTGGATTTTTCACTTTTTATGCATTTTTGGATTTTTACACACACAAAACAAAAACATAAAAGTAAGATGAAAAGCAAACACAATGCATACAAAGAAAAGCAAGATGCACAAATGCATGAGGATATAGCATTCAATGCATGAAGAGTCCTACAAAGATCGAATGAATTAGATCAATGACCAAAAGAGCAAAAACTCAATCATAAAAACCATTCCTTACCCAAAGAGAACAATTATTTGGAGTGAGTGTCTCAAGAGAAGAGAGACGAGTGTTGGAAGAATGAGAACCGAAGATGCACATAGACAAGGAGGTAAGAGCGTTAAGAACTTGTATCAACAACACACAATTTTCCCCCAAATCCGGTTTTGCTTTCATAGCACAACTTCTATGAAGCTCAAGCTTCTCTTTTCTTTTGATTCTTTTAAGAGCTTGAAACTTAGAGCAATGAAGTCTTAGATGACCAAAAGCATCACAATTGTGATAAACAATTTGTTTAGGTCCACTAGGCTTTTTAGGAGAGGATCTAACAACATGGTTGAACATTGAGGTCTAATATGACTGATCACTCCGCAATGTTGGCAAGTAGGAACAAACTTAGATCCATTCAAATCCCTAGAATGAGACCTAAATGAAGGCTTTGGCTTAAAAGCCTTTCTATCCACTTTTTGATTTCTTTTGGGTAGAGGTATGTACACTAATTTGTCTTCAGAAGTAGAACTCACATTAGGCACAAAATCAAACTTCACAACATGATTGCAACAAATAACATCTTCCTTTTTAGCAACTGGTTTAGCAATCAAACACTTGGCATACATCTTAAGAGATTCATTTTCACATTTAAGATCATCAACAAGTTTGTTAGACAAAACAACTTTAGCATCCAAGTCCATATTCAAACATTTAAACTCCTTTAATTTTTCAAGTGAATTTTCAGCAAATTTCTTATATTTCCCAACCAATTTGTTAAATTCATTGAACCTAGCAATCAAATCATCATTTTTAATAATAAACTTGCAAATCATCATTTTCACAAATAAACTTGCTCAAATTCTCACAAAACTTCTTAGACTTTTTCTTCGAGAGTTTGACATTTGAAATTTTAACAACACCCAACGAGTCATGCAACATGTTATCACAAGCATGAGGATAAACACTCATAGAGAAATTTTCACAAACACATGGCATATTACATTCAACACCATCCAAAATATGCAAAGAAGCATACAAAGCACTATCCATAGCAATAAATACAAAGAGTCAAGAATCACACTTAGCTAATTAAACCAAAACAAGTGTACCTGCTCTGATACCAATTGAAAGCTCAAATAGTGTGAAACACTATAGCTAATTTAGACCCCTAATTTTAAATTATGGCTTGATTACTTTTACTCTAACTTAACTAAGTGCGGAACAAGAGTAAATGAGTCGTAATAACCGAAACAACTCTCTAATCCAAAACCACAAGCAAGCAACAATAAATATAAAGCTTAAAGAATAGGGAAGAGAGATGCAAACACAAGATAACACCAAGACATGTTATCAAAGAGGAAACTGAAGAACTCGGCAAAAAACCTCTTCGCGACCCTCCAAATCGAAATGATCCACTAGTGAATAAGTTGGAGTACAAGGATACCAAAAAAACCCTCTAAGCCTAATCTACCCAAAGAACTTGAGCCTTCCAAACTCCAGCTACCAACAGATTTCTCGGAGTCTTGTCTTCACTAGCTTCCCAGATCTCGCAATACCGCCCATTTGCATCCACCAAGCCTCACTTGCTTTTTTTGGTAAATTTCAAATACTTCCTAAGCTCAAAAACACTCTCTACACACTGAATAGATGTGGGTTGTGTTTGGGTACAAATATTTGCTTAACGTATAACAATGGGAGAGGGAAAGAAGAAGAGAGTAAAAATGAATTCTCACTTAAGGGTGTGTAGCTCTCTCTAACAAGGTGGTTGTGTTGTAGAAACTTCTCTAGGGTTTTCTTCTGAATAGCCTCCTTATAATTTTGTGGGTAATGAGGGTATATATAATAGGGTAAAGAAGAGGAAAGGTCACACTTAAAATCTTCTAGGCAGAGAGTTTCACGGGTCACTCGCAAGTTAGCTAAGTCACGAAGTGGCTCGCAAAATATAGTCTGGCACTTGAATCTTTAGCTTGCAGCATGTGCTCCTCATGTGACCTTCGTGGATTACACCACTTGCGAGCCACGTCGCGAGATCAACTTCTTGAGCAATCTTCACTAACTTAATACTAAACCCATTACAATTAAATCCCACAAAATTCAAGGAAATAAAATAATGCAATTCAACACTTTTTGTCATGGAACAATGCCAACATAAATATTATGTGAAAAACCATAACTTAACAATCTCCCCATTTGGCTATTCCGTGACAAAACACCCTATAACAGACTCTAGACTTAAACATGAGTTTGGGAATAATGACAAAACTCACTTACACCTAAATCTAAAACATGTGATGAACTTGGAACAAAATATTTGTATCTTGAAATACTTGCACAAAATACATTAGACGTTCAAGGTAAAGCAAGCAATAAAGGACAAGTACAAAGTAACAAGTAAAGAACGATCATGTAAACAAGATGTGAAACATATGAGCAACTTGATTAAACACAAAACAGTTATATGGAAAAGACTAAAATGATCACATAGCAAAACAAATGATCATCCGAACATGCAATCAATAAAGCACAATAGCATAAGGATGTATGCATGTCCAACACATAAACACGATGTGATAAGAACAACAAAGCATAGATACTAAAAGTAACTCAAAGCACCATAAAGATAACAAGAAAACAAACATAAAGTAAAACAAAACAAGACATGGTTTTCTTATAAAGAAATGTCTTCTCCCCCCTGGTATATGCATCTCTCCTAAGACTTTCTTCCCCTACGAATGTGAACAAGAAATAGAATTTCTCCCCCTGAGAATGTACACAAGTGTCATATAAAAATGACAATACTCTCCGGTATACTCTTTAGTATAACTTAACTTTCATAGCCTTTTTAAGAAATGATACTTGTTGGAATATGGTTAGATGATTAAATTGACCATTTTTTAACAACTTAAACTTTTGGAAAAATTGGTAATTTAACATTGTAATATATTACAATACAACATCATCCTAAATCTTCAACAAAGTTGAATTCTCATTTTTTTTTTTCTTTTTCAATCAAAAAGTGACAATATTCGCATTCAACATAGATAACAAATGCTAAACATTAAGAAATGCATTCACCAATAAATCAAAAAATGGACAAGAAAAACAAAAGCAAAATTTGAGTATATAAGGATATGGTACAAAACCCAACCATAAAAATCAAGAAAGAGAGAAATTGGACCTTAGTGTTAGTCGTAGAGGTCTTGATCAGTTCAAGCGCATAAAGGTTATTGATATGTTTCAAAACATCAGAGACAACAACCTTGAACCTTATTCGACAAACAAATCAAATCAATAAAAGAAAATTATTATAATAAAAGAAAACAAAATTGCAAGGTGGAAAGAGGCAACAACCTTGAACCATACTGGACAAACAAATCAAATCAATAAAAGAAAAATATTAAAATAACAAAAAACCAAATTGCAAGTTAGAAAGGGATGTTGGACTTACCAATTACTTCCACAGCAACAATGCCAACTAGCTGCGTTAAAATAAACAAATCAAACACTTATTTTATAAATAAAAATTACAAGCCTAGCATCTTGATTTCCCTTTAAATGAGCCTTTGAATTTAGAGAAAAAGAGGGAAGAAAGTGACAAAGGCAGGCATACCTTGGGAAAGAACAGTGTCTTGTGTCTTTGGGGGCCGTGAAAGAAGGTTGATTTTCTCCTAAATCACAACTCTATGCTGTCTCCATTGTTCATAAAATGAAGAAGAGAGTGAATAAGGATGATGAAAAAGTGAGTGTTTAGAGATGTATTTTCTTTAGGCTAATCCTACCACATGGACAAGGCTAAATGAGAGCTCCACTTTCTACTGGGCTTCGCCATTTGTGTCAGATTCAGAGTCGATTTCTTTTTCTTTCTTTTTTTTGTCGAAGTTAGATTCTAGCAAGTCTAGAATCTCCTCCTTAGTTGAAAACCCCATGATCTAGAAACAAGGAAGACCCATGATAGATGCGTTCTACATATACTCCCAATCATTTTATGAAATTGAAGTGGTTTCCACAAATTACAACATACTACAACATGCCTTTGAAACCTTCTTGAAAAAACTCTAGCAAAACCACCCACAGATGGTTTAGACTAGTTATTTTTTCCATCATGTCTTTGGGCATTCTTCTTCAACCTTCTAAGCATGATATTTTGCTCTGACTTGACCATCCTCACAATCCACTGTGGTTTTCTAATTTTAAACATAAGATATCCCATCAACATTCCAAATATCACTCCACATCCATAACCCATCAATACAACTTGCCAACCAAACCCATATTCTAGATCTAAATTGCCTTCTTGTTGTAAGGTCAATGGTGGTGGTTTCTTTACCTCAAGGCTGTTGCATGTTCTTGACAATGGAAATCCACATAAATCTAGATTTTCAGTGTATGAATCATTATCAAACGTATCAAATTGCTTTCCTAAAGGTATGTGCCCTATAAGTTGTTTATGTGACAGATTTAAAACTGCAAGCCATGGTATATCTACCAATTGCCTAGTGAATGCTCAAAAATGTGTTGAAAACACAAGTGCTATTTAGACTCCCCAAATTTAAGTTACGGCTCGATTGATTTTACTCTTACTAAGTGCGGAATAGAGTAAATGCAAGCGGATAAACAAACATGCTACTCTAACCCATAATAATTATAACACAACAGTAAAATGAAAGGTAAAAGAGTAGGGAAGAAGAATGCAAACACAAGATAACACGCCAATGTGTTATCACAGATGAAATTGAAGAACTTGACGAAAAACCTCTCCGTCGCCCTCCAAGCGGTAATCGATCCACTAGACAATTAGTTGGGATACATGGATTAGCAAGAGACCTTCCAAGCCTAATCTACCCGAAGTACCTAAGCCCTCCAAGCTCCTACTCCAACAAGGTTTCTCGGAACCGTGTCTTGTCTAGCTCTCTGGATCTCACAATACGCCCGATTGCATCCACCCGATTGCATCTGCCAAAGCCTGGCTTCTTCCAATGCTTCCCAACAGCACCAAAACGTCACTGAACACTCTGAAAGGGCGTGGTAAGTGTTTAGGCTATTAACCTCCCAAGGGTATGGAAATGGAGAAGTAGGAGTTGAGGAAAATTCACAAGCAATTATGTAGAGAAATGTGGCTATAACAATCTCTAACTCTTAAGGTTTGTGGCTAGGGTTTTCTCTCAGAAGCACTCCTCAACATATGTGGGTAATGAGGGTATATATAGTGTAGGTACAGAAAATGTGTATCAGATAGAACAATCTGGCAAAACAGAATGTTTCGCGGGTGTCTCGCGGGAAGGCCTTACCGCGAGACACCCGCGAAAACCAGCTGTCTCTATCCTGTCTTGACTCTTCGTATTCCAGTCATGTGCAAGGCGGGTATCTCACGGGTAAGGCCTTCTCGCGAGACACCTGCGAAAACCAGCTGTCTCCATCCTGTCCTAACTCTTCGCATTCCAGTCATGTGCAAGGCACATGCTTCACTTCGCAGGATGCTTAGTCGCGAGCTGCCCACGAAAATAACTTTAGTTTTCATGCCTTGAGTCTTCATACTCTCTTTCTCTCTCACACAACCCTTACAATGAAATCCCACAAATAATACAGGGTACAAAAGATTGAACATAATTACAATCAAATTTGGCACGGAATTAAAGCCAACAAAACACATAGTTGTAAATTACAACTTTACACCTAGGAATCTCCCCGATAAGCTTGTTAAAAGAGAGGTCTAACCATTCAATATTGGTCAAATTTCCAAATGATGATGGAATATAACCTATAAGGTTATTGTGAGAAAAGTTGAGCCCCTTGAGTGATTTTAGCCTCCCAATTATCTTTGGCATCTCTCCTCTGAAACTATTGTTTGAAAAATCAATGATCGTGAAGACAATTTGGATTCTCACCAACTCAATATTCAACCCTTTCATCGTCACATTCAAAGAATCTTGATAATACATTTCTCCCATATATTTCAATGCCACTCTTCCTTCATCCACATTTGCCATGGCTTTTAAATATTGGAAATATTTTCTTGGCAAAGGACCATTAAACTCATTGTTAGAGATGTCTAGGATTCGCAAATTTGGGAAAGGAAATTTGGTCTTAGGATTGCCTATACAACCTTGAAATTTGTTTGATCTTATGACAAGAACCTGCAAATATAAAAGACCTTCCAACCAATATGGAAAGGTTCCATTTATCTTGTTACTTCCAAGATCTAGAACTTCCAAGTTCCTACAATTTGCCAAAGATCTTGGCAATGGCCCTTCCAATTGATTGCCATTAAGGTTAATATTCCTAAAATGATTTTCCTTGGAAAATGTTGTAGGGATGGTGCTATGAAGGCTATTCATTCGCAAATCCAAAACTAAGAGGACATTAGAGTGTACCAAACACTTAGGAATCATGCCACTTAAATTGTTATGGGATAAGTCTAGGACTTCAAGCTAACTTGCATTGCAAATTGAAGAAGGGATTTCTCCGGTTAATTTGTTATTGAAGACAAACAAATATTTCAGAGTAAGAAAATTTAGAGTGGGAAATGGTCCTTGAAGCAAGTTGTCCCAAAGATCAAAAAAGTATAATGAACCTTGAATGTTCAAAATGTGTGTAAAACACCCTTGAATGTTTAGACCCCCAAATTACAAATTACCAATTCAAGCTTAATATCAAACAATGTATGTGCGGAATATGAACAAAAGCTAAATCAGAATCGATAAACCAATCTAAACCAAATAAAATAACAACCATAACAGAAATTAAATGGCAAAAATTAAGGGAAGAGAGATGCAAACGCAAAGACAATACAATGATGTGTTATCGAAGAGGAAACCAAAGTCATTGGCATAAAACCTCTCCGCCTTTCTCCAAGCGGTCAATAATCCATTAAAGAATGAAGTTGGGATACATGAATAGCAGAAGACCCTCCAAGCCTAATATACCCAGTGTACCTAAGCCCTCCAAACTTCTTGCTCCAACGAGGTTACGCCAACCTTTGTCTTCTTTAGCTTCCCGGATTCCGCTATAGCCCATAGTATCAACCAATATCCATTGGTCCCTTCCTAACTGCTTCCCAAGCACTAAATAGCCTTCTCACGGATATGAGTATGGTGAGAAAAGGATTTGGGTAATGAACCTTTTAAGGATGTAACAATGGAGAGGGTGAGAGTAGAGGAATTTGAAGAAACAAAGATGAAGATTGTGGATGAGTTAATCTTGTTTTTCTCTAGGGTTTCTCTCTCAATATTCTCTTTGGAAGCTCTCTACATTTTGTAGGTATAAGGGGTATTTATACTAGAGTGAGAATGGAATGCGAAGAGTCAGTTTTTTCAAAACAGAGTAGACTGGCAACTTGGCATCGTGACTTGACTGAGTCACGAGTTCAAGCCGCGAACTAACTGAATTGCCAGTCTGGACATTTTGTCCTGTAATGCTCTAGCTGGTGTGACTGTTCAGCTCCTCTGCATGCTCCACAAGTGTGCCACTTTTGGCGACTTGCAAGCACCGAGATCCAGTCGTGAGCCACTTGCTGAGTGCATAAACTTGAGTTTTTCTTCATACTCTCTCACACACTACCCTTACATGATTCCCACCTAAATACAGGGTTTCTAAATGCTGAAATACAAGCAAATTTGGTACGGAATAAAACCAACAAGATGGTTGACTAAATTCAATCTTACAAATCCCTCCCCACATCCCCCAACCATCTTGGAAATTGACCATAGATTCTATTCTGGGAAAGGTCTAAGTATTGTAATGTTGTTGTTGTTCTTAATAAAATTGGGAATTCACTAACGTTGCAAGAAGACAAGTTCAGCCTCTCAAGTTTGGGCAGGGTAGAGGTGACATTATTGTTGATGCTAACTAAATTATTTGAAAGATCAAGATAATAGAGATCTTTGAGCTTTGAAAACATTTCTAACTCCAACATAACAGTCAAGTTATTTGATGAGAGAGATAGAGAAGTAAGGTTAACAAATCTAGATATTGACCTAGGTGTAGAGCCATGTAGCTTATTATAACCCAAATCAAGATACTCCAATGAATTGGATTTGAATTCATCAATCTCTCCAATGAATTGATTCAAGATTTAACCTCAACAAAGATGGCAAATTGAACAACCAAGATGGCAGTGTTCCATTTAGGATATTTGAACTTATAGAGAAATCAATTAGATTCAAAAGTCCACTTACGTGATTAGGAAGGGGACCAACAAGTTGATTATAGCCAAGGTATAAAGTTGAGAGATTGGGCAAGTTCAATAGTGAAAACAATAGCAAACCTGTTGAAATATTCCCCAATAATTAAAAAAAAATTGTTAGTTCATGCATATGCCAAAAACAACTAAAATTTAATAGTAGCAATTGAATCTCACCATTGAAATTATTATATGATAGATCCAAAAAGGTAAGTTTTGTAAGGTTCCCAAGTGAAGTTGGTGTTGAAGCAGTAAACTTGTTTGCATGTAGATCCAAATGAGTAATTTGTGTGAGGTTACCAAGTGATATTGGAATTGACCTTGTAAAATTGCAATAGGAGAGATCCAAATACATCATGGACTTCAGATTGCCCATAGAATCAGGAAATTCTCCGGAAACCTTGTCTCAGAGAGATCCAAATGCTTCAAGTACTTCAAGTTGTCAATAGATTCGGGTAATTCTCCTGAAAAGCATATCGAAGAGAGAGCTAAGAACTTTAGAGAACTACTGCTCCAATTACACTTTGGAAGAGAACCCAAATCAAGATTAGAATTAAACCCTAGATCAAGGGTTTGTATACTGGGAAGGCAGAGGATGTTATTTTCGAGTTTTCCCTGTAAGTAACAGTCATTGAGACTAGGAGTTGTGAAAGAGGAGGATGGATTCATCAAAGAATTAGGTCTAAATAAGGACATATTTGTGTCATCCAGAACAAGTTCCCTTAACTGAGTAAGGTTATTCCATATTGGTGTTTCAATTAATAGCCCAAAGTTGTAAGAAAGATCGAGCGAAACCAGTGAAGACAAATGAGAGATTTCAAGCAGCATTTTGCCAGAAAACATGGAATAAGAAAGGTTAAGATGAGTCAAAGTCTTAAAGTTGCCAAACTCAGACGAAATTACAGAGAAATTGAAGTAGTTCCCGCGTGTTTTGTAGTGTGAGATGGGAAAGAAAGAAGAGGGTACTGTTGAAATGAATGGAGCCATTGAGCCAACTGCAACTGAGGTCGAGGCCAATAACATGGCGAGTGGTTTGGTCACACACGACGCCATCCCAAGTAAAGCAGTCCTTATCCTCCTTCCAAAAGGCTGTCTTTGGATATGAAATATCACACAGCTGAATTCTATATGTATAATAAGATGGAGAAGTGGATGAATGAAGAGAAAGAGAGTGATTAAAATGGAGCAAAGCAGAACAAGGTGAGATTGAAGACAAAGCAGAAGAAATAGACGGAGTAGAATGCAAGAACAAGGAGAGTAGACACAAAACTTGATACTTCCAGCTTAAACACCCCATTTGAAAGACTGAAAATATATATCTGATGTATACTTATATGCTTCGAAGTCAATCAAAGTCGTTAGTGTTTTTCTTCTCAAAAATAAAAAAAATACGTAGTCGTTAGCGCTCTGTTTTTTTTTTTTTTTTTTTTTTTGGAAAAGCACTTTTTGTCCCAAAAATCACATTTGCTTATCAAACCCTGAGTTGTTGAATTAGACTTTAGAGTATCCAACACGATGATAGATAGACTTCGTTGTCCAACAATCATTCCGTGATTGATGCACACCACCACTTGGATGGAAATTACTTGATGCCAGAAAGTATAAGAAAGTTGATAGAAATTATTTGAATTTATTTATTTGAGAGTTCTTTTTTTTTTTTTTAGTTTATAGCATGTAATTCCTTTTTCTTTTCTTTTTTTTTTTAAGCGGAGCATAAATTTTTTATTTTTTATTTATATAGATACAGACATATGGTAGAATTTAAATTTATGGTGCCGAGTACTTGATGATTGTTCTTATTAATAAGTTAAGATACGAGCTAGTTTTTTTGCGTAACGATAGATTTAGGTACTGTTTGGATCACGTTTAGCACATTCATGTCCGGCCTTTTTGGCTTTTTTTTTTTTTTTTTTAAAGTACCAGCGCCTCCCATGAACAGTGCAAACAAGCAAATGAATAGTATTTTTTGTGTGAACAGTAATTCAAAAATTATTTTTTTATTATTTTCAGTTTTCAATTTTTAGCAAAGTAAGCGGTATCTAAATGCACCCTTAGAATAAACAACACGTTTGAGGTAGTATTTTCCAAGAATCGTTCAGTTTGATTGGCTAAAAGCAATTAATGATAAACTATTTTATGATGCACCCCCACCGCTTGAATAGGTGTGTTGAAAAACTGCTAAAGTAGTAAACCTTCTTGACCCCAATTTCAAGTTTACAGAAATTTATTCTTAAAAAAAAATTAAAAAAAATGACAGAAATTTTTCAAATTCCAAAAACAACAACGTAAAACAGGCTGGCACCTGACTGATAAAAGAAAATTCTACCATTAAAAAAAAATCGAAATAACAAAATTTATGCATTAAAATTCTATCACTAAAATTGGGGAACTTCTTCAAGCAACATCGGTCTTCATTTTTTGTGTGGGGGAGTGTTATAAATCCGGGTTCCTAATAAAATAAAGAATCTTATTTGGAGAGATTGTAAGGGCATTTTACAGATTCGTGTGAGCTCATTTGAGTCTTTGTCAAAGGCATTATCCTCAATTTTCTTATGCTCACTTGTCGATTCTTGTTTTATGGCATGGAATTTGTTCCCTGGATAAGTCACAACAGTGCAGGGTGAGGCATTTCATAGGCATGGTGAATTTAGCTTTGAAGCGGCTAGATTTTCTGGAAATTGAAAATTTTTTGTTACTATGGTGTAAATGCTAACGAAGTTTTGAAATGAAAGTCGCGTCAATGGGACAAACCTGGTTCCATTGCAAATTTTTCATCAGGATGCTTCTTATGCCACGGAACATAAGGATATGCATCTGATGTTGAAATAGTATTGTCCAGTGGAAGGTGTTTTCAAAGTTAATTTGGTTGTAGTTGCTTATAAAAACTGTTCCTGTATCGGTTTAGGCATCTTGCTGCGGGACTATGAAGTGATTGTGGCGGTAGCAAAATGCATGAGACTTCAGGGGTGCATCTATTCTTTGTGATTATGGAGCTTGGCTTCTTGCTGTGTTCAAGCTCTCCAATTTTGTCAATTTCCCCAACCCATATTGCACATGAGCTTCTTAGACCATTGCTCCATCATATCAAATAGTGTAAATTTTATAGGTATTGCCAACTTTACATACAATCACTTTTTGAGCCACCGCTTAGTAATTAAATGAAGAGATTAAATTCAATAAGGATGGGGTGTAAATCCTTTAGTTTACACTAGCCAATAAAGACATGCCACATCAAACTTTTACTTAAACTCATTGTAAAATCAATACATCTTAATACACCTAATAACATCTAAAAAAAAAAAAAAACCATATTTCACATTTCTCCATTCGATCGCCTGAGCTTCACCTTGATTGATAGAAGAACAATCTTAGTTTGTTGCGTCGGTCCCACAAGATGGAATTGATTGGCAAAAGAACGATTTTGATTGTTACTCTTTTCTTTCTGACTTTGTTGTTTTCTGAAATGAATTCTCTTTCTCTTTGGATATAAATCAAAGAAAAGAATAAAAATTAAGAAAGTGTGGTTGACGGCTATGAGACTACAGGTGGATTTAATGAGTTTGGATATTTCTCTCTAGCATTAAAATTGAAGAAAAATGTTGATATTTTCGGCTATCTAGATGACGCAAGAATCAAGCCATTGCCCAAGGTACTATACCGAAGTAGAGGCAGTGAGATTAGTGAAACAGGTTTTCTATTTTTCTTTTTCTTTTTTTTTTTTCTTTTTTTGAGATGTTATTAAGTATATTAGGATGTATTGCTTTTACAATGAATTTAAGTAAAAATCTAATGCAGCATGTCTTTATTGGCTGGTATAAACCAAAGGGTTTACACCTCGTCTTTATTTAATTTAATCTCTTTAAGGAATCGTTGATAGCGCATCCCACAAAATCAATAAATATGATATGATAATCCAAAAAAAAAAAAAAAAACTATTTTGAAGAGGTGAGAAGAAAACGAAGTCATAAATGACAATTGAGGACATGATAAATAAACCCAAGAACAAATACCAATTTGAACAAAGGTTTGGAAATAAACCTATACTTGCAATACTAGAATTCCAGCGTTCAAACTCACCGAGTTGGAGGCCTCTCCTCTGTTTCTTCTGAACAGCATGGAGATCCCAAAAGAAATCCCCTAAGAATCTATATTCTGGGTCTAAAGTTTCTGTTTTCATGTGAATTGAAAGATGGCCTTAAATTCAATGTTTGGACTGAGGTCTTCATTATTGATCATCCATCCCATTTGGTTGTCTCTTAAACTTGTTGTTATCATTGTAGGATATCAGTTATCAAAGATAAAATTCACATTTTATGTACAAAACACAACCAGAAAAACAATATTACAAAACATGTTCTGCCATTTAAATGTATCCCAGCAAAATTAAGTGCTTAATCATTTCTGATTTCTGTAAGCACACTGAAACCAAATTGCAAATAATCTAGAAATGCTAACATAAGAATGTAGCCACAAAAGGAGATTAACATTTGAATAAAATATTTGAAAATAATAATTAAAAAAAAAAAAAAAAAACCCCCACAACTGGGCAGGGAGAAATTTAATACAGTTGGGCAACACACCCTTGTCCCCAAAACACACATTGTGTGGGTGAACATCTGCATCACAATCCAAGCATGACAGTCAAAATTAAGTGCTTAATGATTTCTTCAAACACACTAAAACCAAATTGCAAATCATTCAGAAATAATAATAGATGAATAGTGTAACCATAAAAAGAGTCTCAACATAAACAGCTACAATTCATTTTCACAAATAAATTAATTCCATACTAAGACAAAACACCTCTAATAGCTTTGTTGCATCTTTTGTTTTGCTAAGTTAAATTAGAAACAAGTTAAATTATGTTTCTACAACTCATCACCAATCATGATTGCATAAAGTCGTGCAAGAAATCAACCCCCTCCTTTCAGCACTGCCTCGGCATATGACCTGGCCAGACCTGAAGATATCAACCCCTCTCTTTTCACGGGCAGTTGGATATAGAAGTTTAACACCTTACCAAAAATCAGCCATTTTATATGGCTCTGTTACCACAGCAGTATTCCAGTTAAGGCAAGTCATCAGTGCCAGAGGTATCAATTGCAATATGAGCTGTCCCTTGTGCCAAGACCAGGAGGAATCTATCGTCCACCTTCTAAGAGACTGTCCTCTTGCGATTAATTTCTGGAAAAAGATTGGAACCCCCCAATCCTTAGTTAATTTCGTCCAATCGAATCTACTGGACTGGATAAAAGACAACTGTCTATGCAGCAATCAAATTCTGGCCAATGGCATTCCCTGAAATTCTCAATTCCTCTTCGTTATTTGGGGTTTGTGGAAGCACAGGAACAGAGTTGTGTTTCAAAATACTCCCAGCAATCCGAATCTCCATCAAGCACCACATAGCCACTCCAGTTTGCTGGCACAGACCTCTCCAAGGATGGTTCAAGTTGAACTCAGATGGGACATCTCTTGGGAACCCATGGAAGGCAGGTGGGGGAGGTAAGGGATGGGTTGGTGCTAGCTTCCCAGCTTGGCATCAACCAACTGCTCGGGGAATTGGATGCAAAAGTTATTGTTGACCTGGTTCTCTCTATCAATTCATATTCCTCATTGCTTAATGACTGCAGGTACCTCCTAGGACAATTCCACTGAATCAAGATCAACCATGTGTTTCGGGAGGCAAATAGGTGTGCTGACTACCTTGCTAAAGGAGGCTGCTCCCTTCTAGGGAATTTTGTTGTTTTAGATTCTCCTCCTACTGATGAATTATGTGTAATTTTGAATTTGGATGCTGCTAACGTGTACTCTTTAAGGCTTTCAGCCACTACTTCACCTTTTATGGCTAGTTAATTTTAATGCACTTAACCTTTTAATCAAAAAAAAAAAAAAGAGTCGTGCAAGAAATAAAGACCTGTAAGTGCAATTGTATTTGTGATGTAACACCACAAGTAGATAAAATAACACCAATTGGGGTAGTAATAAAAAAAATAAAAATAAAAAACTAACACTGATATTTGTGATTTTTTGGAATGTACATTTTAAAATTACTCCAAGTTGTTACCACATGAACATGTGTACTAAGAGGAATGGGGTACCAAGGTAAATGATCTAAGCATATTCCCATGCCAACAATTACATAATAAGATGATATCACAGATCTTATTGCTACAAACTAAAATCACTCTTATGAACCTCAGATTGCTTCCTTCATTAGCATGTTTTCAATTACAGAAGGAAAAAAAAAAATGCAAACACCACAAATTGAACCACAATTTCTTCCCACGTAACAATAGAAAATTATCAAAGATCTCATTGCTACAAAAAAATTCACTCTTAAATCTCATAAACCTACAATTGCTTTGTTCATCAGCATGTTTTCAATTATAGAAAAATAAAAGGCTAGAGAGACGCTTACTATTTATGAACTACAATAATTTTTTTTTCTAATTAAAAAAATATAATCAGTGAGATATAATGGAGGCAAAACCTCTTGAATGCTTGCAGAAAATAATAATGGTCAAACTAAGTATATGCTTATACATATTTACAAAAAACTATTAGTAGCTGAATGTTGTAACTTGAAGACAAATACACGCAAACAAAGAACATTGTAATAAGAAATTTTCAATTACAGAAAAATAAAAGGCTAAAAAGATGCTTATTACCTATGAACTTCAATAATTTTCCCTTCCAAATAAGGTAATATATTCATCAGTGAGCTACAATGGAGGCAAAACCTCTTGAATGCTGGCATAAAAGAAGAATTGTCAAACTAAATAAATGTTGAAGGTTGTTATCATCAGCCCTCCTATAAAAGCAACCCAATGCAAAGCCCCAAGACCATCTAGTAAGGTCACAACTCTCACCACTTTATAGTCATTAGTTTTGGGATCAAATCCAAACACAATAGTCACGTTGAAGCTACCGTGTGTGGCGTAGGTGACATTGGGAAGAGGAAGTTCAACTAACTTTCTAACACAAGGGTTCCAAAGACATAATCTGTTAGTGTAAGATAGTTTATCATTGAAAGGGCAAAGAAGGCCGTTACAAGAACCAACCACATGGTATATTTCGCAAGGTGACTTAAGGAATGGAACATGGAAAGGGTCATCAAACCTGGAATGTTGGGTGAATCGGGGTCATTTTCATTATGCAATATGTAGGACTCTTTGTGAGTCTGCAAGTAGAGGCTGAAGAGGAGGAGGTTTTTGTTGTGGGAATGGTGAAATTAGCAAGCCTAGTTCTACCAAATTCAAAAATGGCTTTAACGGAAAATGGCTCCAACTCTATGTAATGAGCAACAAATTAATTACAGTGAGATACATATAAACACTGTTGCAATAATGTGAACATGTAACCATACATCTAATTACATATCAGCTTGGCTTCTTCCAAAACCAAGGATGCACTCTGGTGTGGACACCACATGATAGCACATCTGTGGAGATTATCTTTATCATTTATGTTATCTTTATTTGGGTTTATCTTTAGTATTGGATTAGTATTTGAAATTGTTAGGATTATCGTATTAGTATTTGAGATTGTTTAAGATTTGTTTAGGAGAATTTATCTTTATCATTATGATTCCTGGAAGCTGTATATAAAGCTCCAGATGGTTCCTTTTGTATTTCACAGATTATTATTATTATTGAGATTATTTTCATTGATTTGTTTGGTGGTGATTCCAAACACCTTAGGTGGGAAGCCTAAGGTTCTTCAGTAGGACTAATCTAGGTGGGAAGCCTAGGTTGTCCTACATCACACTCTGATCGGCGCACGCATACAGAAACACAAAGCACTACACAAGCTAAAAGATTATGACAAGAAACCAAGACTGAAGGGGACTCACTACTATTCTCATGTTTTTGCACATAATTTTTTCAGGTTACCATTAACTAGTTAGCATCACAAATGTTTTGTCACATGAATAAGACAACCATGGATGGGAGCCAATGGTCACCAACAAGTCTGGTGAATGACACGTACATTAGCACCATGCTTTTCCAAGTCTGTGTTTCCCATAATCATTATCTATGAACACATCATCAAATCAAGAAGATGATAGATTAAAAAGAAAAGAGGAGTAAGAATATGATTTTAAGCAACGATCAGGAAAGGGTATATACAAATAAAAAAAAAAAAAGTTTAGTCTACCATACCATAATGCAGCAAAGTTTCCCAGACAGCCTTTAGCATCAGTCTAGAAAAGAATATCAATATGATCTATCCAACAATCAAGAAAGAGTATATACAATCCAAAACAAGTTTAGTCAACTCTAACATAACTCAGCAAAGTTCACCAGACAGCCTTAGCTGATGTCTAAGCAAGAATATCAATACGATCTACCCAATGATCAAGAGTTATTGACGTTCTTCTACCTGAGTCGTCACATTCTCATTCCATAACCCGTTTGCCAAAGTTAATTTAAATCATAAATTCTATTGTGTATAACGTCTTTAAGGAAATATAATCACAAAATCCCATTTTGGAATAGTTAATAGTGTTGTGCTTGTGTCTTTGAACAATCACCTTGTTATTTTGTATAATAAACATGAATAAAGACTGCCACCACATAGCCATATTTTGTAAGCCTGCTTTTAGTTCCCCTAAAAAAAAACCTTTTGTCCCCCGGTTGAATAGCTATATTTCACACCCCCCCCCCCCCCCCCCCCCCCCCCCACACAAAAAAAAAAAAAAACCAACACAGTTTACCATCTCAGACCTCAAGCAGAACTTCTCAAGAATTAAGTCCATTTTAAAGTGGAACTCCCAGCTCAAACCCAGCTAGCCTTTCTTTCATCAAACGTCTGATCAAGCTACATAGTCCAACAAGAGCAACATGAAGGCCCAAGGCCAATCTATGAAACTACAACCAATCTTAATAGTGATCAAATAGCTATCTCTTCATTTCTGTAAACTTAGTCTGTATTTTACTAGTCTTGCAGTGGAAACTGACAATTCAATGTAATTTGTGCATATGAATAATAAATAAAATGTTTTAATCAAAGAGTTGTGGATGGAACAGCCCAAGTACAAGGAAATGGAATTAAGTACCAATTTCAACGGGGGGTCATATCAAATTAATAAAATTAATAGTTGTTACTGCTCATAAGTCTTGAAACTCTTTGCTTTTATTAAATAATTATCTAGTATTGTCATTCCTATTTGCTTCTGTCCTTTTCCTTTGATTTTTTTTTTTTTTTTTTTTTTTTTTTTTTTTTGTATGCTATAAATAATTTATGAATATATATTGCCACTCAAGCAAGGGGGTAGTTCAAATTCAGTGATTATAAATGTATGCTTCTTCTGGAAAACAAACAAACAAACAAATATAGACGCAAGAGAAAAACACGTGTATATATATATATAGCAACACACAAAAAAATAATTACACCATTTGCACTCACTTCTTGTAGGAGGTTTCCCCATGCAATTACATAGAATAGTCCATGGAGAGTAAACAGCATCATTGTGAGATGTCCAATATCTTCTTGCCAAGCAATATAGTCCAACCAAACCAATGCGAAGCCCCAGAGATTCCAAAAGGAAATAACTGGAAATTTCAAATAAACAAGGAGTCTCAACCAATGAAACCAAACTTAATGTACTGAAAAAAAAAACCACACACACACACATAAAACATTGTACCTCTTCTGTTCTAAATTACAAAATAAGCTATCCATTTAATTAAATGGTTAAGCTCAACATATAAATGGAAGACAAAGATTCAATTCACTGGTTAGCACAGAAAAAAGGAACATAAGAACTCAGTCTACTACTTTACAAAATACATACTCATGGAGCTCCTCTTCCCTCGAGATGAGATAGGCTATGGAAACGAATGCAATAACAAAAACTGAGCCACTGAAAACCATGAATACGCTTCCTGCCATATTTGCAACACCAGTGGCAACCAAGCAGATAAGAATCATGTTGGGGGGGGGGGGGGGGGGGGGGGGGTTGGTGGTGAATGGAGAAGAACAAGTTATTAAAAGTACCAACCCGTAATCCCAAAAACAGTTCCACTGTTTAATTGAGTCCATTTCTCATAAAGACATTTAACACAACTGAGCAGTATATCCTTGTTTAAACATGCTTCATTGGCAAGCATCTTCATCACAATGCAAGCATATATTGCAGACAAAATTAAATGCTTAATCATTTCTGTAAATACACTGAAACCAAACTGCAAATCATCAAAAAAAAATACTAATATAACAATGGTGTAACCACAAAAGGAGTTTAGCATAAAATAACTACATGCCATTTTGACATAATAAGCTAATTCAGAACTAAGAAACTATACACCATCAAAGAGTTTTGTTGAATCTTTTATTTTGCGGAATTAATGTTTGTTACTCATTTAGAGCTCATCACCAACCATGATTACATGAGGTCCTGCAAGAATTTAAGAAAGCATTATTTTATAAGTAAAAAATGATTATATTAAAGAAATTTTGAAATGAGGACAAACAATTTTAAGTATACATGCTATGCACTAACCTATCATCTCAATATAATAGAGAATGACCACAACCTTGATATGCTATTTATCCTGAAGATAAAGCCATTAAGGTAATCAATACGCAGTATGATCAATGTCAAATATATATATAAAGAACAAAATGATAAAACCATAAAAAGAATAAATAAATAAAAATGAGAAGCATCCTACCGATTTTCTGTTTTTCTTCAGTATGTAACTACACCTTTGGTGGCTTTGTCGAGCAAAACTAGACTCTCGACATAAGAACCAAAAAAAGTCTTATGAGATCCATCAATTTCAAGATTCTTAACATTCTGGCTATCTGGATTCCACGAGATGAGCCCTCTTCTATCATTTAGCAATACAACCTCATCACTTCTGTCATTTTCCAATACAACTTCACCATTCCTCCTAAAGCCAACTGGGCATGGTTGGAGCATTCCCAGAGCTGGACATTGATGTGAAAATTTTGTCCACGACGATGCAACACCATACTCTTTCATCACCCATATATTGATCTGACCACTCCCTACCCTTCTTTGAAACCCAGCAATGGAATTTCCATATACAGAAACACGAGTCCACACCATCTTCCCTGGAAGTTCCGGCAGCAGAATTTGGCGGAAGACCTCGTCCCCCAAATCGAACACCAAAACAAACTGTTTGTTATCATTAGTGAGAGCAATCCAATGCAGTGCCCCATTGGCAAATGGGGGCGGCCCGCGACTAATTATAGCCCATATAGGAGGCAGAGAAGCAGAAGCACTAAGCAATAGCATTCTCCATTCACCAGCGAAGAGTGAGTAAACCTCGACCACGGGTCGAGACTTTACAAGGTCCAAAGGACTACCAAATATGGAGAGAATCCTGATCTGACCACTTTATAATCGTTAGTTTTTGGATCAAATCCAAACCCAAAAGACCTGCAGGCCGTATCAAGTCTTTCGACGGTGACATCGGGATAAGGAAGTTGGAGAAACTTTCTCACACAAGGGTTCCAGAGAAAGATTCCGTTAGCGCGATTGGGTAAACTATAGGAGAGGCATATCAGACCGTTACAAGTACCGTGGGCACTGTATGTTCTGTGATGGGGGTACTGAGGAGCATGGAAAGGGGAATCAAAGCTGGTGTGTTCAATGAAATCAGGATCGTCTTCTTTATGCAATGTGTAGACTTGTTTGTCATTCCGTGAGAGCCTTAAGAGGAAGAGGTTTTTGTTTTTGTTGTGGGAGTGGTGGAGATGGGTGGAAATGAAAGTTGGGTTTTGGATTAGGGATTTCGAGGTTTTTGAGACAGAGGTACAGATGATAATGGATTTGATATGTAGGAAAGTGAAAATATGGGTAAGAATCTCATCAGGTAAATATCCCCATCCAATTGACTTCTTGCTCTCTGACATTGCCCCCGATTTCAAAGAGAGAAAGACCCAACGAAGGAAAGAGAGGCGAAGCTTGTGCTCCTGTGGAGTGTCTGTGGAGTGGAGGAAATTTAACAGTTACGTACAATGTGAAATTGATAGAAAGAATATGGGGGAAAAGTGACACAGAAAACCAAATTGCAAGGTGGAAAGAGATCTTGGACTCACCAATTACTTCAACAGCAACAATTTCAACTAGCTGCATTAAAATAAATAAATCAAACACTTATTTTACAAATAATTACAAGCCCAACATCTTGATTTCTCTTTGAATGAGCCTTTGAATTTAGAGAAAAAGAGGGAAGAGAGTGACAAAGGCACCCAAAGATGTAACTAAAGAGGGAGGCTTACCTTGGCAAAGAATGGTGTCTTGTGTCTTTGGGGACCATCAAAGAAGGTTGATATTCTCCTAAATCACAACTCTGTGTTGTCTCCATTTTATATAAAACTAGCCGCGAACCCGCGCATTGCGCGTGATAATTATTTTTATGGTGGTTTTATTAAAAAAAAAATTTACAATTTAAACTAATCTAATAATGAGTAATGTATTTTAATTATATTTTTATTTATTATAAGAACAATCATAAATGTAATATAGGATCAATCCAAAACACCAAAAAAACATAAACTAAAAAAAATTAATAAAACTTAACAATGATTAATTGAACCAATATTAGGATAAAATTTTGTTTTTGATAATCTATTAAGGTTATTTTCTTTGTAGAAATTATAATTTCGGCCACTCAAAACATATTATCAAATAAACAAATATTAGCAAAATCTAAGAATTAAATTTCTATACATGCATTGTTATAAAATAATAATAATTAAAATAAAATTGCAAAAGTTAAAATTTGTCACCTATCCAATTATTTTTGTTTGGCTAACCTTTGCTTTTCTTTCGTTTGGCTAACCTTTGCTTTTCTTTAAATAAATGGCATTATAAAGTACTTCTAGTACAACTATTAAGAGTACTTTGTCCACCACAAAGGATTAGAAAATAAAAAAAAATTAGTAAAGTCTCATAGTTTAACATCTAAATTAAGCACTATAAAAAAGCATGCTATGTAACAGAATAAATATCAAATTATCCAAATCATACTATGTAATAGAATAATATTATATTTTTATATGCTATATTTAATTCTTTAGAACGCAATAGGATAACATTTAACATTCAAAGAGAATAAAAAAAAAAAAAAACAACAACAACAACAATTTAAAAAACTAAACTAAATCGCATTAACCCAAAATAGAGTTTTAAAGAATATAAAAAATTATCAACCTAAAGTAGAGATGCAAGAAAAATAAAAAAATCCACCAAAAAATTGAGAGAGAGAGAGAGAGAGGGAACCTTTTTTTGTGAGGGAAAATTATGCATAGAATAGAAGAGATAGTAACAAATTTATAGTAAGAATGTGTGAATAAGAAGAGACAAAAATAAAGGAAGATGAAGGGAAAGAGGAAAAATGATATTAATGTAGAGGGTAGTGGGGAGATGAAAAGGTAAAGGAGGGAGAAAGATTGAAGAAGTAGTGGGGAGATGAAATGGTAAGGGAGAGAGAAAGGTTGGAGAAGTGTAAATAAGTAGTGGAAGTAAATAAATAAGTAGTGGGCTGCATTTATAGGGCTGAAAATTGTAAAAATTATTTTAAAATTGTAGGAAAATTATATTTTAAAAAAGAAAAGAAAAAAAAGAATGATGTGGCAGCTGATGTGGCGCAATATGAGAACAGCAGCATTAAACGCTACGCTTCAGCTTTTAGTAATATATAGATGAAGAAGAGAGCTAATAAGGATGATGAGGAAGTGAGTGTTTAGAGATGCTTCTTCTTTAGACTAATCCTGCCACATGGATGGGGCTGAAGGAGAGCTCCGCTTTCTATTGGGCTTCGCCATTTGTGTCAGATTTGGAGTCAATTTCTTTTCTGTTGTCGAAGTCAGATTCTGGCACGTCTAGAATCGCCTCCTTAGTTGAAAACCCCATGATCTAGATACGAGGAAGACCCACGATAGATGCATTCTACAAAGACTCCCAACCATTTTATGAAATTGAAGTGGTTTCCACAAATTACAACATACTACAACACGCCTTTGAAACCTTCTTGAAAAACTCTAGCAAAACCACCCACAAATGATTTAGACTAGTTCTTTCTTCCGCCATGTCTTTGGGCATTCTTCTTCAGCCTTTTGAGCATGATATGTTGCTCTAACTTGACCATCCTCACAATCCACTGTGGTTTTCCAATTTTAAACATAAGATATCCCATCAACATTCCAAATATCACTCCACATCCATAACCCATCGATACAGCTTGCCAACCAAACCCATTTTCGGGCTTTAAATTGTCTTCTTGTTGTAAGGTCAATGGTGGTGATTTCTTTGCCTCAAGGCTATTGCATGTTCTTGACAACGGTAATCCACATAAATCCAAGTTTTCAGTGTATGAATCATTATCAAATGTATCAAATTGCTTTCCTGAAGGTATATGTCCTATAAGTTGGTTATGTGATAGCTTTAAAACTGCAAGCCATGGTATATCTACCAATTGCCTAGGAATCTCCCCAGTAAGCTTGTTGAAAGAGAGGTCTAACCATTCAAGATTGTTCAAATTTCCAAATGATAATGGAATGTAACCTGTAAGGTTATTGTGAGAAAAGTTGAGCCCCTTGAGTGATTTTAGCCTCCCAATTATCTTTGGCATCTCTCCTCTAAAATTATTGTTTGAAAAATCAATGGTTGTGAAGACAGTTTGGATTCTCACTAACTTAATATTCAAGCCTTTCATCGTCACATTCAAAGAATCTTGATAATGTGTTTCTCCCATATATTGCAATGCCACTTTTCCTTCTTCCACATTTGTCATGGCTTTCAAATATTTGAAATATTTTATTGGCAAAGGACCATTAAACTCATTGTTAGATATGTCTAGGATTCGCAAATTTGGGAAAGGAGATTTGGTCTTAGGATTTCCTATACGACCTTGAAATTTGTTTGATCTTATGGCAAGAACATGCAAATTTAAAAGACCTTCCAGCCAATAAGGGAATGTTCCATTTATCTTATTACTACCAAGATCTAGAACTTCCAAGTTCCTACAATTTGCCAAAGATCGTGGCAATGGCCCTTCCAATTGATTGTCGTTAAGGTTAATATTCCTAAAATAATTTTCCTTGGAAAATGTTGTAGGGATGGTACCATGAAGGCTATTCGTTCGCAAATCCAACACTGAGAGGTATTTAGAGCGTACCAAACACTTCGGAACCATGCCACTTAAGTTGTTATGAGACAAGTCTAGAACTTCAAGGTAAGTTGCATTGCAAATTAAAGAAGGGATTTCTCCGGTTAATTTGTTATTTGAGACAAGCAAATATTGTAGACTAAGAAAACTTTGAGTAGGAAATGGTCCTTGAAGCAAGTTGTCATGAAGACCAAGAAAATATAATGAATCCTTCCCCACATCTTCCAACCATCTTGGAACTTGACCATAAATGCTGTTATTGGAAAGGTCTAAGTATTGTAAATTTGTTGCTACTCTTAAGAAAATTGGGAATTCACTAATTTTGCAAGAAGATAAGTTCAACTGTTGAAGATTGGGCAGGGTGTAGGTGACATTATTGTTGATGCTAACTAAGTTATTTGAAAAATCAAGATTCTGGAGATTTTTGAGCTTTGAAAACATTTTTAACTCCAACACAATACTCCAGTTATTTGATGAGAGAGATAGATAAGTAAGGTTAACAAATCTAGATATTGACCTAGGTATAAAGCCTTGTAGCTTATTGTGACCCAAATCAAGATGCTCCAATGAATTGGACTTGAATTCACCAATCTCACCAATGAATTGATTACCAGCAATGTCTAAGTACACTAAAGATGGCAAACTGAACAGCCAAGATGGCAATGTTCCATTTAGAAAATTTGAACTTAAAAAGAGTTCATTTAGATTCAAAATCCCACTTACGTGATTAGGAAGGGGACCAACAAGTTGATTATAGCCCAAGTATAGAGTTGATAGATTAGGCAAGTTAAATAGTGACAACGGCAGCAAACCTGTTGAAATATTCCCCAAAAATTTAAAAAAAATTGTTAGATCATGCATATGCCAAAAACAACTAAAATTTAAAAGTGTCAATTGAATCTCACCGCTGAAACTATTAAATGACAGAGCCAAAGAAGTAAGTTTTGTAAGGTTCCCAAGTGATGTCGGAATTGACCCAGTAAACTTGTTTCTAAATAGATACAAGTAAGTAATTTGTGTGAGGTTGCCAAGTGATGTTGGAATTGAGCCTGTAAAATTGCAATTATGGAGATACAAATGCTTCAAGGACTTCAAATTGCCAATAGAATCAGGTAATTCTCCCGAAACGTTTGTCGAAGAGAGATCTAAGAACTTCAAGGAACTACTGCTCCAATTAGACTTCGGAAGAGCACCTTCAAGATTAAAATTATACCCTAGATCAAGGGTTTGTATCCTCGAAAGGGAGAGAATATCATTTTGGAGTTTTCCCTTCAAGTTACAGTTATGGAGACTAAGAGTGGTTAAAGAGGAGGATAGATTCATCAAAGAATTAGGTCTAATTGAGGACATATTTGACCCATCCAGAAGAAGTTCCCTTAACTGAGTAAGGTTATGAATGACTCTTTTCCATAGTAGCGTTTCAATTAATAGCCCATTGTAGGAAAGATCAAGTGAAACCAGTGAAGACAAATGAGAGATTTCACGTGGGATTTTGCCAAAAAACATGGAATGAGAAAGGTTAAGATGAGTCAAACTCTTAAACTTGCCAAACTCAAACGAAATTAGGGAGTAATTGAAGAAATTCCCAGCGAGATTCAAGCTCTTGAGATGGGGAAGAAAGAAGAGGGTGCTGTTGGAATGAATGGAGCCATTGAGCCAACTGCAACTGAGGTCAAGGCCAATAACATGGCGTGTGGTTTTGTGACACATGACGCCATCCCAAGTACAGCAGTCCTTATCCTCCTTCCAAGAGGCTGTCTTTGGATAAGAATTATCACACATATGAATATTAGATCTATAATTAGTAGAATAAGCAAGTGTATCATGAGGAGGAGAAGCATCTCTATGAATAGAAAGAGAGTGATTAAAATGGAGTAAAGCAGAGCAAGGTGAGATCGAAGACAAGGAAGAAGAAAGAGACGATGGAGTAGAATGAAAGAGGAAGGAGAGTAGACACAAAACTTGATACTTCCAACTTAAACGCCCCATTTTGATTTTGAAAGACTAAGAAAATATATATCTGATTTTTTTGGGTGAATAAAAATATATATCTGATGTTAAGAGGGAGGGTTGGGATG
The DNA here is from genome assembly GCA_032727855.1 of Quercus ilex subsp. ballota. Classification (NCBI taxonomy): domain Eukaryota; kingdom Viridiplantae; phylum Streptophyta; class Magnoliopsida; order Fagales; family Fagaceae; genus Quercus; species Quercus ilex. The sequence goes on along the minus strand of CM064914.1, from coordinate 4,710,989 downwards.
GGATGAATATTTATAGTGCTTCCATTCCAATTTCCAAGTCAATCAAAGTCGTTGGCGTTATTGCGTTTGGCAAGTTTTTGGAAACTGCTTTATATCCCGAAAGGCACGTTTGGGTATCGGACCAGCTGAGTCCAATTCCAATATAAAAAAGAAATAAGAAAATGAGAGAAGCTATTATTATCCCGAAGTACCCTTAGTTTTATTTCCAAATCCTTGTTTTACCCTTAGTTATATGACATGGGGATGAAGTTGCTGCAATGTTATTAAAACTGCAACATAAGCTTCAATATTTGTAATTTCCTCCTTAAGAATAATAAAGGTTTCCTATCCTTTAACGTCAAATCTATATATATATTCAGTAACTTTTTTTTTTTTTTTAAGAGAATGATATATTCAGTAACTTATAACTCCCTCTACCGTTTGTTACATATTCATAAAAAACTTATACTTTTATTTATTTATTTTATATTAAGTTATTCTATAGTATTTTACATTCAAATTTGATAACACAAATTTGCTTATGTAGTTATACTGTTATAAATTGATAATTGATAATGTAAATGAATGTGTAATTATTAATTCCCTACTTTTTTTAGGAACAAATTAATTCTCTAATCTAATAACACTAATTTTTTTTTTTATAAAAAAAAATTATCATGTACTACAATTTAAACTTGGATTATTGGTATGTATTTGATTTTTTTTTCTCGTTATTATTTTGTGAACCATTATAATGAAAATAAATAAATAAATAATTGCTATCAATAAGAAGTCGTTAATAATAATAACAAATAATTATGACACTAATAAAAATAATTACTAAGTCAAAAACTATATAATAATAATAATATTATTATTATTGTTAGATCATATATATATATATAAGTGTTAGCCAAACACTTAGTTTTTTCAAAATTACTTTCTAACAATTTTTACTAAATACTCAACTTTTTAAAAAAAGCTTAATTTCATTAAACACTTTTTAAAACCGCACCATTTAAAAAAAAAAAAAAAATTTAAAGGGGCAATATTTAGGGACACAAAATAATCCATAATTTTTGACACAATTCACCACGTGGTAAATTGTAGTAAAAATTGTAGATTATTTTGTCCATACTATTTTACATCTTAAAAATCTGATCAATAATGCAAGTACATTCATTTTGCACATAGGACCTTGAGTTGTTAGATTAGAGTATCCAACTTGTATATGATAGACTTGGCCTTGTCCAATAATCATTTAAGATCTGTTTGGATACCGTTTATTACTGAAAACTGAAAACTTATTGCTAAAAATACTGTAGCAAAATAATTTTTAAATGATGAATAGTGTCCGTGAGTCCCATGAACAGTTTTTAAATGATGAATAATTTGTGTTTTTCCGTACAACTGGGTCCAATGAACAATGCACGGGACCCAGCTACTAAACGCAAACGCCAGACGTGATGAGTTTGGAACATAATCCAAACACACACTTAGTCAATTTTGGTCAAAAAGTAAAAATTGATGCACACTCTTTAAAAATCTGATCAATAATGCAAGTACATTCATTTCGCATATAGGACCTTAAGTTGTTTAATTAGAGTATCCAGCATATACATGAACACATATATGATAGAATTGGCGTTTTCCAACAATCATTCAGTCAATTATGGTCAAAAAGTAAAAAAAAAAAAAAAAAAATGATGCACAGCCACCAATTGGACAGGAGCTCAAAAACCATCAAATTGATAGAAACTATTTGAATTTATTTATTTGAGAAAGAGAAGTGATACATCTAAAATATTTTCATAATATTTTTACAATAAATTTTAAGTAGTTAATTGTTATTGGTTCTAATATGAACTCATCACTTAAATTACTTTTTTACTCACCTATAACAACTACTAATAACCTGTTGTGGGGCCAAGAAATAGTCAGGCACCCCCGGCCCACTCCGAACCAGGCCCAAGGCCCATGCCGAGGACGCATCCGAGGACTGAAGTGCAATGCCCCGCTGCCCACGAAACAGTGCCGAGGATGATAACGTCCTCGGAACTCCAAGATCTGAAAATGGACGAGCGGCACTCCCTCAAAGAGAACCTCCCCAGGCATCCAAGGAGCAAACAGCAAGTACCAAATACCGGACATGGAGGCATGGTGGAGGAGCAAGTCCCAGACGAACTGTCACCTCCACATTAAATGCCCCCAACTAACGTCCTGGCCGCATTAATGAGGAATGGACGCCTCAACAGTGCCACCATGGTTGCTTCAATCCACAGAGAGAGTGGGAAGGTGGCTGATGGGACAGGCACTCGATTGATGCCCTAATCCTTCTACAAATGTAAGGCTAGGATCAACTGAGAGAGAGATATATAATGTAAGAAGTCCCTCTTGAAGAGGGGACGGAAAAACCACTAAAAGAAATGATAGTAGCAGTTTATACTCTCCCAACCCTTGCAATCTTTCCCCAGGGAAATAAGAAGAACTTCAAGTTCTGTGAAACTTGCCCGAGGAACCTTATTGTGCACCCTAATTCACGTTTACGTTACCTGCATTCTCGTACAACCATGCATAGCCGTTGCCTTCCGTACTAGGGCCTAGTTCTTGAGCCCATTCTCTATAAATTCATTGCGGGGAAACTGGGCTTGGGTCCACTCCCTCAAACCTGGTCCCTACACCTATCACTTAAAACTTGTTGTGAAAATATTATGGACATAACACTTCTCTTTGAAAAATTGTATTTATTATTTTTTTTATAACATGTAATTCATTTTTTACAAGCAGAGCATGAAATCTTTTATTTTTTATTTATATAGATAGAGTAGAATTTAAATATATGGTGTTAATGATTGCTCTTACTAATAAGTTAATATACCAGCTGTTATTTATTTATTTTTTTGTAAACGGAAGTAGAGTATACAACACGTTTGGGTCATATTTTCCAACAGTGTGGGGGTGAGGCATTTCATAGGCATGGTGGATTTTGCTTTGAAGCAGCTAGATATTTTGGAAATTAGAAACTTTTGTGATTGTGATGTGAATGCTAACGACGTTTTGAAATGAAAGTCGTGCCAATGGGACAAACCATGAGATTATAACAGGACCATAATTTGTTTGTTGGATTAGAGTATCCAACACGTATTTGATAGACTTGGAATTGTCCAACAATCATTTAGTCTATTTTTGCCAAAAAGACCCACTTCTTAGATAGGAGCGTTCAAGAACCGTCAAGTTGACACAAATTACTTGAAATTATTTCTTTGAAAAATTTAATTTTTTTATAACATGTTATTCCTTTTTTCAAGATTATGTAATTTTTTTCTTTTATATATACGGGAGAATTTAAATTTATGGTGTCTTTCATATTAATTTTATCAATAAGTTAAAACTATAAATATAACTTTATTTTTGGGTTTAGTGTCATTTCTTTTAATTCAACACAAAATTTGTATTAACCAATGATTGCAAAAATAACACTCTTCCATATTGTTCTACCCAAATTGAAAAGGTGTATACCAAGTTATTGAAAATTAAAGAAATGAATACATCAAACCAAATCAACATGTACCTAAATATTTTATCAAAACAAAAAAAAAAAAAAAAAAAAACATGTACCTAAATATAAACACAATCACATTGGTGGTAATATAAAAGAGAAATGTACACTTTCAAACCAAATCAAGTAATAAAATGAAATATATAAAAAAAATAAAATAAAAAGATAACAATATGCCAATCTTTACTCCATGTATATCGTATTGGACTCCAATGGCAAAGCAATCCCACTCACAACTTGTTCATAAAAACTAATTTTTAAAGAAAAGGAAGGAAAAAACCATAATTATTAACACATTAAACTAAATACAACAACCACTATTATAAACACAGTGAAATAAATAATACAAAGAAAAAAACCAAAGAGATAATTTGATTCTTTTTACAGTACTAAACTACCACCAAAATAAGGGTGGGAAAAAATGGAGAGAATCTAAAAGAAAAAAGAGAGGTGTGAGATATTTTAAAATAGAGATAGTGTGTACTCATTTTTAGGAAATGCGTCTAACGTGTATGAGATAGTGTGTACTAATTTGATAAGTAGTAAAAATTTGATGGCAAGCCGATTAGATTGGATATGCCACGACATCTACACCCATTAAAAAAAATCAAAATTGTCACACTTTAACACAATAACCAAAAAATTTCTTTTGTTAGTGTTACTATTACATTCCATTTCCCTTACCCTAAAACATGGGGGTTTTAAAAATAAAATGAAAAACCATGATTGAGAGTTTAGGATAAATTACTTGTGGTTTGTAGAATCTTCTAATAAAGAAATTGTAAAAATTAAAATTTAAAATTCTTGACCGAATAAATTTGAAAACCAAAGTAAAAGTGGTCCTATTTTGTAAGCAATGTTGCACATGTGAGTTAGGAATGCATTTTTACCAGGTTGCCTTTCAATTTTATCTCTACTTAAACCTAAGGGTGTATAGTATTTTTGAACTAATGAAATGTCCAACCAAAATAAAGGTAGATTTTTTGTGTAAGGATTTAGAATATACAACACGTTTGGGTAGTTTCCATAAAAATAAAATTAAAAATATTTGGGTAGAATTATCCAAGAATGAGAGTATCCAACACGTTCGGGTAACATTTTCCAAGAATGATTCAGTCAAGATTGTCTAAAAGCTACTTAATGATGAGAAAAACCACCATGCAACCCCACCACTTGGATAGGAGTGTCCAAGAACTACAAAAGTAGTTAAGTGTTCGTGTCTCTCAAGTTGATAGAAATTTCTTCTTAGAAAAAAGCAGTTGACGGAAATTACTTGTCCAATTTGACTATAAAAAAAAAAAAAATGATTTTGAACTTATTTCTTTTCTTTCTTCTTGTTTGTTTTTGTTTTTGAACATCATATTTTTCTTTTTCTAGTGTTGAATGACATGTATTATTGTTCCTATGATTTTTAGTTCTCAGAAACTATTAATTACTAAAGATTCGTGCTCGTTTGGGATGCATTTATAAGCTGACTTATTGCTTATTTTTTCTAACAACTTTTACCAAACACTTTATTTAAAAAAAAAAAAAAAACCAATTTCATTAATCATTTTTTAAAACGGACACTTTTTTTTTTTATACAAAATAGAATTTCTACTCTAGCTTAATCTAAACGTATATGTGTGTGAAACTCTTTCCTGAAGACTTGAACCCCAGGCCTTGCCCCCCACACCCTACAAAGATTTATACTTATGGAATGACCACCGCACCAAGGATGCGCAGTGGCAAACAGACACTTTTCAAAAAAACGAAATTTCAAAAAACTGAACAATAATGCAGGTTCGTTTATGCCCGTGGGACCATGAGGTTTTGGATTAGAGTATCTAAAATGTATATGATAGACTTGCCATTGTTCAACAATTATTCCATCAATTTTGGCCAAAAAGTTAAATGATGCAGACTCACCACTTGGATAGGAGCGTACAAGAAATGTCATGTTGACACAAATTACTTGAATTTATTTCTTTGAGAAATTGAATTTTTTTTATTTATTAATATAGTAGAATTTAAATTTATGATGTCCACTCCACTTCTTGATGATTATTTTTATCAATAAAAGATTCCGACTAATTTTTTTGTGTACCCACACATTTGGGGAGTATTTTCCAAGAATCATTTGGTCAAGATTGGCTAAAATCTATTAACCCCACCAGGGCCACCACATGAATAGGAGTGTCCAAGAGCTGCTAAAGTAGTAAGCTGTTGTTGTCTCTCAAGTGGACAGGATTTTTTTCTTTGAAAAATCAGTTGACGGAAATTACTATACTAGAGTTGTTAAATTTGACTAAAAAAAATGTTGAATTTATTTCTTTTTACCTTTTTTTAACGTCATTTTGTTTTTTTTTTTTGTTTTTTTTTTTTTTTTTTAGTGTTGAATGACATTTACTATTGTTGCTATGATTTTTAGTACTTCAAAACTTTTAATTGCACTACTGCGCACTCTTGGCACGATGGTCACTCCACAAGTATAAGTGCTTGTGCGGTGTGGGGGGTAAAAGTCAGGGTACAAGTCTCTAGTAGTGAATTTCACACACATATACATTTAGATTAGGTTAGAGTAGAATTTCTATATTGTATAAATAAATAAATAAATAAATAAATAAATAACTATTAATTGCTAAATATTCGTGCCCGTTTGAGATGCACTTGTAAGCTAGCTTATTGCTTATTTTTTTACTATTTACGGGTCCTACATATGTCACCTACTTATTTGATTTAACTTAAAACTAGATAAGTTGTTTCCAAACAAACACCTAGAAAGTTGTTGAATTTATTTCTTTTACTTTTTTTTAGGGCCTGTTTGGTAATGTTATTTTAGTAACGTTGTTTAAGTTTTGTGAAAATACGTGTGGGTGAAAAAGTGTTGTAGAAATACGTGTTGTGTTGTTTAAACGACACAACCAAACAGACCCTAACATCATATTTTCCTTCTTGAATGTTGAATGGCATGTAATATTGTTGCTACGATTTTTAGTTCTTAGAGCCATAGTTGTTAAATCGTGAATCGTATCGTGAATCGTTTTTTCATTTTTATGTATCGTGTATCGTATCGTATCGTGTATCGTAAGATACACAAACACTATATAAACTTTATAAAACATTATACATATACATATATTTATTATAAAATTGAAACATATGCAAATAATGACTACTTTAATTATCACTTATGTTATAGTATTTGACTAAGCTAACTAAATAAACCAAATGGAAATATATTTTTAATATCCATATCCAAAAGATAAAAATATCTATATCCAATTTCATTAGAGTTCAAAGTCACTACATATTATATTAGTCAAAATACTTTTTTTCCTAATCATATTCATCATTGCCTAATCAAAATCATCAAAATCATCTCCATAGTCCAAGTCAGTGAGGTTATCATCTTCATCATCTTGCAAAATCATTTCATCATTGGCATCTTCTTGCACATCTTCTTCATCATCTCCAACATCCACTATCTCTACTGGTTCTTCAACTTCAATAAGTTTTTCTTTACTTTTCTTTTTGGCATTCAAATTTCTTGGACCTATAAAAATAATAACAAAAAAATATATATTGTCAAAATTAGCGTTTTATTCATAATATAGAAAAGAAAATTTCTATTAAATATAAATCTATACCTCTCTTTCTTTTTCTACTACATCCTTCCTCATTAACTTCAAAGCATTCATGAATGTCCATCCATGAAGTATCTTCTGGCAAGCAAGGTTCTTCATTTTCGGTAATCCATTCATCATCAAATTCCATATCCGATAAACAAATTAATTGGATCATATGAGTCACTATTCTCTTCTCTTTTTATTTGTCTCAACTCCAAATTAATATTATAGTTTACAAACACCAAAGCATTCACCCTTTGTTGCTCAAGACGATTTCTTTTTTTAGTGTGTACATGATCAAAAGTACTCCAATTTCTTTCACATCCCGTTGCACTACAAGTTAGGCTTAAGACACGTATGGCTATGTGGTGTGGGTAAATCAATTTTATTGTGGTTCAAATTTTTTAGGGTGAAAAAATAAATAAATAAAAAATAAAAAAAAGAAGGCTTTTGTATTGGGCCAAACCACCAAAATAGCCCAACTTGCTTTCAAAAAAAAGGGAAAAACGTTTTGGGCTAAGCTTGGGCTGAAATTTTTGTTAAAAAAGCCTATTTAAGCCAATTGTTAATGTATCGTCCGATACAACCGATACGTACGATACGCACGATACATACGATACATACAACTGTATCGTCCGATTCATATGCACCTACGATACGTATCAACGATACAGCACTTTTTTCAAACGATACGATACGTATCGTACGATACGTATCGCGTATCGTACGATACTGACAACTATGCTTAGAGCTATTTATTGTCAAAGAAGATTAAGTATATGAGAAAAGTTAACGGATGTCTTAAAGTTATTGTTTTATGAACTATTTTTAGAAATATTTTATGAGAAAAATGATAAAAAAAATTAATTTTTTTACGGATATTATTAACTTTCATCGGGTATATATATACATTTGTACCAAGGTGAAGACTTTCCCACCGGATCTTTGGGGACTTGGTCACTTGGACCATATTATCTTTTAGCAAATTCGTTAATTTATGACATTATTATTCTAGCAAGCTAGTTCGCATCCTTAAGTCATATATTAATTTTGACTTACCTGTTTCTCAAAAAAAAGAAAAAGAAAAAAAAAGTCATATTAATTTAATTGCTATGCGCGTCATCAAAAGAAAGTGCTTAAGTATGGAATAGGATCAGTGGAGTCAATACTGTACCGTTCCGGCCGGTACAGCCGGAATTTTTCGTACCGGCACCTTGACTGGAACAGAAACGTGGCTATTTCGTACCGCTTTTTGTACCGGAGCTTACCGGGTTGTACCGGAAAAACCGGGCAAAAAATCGGATACCGGCCGAAAAAAGGATACCGGACGGTAAAAGAAAAACAAGAAAAATGGAAGTGATTAATGGTAAAGGAAAATTCCAAATAACCCATAATACTGCCATCGCCAACACTGTTCCGAAAGTGACCACCCATTCTTCTTCTTCTTCACGCCCATCCCTCCATCCGTCTGCATCTCTTAGTTTTTAAGTTTTTATTTCTGAAGCTTTAGTTGATTGTTTAGTTGTGACTTTTAATAATAAAAAACTAAAAGGAGAGTAGGTTTGGTTTTGTTTATAACTTGTGGCAGTGTGCCCTCTGACACACCCACCCACGTGAATTGCTATAAACTTTTGAGATTTCAAAAGTTGATTTTTTTTTTTTTTTAATGCAAAGAAGTTTTAAACGGCATTTTAACTTTTAACTTATTATTATTATTATTATTAAAAAAAGTAAGAACATCAATTCCCTATTATTGTTAATATTATCTAGTTGAAATTTTAACTAGAGATTAACATATTAAATGACATAAAGATTTATAAATTTAAACTTTTTAATAAATAATATAAATTTTGGTTATATATATATATATATATATAATAGCGGTAAACCCGAAACGGTACACCGGTATTGACCGGTACCCGAAATATATCGTACCGGTGGCCAAACCGGTACAGCCTCCGGTACGGTATTGACTTCTTTGAATAGGATACCATTTGATGAAATTTATTAATTTAATTTTTTTATCATCTACGTTGATGTTGAGGGTTTGTACTTAGTGATAACTAATAACTATAACAAACCATGGGAAAAATAAGAATCAAATTGCCTATGCAATTTCTTCCTCAAAAAAAAAAAAAAAAAAAATGCCTATACAATTTTGTATAATCAAAATTCAAAATGCAAGAGGTAACACAGTCTTGATGAAGTATAAGTCTAGAAAGAGGATCTGTCGCAAGAGAGAAAAAGATAATTCCCAAAAAGGGGAAGAAAAGATTTTCGTGCCTAAAACATTGGTGATTGATTTATGGTTTACTACTACTAATAATAAATATATTTATTATGATTAAATTTTGCATTCACACAATAGAGTTTGACTGTACAATTTTGAATGATTTTCTTATAAGAGTTATGACCCCGAAAAAAAGGGAGAATATGCAAATTTACAACACTGTATTTAAGAAAAAAATGGGTCCCTCCAAACACCGGGTTCTCTCTAGAGAGGAGGAAGCTGAGTTATTGCGAAGCAAAAAAAAGGTGAAAGACGTTCACCATGCTGAATTCAATGACGGTCCAAATGAAGGCAGTCAACCACAGAGACACCAGAGTATTTGGGGATCGCCTAGAACTTCCTTTAGGGACAAACTAGTTGGAGAAATCCCAGGAGCGTTCGCAAAAGCTTTTGACTTTACGGATATGATGGACGATGAAGCCGAGTCAGATGATGAGATTGCTGACCTCCGGGAAGGTTTAGCCGTGGTGCAGTTATCCAGGGAAACCAAGCTGCGAATTCGTGGACCGTGGTCTCAAACGCTGATAATCAAACTGTACGGAAGATCCGTGGGTTTTAACTTTCTCCAAAGCAAGCTTCAACTTCTTTGGAAACCAACCGGAAGGCTGGACTGTGTTGATCTAGGATATGATTTCTATTCCGTTCAGTTCACGCTGAAAGAGGATATGGATTCAGTTTTAGAGAAAGGCCTTTGGTTCATCGGAGGGCAATTTTTATCGATCCGACCTTGGGAGCCCTTTTTCAAACCAGCGGCAGCCAATGTCTCATCAATAGCGGTGTGGGTCCGGCTACATGCGTTACCATTGGAACTCTATGAAACGGAGGTACTTAAACAGATTGGAGATGCCATTGGTAAAGTTTTACGAATTGATGCACAAACTGCCATGGAAACGAGAGGGAAATACGCGAGATTATGTATTCAAGTGGATATGAATAAGCCTCTCATTAATATAGTGCTTATAGGCAAGTTTAAGCAGCCGGTGGTCCATGAGGGGATCCAGAAGTTGTGTTTCGCATGCGGTAGGCTAGGACACAAGAAAGATGATTGCCCACACGTCATCCGGACCTCTACACCACCGGAGAAAGGAGGTAACGATGACCAAGGTGACTCTGCGGGATCACGCATGGTGCATGACACAGATAGAACAACCAATGGGGGTGGCATGTCAGAAGGTAGTGGAACGGCTAAGGGTAACGACTCGTACGGGCCTTGGATGATAGTGACACGCAAGAAAGCTGGACAGCGTGGCACTAGAAATTCCACAGTTGTGGAAGGACACACAGGATCGGGGAAAGTAGTGGTTCAACAGGTAGGTGGACATGGGCTTTCAATGGAGCCCAATTCTTTGGGCTGGGCCAAGGAGACAAGTCCGCAGAAGAATGTTTCTTCGGAACCCAGCGTTAAGGTAAATCATTTGGACCCATTTCATGTGGGGGCTAGCTCAAATGGACTTGTGGTCAGCTCACACTTGAGCCCGTCAGTAAGGGGTAAAAAGGGGTTAGCAAGGAGTAGGAAAATATCCACCCACACAAAGCCAGAAGAACTTAACACCCAGAATTGGAGTTGGCGTGTCTCTGATGGCAGTAAGAGTAGTTCTAATAACAATTTTCAGTTTACAACTCCGGTTCAAACCGAAGTGGGACTTGGAGTTAAGGGGAAGAGTAGTGGAGTTTCTAGGGTGGCTTCGGACCGGTGGGGTAATACCGGAGGAGGAGAAGGTCCCGTTGAATGCTCAGGCCGATCCGGTGGTTGTGAGGTTGGTGACGGTAGTAGGAATCTGTCTTGCCACCAAGCCGTGACAGGTGTTCAATCCGAGCCAGGTGTTCAAGCCGATCCTGTTGTCCAGCTAACTCTCAACAGTAAGGTTAGTGAACAAGGGGGTTTTGTCGTAGTGTCCGATTCTGCTCTCAGGGAGGGGTTGGACAAAGAAGAAAATGATGGTGAAGCTGGGATGGATTATGAGGATGGTGGTGGAGTTAGTGCTTCTGTCTGATGTGTTTCCTTTTCCTATTTATCATATTATAATGAATATTATAGTTTGGAATATCAGGGGTGTTATGAAGCCCAATTTTCAGAAACATGTAAGGGATTTGGTTGGGATCCACAATTCGGCAATTATGGTAATTATGGAAACCCGACTTGGGGGAGACAGAGCAAGGGAGATCACTGACAGGCTCCCATTTGATGGTGCAATCCATACAGAAACAATTGGTCTTTCGGGAGGCTTATGGTTGCTGTGGAACACTGATATGGTGGACGTTGAGCAGTTGGCTACTACAGAACAAGAGATTCATGTTGAAGTTAAGGTTCTATCCTCTAACCTCTCCTGGTTTTTTACTGCAATTTATGCTAGTCCTAGGAGTGAGGAGAGATGTGTTTTGTGGAATAATCTGTCCAGAGTAGCAGAGATGCATAATAAACCTTAGGTGATAGCTGGTGATTTTAATGAACCCTTAATTGATGAGGATAAACTGGGGGGTAGACCAGTGAGCATTAACAAATCCCTTCTCTTCAAGGAGTGCTTAGATAGGTGTAATATGGTGGATTTAGGTTTCAATGGGCCAAGATTCACTTGGACAAATAAGAGAGATGTGAACTGTTTTATCCAGGAAAGGATTGATAGATATTTCATGAATTCAAGTTGGTGTCTCCTGTATCCAGAAGCTAGAGTTTCGCACCTCACTAGATGCCACTCGGACCACTGCCCAGTTCTACTTGAAACTCTGCCTAGAAGGATGAATTATCTTAACAGACCGTTTCGGTTTCAAAGCTTTTGGCTCTCCGACCCTTCTTTTCCAAGAGTTGTCAATCAGGCGTGGAAGAGGTCGACAACACTTCCGAAGAATATAGAAAATTTTGCTAAGGAGGCTAAGCTGTGGAACAAGAATCATTTCGGGAATATCTTTGCTAAGAAGAGGAGAATCATAGCTCGGCTAGATGGGGTCCAAAGGGCAATGGCGAATAATCCCTCTCCCCCTCTAATTCAGTTGGAATATCAGCTTCTTAAGGAGTTGGATATGGTGAATGGCCAAGAAACGGAGCTCTGGGCCTTAAAAGCTAAAATGAATTGGTTGGTGATGGGTGACCGTAATACTTCATTCTATCACATATCAGCTCTTGCCAGGAGGAAAAGGAACCATATTGTGTCAGTTAAAAATGGGGTCGGGGACTGGATTGTTGAGGAAAGAGAAGTTATGAATTATTTTAGGAAAGGTTTCCATGAGCTTTACACCACTTCTCAGGACTCGGCCACAGGGGAGTTAAATTACCACTCTCAATGGCAGGCCAAACTTTCGAAGGAAGAAAAAGAAAGTATCAGTCATATGGTGTCAGAGGAGGAAATTTCTGCTGCTTTGTGGTCTTTGAAGGCTTTTAAAGCCCCTGGACCAGATGGCCTACATGCGGGCTTCTTCCAGCGGTTTTGGGTCATTGTGGGAGACTCGGTTAGAGAAGAAATTAAGAAAGTGTTTAGGGAGAGGAAAGTTCCTGACTATCTCAATAGCACAAGCATTGTCCTTATCCCGAAGGTTCAAGGTCCGGAGACAATTGGGAGTTACCGGCCAATAAGCCTTTGTAATTCGGTGTACAAGATCATCTCCAAAGTGTTGGTTGGGAGAATTCGTCCATATTTGGATAAGATTATTTCCCCTTGTCAGGCAGCCTTTGTTCCAGGAAGACGGGGGGTGGATAATGCAATCATTGTCCAAGAGGTCATTCATACAATAGGTAAAACGAGAGGGAAAGTGAGGTACATGGCAATTAAAATTGACCTAGAAAAGGCGTATGATAAGCTTGAATGGAGCTTTATTAAAAGTATGTTGAGCAGATTCAATCTTCCTGTTAGTCTCATTGAGATTATCATGAGTTGCATTACCACAGTCACAACTTCTATTCTCTTTAATGGAGGTAGTTTGGAGCCTTTTGCACCAACTAGAGGAATAAGGCAAGGGGACCCCCTCTCTCCGTATATCTTTATCATGTGCATGGAGTATCTTGGTCAGCTAATCCAAGAGAAATGCGAAGAGGGTGTTTGGAAGCCAGTGAAAGCTTCAAGAAGTGGCCCCTCCTTTTCTCATCTGTTTTTTGCCGATGATTTGGTTCTTTTTGCAAAAGCTAATACTGAGAATTGCTTGGCTATTAAAGATGTTCTTGATAAGTTTTGTACAGATTCAGGTCAGGTTATAAGTGAAGCTAAATCTAGAGTCTTCTTTTCCCCAAATATTGGCCAAGATGAAGAGGAAGATTTGGTCTCCATTCTTGGGTTTCAATCTACTAACTGTTTGGGGAAGTACCTTGGCTTTCCCATTAGGCACAGCGGAGGATTGAATCAGGATTTTAATTTTGTGTTAGACAAAGTTAAGTCGAAACTTGCCGGATGGAAGGCAAACCTCCTGTCTATGGCAGGGAGATCAGTCTTAATTCAAGCTGCCTCCTCGACTATTCCGTCTTATGTGATGCAGAGCTGTATGCTGCCTGGGAAGGTGTTAGAGGGAATTGATAGAGTAAATAGAAACTTCCTTTGGGGCTCCTCGGAAAATAACAAAAAAAATGCATTGGATAGGTTGGAAAAAGGTTACTAGGCCAAAGGAAGATGGGGGGTTGGGCCTCCAAACATCCAGGGGTAGGAATACAGCCTTGCTTGCAAAATTAAATTGGCGGTTTCACACCGAGGAAAAAGCACCATGGGCTAGGGTGTTAAGAATGAAATATTGTAATCATCAACGGGTCAATTCGAGGAATGTTAACAAACTGTCTAGCTCTAGAGTGTGGAAGAGTTTAAAGAAGGGTGAGGAAGTTTTCAAGAAAGGCATCAGATGGTTACCTGGGGCTGAAAGCAACTTGGATTTTTGGCATGATAATTGGTCAGGGATTGGGCCGTTAAGGCAGGCCATTAATGGTCCCCTGACGTTAGACTCTGCCGAGATTAAAGTTAAGGATGTTGGCCATCTTGGCGGTTGGGATTGGGGAAAAATGCAGATGGAGTTGCCAAATGATATTAAAAGAGTCATTCAAGCTACTCCTATTCCCATTGCAGCGAGATCAGAAGATAAATTGGCATGGAAGCTTTCAACCAAGGGAGATTTTGACTTAAAATCAGCATATTCGCTGACCTTAGCGTCTAATTTGGATGTGCCTTTTAGGGGGAGGTGGATTTGGAAGCTCAAAACCTTGCCAAGAATCCAAGTTTTTGTTTGGCAATGTATGCACCAAGCATCGGTGTTAGGGAGTGCCTCTCAGCACGAGGCATGGCAGTAGATATTTCTTGTCCCATCTGTCATAATGATCCTGAGAGTATAATTCATGTTTTGAGGGACTGCCCCTCAGCTAAAGCCATTTGGCACCAACTTGGTGTTCTTCCTTCGGACCCGGTGTTCTTTGCTGAGAATCTTAAGGAGTGGCTGTTTTCTAATTGCAATGCTAAGCCGAGCCATAGGCCTGGTCAGTTACCTTGGTTTCAGGTATTTCTATTTGCAATATGGATGATTTGGAAAATTAGAAACCATCATGTGTTTAAAGGTGAAGTGCAGAACCCGAATGTAACTAAGGAGATTTTGGCCCGTGCCATGGAATACAATTACTGTGCAAGCAATCACACAGCAGCAAAAAGCGTGGTGTTGAAAAGCATCAGATGGGAGGAGCCCTCTGCCGGCTGGAAAAAGCTCAACACGGATGGTTCTTCAGTTGATTCTCTCGGGTTGGCTGGAGGTGGAGGTGTGGTAAGAGATGAGCAGGGGAATTGGGTGCTTGGATATGCCAGGAAAATTGGTCCAGTGAATAGCTTTCTAGCTGAGTTGTGGTCCCTTAGAGATGGGTTACTCCTTTGTGTGCAAGCCCAAGTTCAAGCTCTGATTGTAGAGATGGATGCCAAGTATTTGGTAGATGCGTTTTCAAGCCAAACTAAAGCCAATACTATTGTTTCTTCATTGATGGAAGACTGCATACATTTGGCAACCCAGATCCCCCAGGTAAGTTTTAAGCATGTTTACAGAGAAGCAAACATGTGTGCAGACCATTTGGCGAAGCTAGGAGCATCCATGGAGACTGATTTTGTTTTCTTTTGTAGTCCTCCTGTGGACATTATTTCCCTTGTTGAGGCTGACTGCCGTGGGTTATATGTAAACAGGCTTTGTCCTGCGCCTGTATTTCCGGTTTAGTTTTAATATTACAATCCTTTCCTACCAAAAAAAAAAAAAAAAAAACGCTGTATTTATTTGTTCTTTTGCTAAGTAAATAGGGAAGTGAAAATTTATATGCTACCAAGTTAAAATAAGCCTTTCAGAATAATTCATCAGTAATGAAGGGTTGCGTAGCAAAAAAGTTGCACAACTTTTCATTATTAGTTGGATAGAAGTAGAACATTCAAAACGTATATGATGGTCCAAAAAAAAAAAACGTATATGATGGTCATGATATAAGCGTATTAATGGGGTTTTATTTATGGTATGGAATTCTTTGTCTTCTAAGTGTCACACTATTATGAAGTCCTCACATTTTGGCAACTTCCTCAAATCATTGTTAAAATGGTCCAAAAGCAATAAATATAAATTCCCATCAGTTATAAATACGGCTCCTATGTCCCGCCATTGACTAAACAACTTTGAGGACCACTGATGTGTAGGCATTCCTCTACATCTAGAAAGATAGTCAATAGCCATAATGACTAGTAACTATAACAATGCCCTTCTAAAATGTACTAATAAAATATCAATCTACACCAACCTATATGGACTATAACGAGGGATTTCAGGTCCTTCAGCTAGTAGCAGAAAAATAATTTAGAAAAAAAAAGGGTTATAAAATTGGGTTAATATACTTAGACTAATATTTGGGCATATAAAATATTAAGTAGTAATTAGTATTGAGATATTTCATTCTCCTTGCCTAATCAAAGTGACATTCAATACGGTATTAACTACTTTGACATCGCGTCTATTACTTGGATTGTCAATCTCAAAGGGTGAAAAACTTTAAGAATATGGAAAACAAAAGTGCTAATAACGAGATGAAATTACCAATAGATTAGGGTAAAAAATTAGCAATTTTGCTATCATTTTAGTTTTTCAATCACATGTTTGTTTATATTAACAAAAGAAAAACACATAATTTAATGAAATCCTTCCCTCTAGACCTTTTTTTTTTTTTTTTTTTAATTTGAAATTTTTTTCTTTCATTAGGTTCTCTAAAATCCAATTTCAGTTAACTATTGACATGCATATATTGGCTGATGATGCAAGATATTAGTGAGATGATCGTCCAAACTAAGAAGCTCTGAAAGACCTATAAGGGAGTAAAAAAAAAAGCTTTCAGAGTGCACTGGTGTGGTGCTAGATAAAGACCCTCTGATGATTAAGTTAAAAACTCACAAAAAATCTTCAAATACTCCAAATGTGTAACAATAAAATGAAAATATGGGTTAGAATCTCATCAGGTAAAGATCCCCCATTGTATTGACTTCTTGTCGTCTGACATTGCTGCTAAATTCAGACAGAGATGACAAAGAGGAAAGGAAGGTTGTGGAATACTATAATGTGTAGAGTGTGGAGTAGAGGAGAGAATTTGGGTCTAGATTCTGTAATTAAAACCGGTTCATGGACGGAGCTATATATGGCCCCTAAATTTTTTTTAAAAATAAAAATTTAGTATATTAATAAGTATTAATTTTAGCAATTTTGTTCAATAAAATTATACTTTGCTTCCCTTAACAATGCCATCAATTCTTTTAAGAGTAATATTATAGCCATAAACATTTTTCCAAACTATTGAGGTAACAAATTCTTATTGGTTCACACATTTGCATCACTTTTTACTTACCAATAACCACTCATCACATTCCATAAAAAAAAATAAAAATAAAAAACCACTCACCACATTAGCAATTTGTAAAAATTTTGTAGTTTTAGCATTTTTCATCTTTTAAAGGCCATAAAAAATTAATAGATTAAATCTAAAATAAAATATACAAGCCCAAAAAAATTAGCTCAACAACAAAAATTACCAACAATAAAGCTAAAAAAAAAAAAAAAAAAAAAAAGCACAATCAACATATTTTACCCAAAACAAACATGGTCCTTTAAAAAGTTTTAAACAAAAATCCTTAGTGGTAAAGTAGTAGAGTCAAAGGCTAGAGCCGCCGTACACAATGAGTAGCAAAGCCACCCCCCTTAACTCCAAGTCCTGGCTCTGTCCCTGAACCTGGTCATAGTGATGTGCAATCAACCTGTAGGGACTCATTTCGGAAGGACCCTTTGAATTTAGAAGGGATATAATCCTGTAGGCCCCAAACAATGAATTTCTAGAGAGTGGGTTGAAGGAATTGGCCCTTATAGGCAAACGAAACTTTATCTTGGACCCATCGCCATTAAAGGCTGTACAACAGGATTCCTTATTAGAGCTGCTCCTCGGCATTTGTCCGAGGAGCTTGGGCCTTTTCTCCTTTTTTCCTCCCCTCCCCCAAGAGGGGCCCCTTACATTATATATCTTTTCCCCAACTGATCCTAGCCCTACATTTGTTAAGCAATCAGGCCATCGCTCAGGTGCCTGTCCTATCAGCCGCCTTCCCATTCCCTTTGTGGGTCGCGGCAAACAAGGTGGCACTGTTGTGGAGTCCTTTCCCCATTAATGCGGCCAGGGCGGTAGTCAGGTGCATTACATGCGGAGGTGACAGTCTGTCATGAACTTGTTCCTCCTTCAGGTTTCCATTGCTGGCACGTGGTACTTCCTCTCTGCTCGTGGAGTAGTCAGGAAGGTTCCCCTAAATGTGATGCCGGTTGTCTGAAGTTATCGGACGTCCAAGGATGGGGTCTTCCTCGGCGTGGCTTATTGGGCTCCTGGGCTTCTCGTTTTCATCCTCGGACCTTGGATGCCTCCTCGGCTCGGGTCTTCGGCCCTGGAATGAAGTGGGCTGGGCCGTATGACTTGCTGGCCCCACAATAGCCCCTCAAAATCTTGCTGTCCGCATCCTCCGGCGGAGAGGAGGATTTTGACGTCCTCGGGCCTGCGACGCATCCCATCGAGTCTGGTCCTCCGTCAGTACTGGAGTCTTTTCATTTAACCCAGACGCGTTATTGACGCTTCGATGCGCGCAATGCGCCCTTCATTAAATCCAGACGGCTCTGTGCTCCTCACGTTCAACGAGAGGATGACAATCCAACGGTGAGGATTCGCCTAACATTTATGGGCGGGAAAACCCGCATGGCTCTTCGATTTGGGGTATAAATACCCACTTGAAATGCCGGTCCCTCTGTTTACTCGCAACCAAGAGCTTCTGCGCGTACATCCTGAGTCCAGCCAACTTTCCACCTACATCTCCAGCATAAAAAGCCTGTCCGAGGAGCTTCGCCTCATTTCTGTAAGTCTTTCTATCTCTCTTCGAGCTTTCTTCTTCTCTATTCTTCCTTCTCTTTCATTTGCTCTTTCTTAGCTCTTTTAGACATCATTTGGGATGGGTAGATTTAAGAAATATGTCTATACTGAGGAGGCGATGGAGAAATTCATCGCCGACTATAATATACCAAGCAACGTGGGCTTGAGGTATTGTTCGGAGGGGGAGTGGCACCTTCGGAGGCAGGAGGGCGAGGTGGTGATTCCCATCGTTGCCTTCCTTGAAGGTGACATGAGAATCCCCATGGGACCGGTGATGAGGGGCTACTTGACGTACTTCCGGCTAGCCCCCACCCAGTGTGCCACCAACGTCTTCAGAATTCTGGGTTGTGTGGATGCCCTGAACGAGAAGATGGGGCTAAGGTTGACCCACCACGACGTAAACTGGTGTTATAACCTCCAGTGCCTGAAGGGCAAATCGTACTACCTGAAGACCAGGGATGACAGGGTCCGGCTTATCCAGTGCCTCCCTGAGTCCAGCAAGGGGCTGAACAAGGACTTCCTCATTGTGTCCGGAGAGTGGCATGATGGCCTTCACTGCCCAACGACGGAGGGGACCCCAGGTGGGGCAGTGGGAAAATGGGGGGAGGGCTCTAGGACCTTAGTCAGTTTCATTCTTTACTTCGTCCATTTTTTTTTTTGCACCGTTTGGTTACTAACGTGAATGGGTTTTCTTTTTGCAGATCCGCACGCCTTCATGTGCCACTTCAACCTGATCAACCGGGAAGACTTGTAGAAAGTGCTAAGGGTGGAGGTTTTTGTGAACGAAGCCGACAATCAAGTTAGGGCCGCTCACAGGATCTTGAGATACGATCCGATTCAAAAGTCGTTCGCGGCACCGAAGTACGTGATCAGGGCAAAAGACCCTCGGCTGCGGAAAATAACCGTGACCGAGGACAGATTCCAGTTCCCTGAGGAGCCCTCCACATCAGAAGGCGCAGCACCTACGGGTCCCTCCTCCTCCCATAGATTCTCAGAGGCCGCAGAAGAAGGCCTAGAGAGGGAAGAGGAAGTTGCTGACTTTGGCCCTGCCGAGGACGAGTTTGACGTGTTTGAACAAGTCCACCAATCTGAGGACCCTCTAGGAGACTTGGGTGACCCCCGTCTGACAGAAGCAAACTTCCTAACGTCAAAGTCCCCTCCTCGGCTCGAGATGGGTTACAAGAAGAGGCCCCAATCCAACCTGTTGGATCTAATCGAAGGCCAACCGGGGAAGTCTAAGCCAAAGCTTCCTCCTCCCCCTCCCAAGACTCACCCTGCCCAGGGCAGGTCGGCCCCAACCCAGTCAAGGCCTCATCCTTCTCCGCCTCAAACGAGTCTACCTTCTAGGCATGAGCCCTCTGATCCTAAGCAGAAAAAGGATAAGGGCAAGAGGCCAGTTAAGGAAAAGTCTGGGTCCCCCCAAGAGGAGGGCGATGCTCGGCGACCGTCCAAACAGTTAAAGATAGGCTCCCGAGGCCAGGATAAACAGGTTGATGCCCAGCCCGAGGCTCAGGCCTGGCTTCCTGCCCCAATGCTCCATGAGGGGCCTCTGAGGAACGACTCCTCCCTCAGGGATTTCAAAGAGGGCGAAGGCGCGTATGTAGCTGACACGCTGGAAAGGTGCTTGTTACTCCCAGCGGACATGGCGGAGCTGGGGACCATGAGGAGTAGGGAGGTCTTCCTCTGCCTCAAGCGGTACTTGGGAATGGTAAGCCTCTTAACACTTATGATTTTTGCTTAGTTTCAGTTTTATTTCTCCTTTTCTGAGCTCGGCTCATTATGTACTTGTTTTGTTTGTCAAGCTGTCCAGGCCACTTATAGGTTGGAGGAGGCGGCCCGTGATTAAGGAAAAGCCATGGAGGTGGAGTGCGAGAAACGCTTGGAGGCCACTCGAACCCTCAAAAACTCCGAGGCCGATTTTGCCACTGCCCGGGAGGAGCTGAGGGCGATGACCAGTGCTCTGGATAACGCCCTGTCAGGCCTCGCCGGCTTCTAGAAGCAGGCCGAAGATCAGTCAAGGCGCTTGGGTGAGGCAGATGAGCAGCTGAAGATCGCGAAGGAGCTGCTTAATGATCTGACCAAGAAGGTGGCTGCTGCCGAGGAGGCCAAGAGGGTGGCAGAATGGGCCAAGGATGAGGCTGTCAGGGCCAAGTTTGAGGCTGACTAAGGTAGGGAGGAGGCCTGGGCCACTAAGGAGGAAGCTGAGGAGGCAGCCTATGTTGCGGGGATGGCCGAGACACAAGCTGCCTTTAAGGCTCAGGTCCCCGGGGTGTGCAGGCGCTACTCCTCCGAGGTTTGGAGGGAGGCTCTCAAACAGGCTGGGGTCGAGGCCTCGTCCGACTTGTGGAAGGAAGAGAATGTGTACTACCCCCTGCCATCCGAGAGGCCGCACCAGATGGCTCTGAGGCCGAGGAGGCTGCTGAGGAGGCCAATGCTGCTTCGGGTGAGGGCACCTCGGTCGCTGAACCTACTGGCGAGCCCGTCCAACAGAGTGAACCTCCCGTGGTAGCTGAATCAGGTGAGGGCGCCAATGAGGAAGCGCCCCAAGAGGTTGCGAAGTCTTCATCTGAAGCCGAGGTTCTTTCTGCTGAGGAGGCAGCCGTTCCTGCCGTGCCTTTGCACGCCGTCTCTCTTGGCCAAAGCTCAGAAGGCCCTGAAGTTGCCATGGACCAGCCCCCTACTGAGGGAGGAAAATAAGTGGAAGGGGCAGGCCCCTCGGCGCTCCTGTCTCTCTTGTCTTTTGCATCTTTCTTTTTTCCTTTTTTTTTTTTTTTTTTTTAGATTGTAATGTGACGTTCATCATGTAACCTTTATGGATTTAATGCAATGTGATTTTTATTTCTCCTTCCATTTGTTCTGCCTGTTGGTATATCTGCGTGTTATCTGTTTTCTCCCTCTTTTTTACTTGTATAATTTTGACATGAATTGTACTTCGGCTAGTCATGGCAGTGATTGCAATAACGTGAAGGCACGTATGCATAGGCAGGCCTTTTATGTCTCCAGGACCAGGTAGGGCTCTTGCTTTCCCAACATTCTAACACTTAGAATCTTCTAAAGTAGTTAGTTTTCCCGTAGGTGTGAGTCCGAGGACCATGCAGTGCCTTGGTTCTGTCTAACACTTAGGATCATCTGAAGTAGTTAGTTTCCCCATAGGCTTGAGTCCGAGGACCATGCAGTGCCTTGGTTCTGTCTAACACTTAGGATCATCTTGAAGTAGTTAGTTTCCCCATAGGCCTGAGTCCGAGGACCATGCAGTGCCTTGGTTCTGTCTAACACTTAGGATCTTCTTGAAGTAGTTAGTTTCCCCATAGGCCTGAGTCCGAGGACCATGCAGTGCCTTGGTTCTGTCTAACACTTTGGATCTTCCTGAAGTAGTTAGTTTCCCTATAGGCCTGAGTCCGAGGACCATGCAGTGCCTTGGTTCTGTCTAACACTTTGTCTTTTGAAGTAGTTAGTTTCCCCATAGGCCTGAGTCCGAGGACCATGCAGTGCCTTGGTTCTGTCTAACACTTTGTCTTTTGAAGTAGTTAGTTTCCCCATAGGCCTGAGTTCGAGGACCATGCAGTGCGTTGGTTCTGTCTAACACTTTGTCTTTTGAAGTAGTTAGTTTCCCCATAGGCATGAGTCCGAGGACCATGCAGTGCCTTGGTTCTGTCTAACACTTTGTCTTTTAAAGTAGTTAGTTTCCCCATAGGGCTGAGTCCGAGGACCATGCAGTGCCTTGGTTTTGTCTAACACTTTGTCTTTTGAAGTAGTTAGTTTCCCAATAGGCCTGAGTCCGAGCACCATGCAGTGCCTTGGTTCTCTCTAACACTTTGTCTTTTGAAGTAGTTAGTTTCCCCATAGGCCTGAGTCCGAGGACCATGCAGTGCCTTGGTTCTGTCTAACACTTTGTCTTTTGAAGTAGTTAGTTTCCCCATAGGCCTGAGTCCGAGGACCATGCAGTGCCTTGGTTCTGTCTAACACTTTGTCTTTTGAAGTATTAGTTTCCCCATAGGTCTGAGTCCGAGGACCATGCAGTGCCTTGGTTCTGTCTAACACTTTGTCTTTTGAAGTAGTTAGTTTCCCCATAGGCCTGAGTCCGAGGACCATGCAGTGCCTTAGTTCTGTCTTACACTTTGTCTTTTGAAGTAGTTAGTTTCCCCATAGGCCTGAGTCCGAGGACCATGCAGTGCCTTGGTTCTGTCTAACACTTTGTCTTTTGAAGTAGTTAGTTTCCCCATAGGCCTGAGTCCGAGGACCATGCAGTGCCTTGGTTCTGTCTAACACTTTGTCTTTTGAAGTATTAGTTTCCCCATAGGTCTGAGTCCGAGGACCATGCAGTGCCTTGGTTCTGTCTAACACTTTGTCTTTTGAAGTAGTTAGTTTCCCCATAGGCCTGAGTCCGAGGACCATGCAGTGCCTTAGTTCTGTCTTACACTTTGTCTTTTGAAGTAGTTAGTTTCCCCATAGGCCTGAGTCCGAGGACCATGCAGTGCCTTAGTTCTGTCTTACACTTTGTCATTTGAAGTAGTTAGTTTCCCCATAGGCCTGAGTCCGAGGACCATGCAGTGCCTTAGTTCTGTCTTACACTTTGTCTTTTGAAGTAGTTAGTTTCCCCATAGGCCTGAGTCCGAGGACCATGCAGTACCTTGGTTCTGTCTAACACTTTGTCTTTTGAGGTAGTTAGTTTCCCCATAGGCCTGAGTCCGAGGACCATGCAGTGCCTTGGTTCTGTCTAACACTTTTGTATCCTCAGCGTTGGCCATACTAGTTTTGGCGTGACAATAGCCCTGGCCCTTCCTCGTCGGAGGTGGGGCGTCGTGCGTACCGGACTGTTGACCCCGCAGTACCCTAGGCGAGGCTGGTTTATGACTCTTAACCTTACACGTGGTAGTGACGCTGCCTTCAGTTCATGTTTCTACATTCGTCAGTTACGAGGCGTCCCCTGACGATTCGCGTTCCGCGCTTAACGTTTCAACACACGAGGCGCGCTCTCATTAATATTCTCTTAGACTGATGCGGATCGAATGGCTGATAGGCGCTTTGAAATTTGGTCAAGATTAATGTCACCGGTAATCCACCTTTCGAATTCTGCGTAGTTCCATTCCTATCAATCTTCACCCCCTATTTAAGGTTATGTGCGGGAAATGAACTTCTACTCTTCACGAAACCTCTAATACACCAGGAAACATGTCCTCCCAACTTTCAAAACCCTCTCAATGACCCTGCGAAAACTGTGATAAGAGTTTGGAGAAATGGAACGTCTCTGGATGGGAGTGGGGGTGCGTAGGCCCAAAGTCCTCCTCCCTCGACGGAGAGCCGCCGTAGCAATGGCTTGCGTTAGATCTCCGGCGCGGCCGAATCCATGCGTCATCCTGATGGTGCCCCGCACAGCGGCCAAGAGGGAGGTCTCTGAAGTACATAACGTTCTTCCCTGGGGCGCTGCCACGCCAGTGGAAGCGCGCAAGGATACGTCATATCTGGTGCCCGAGTGTTGCCGTCTCCAACGACCAACCACCGTGGGGCTAGAAGAGAATCAAGGGAACAACATGAGGAAGGGCAGTCCGGCGCCTTTGCATCTGCTCCTCTCTTTGCGCCAGCGCCACCGCACCGGCTTGGGCGTTGTTAGTAGCCTTGAAGCAGGCCAGCCTCAGCCCCCTTCCCTTTAGTTAGCTTTAAAACAGGCCCGTCTGGGCCTTTGTTTGTAGAGTTGGCTTTAAAACAAGCCTGTCTAAGCCTTTGTTTGTATACTGTAACTCCTCTTCAATCTAATAAAGTATTGATATTTGCCATCTTTCCTTTGAATCTTGTACTTTTCTGCAATGGCGTTTTTTTTTTTGTTTTTTGTTTTTTTTTTGCGAACTTCTCGTCAACTGACTGCCTAGGGATGATTGTCCACTGCGCCTGCTAGTGCACAAATTCCTCCCCACAGATGGCGCCAATTGTAGGGACTCATTTCGGAAGGACCCTCTGAATTTAGAAGGGATATAATCCTGTAGACCCCAAACAATGAATTTGTAGAGAGTGGGTTGAAGGAATTGGCCCTTACAGGCAAACGGAACTTTATCTTGGACCCATCGCCATTGAAGGCTGTACAACAGGATTCCTTATTAGAGCTGCTCCTCGGCATTTGTCCGAGGAGCTTGGGCCTTTTCTCCTTTTTTCCTCCCCTCCCCCAAGAGGGGCCTCTTACATTATATATCTTTTCCCCAACTGATCCTAGCCCTACATTTGTTAAGCAATTAGGCCATCGCTCAGGTGCCTGTCCCATCAGCCGCCTTCCCATTCCCTTTGTGGGTCGCGGCAAATAAGGTGGCACTATTGTGGAGTCCTTTCCCCATTAATGCGGCCAAGGCGGTAGTCAGGTGCATTAAATGCGGAGGTGACAGTCTGTCATGAACTTTTTCCTCCTCCAGGTTTCCATTGCTGGCACGTGGTACTTCCTCTCTGCTCGTGGAGTAGTCAGGAAGGTTCCCCTAAATGTGATGCCGGTTGTCTGAAGTTATCGGATGTCCGAGGACAGGGTCTTCCTCGGCGTGGCTTATTGGGCTCCTGGGCTTCTCATTTTCATCCTCGGACCTTGGATGCCTCCTCGGCTCGGGCCTTCGGCCCTGGAATGAAGTGGGCTGGGCCGTATGACTTGCTGGCCCCACACAACCCATTGAACAACCCAAATCCAATACAATCTTCCTAGTTCGTTTTCATGGGTTGTGTTCTTAAATTTTTTATTCCCTTCAAATTCAGGTAATTTTCAATCCAAACAAGTTGATCCAATCGTCCAATTCACACTATCAAATATTATAAAGAATATATGTATTTAAAATTTGTTGATTTAATCATTCTATATTTTGTTACTTAGTTTAAATTTGTTACTTTGATAGTTAGTTTTGATCAAATCGGATTATTACGACTAATTAAATAAATTGTAATATTTGTGGAAGGAAATTTTTATATTTACAGAAGTAGTGAAACCATTTCTTGCATGGGCCACAGAAGGCTTTGCTTGGAAGGCAAAAAGGCAGTTAAATTTCGAAACAATTATGTATAGTACTCGTCTGTTCTAGCGAATAATGTTGAGAACTCAAAATTTATTTATTTTTTAAAAAGTGATAATAGGTGTTTTGAAGATGTTTCATTCCATCCAGTAGATCATTTATCGAAGAGGTTCAAACTATCAAAAGTAAAAGGGACGAGATCAGAGCTTGTAGGATCATGCATAATTCATTGGCCTGCAAAATGGATTTTCCAAAATACTTTTAGACTTCACAATTTGGCTTCCAAACATCTAAACCCATCACTTACAAAGAGTTACAACTGAATGCTTGATTAATGTACTCCCTATGTAGAATATTCAGTTTCACTCAATTCTCTACTACACCCTGTCAAGTATGATTTAAGAATAGAAATAAATTCTGAATTATTGAATACGTTAGAAGAATTGCTTCTATGTTGGAGCAGTGTCATATTTCAGATCCCTTGGTATAGAATTATGGAGACAATGATAGTTGTTATGACAAGGGAATTGTTATTAGGGTGGTAGAATCTTATGTTTCTTTTTGTTTTGAGCAAACTCATAGAAAAAATATTTTCCATTGGAAGATCGATAGATAGTTATCTTACCCTTATTGCAAGGGGTGAGAACCTTGGTGCAAAAAGTTTCAGTTACTTGCAGAAGCATTGCCAAAAGATGCTCGGTATTATGATGACAACCTCTATAGAGCCATTGACATGTATCCCAAGGCACATAAATTTTTTCATTCTCAGTGATGATTACATTTTTTGAAAATTGAGTTTCTAAAGACCAACAATCATAAAGCTCAATGTTGTCTTTTAATGGATATTTTAAAGCTCAATGGCAGTTAAATCTCTTTAGACAAATTTCAAATCTTAGCATTTTATTAATGGACTTCAAAAATTTGTAAACTCATCTATTTCTTCCACATAAGCACTTAAATTTAAGGTCCAATTGACCATTCTTTTGGGACCATTTATGCAATTACACCCTCGCTTAATAAACGAAGAAAGATCAAGTGGATGTAAAAATACTTGAATACCATAAATGATCACAAGAAACACAGGAGCACGTGATGAGGAACAATCAGCTGCCCTTGAAAATCACAACATGATTCATCCTGCTAGAGCAAATAAACGTTACAAAGTCAGTGAGAGTTTTTGGATCAAATCTATATAATATCTAAAAGCTTAAGTGTAACATTTATTGTTACATGCCTTTTGGGAGTGTGAAGCTATTCAACCTGTGTGGAATTAGGATTTTAGATGGATGGATCGGGCCACAACCTCCCTTGGTTCATTCACTGATTTATTTGCTCTAATATGAAACCAACCTCATGCAGCAGAACTGTTTGCTGTTACTGCTTGATACGTATGGACTCGACGCAACAAAAGCCAATTAAATGAGGCCATTATAATTTATACCTCTGAACAGGTTAGCTGATACGACTAAATGTCATATGCTGGAGTTTAAGAAATTCCACAAGCCACCTGTGAAACAACTTCGGCAGGGCCATACCTGTTTGGAAACCTCCTACTGCTGAAACTTTCAAGACTAACTTTGCTTCTCAAAAAAAACTTTGATGGTGCAATTTTTTGAAAATGAAGGAGAAGCAGGCATAGCTGTGGTGATCCAAAACTCCTATGGTGAGGTCATGGCTTCTCTGTCTCAGAGAATCCCAATACCATCCTCGGTGACTGTCCTGGAGATGCTAGCTGAGAGAAGAGCAGTCTTATTTGCCAGAGAAATTGGGATTAAGCACTAGATTTTTTAGGTGATTCCGAAGTTGTTGTCAATTCTCTTTGTAAGGGTGAGTTGTTATTTATTTCTTTGGCAAACTAATATGGCACATAAGACTGGCACATATTAGTTTAGAGTATTAACGCGCCACACTAATGAATAGAACATACATTGTTCATACTGTAAGTATCATTTTCTTGAATAATCATATTCTTTTCTGCTCTTCTAGACTGTGGCGCAATGTATGGCCTATGACTTTAATATTCAGCCAAAAGGTACACTATATATACAGGTGAGTTGTTATTTATAGCAGGATGCGTCTTAAAATTTAAATTCAGGACTATATTTTAGCTATTTGCACAGCAATACTATCTCCCTTCCCAAAACCACTTCTCTGCCATGCCCCCAGTATATAGAAAAAACTAAAAGCCTTCATACAAGTTGAAGCTATTCTTGCATTGCTTTTATCTCCTGGATTTGCAGATAGCAATTCAACCAACATGGATGTAGTGGTTGCATTTGCTGAAAAACTCTTCTCAACCATTATTTTTCATTGCCTTTAATGTCTAATCATGTTGCAATAACCCTCGGATGATTTTGTTATAGGTGCAATCGTTAGGTGAGCAGCCATTCCCATCCATTTTCTCAATCTCAAACTCACACGCTTCATCTATTAATTCTTCTTGGCGAAGCTCTTTGATCATAATATTGTAAGTTGGAACATCAGGCTGCAATACTTTGGTAGGGAGACTATAAAAGAGTTCTCTATTGTAAGTTTCCCAGCATTACAAAAACCCTCAATCAAGATGTTGTAATAATTCACAATATTATGGTTCAACCTTTTGTCTTCCATCTCTTGAAACAATGACATTGCCTCAACGATTTGTTTATGGTTCAACCTTTCCTCTCCATTTCATATACCTACCCCACAGCTCCAGAAATATTACTCCCTCCGTTCCAATTTTTTTGTCCTGTTTGAAAAGTCAAACTTTTTAAGGGAACATCATTTATTGTCTTGTCTATCTTTTAAAAATGTATAAATTTCCAAAACTACCCTTAAAAAAAATTATCAAAAAATTGAATTAGTAAATACATACGGGTATAATAGGAACATTAGTAAATTAATGATTTTTATTTTTAGAAATATGACAATATTTTGGGACATCTCAAAATGGAATAGAGGACAAAAAAAATGGGACGGAGGTAGTATAATTTTAGTGTTTTCGATATGATATGATATGAATTTGAAGACCAATTTCTAAGTCGGATAAAAATTAGGAGATTGTTATAACTATAGTTCTCTTAACTTTTTAAATGATTCACCTGAATAATTGGTGATTTATTCTAGCAACAGGAGTCTTTATTTTTATATTAGTCACAGGCCCTGCAAATGCGTGGGATAGTTAAAAAATTTTGTGCCGATATATAAATTTTTTTGTTTGGTAAAATGTTTTGGTACTTCTTCCAACCATACAACAAAGTCATCAACATAAAGAGTTTGCTTCATGTGGCCCTGATTTGTCATATTAACTAATTTGAGTGTTTGTATGAATATATATATATATATATATATATTTCTGACATAGTATATGGAATAACTTATATATTGCAACATGAGTTTCACTACCAAGGATTAAAAAGGAATAAATTTCTTTCTTACTCATGCCAAACTGATTTCAATAAGCAGCAAAAGAGAAAATATGTATTCTTATATCACTTCCAGGTGTTTCTGGCTTTAGGCTAAAAAAATCCCTCTTGAAATGAGGAAACGCTTAACAAATTTTCTTTTGCATTCAGATGAAACATAGGAAACAATGAAGTGATTACCTTTAAAAGAAGTGTGCATTTATACAAGAAGGCTAGAAGCACATAATAGATGGGTCTGGCTCCCCTCCAGTCTTGAAGTCTCCCGTTCTCTCCCATTTTAAAACTGATGGACACGTAGCAATAACAAAATCCAAAGGTTACAAAGAAGCCACACCAAATACAATTTTTTTCTCACCTAAGAAGTCTGACCACCCTCTTTCTCTCTCCCCAACAATCCTTTCTTCTCTTCTTTGCCTCTCTCTTCTTCTCCATCACCACCGCCACCTGAGCATCATAGGCACTGAAATCAAAGCTTGCCGGAGAAGAAGGGTAAAACAAGACAATGGATTAGGAAATTAAAAAAAGCAAAAGATATAATTGACCGACTAAGGAGAAATTTAACACAATTGGGTAGCATATCCTTTATCCCCAAAATACACAGGTGAGCATCATCTTCATCTCAATACAAGCATTGTAGACAAAAAGTGCTTAATAATTTATGTAAACACATTGAAACCATATTGCAAATTGTCCAGAAATATGAACATAACAAAGATGTAGCCATAAAGGAGTTTAACATAAACAACTACAATCCATTTTGACAGAATAAACTAATTCCATACTAAGAAGTTAAACACCATCAAAAAGCTTTGTTGAATCCTTTCTTTTGCTGATTTAAAGTCTGTTACTTATTCACAACTCATCATCAACCGTGATTGCACAGAGTCTTGCAAGAAATTAAGAACTAAGTGCATTATTATATTATCACTAAAAGTAGATAAAATACACTAATTAGTGTAGTAACCAATATAGAAAAAACCTACATACACACACACACATACATCCATATATATCTATATATATATATATATATATATATTTGTGTGTGTGGATAATTTAGAAAAAACCTACACCAATAATTGCAGTTTTGTGGAATTTACATATTAAGCACTCCAAGCCTTTACCACATGAACATGTGCACTAAGGGGGATGGGGGACCAAGGTAAATAATCTAAAGTATAATCCAACGCCAGCAATTATACAATAAGAAGATATTTTACTACTAAACATAGGGAAATTGATTCTTAAAAAATATATAGAAAAAAAAAAAAGGCAATTGTAAAGAGACAACATAGTGTTCCAAACGAAATTATGAATGTAAAAATATCAAACAATTCATGGTAAGACAAAGAACACAAATACAATATGACATCAACTATTTTTGACAACCAAAAGAAACATTTGAAAGAAAAGCCAAAGCCTACCAGACAACCACAAAATACTACAAAGAGTTAAAGTTTGTATCATCCATCAACATTCTTTAAAGTCTAAGATACCATTGCAAACTTATGGTCCTTGGGGTATGTGATCCTGCAATGCCTTAACCTTCAAAGGTTTATGCATAATTCAAGAATAAGATTGGTCTTAGCCAACCATAAGATAACGATACATTGCGATTTAAAGCTCAACTGTAACTCTGATTTAGATAAATGCTTTTTTTGACATGCAATGTCCAACTAAACACTAATCATGAACATAGTGATTTGAAAACCTAGAAAGTCAAAAAAATTTAAAAGTACATAATCATGGGATGCATTTAGCTAGATACATACTGCTTGTGGTGCATTGGTATGAGATCTTATATGGTATGCTTAGCCTATTTCCAAGTATTGTTATATAGCTTGTTGGATATCAGAAACAAGCTTGTCACTAGAGATAGACAAGTATAATAAGGGTATCACTTGTCTTATGGTTGTGATATCTCTAAGGTACTATGTAACAACGTTTTGAGCTCGAGTTCAAATGTCAGAGCTGCAGGTATTATGCATATGGAAATAGATAGGTTTAAGAGGGGAGAAAATTCAAAGGCAAGAGTTTATTTCAAAGGCTAATAGAGTTTATTTCAAACATGTAGCTAAAAGAGGTCACCATAAAATTACCAGCAGAGAAAAATTTGAGCACATCAATCTATACATTGTAAATCATGAGTGGCAGGAAACATGAACATCAGAACTTGGCTTGATAAATAAGCTTGCTCAAAGTTGATAACCAACACTGACCACCATTTTTTATTATATATGTAATAAATGAATATATTGAAGAAAAATTGAAATGAGAACAAACAATTCAAAGTATACATGCTATGTAGTCAACTATTACCTTAATATAACCAAAAATAACCACAAACTAGATATACTAATTATCTTAAAGATAAAGCCACTTAAAAAGTTAATCAATTAGCAATAATAAAAATTTAATTGAATAGTTTCATATCAAACAGTCTATGTTCATTTCTAATGTATGATATGATTAGTGCCAAGTATATATAAAGAACAAAATGAAAATCCATACAAAAATAATCATGAAATGCATCTAACCTATTTTCCTTAGTACGTAATTGCACCGTTGGTGGCTTTATTTATTTATTTTTATTAGTACGTTATACATGGACCCAGTGAGTCTAGAACCCATTACCTCACCCTCCATCTAGCACTTAGAAGGTGAGGAAGTGCAAGTTGAGTCGGAGTGACAATAAATATGCTTTCCCTCTTACAAAACTTAGCCATTAACACCTTAGACAACAAAAAATTTTAATTAGAAATAACTCCCCATGATTGCTTTGCTACCAAAACCTAAATCCATCTATCTTAGATGAGCAGCTAAAATTTCAGTTTGGTATATGAATTTTCCTGATCCCTACATCATGACCTCAGAAAAAATTCCAAATCCCCCTATCAATATCTTCACAAATTGCATCATGCACTTTAAAGCATGAAAAAGGGTAAACAGGCAACGAGTTTATAACAGGTTTGATTAAAGTTAATCTAACTGCCCGAGACAACAATTTTGCCTTCCATCACTGTGGCTTTTAAGCTACCTTCAACTACAATTTTAAAAAACTGTCTTTTATGACCCATATCTAAGTTGGACCCAAATACTTACCAGGTCCATCAGCTTTTCACCTTAAGAAGATCTAACACAGGATTTATACTCTGTTCAGGAGTGTTAGCACTAAAAAACACCTCAGATTTGTAAAAAATACAATCTGTCAGAAAGGTCACAATACCAAAATTTTCAAAACACTATCTTGCATATCATCAGTTCCTTGAACAATAGTAATGCAATCATTGCAAACAATAGATGAGAAATAGGATCCAGACTTCTTGCAATCATTACTCCTTTATGATACATTGGAACTACCCCTCCAATAAGGCCAGAGACGAGATAAAGACAAAAGTGTATCCCCTACCTTAAGCCATAGTGAGGGAAAAGAAATTTAATCCAAGGAACCATTCAATAGAATCTGGTAAGAAACTGAACAGATGCATTTCTTAAACAAGTTGATCTAATGAGGACTAAAATTCAAATTTTCCAGCACATCCATAACAAAGTCCCAGCTAAGTCCTTCATAAAATTTAAAGGCTACAAACCATGTTTTCGCCCTCCTAGTCCATCTAATTTTTAGATTATCAGAAATCAATCTCCCTTTAACAAAACCATGGCTGACAACAGACACTAGGTAACAGTCCCCACAGGTTATACAGGCATGAGCTTGGAGATCTTGACTGAATGCTAACTTTTTAACTGAAGATAAAAGAATATGTGTGGGGAATTCATGAAATCGTCCATTGCATACCATCTTATACAATCATTGGAAGAATATAGTGTGAATAAGAGTAATGACATTGTGAATAGAAAGTCTTAATCTTCTGCAAAGTTTGGTCTCCACAGAGAGAGTGAGTTATAAAAAGCAGTAAGATGCAGATTGGAAATGATAGCACATACAAACATGCACAAAGATTCACTCATTCACAAATCCTACTTCGACTTTCAA
Source organism: Quercus ilex subsp. ballota (assembly GCA_032727855.1). Lineage (NCBI taxonomy): Eukaryota > Viridiplantae > Streptophyta > Magnoliopsida > Fagales > Fagaceae > Quercus > Quercus ilex. Next base: position 4,677,814 of record CM064914.1, on the reverse strand, counting down.
ATTTCATACTAATGTAAACCAACGATGATGCAAATCATGCTAAGGAAGGAAAGATAACAAAATAGATTTGGAAGGTATGAACAGGTCATTTTCAGTTCTTATTTCTAAATCACCCAGAGCAAGCAATACCAGCTAGAGAGCTGCTTTCTCATTGATTTTCAGTAAGAAGATACGCCCTTAAGGCAATAGAAGAATTCAAATGTACAAGCAAAATCTTTAGATTAAGTAGATTACATTTGGCAAAATGAGAAACTTTTTGAATAAATAATACAAGGAGAACATGAAGAACATTTAGCATAAGTGTGAAAACAAGGAGTTAAAAGAGGTCGCCTTAAAATTGTCAGTATAGAAACAATTGAGCACATCTATCTATACTTTGTAGATTATAAGGGGCAGGAAAAATGAATAAGATAATACATTAAACAAAATTTGAATTGAGGACAAACAATTTTAAGTATATATGTTATCGACTAGACTATCACCTCAATATAACCGACAGTGACCACAACCTTGATAAGCTATTTATTGTAAGGATAAAGCCACTTGATTAAGGTAATGAATCAACAATAATAAGAATCTATAAAACTGTGTTATATTCATATCTAATGTATGATATTATCAATACCAAGTATATATAAAGAACAAAATGAAAAACCATTAAAATAAATAAACATGAAATGCATCTTGCCTATTCTACGAAACTGCACCATTGGCGGCTTTGTCAAGCAAAACTAGACTCTCAACGTAAGAATCAACAAAAGTACTGTGATCTCCAATCATCCTAAGATCCTTAAACTCTTTGCTCTCAGGATTCCAAGAGACAAGTTGTCCTTCACTCAATACGAATACAAAATCCCCATTCCTCCTAAAACCTATTGGCCTTGGCATGACCTCTCCGAAATCAACATCAGCAGTAAAAAAATGGTGTCCATAACTATCTTCTGAAGTCACAAACCTGATCACTCTATAGTCTTTAGTTTTGGGATCAAACCCAAACCCAAGAAACCCAGTGTAGGTGGCACTGGATGAAGGAAGGTTCACTAACTTTCTAACACAAGGGTTCCACAGACATAATCTTTCACTGATGGAGAATAAGTGTAAATCTTCAGAAAGGCAGAGCAGGCCGTCACAAATACCCACCACACGGAATGGAACGTGGAAAGGGTAATCAAAGCTAGAGCGTTGGGTGAAATGAGGGTCATCTTCGTTATGCAATACATAGGATACTTTGTGAATCTGTGGATAGAGGCAGAAGAGAAGGAGGTTTTTGTTGTGGGAGAGGTGGAGATGGGTGGAAATGAAAGTTGGGTTTTGGATTAGTGATTTCCATGCTTTTGAAACTGAGGTGCAGAATGTCAATTAATTGATTATGGATTTGATGGGTAAGAATCTCATCAGGTAAAGAACCCCATCGGACTGAGTTGTTGTTGTCTGACATTGCTGTTGAATTCAGAGATAGAGAGATGACAAAGAGAAAAGGAAGATTGTGGAGTACTGAAATGTGTAGGGTGTGGAGCGGAGGAGAGAATTTGGGTATGGATGCTGGACTTGATACCGGGTCATAGTGATGTGTATTCAACCTATTGAACAACCCAATTCCAATTCAATCTTCTTAGTTGGTTTTCTTGGATTGGGTTCTAATTTTTCTTTGCCCCCTTCAAATTCAGGTAATTTTCAATCCAAACAAGTAAATCCAATTCACGCTATCGCATACTAGTATTTGAGTATGCACATATAACCCTTCTATTTTTTTTTTTTTTGATAAATGTTAATAATTTATATCTATTATAATTTAAAAATATATATATTTTTTATTTTTCAAACAAATAAAAAAAATACATTTCAGAGATAAATAGTAATTATAATTTCTTTTTTTGAACATGAAGGAAAAAAATCCTAAATTTTAGGAATTTTCCTTTTATATTTAAAATGAAACTTGTTATTTGATATTTATAACTATATTTCTAAATGAAATTACATTTCATTAATAAGGGTATTTTTGAACCACATAAAAGTTCAGAAGGAAAAAAAAATCTTAAATTTTAGGATTTTTTTTTAATTCAAAATGAAATTTGTTATTTGACATTTATGATCTTATTTCTAAATGAAGTTACTTTTAATTAATGAGGGTATTTTTGAATCATATAAAAGTCTTGTTAAATGTGAAAAATACTCTTATATATAGTATAGATGAATAGTATAAAGAATATATGTATTTAAAATTTATTAATTTAATCATTCTAAATTTTGTTACTTTGATGTATTTTGAGAGTTAGATTTGATCAATTTGGAATATTATGACTAATTATATATTGTAATATTTGTTGGGTATTGAGTTTAAATAATTTCAGATAAGCCCAATTTTGAAAGAGTTGGTGACTTAACGTACAATTATTGGTTAATTGCATGGTTTGCATATACACCAATTACATATGGACATGGAGTTTGGACCATATGTTGAACTGAATTTTGATTGTACTAGTGACTTTTGATGAAGTTTTAATCATCTTAGAGAAATTGGATGAAGAGTGATGATGGTTGGAAACATTAGGCTCTCAACTGTTCTCTTGGGAAACTAATTGGGACTTTTTAGATTTAGATCCTCTAGAGTTTTTTTTAAAGTACTTTATAATGTGGACTTTATTAATTAAATCCCCATTCTCAAAAAAAAAAAAAAAAAAAAAAATTTAATCCCTACATGTTGTTTAAAATAAATGGTTAAGATGCGATATCATCAATCCACAAATATAACCCTATATTAGTCTATCAAAAGGCAAAATAAATAAGTAAATAAAAACTCTATGTCTAAACAGTAATGTTTAAAGGTTTAATGCCATTCAACTTCTAGATCAATAACAAATACAACATTGACAAAAGCTTTCGATAGATCTCAACTATTAAAAACTATAGATCCATTTAAACTGGATCACATTCTGAAGTAGAAATCGATTTTAGGAATGTGTATGGGTTGGGTCGAGTTAGTTTTGAGTTATTTTTCAACCCAATTCATTGTAGGTCTAAAAACCAACCCAACCTAACCGTTAAGGAACCAATTGGGTTGGAATCATTTTGTTAGACATAATAAAAAAATTTGGCCTACAATAAATTATTAAGGCTCACCATTTAATAAATTATCACAGTTTAAAATTTTTGTTATGATATTTCAAGTTGATCAAAACTAACTCTTAAAATATTAAAACAAATAAAACTAACAAAATTAAACTAAGTAACAAATCTAAAATAAATAAAACTAACAAATTATAAATACATATATCTTTCATATTATAATATATTTTTGTTTTTTTTTGAAGAGATTATAATATATTTTTGTTAATTAATCTTTTGCCTCTCTCCTTGAAATAAAATAGAAACCCTAACCTATTTGATATCTTAGAATACTCACATTAGTAGATGTATAATAGAAAAATATGTGTAAAATTTACACAATTACTTTTTCCTAAAAATGACCCATATCAGTCTGTGTATAATTGTATAAATTTACAAGTTTGCTATAATAACCGTGTAAATTTACTTCATACTATTCATTTTGCATTTAGTTTTTTATTTTTTCTTTACATGTCCAAAAGATGAAGGAAGAGAGTGGATGATGATTGTTGTATGTGAAGAAAGAGAAACAAATTAAAAAAATGAAGAAAAATTACTAATATTTTAACGAAATATAATGTAAAATAGATAATTTAATATTGGGTGTTTTGAAAAATGAGTATGTAAAATAAAATAAAATAAAAAGATTTTTATGGTAAAATAGACATGATTTTTACACGTGCTAATGTGAATACTCTTACTAACTAAATCTCATTTGGTTTGACAATTTGTGCATGGTGGTGTTACTACTTAGAATTTTAAGAAGATGATAGGGGACAACAAATATCTGTTATATTGCTGCTATTCTATTATGTTTGTCAACTGAGTTGGGATAAAACTATTTGATATCTTAATATTTAAATATCATTTGGTTTGATTATTTTAGTTGATTTGATCATTTGTGTACGGTTCTATGCTTATAAATTTTTAGAAGTTGGCAAGGGTAGCTAATGACAGAGCTAGAAATTTTACAAAGGAAGGCCAAGCTAAACATTATAAAACTCATTAGTAGTAAAAAAGAAAAAAAAAATTATTTCATAATTAAATTTAATTCAAGAAAGTTATACCTTACATTCTTTCGTTATACTAAAATCATTTATAATTGATTATGAACCATTTTTCTATACACAGTGAGATAATTAAGCCATACATTGTTAGGCTATCTAGGGGTTCAACATCTACATTTTTAGCATTTTTCTCAACCCAAAAAAAAAAAAATTAGCATTTGGAAAAGAAGATAGAGCAATAGCTTTTAAACTTGAACCGATTTTTTAATAAATAAATATGCACGAATTGTGGTTTTCATGTATATAGCTAATTTAAAAAGGAAAAAAAAGTGTTTGGCCAATCAAATTATTAAGTAATTGTTTGTATTTGTTTCTCAAAAAAAAAAGTAACTGTTTGTATTTATCTCAAAAGCCACTCCCTTATACAAATACATAATTAATGGGATAGACCATCTGATGGATAATTATTTTTTGTTGGTTTTTGTTGGTTTCAAGAAAGTTATACCTTACATTCTCCTTATATATTGTGATGGCTTTGCTGACCAACAAAGGAGCTTCCTCTTTTTCTTCCACTCATCGATAGAACTATGATGTCTTCTTGAGTTTTAGAGGTGAAGATGCTAGTTATGGATTTAAGTGTTGAAGCCGAATCTAGCCACACACACAAAAAGATTTTGTATTTTGTTACTAGTAATTGGAATGGAATATCTGGCTTAAAAGATTCTCAAAAGCAGAGTATGTAATTTTGTGTTGATCCTCCCATTCATGACTAGTAGTCACTCATGCAAGAAAATTTGTCAAAAAATATGTTAGGTTCTAAAGACTTAGGATTTGATGTATTTAGAACTCTAATGTGTAATGTTGGCAAACCATGATCAAAACAATATGTTTAGTCTTGTTTAGGCTTGCTCAAAGTTGTGTAATTCATGTAAAGTTGGAATCGAGAGGCTGCAGATGTATTAGTGCATTTCGGCCTGGTTCGATCGATCGAAGGTTAGACTCGATTGATCGAAAGTCGACCAGAATGTTTTTCTGCAGAATTTCCAACTCAGCCCTATCTCATTAAACGTTTAGGGTTTTATGTTTTTGCCCTAGGTATATAAGGCAAAACCCTAGCCACGTTTTGAGAGTTGATCTGGTTGTATTGTTGCTCATATTTTGCGGTTTGTGTGAATCTCTTGTGAGATCCTTGAGGAGCTTTCCTTCACATAAACTTAGGGTTTTCAAGGTAGAGATATTATCAACACCTTGATGATCAACTCAGTTGCTGCCATTGGAGCTTAAAGAAACACAAGCAGGAGTGCTTGTACTTGATTGGAGAATCCAAGAAAGAAGGAGTCCATGGATTCGGAGCTTGCACGTGGTCGTGTCAGTAAGTTCTACTGGTGGATAGTATTAGGAAGTCGAGTGTGGGTGCTTGTAAGTCCTTTTGTATGAACTTCGATTCTTTCATATAGTGGATTCAAGTTTACCTTGAGGATAGCTAGGTTAAATCCTCTCTAGGTTTTTTACCGGTTTGGTTTTCTTGGGTGATCATATCTTTGTGTTCTTTATATTTCCGCTGCTTTATATCTTGATATGATTATTTGATTGTGTTAACCTAGATTTGCATAATTTGACTAAGTTAATCACTTGGCTAATAAATTAGGTTAATCCAATTGTTGTGTTAAGGGGTCTAAAAACTGTTCAAAATATTTATAAATGATTCATATTTGAGTGTCTGTATATATAAAATGAAAGCTATAAGATTAGAGCCCTAATATTCTTGTACTTAAACAACAAGTTTGAATGGTTAAATGTTATATTCTTGTACTTAAATAGCAAGTTTGAATGGTTAAAAGTTCTAAGTTTGATGAATTCACAATCATAGCCTTAATTATTCCATTCTAGACTCGCAAAAGAAACTTATAAATTCATACTCCTCCTCTAGCAGTCACAATTATTATGCCATTTGAGCTACCATTCGAAATAGTGCTTCTTGTTATTGGTACATTTTGTATTTGAAAAAAAAATATGCAAGTCAAATGTTTATTTTAAATTTGCAAAGTTGAAAGATTCGTTTGGTTGAAAACACAGTTGGTGCTATCTAACACATTTCTATTTTGAAGTTATTTAATTATATTAGAGTGAGAAGCCCCATTTGACACCAACAGGTATTTACTAAACTATCTCTAACCATGCAACTATAAGTACATCATGTATATATTGTGTGCCCGAATGTTGATTTGCATACACACAACACAAAAGTTTAATATACAACCAACACGAAAGTTAAATAACAATTATATTTGAAAACATAATGTAAAAGACGTTTCATATTTACCAATATCCCAAAGTTTTATAGAATATCTTAAGTAGTTTTGTAGCTGAACACAACTTTCTGTAACTATAAGCATTTAGCAAGAACTTTCAATATCCGATCAAATGTACATGCATGACAACTTAGTAACTTAGAGAAGACTTTCACTTATGTGGTACCATCAAACCCCAAACTAGTTAACATGTGTGCTATTAGCCTTTGACACATTCAAGATGTTTTCTCTTTCCTTTAGCCCAATTTTTCCACCATGTTCGATACTAGGCTACTTAGTCCTGATACGAAGCTTCTTAATCATCATGAAATTTTTGATTATAACTTGAGGTAAGTTTTCAAGAACTTGATAGAACTCGACTATTTGGTTTTCTTCCACTTTATCCATGTGGTTGAGTGCACTATCAAGTACACAATTCAATGTAAACATCATCTTTGGCCAAAAAAATTGAGAATCATCTTTAATTGAATTATTTAAATTTAGAACCGAATTTGGATGCATGTTTGATTCAATAACTCAGGGAAAAAAATGAATTGATAGGATTTTCTTTGACTTTACTATGCTAGCCCTACGATTATAAATAGAACTACATAAGATTTGAAAGAAACTATTACAACTCGATATAAAGGGAAAATAGAAATCTTGATGTCGAAGATAGGAGCTCAACATCACCATTCACATCCAGCGGAGTGGTATCCCTCTGTGAATTGTAAACACAAATATAGAAAACCCATCAAGTTTTCCCCACAACTAAAACAATAGTACCAATACAAAATAGGTTTTCATCGAAGTCCTTAACATCGACACAATAAGTAGCAGAAAAATAAAAAATCAGAGAGTTTTAAAAAAGAGCATCAAGCACTTTCATTTCCACCTTCATGTATGTGTACTAAATTGATATTATTCACAGTGAAAACTATAAATAAGATACCGATTCTACACAGAAGTTCATAACCCATCAACATTTTTCTTTTCTTTCATTACTAAGAATAGTACTAACAAAAAATAAGTGAATCATGGAATCCATACCATCCAAATTGTGAGCAACACAAAAACATTGAATCAAAGAACACTAAAAAAAGCATCAAGTGGATTCTCAAATTCATGAGTTGAAGAAATGTATATTTAGCTAAGGTTATTTTTCACTATTCTATTACCTAAAGAAGCACCATAGTTTAGTTGATTGATGCTTGAACAATTAAGTTCTTCCTTCCCAACAAAATCCATGTATTTCGTTTTCACTTTCATTATCACACACCACAAATGGTTCCTAAGAGCACACTATTGTGCAAATGGCTCAAATGCAATAAAGTGGAGTACAACTTAATTAACCTAAGACTTCATTCCATGTGGAGATTTTTATAACAGTATAGTGGAATCACAAAAGTGAATGTAAAGGGTAATATCATCCTCTCATTTATTGCAGCTCCTCCACAACAAAATAAAATGATTCTATTTCAATTCAAACCTCATAAACATTGAAATTTCTATTATGGGCTGGCAAGATGAAATAGAAGGTATGTTATCATATCAAATTCTAATAAAAAGAACAAAACCCTTAGGTATTTTATCAAACACTTTGCGTGAATGTAACAAAAATCAAAATTTATGGTAGGGAGAAGGGGTGTTTTTTAGAGATTATATATGCAGCTTCTTGTTTAGCAAATACTTATTTGATATTCAAGTAGACAACATAAACTATTTAAATAATATAACGGACAAAATAAAATAAAAGATAGAAAATAGAGTAAAATTTGCCAAAAAGAAATGAAACAAAGATCTAATTTGGCTTTGGGAAACAGGAATACATAAAATAACAGGTTTTAGAACATGCAAAGCAAACATCAATGTGAGAAACTCTTTGATTTGAGAAAAAATAAATAAATTATTGGTGGAAGAGTCCAATAAATTGGAAAAGGGAGTGGAACAATGATATCACAGTTACGTGCAATGTATAATTGATAGAAAGAATGTGGGCAAAAGTGACTGCACTAAAGTCCAAAAGACCAAACTGAAATCTCTTAATCTCCTGCATTTATCTGATCGCTGAAGAGGGATCACAAATCATTATTTTGATAGGAGATGAACAATGTGCATGTAGCTTAGGCAGTGTATCTGGGCTTAGGCTTTTTATGAAATTTGGTCTTTCAGTCAAAACGTTTGGCTAATTTAAAACATTTGCTCAGTTTTTGCAGAACCAAGAAGTTAATGTAGAATGCTAAATGCAAAATTAGTGAGCCATAAGGCAAAACCTTATGCTCTCCCGCATGAGATCTCTGCTTTTATATATATATATATATATATTGATTGATTGATGATTCCCTAGAACATCACTAAAGCAGAAGATCCACAAAGCAACATCTCTATGCTATTGCCTCTAGGTTTTATACTGAATGAACACTTCAAACAACCTAAAAAGAAAAATGAAACATAAAAGCTATTGATATGGATACGGATGTCAGCATTTAGATTAACAGGACCTTCAAGAATTTACCATTCTGTGCATTATATGATTCAACCTACCTTGATAGAGCTATTGCATTTTGGTCTCTAAGGGTTGAACCTAAAACACATAAATTTGCTTCATAATTGAATTTAATATCATAATCATATTAAAAAAAAAAAACTATAAAATTGAAAAAAAAAAAAAAAGATACAATTGCAGAATCTCAATCACCAATCTTTTAATCCAGTAAGGATCTTAACCTTGATTATTGCAGAAAATTTCTCAAGAGTTGCATTGTCTTGCACTTTCTTTCCAAGTCTAGAAGTTCTCAACAGTAAAACCCAAAATGAAAAGACAGTAAATAACAAAAAACAGTAATTATTGGAGCAATGTGATCAATAAAAAAGTGTGGGCCAATTTTGTCCCTATACATTTAATTGCGTCACTTTTGTCATTCAAATTTCAAAATTAGGGTCCTTCAACTACTAATTGTGCCAATTTCATCCTTCAACTTTCAAAATCAAATCAATTGTATCATTATATGTTGACTTGATTGTGTCAATTGAGAAACAAAATTGACAAAAGAAATGTGTGGGGATGAAATTAAACCACCCCCATTGTTAGAGGACCAAAAGTGTAAGTTTGTTTTGCCACTAAACACAAGCTATATACCTGAGATTTTATTAAACATCACAACTTAACTTGCTCACATAGTCTCTTTGAGAGAGGATACTCAAAGAACAAGTGGTCCTACTCTCAAGGCAGCTCCTACAAAAAACACGCAAAAAACACGCAAAATATTAAACAATTACATACCAACTGTTGCAAAAAGGAAAGAAGAGTCAATATCTTCTACTACTACTACTACTACTACTACTACTAATAATAATAATAATTAACAAATGAAAATTAGGAAATATTTCTCTATAATAGATTATAGTGATACTCATTCATATATCAAAATCTCAAGATGAAAAAAAAAAAAAGTTAGAAAAGTTATCAAGCCTATACCTTCTATTTGACTTACAGCTTACCTAACTTCTATATATAACTATAATATCATCTTGAAACTTCATTAAAGTTGAACTCAAGGTTTTTATTTTTGGTTGAAAAGTAATACTATTCAAATTCAGCATACATAACAAATGTTTACAATATTTTATAAATATAATTACAAAGCCTAGTAGCTTGATTTACATATGAATGAGGCTTTAGATTTAGAGAAAGAGAGAGAGAGAAGAAAGGGGCAAAGGCACGCAAAGATGTAACTAAAGAAGGCAGCCTAGCTTGGAATCAAGGTTGTTTTCAAATGGAGGCATATTTCTTTGAAGTTTGATTAATATGTTCTAATTGTCTTTGATCACGAATACACACTAGAGTCAGAATCATCTTTGACAAAGGTAAGGATGAACCCAAATCAAATGCATCATTAAATCCCAAACCTAGCCAACCTATAGGTAAGAATACTCACCAGAATAATGATCACTAAAGCTAAACCTAAAAGTTAAAAAGAAATAACAAAGCTAAACCTTTAGACTAGTTAGACCTTTCAATATTTTATCACACTGAGCATTACATGATCCAACATGCTTGGATAGATCTATAACATTTTGAACTTGAAACACCTAAATTTTTTTATCATTAAATTTAATATCTTAATAGTAAGATACATTGAATAAAAATGCAAATATAGAAATTGAAAAAAAAAATTAAGGATTTGGTACAGAACCCAACCATATAAATCAATAAAGAGAGAAATAGGACCTTAGTGTTAGCCATAGAGGTCTTGATCTATTCAAGTACAAGAGTATAGAGGTTATTGATATGTTTTGAAACATCAGAGGAAACAACCTTGAACCTTACTGGGAAAACAAATCAGATCAATAAAAGAAAAATATTATAAAAACAGAACACGAAATTGCAAGGTGGAAAGAGATCTTGAGCTTACCAATTACTTTAACAATAACAATGCTAACCAGCTGCATTAGAATAAATAAATCAAACAAATCAAACTCTTATTTTATAAATAATAATTACAAAGCCTAGAATTTTGATTTCCCTTTGAATGAGCCATTGAATTTAGAGATAAAGAGGGAAAAAAGTGACAAAGTCACCTAAAGGTGAACTAAACAGGGAAGCATACCTTGGTAAAGACTGGTGCCTTGTGTCTTTGGGGACCATGAAAAAAGGATGATATTCTCCTAAATCACAAGTCTGTGCTGTCTCCATTGTTAATAAATGAAGAAGAAGAGAGTGAATAAGGATGATGAAGACGTGAGTGCTTAGAGAGGCTTCTTCTTTTGCCTAGTCCTGCCACACGGACAGGGCTGGAGGAGAGCTTTGCTTTCTATTGGGCTTCACCATTTGTATCGGATTTAGAGTTAGTTTCTTTTTTCTTGTCAAAGTTAGATTCTGGTGTGTCCAGAATCTCCTCCTTGGCTGAAAACCCCATTGATCTAGAAACGAGGAAGACCCACAACAAATGCATTCTACATAGACTCCCAACCATTTTATGAAATCAAAGTGATTTCGAAAAATCACAACATAATACAACATGCCTTGGAAACCTTCTTGAAAAACTATAGCAAAACCAACCACAAATTGTCTTGACTAGTTATTTTTTTCCACCAGGTCTTTGGGCATTCTTCTTCAGCCTTCTAAGCATGATATGTTGCTCTAACTTGACCATCCTTACAATCCACTTTGGTTTTCCAATTTTAAACATAAGATATCCCATCAACGTTCCAAATATCACTCCACATCCATAACCCATCGATACAGCTTGCCAACCAAACCCATTTTTAGTCTCTAAATTGTCTTCTTGTTGTAAGGTCAATGGTGGTGGTTTCTTTGCCTCATGGTTGTTGCACATTCTTGACAATGGAAATCCACATAATCCTAGGTTTTCAGTGTATGAATCATTATCAAATGTATTGAATTGCTTTCCTGAAGGTATGTGTCCTGTAAGTTGGTTATGTGACAACTTTAAGACTTCAAGCCATGGTAGATCTGCCAATTGCCCAGGAATCTCCCCGATAAGCTTGTTGAAAGAGAGGTCTAACCATTCAAGATTTTTCAAATTTCCAAATGATGACGGAATATAACCCGTAAGGTTATTGTGAGAAAAGTTGAGCCCCTTCAGTGATTTTAGCCTCCCAATTATCTTTGAAATATCTCATTTGAAACTATTATTTGAAAAATCAATGGTTGTGAAGATAGTTTGGATTCTCACCAACTCAATATAAAACCCTTTCATCATCACGTTCAAAGAATCCTGATAATACCCCTCTCCCATATATTTCAACACAACTTTTCCTTTGTTCACATTTGTCATGGCTTTCAAATATTTGAAATATTTTATTGGCAAAAGACCATTAAACTGATTGTTAGAGATGTCTAGGATTCGTTTTGGGAAAGGAAATTTGGTCTTAGGATTGCTTATATGACCTTGAAATTTGTTGGATCTTATGACAAGAACCCTTAAATTTAAAAGACCTTCCAACCAATAAGGGAGTGTTCCGTTTATCTTATTACTACCAAGATCTAGAACTTCCAAGTTCCTACAATTTGCCGAAGATTGTGGCAATGGCCCTTCCAATTGGTTGCCATTAAGGTTAATATTCCTAAAACGATTTCTTGTGGAAAATGTTGCAGGGATGGTACCATGAAGGCTATTCATTCGCAAATCCAACACTGAGAGGGATTTAGAGTGTACCAAACACTTAGAAATCATGCCACTTAAGTTGTTATGAGACAAGTCTAGAACTTCAAGGGAACTTGCATTGCAAATTAAGGAAGGGATTTCTCTGGTTAATTTGTTATTGGAGACAAAGATATATCCAAGTTTAAGAGCATTTAATGTTGGAAATGGTCCTTGAAGTAAGTTGGCATGAAGATCAACATATTGTAAATTCTTCCAAGGAATCATATCTATACTTGTCAAAAAGTTGTGAGAAAGATCAAGAAAACTTAATGAATCCCTCCCCACCTTCCCCAACCATCTTGGAACTTGACCATAAATTCTATTCTTAGAAACGTCTAAGGATTTTAAATGTGTGGTTGTTCTTAAGAAAATTGGGAATTCACTAATGTTGCAAGAAGACAGGTTCAGCCATTGAAGATTGGGCAGGGTATAGGTGACATTATTGTTGATGCTAACTAAGTTATTTGAAAAATCAAGATAGTAGAGATTTTTGAGCTTTGCAATCATTTCGAACTCCAACATAATATTGCAATTATTTGATGAGAGAGATAGATAAGTAAGGTTAACAAGTCTAGAGATTGACCTAGGTATAGAGCCCTGTAGCTTATTATAACCCAAATCAAGATACTCCAATGAATTGGACTTGAATTTACCAATCTCACCAATAAATTGATTACCCTTAATATATAATTCCACCAAAGATGGAAAATTGAACAACCAAGATGGCAGTGTCCCATTTAGGAAATTTGAACCGAAAGAGAGATTAATTAAATTCAAACCACTTACGTGATTAGGAAGGGGACCAACAAATTGATTGTTGTGAAGGTATAAAGTTGAGAGATTGGGCAAGTTGAATAGCGATAACGGAAGCAAACCTGTTGAAATATACCCCAATAATTAAAACAAATTGTTAGTTCATGCGTATGCCAAAAAAAAAAAAAACTAAAATTTGAAAGTGGCAATTGAATCTCACCGTTGAAACTATTAGATGACAGAGCCAAAAAAGTAAGTTTTGTAAGGTTCCCAAGTAATGTTGGAATTAACCCAGTAAACTTGTTTCCTGATAGACCCAAATAAGTAATTTGTGTGAGGTTACCGAGTGATGTTGGAATTGACCCTGTAAAATTGCAATAGGAGAGATCCAAATGCTTCAAGGACTTTAGATTGCTGATAGAATTGGGTAATTCTCTTGAAAAGCTTGTCTGAAAGATCTAAGAATTTCAGAGAACTACTGCTCCAATTACACTTTGGAGGAGAACCTAAATCGAGATTCTCATTTTCCCCTAGATCCAAGGTTTGTAAACTGGGAAGACAGAGGATGTTATTTTCGAGTTTTTCCTGCAACTTACAGTCATTGAGACTAAGAGTTGTCAAAGAGGAGGATAGATTCATCAAAGAATTAGGTCTAATTGAGGACATATTCGTGTCATCGAGAAGAAATTCCCTTAACTGAGTAAGGTTATGAATGACTCTTTTCTATACTGGTGTTTCAATTAAAAGCCCATCGTTGAGTGAAAGTTCAAGTGAAACCAGCGAAGACAAATGAGAGATTTCGTATGGGATTTTGCCAGAAAAACAGGAATAAGAAAGGTTAAGATGAGTCAAAGTCTTAAAGTTGCCAAACTCAGACGAAATTAGGGAGAAATTGAAGCAATTCCCAGCGAGATTCAAGGTCCTGAGATGGGGAAGAAAGATGAGGGTATTGTTGGAATGAATGGGGCCTCTAAGCCAGCTGCAGCTAAGGTCGAGCCCAATAACATGGCGTGTGGTTTGGTCACAAACGACGCCATCCCAATTACAGCAGTCCCCATCCTCCTTCCAAGAGGCTGTCTTTGGATATGAATTATGACACATCTGAATTATAGGGGTATCATGAGAAGGAGAAGCATCTCTATCGAGAGAAAGAGAGTTATTAAATTGGAGCAGGAAAGAACAGGGCGATACTGAAGACAAGGAAGAAGAAAAAGACGATGGAGTAGAATGAAAGAAGAAGGAGAGTAGACACAAAACTTGAAACTTCCAACTTAAACACCCCATTTTGATTTTGAAAGACTAAGAAAATATATACTCCCTCCGTCCCATTTTTTTTGTCCTCTATTCTATTTTGAGATGTCCCAAAATATTGTCCTGTTTCTAAAAATAAAAGCCATTAATTTACTAATGTTCCTATTATACCCCAATTAATTTACTAATTCAATTTTTTAATAAATTTTTTTAAGGGTAGTTTTGGAAACTTATACATTTTTAAAAGGTAGACAAGACAATAAATGATGTTCCCTTAAAAAATTTGACTTTTCAAACAGGACAAAAAAATTGGGACGGAGGGAGTATCTGATTTTTTTGGGTGAATAAAAATATATCTGATGTTAAGAGGGAGGGTTGGGATGTTATGAATATTTATAGTGCTTCCATTCCAATTTCCAAGTCAATCAAAGTCGTTGGCGTTATTGCGTTTGGCAAGTTTTTGGAAAGTGCTTTATATCCCAAAAGGCACGTTTGGGTATCGGACCGGCTGAGTCCAAAACAAAAAAGAAATAAGAAATTGAGGGAAGCTGTTATTATTTATCCCCAAGTACCCTTAGTTTTATTTCGAAATCCCAATTTTACCCTTAGTTATATGACATGGGGATGGGAATGAAGTTGCTGCAATGTTATTAAAACTGCAACACAAGCTTCAACATTTGTAATTTCTTCCTTAAGAATAATAAAGGTTTCCTATCCTTTAACGTCAAATCCATATATAAATATATATATATTCAGTAATTTTTTTTTTTTAGAATGATATATTCAGTAACTTGTTTCCTCTAATAACACAATTTTTTTTTTCCAAATTATCATGTAGTACAATTTAAACTTGGATTATTGGTAAGTATTTTATTTTTTTCCTCATTATTATTTTGTGCATCATGATAATGAAAATAAATAAATAATTAATTACTATCAATAAGAAGTCGTAAAATAATAACAACAAATAATTATGACACTAATAATAATAATAATAATATTATTATTATTATTATTATTATTAAATCATTATATATATATATAAGTGTTAGCCAAACACTCAACTTTTTTCAAAATTACTTTCTAACAGTTTTTATCAAAAGCTCAACATTTTTAAAAAGCTCAATTTCATTAAACACTTATTAAAACCACACCATTTTTTTAGAAAAGCTCAATTTTAAAGGGGCATTGTTTAGAGACACAAAATAATTCACAACTTGGGACACATTTCATCACGTTGTAAATTGTAATAAAATTTGTAGATTATTTTGTGTCCCTGCCTTTCCATCTTAAAAATCTGATCAATAATGTAGGTACATTCATTCTGCACTTGGGACCTTGAGTTGTTTAGAGTATCCAACACGTATATGATAGACTTGGCCTTGTCCAATAATCAATCAATCAATTTTAGTCAAAAAGTAAAAATTGTTGCGCACTCTTTAATAAAAATCTTTTCAATAATGCAGGTACATTCATTCTGCATATAGGACCTTGAGTTGTTTAATTAGAGTATCCAGCACATATATGAACACATGATAGAATTGGCGTTTTCCAACAATCATTCAATCAATTATGGTTAAAAAGTAAAAAAATGATGCACAGCCACCAATTGGATAGAGCATCAAAAACCATCAAATTGATAGAAATTACTTGAATTTATTTATTTGAGAAAGAGAGGTGATACATCTATAATATGTTCACAATATTTTTATAACAAATTTTAGGTGGTTAGTTGTTATTGGTTCTAATATGAACTCATCACTTAAATTACTTTTTTGCCTACTCATAACAACTACTAATAACCTGCCATTTAGAATTTATTGTGAAAATATTGTGGACATAATATTTCTCTTTGAAAAATTGTTTTTTATTTTTTATTTTTTTTATAACATGTAATTCATTTTTTATAAGCAGAGCATGAAATCTTTTATTTTTTTATTTATATAGATATGGTAAAATTTAAATATATTGTGTTGATGATTGTTCTTTCTAATAAGTTAAGATACCAGCTGGTTTTGTTCTTTCTTTTCTTTTCTTTTCTTTTTCTTTTTTTTCTCTTTTTTGCGTAAATTGGAGTATAGTATACAACACGTTTGGGTAATATTTTCCAAGAATCATTTAGTCAAGATTGTCTAAAAGCAATTAATGATGTACCCTCACCACCTGGATAGGAGTGTCCAAGAACTGCTAAAGTAGTAGTAAATTGTTCTGTCTCTCAACTTTACATAAATTTCTTCTAAAAAAAAAACAAAAACCAGTTGACAGAAATGATCATACTAGAGTCGTTTAATTTGACTACATAAAAAAATAATAATAATAATACAAAGAATCTTATTTGGAGAGCTTGTAAGGGCATTTTACGGACTCGTGTGATATCATTTGAGTCTTTAGCAAAAGGCATTGTCCTGAATTTTCTTATGCTCACTCCTCTATTCATGCTTTAAGGTATGGAATTTATTCCCTAGATAAGTTACAACAGTGTGGGGTGAGAGATTTCATAGGCACAGTGGATATTGCTTTGAAGCAGCTAGATATACTAGAAATTGGAAACTTTTGGGACTATGGTGTGAGTGCTAACAACGTTTTGAATGAAATTTGTGCCAATGAGACAAACCATGAGATATAACAGGACCATGAGTTGTTTGTTGGATGAGAGTATCCAACACGATTTGATAGACTTGGAATTGTCCAACAATCATTCAGTCTATTTTTGCCAAAAAGACCGACTTCTTAGATTGGAGCGTCCAAAAACCGTCAAATTCACACAAATTACTTGAAATTTATTTCTTTGAGAAATTGATTTTTTTTTTTTTTTATAACATGTTATACCTTTTTTCAATATTATGTAATTTTTTTTCTTTTATATATACGGTAGAATTTAAATTTATGGTGTCTTACATATTATTTTTATCAATAAATTAAAACTATAAATTTAACTTTATTTTGGGTTCAGTGTTATTTCTTTTAATTCAACACAAAATTTGTATTAACTATTGATTGCAAAAATAACACTCTTCCATGGTTCTACCCAAATCATAAAGGTGTATACTGAGTTATTGAACATTAAAGAAATGAATACATCAAACCAAATCAACATGTACCTGAATATAAACACAATCACATTGGTGGTAATATAAAAGAGAAATGTACAATTTCAAACCAAATCAAGTAATAAAATGAAATATATATATATATATATATATATAAAGATAACAATCTGCCCATCTTTACTTAATGTATATCATACTGGAGTCCAATGGCAAAACAATCCCACTCACAACCTATGCATAAAAACTAATTTCTTTTTTTTTTTTTTTAAAGAAGGAAAAAAAACCATAATTATTAACACATTAAACTAAATACAACAACCACTATTGTAAACACAATGAAATAAATAACACAAAAAAAAAAAAAAAAAAATTCAAAGATAGAATTTGATTCTTTTTGTGGTACTAAATTACCACCAAAATAAGCAGGGGAAAAAATGGAAAGATAATCTAAAAGAAAAAGAGAGGTGTGAGATATTTTTATATAAAGATAGTGTGTACTCATTTTTATGAAATGTGTCTAAAGTGTATGAGATAGTGTGTACTAATTTGATAAGTAGTTAAAATTTGATGGTAAGACGATTAGATTGGATATGCCACGACATCTACACCCATTAAAAAAATCAAAATTGTCACACTTTAACATAATAACCCTCAAAGAAAATTTCTTTTCTTAGTGTTACTATTACATTCCATTTCCGTTACCCTAAAACACAGAGGTTCTAAAAATAAATGAAAAACAATGATTGAGAGTTTAGGATAAATTACTTGTGGTTAGTAGAATTCTTTACTAAACAAATTGTAAAAATTAAAAGTTAAAATTGTTGACCAAATAAATTTGAAGTCAGATTAAATTTGAAAATCATCGAGAAAATGGTTCTATTATGTAGGCAATGTTATACATGAGAGTTAGAGATGCATTTTTACCAAGTTGTCTTTCAGTTTTGTCTATACTTAAACCTAAGGATGTAGAGATATTTTTAAACCAATGCAATATACATCCAAAATAGGGGTAGATTTTTTGTGCAAGCAAGATTTAGAATATCCAATAGGCTTGGATAGTTTCCATAAAAATAAAAATAAAAATGTTTGGGTAAAATTTTCCAAGGATGAGAGTATCACACACGTTTGGGTAGCATTTTCCAAGAATGATTCAGTCAAGATAGGCTAAAAGCTACTTAATGATGGGAAAAACTATTATGCACCCCCACCACTTGGATAGGAGTGTCCAAGAACTGCAAAAGTAGCTTGTCTTTCAAGTTGATAGAAATTTCTTCTTAGAAAAAAGTCGTTGACAGAAATTACTTGTCCAATTTGACTAAAAGAAAGGGATGTTGAATGGATTTTACTAATGTGTGCCCTTAGGGCACACATTAATTTCCATTTCTAGAAAATTTTTTTTTGAGAATTGAAAAAGTAATGACAGCTTTTTCAATTCCCGAGAAAATATTTCCAAAAATAGAAAGTTTAACGTGTGCCCTAAGGGCACACGTTAACCGAACCCATGTTGAATTTATTTCTTTTTGTTTGTTTTTGTTTTTGAACACCATATTTTTCTTTTTCTAGTGTTGAATGGCGTGTATTATTGTTGCTATGATTTTTAGTTCTCATAAACTATTAATTACTAAAGATTCGTGCACATTTGGAATGCATTATAAGCCAACTTATTCCTTATTTTTTCTAATAACTTTTACCAAACACTTTTTTTTTTCATTAAGCATTTTTTAAAACTGTCACTTCAAAAAAAAAAAAAAAAAACATAATTTCAAAAAACTGAACAATAATGCAGGTTCATTTATGCTTGCAGGACCATGAGACGTTGGATTAGAGTATCCAACATGTATATGATAGAATTGGCATTCTCCAACAATCATTCCATCAATTTTGGCCAAAAAGTTAAATGATGCACACCAAGCACTTGGATAGGAGTGTACATCATGTTGACACAAATTACTTGAATTTATTTCTTTGAGAAATTGAATTTTTTTTTATAAATATAGTAGAATTTAAATTTATGATGTCCTCTCCACTTCTGGATGATTATTTCTATCAATAAATTAAGTAACCAGCGAATGTTTTTGTGTACCCACACATTTGGAGAGTATTTTCCAAGAATCATTTGGTCAAGATTAGCTAAAAGCTATTCATTTCCACCAGGGCCACCTGCCCATCTTTACTCCACGTATATCGTATTGGACTCCAGTGGCAAAGCAATCCCACTCACAACCTATTCATAAAAACTAATTTAGAAAAAAAGGAAGAAAAAAAATCCATAATTATTAACATATTAAACTAAATACAACAACCACCATTGTAAACACAGTGAAATAAATAACACAAAGATAAAAACAAAGATAAAAACAAAGATAGAATTTGATTCTTTTTGCAATACTAAACTACCGCCAAAATAAGGGTGGGAACAAATGGAGAGACAATCTAAAATAAAAAGAGAGGTGTGAGATATTTTTAAACAAAGATAGTATGTACTAATTTTTAGGAAATGTGTCTAATGTGTATGAGATATATGTTTTTTTTTTAAAAATGTGTGAGATATATCTAAATTAGAGATAGTGTCTTATTAATTTTCAAGAAAAGGAAACCTATTACATGTAAAGAAAAATTGTCTCATAAATTTTTTTTTGATAAGTAGTAAAAATTTTATGTCAAGACGGTTAGTATGGATATGCCATGACATCTACACCCATTAAAAGAAAATCAAAATTGTCACACTTTAACATAATAACCGTTGTAGAAAATTTCTTTTCAAGTGTTACTATTACATTCAATTTCTGTTACCCTAAAACATGGGGTTTTTTAAAAATAAAATGAAAAACCATGATTGAGAGTTTAGGATAAATTACTTGTGGTTAGTAGAATCCTCTACTAAACAAATTGTAAAAATTAAAAATTAGAATTCTTGACCGAATAAATTTGAAGTTCGGATTAAATTTGAAAACCAACAAGAAAATGGTTCTATTATGTAGGCAATGTTGTACATGAGAGTTAGGGATGCATTTTTATCGGGTTGTCTTTTAGTTTTTTCTCTTTTTAAACCTAGGGGGTGTAGGGGCATTTTAGAATCAATGAAATGTCCATCCAAAATAGGAGAAATTATAGACTCCTCTGGTGGACAAGTGATGCGGTCAACCATTCCACTAAAAGACTTCCATTTGTTTAAAATTGCTGAGTCAGTAATTAATTTATGTTTAAAAACATTTTCTAACTAACAATTTTAAACAGGTGGAAGTTTTTTAGTAGAATGATGGATCACATCACTTGTCCACCAAGTGGATCTTATAATTTCTCCCAAAATATGGGAAGATTTTTTGTGTAAGCGGGATTTAGAATATCAACACGTTTCGAGTTGTATCCGTAAAAATAAAATTAAAAATGTTTGGGTGGAATTTTCCAAGAAGGAGATTATCCAACGCGTTTGGGTAGCATTTTCCAAGAGAGTTAACATTCAGTCCGGAGCTGGCGTAAAACCAATGTTTTACGCCAGCCAATAATAACGCGCCACGTCATTATTTCAGTAAGAGTTTGAATGGACCTTACCACATACAATAACAGCACTCTTAAACCCCAGATCACAAACGCGTTTCAGACGAAATTAAAAAATATCCTCTGCTTCCTCTTGCTCGGACCTCCACCCATCACACACTGCCACACAAGTCGCCGATTTTGTTGCTGGAGCCGCCGTGAGCATGGTGTTTTGATCCTAAGGTTTGTTTTCATGATTTTCCATTTTACCCAATTTGGATTTCGAATGGTTGATGGGTTTGGATTTTTTTTTTTTTTGGGACATTCATAACTTGATTTGTTATGGGTTTTTCTGTATTTTGGTATCTTTGATGGGTTAATAACTTGATTTGTTATGGGTTTTTTTTTCTGTATTTTGGTATCTTTGATGGGTTTTGATTAGACTCTTAAGTGTTAGGGTTCAAACCCAAAACGAATCTAATTGTGGTTCTTCAGTGATGGGAAGGAGGATGGATTTGTATACACTCTAATAGTTGTTAGGGACTGTATTCTTACGAATATGAGCATCCTTGCAGATTGGAGTTAAGAGGAATTTCATTATCTGTTAAATTTGGTTGATTTTGTTGGTTGGAATTTAATTTGACAATTCCTGGATTAGTTTTTGTCCCATGTATTAGATATATAGATTAAAATCCTTGTCTTTGTCATCTAAAATATTTTTAGCTGTTGTTTCAATGATTTTGGGTATAGCTTGATTATTGGATTTTGAGCGTTTTGAATTTGTGGCTAATTTTGAGAGATGCCTTCTATGTAATAGGTTTATTAATATTTCATTCATTTTAGCTAGTTAGTTCTTTGCCAAAAAGACAAGGGTGGTGGAAAGGATACGCATGATGAATCTAAATTTCTAATTCACTGTTATGTTATGTTTATTTGGAACTTATTAATTGTTTGATCCTTGCAGGGTTGGCAAAGCAGATTGCATGTAATATTTTGAGTTTGATTAAGAAGGCATCAAAAGACCTAGAAAACTTGTTGATGAGACAGAGCAGGTGTAATCATTAGAATTTGGCAGGCAAAATTCCTCTCTCTTGGAGCTCTAGAAGTTGAAGCAATAGCAGTGGACACAGGCCTTATTTTTGCAGAAGATGTAGGGATTAGAGATGTTATTGTCGAAAGCAATTCCTGTTTAGCTACAAGGGCAACTCTTGGACCAGCCCTGCCACCCATAACCATATCTAGGGTGATCTCTAGTATCCTACCATTTCACATTATAGCAGAGAAGGTTGTGTCTAAGGTTTCTTTTGGCTATACATCTTTAACTCTTGTTCAAGAGATATCCAAGGTTGGAAAGGAGACTCAACATCTGCTCAACATAAATAAGATTCTTTCTTATTCTGTTATATAGGATAAAAGAGTTTAGTTTTGTCTAAATTTGTTTGCTTTCCTAGTACTATGTGCTATGGGAACTTAAGTTTATCGTGGTGGAAAATGTGTGAAGTTCTAATTGTAAATGAGATCCACTAGTCTTTCAACTCCTTTTAAAGTATGAATGTGTGAATGATTTTAAATTTCTTGTGTGTATTGTTCTGTTATGGATGTGTGTGAATGGTTTTAAATTTTTTTTGTGTACTGTGCTTTTAAAGTATGAATGTGTGTGAAAGGTTTTAAATTTCTTTTGTGTATTGTGCTTATAATTGAGATGGGTATTTTATGTGTGCTCTTGAATAGACTTTGGTTCCCTTACTATGACTTGCTAATTTGATTCTGCTCCCACACCTTTTAGGTTTTCCATTAGCTAAAAACTGAATTTTAAATTTTGTAGTCATGTTACATTGTAACGATTAAGGTTGGCTATCTCTATACCATGGATTTGATATTCCTTGAATTACTTCCATGTTGCCAATCACTTACCATCTTTAACATAAATGCTTTTCTGAGTTAAATGTAATAGTTAGAACAGTGATCACATATGAGGATTAAAGAAAATTGTAGCTAGAAAATATACTTCCATGCCACAAGGACTTAACCAAAAGCTTCTTGAAACAATTTTCAAATGAGATAACTAAAAGACCTTTCAGTTAAATAAGCAATATAAAAGACATTTTAACAATTCTTTTATAGAATCAAAATTACATGGATAATTATTTAAATTCACTGACATGTCATGAATTTTCAAATAATTCAAGCCAACTAATAATCTTGTACCATACAAACTAAATTTTGACATAATAACAAGATCAAATTTCTCCTCACTAGCCTCCAGAAAAGCATATGAGATTTTTACATTGGCCTTATATCTGATCCAGTACAGTGGCTCTCATACTTGGATGCATATAAGCTATGGTATTGGCTCCATAACCAACCAAAGAAGCATCTACTGGTTTATCAGCAACGACAACAGACTAGGGAGCATGATCTTTGTACGAGCAAGACGTTTGTTGGCCATCTTTCTTACTAATCTGGCACCCACTTTACCAAGCTGAGTCAAGTAGCCCCCTCTACTACCATGGTTTCTTCTGGTTTGGTACCTGTTGGGAAGTGCATATTAAAATATAAGTATTAGAAGGACAAAACCAAACTAGACAATGGGCTGTAACAAAACAAAAATTATAATAGGACCTAAAGAAAGGTGCAACAAACCAACAAATTCCTATATACTATACCATTTCATAAAAACTAGAAACTTAAAGGCAAAATTCCCCAAGAAGAAAACTAGAAATTTAAATTTATAAACAAAATTAACTTCAAATTCTACATATGGAATGTGATGTTATAAACACAACGAATATGCAAAACTAGTAATTGTTTCAGTTTACATGGATGAACCAAAATGAGAGACATGAAAAATGATAAAGCATATCAAATCCACAAGTCATGAGCTAGTATCCTTGAGGGTTGGACAAAATACAAAATACAGTCAATGGAAAGTACCCCAACCATATAGAGCAAGGACCAAAGACTTGGAATCAGAAAATATGCACTACCTACAAGCAGTGTTCACTACACTCTGGTCCATTTGGAACCATATAAACCGGGTAACCCATGAAGGGAAAACTCCTAACCCCCTAGAGGTCATTCTAATTGTTCAATCTCTTATATGCAGGTACAAGGAAGCCTTTAGCAACTATGCTGTTACATCCCATAGAAGCACGGATCAAAAGAGATGTGATCAGAAAATTAGAGGTCCTTGGCAGCTCATCATCAAAATTGTTGGTGTCAAACAAAAGAGACTCAATAGAGCAGGGATTGCCTACAAAGCCAAAAGCATGAATGGAGATACCATTATGCAGGGAGTTTCAAGCTGTACAGCAAAACCAGTACCAGTTACCATTCAAGAAGCTATGCTAGAGGCAGCTATTAAAGCTAGGAATTTGGGCTACACCCATTTTTTGTTTCTCAGTGATAGTAGGAGAGCAGTACAGCTATTAAAGCTCGAACCTTGCTCTTCCTGAAAATGGTTTCCACATGAAAAGGAAAACAAAGCAAGATACATTACAAACTGAAATTAAAGTTTCAGTTCATAGAGAGATTCTAGCCATCACAAAGGAATTAAATCAAATACAAACATGGATAATCATAAAAATAATTGGGCTCTTCACATAATCAAGGACAAAGGAACAACTTCCTAAAATATAATCAAAATCATTCCAATTTGGTTAAATGTAGCAATGGAAACGTGTAAGGTGCACAATAGAGGACTCCAAATTAGCTTTTGCTTATAAGGGGGCGAGTCAAGATGGAAGTTTCTGCTGGAAATAATTTCTAGAAATGCAAAGAGGAGCCACCCATGTCCAAAAAACCAACACCCACAACAAAGGAAGCACTGCCCTTCATACAGTGAAGCAGTGTGAAAAACAGAATGATACCATGTCAGGAAAAAACAAGTGCTTACAATTCTGACTATCATTGAAGGGACCCTTAGACCCAGCTTTACAATAGGTAAACATGCAAGTTTTACAGTCTATTTGCAGCTATATAATATTGAGAATGCCAGTAAGTACCTTAGTTCACCCACAGAATGCTGCAGCTCAATGATCTCAAGCTGAGATGCCTTGACAATCTTCTCCAATGCACCAGCCTGTGTAAAGCAAATAAATATCTCAGCAAGGGAAAAATATGGTTTGAAAAACATAACAAAACCTTAAACACATGGTATTCATTAGCAGATAATAAAAACTATGGTCAAAATTTCACCTGCAAAATTTTCATTGGTGTTAAAAATACTGGTATTGTTGGATAGAAAGTTAACACAGGAAAATAAGGTGTTAGACCACATGAAAACAGAAAACAATCTAAACGGACAAGGTGAGCATCCATTGATTACCATCCAAGAAAAAAAAAATCAATTATGGGAGATCGTTTTCTGCAATGTCAGCAAAGACAAAGACATATAAATTCATTCATGTGTTGGATGGAGGACTGAAATATAAACTGAAGATAAAATATATATGACTATTCAAGTGGGGGAACATTTCGGGATAGACCAAAAAATGGAAAATAGAAAATCTAAGAAGTGAGTATTGGCTAATTGCATTGATTACAGTCCAATGATATTCAGCCCCTTGAGCAAAAAGTGAAAAATAAGAGTTCCATGTAAATGAATTAGCATGAATTTATTCCAGTAAATGAATTAGCAACTTCATAAAACCTGCATACACATATGCATATACATACAAAAAAAAAAAAAAAAACTCCAGCAACCCAACATAAACTTCAAAAACCAAAATTTACCCAGTTCAAACCCCAACAAAAGAAATCAGAAAAAACACAATATCAATCTTATAAGCATAATACAGCTATAGCAACCCAACAAAAACCCACTTGTGAAAAAGTAAAACAAATTCTGAAACTTTCAGCACAATTGTCAACTTCTTCACAGCAAGTTCCAATTCAGTATTCAACTATCATTTCCAAACTCAATCCTATCACATTGTACATCTAAAGCCAATTTATCTAACAGTCAATCTAACTTAATCAAATTAATCAAACATCCCTAATTCAAAAACCAAACAAACTCCAGATCATATCAAAACCCACCCTCCGTTCTCATCAAAAAGGAAATGCTCAAAAGTTGAAACTTTCCGATGAAGCAAACAAAAAATCCGAACACCCAATTCGAAATCCAAATTGGGGAAAAGGGAAAATCATAAAAAACAAACCTTTGGATCGTGGCTCACGGCAGCTCCGGTTTGTTTCCAAGCTCCACGCACAGCTCCGGCGAACTCTGTGGCGGTGAGCTCCGGTGTGTGGTGTGGTGGAGGTTTGGGCAAGCAAAGGACGGCACAACCTAGAGGAGACGGCGAGAACTCTATCTTCTTCGAAATCGTTCTGCTCCGGCGATCTGTGTGGCGGTGGTGGAGGCTCGGCGTTAAGGAAGCAGATGTGAGGCGTGAGGAGCTTTTTTCTGAGGGCTGGGTTTCTTTCTTCGTTCTGTTTGGAGAGGGGTTTTAAGTGTGAACTTAGTCTTCTTTCTTCGTTCTGCTCCGGCGATCAGGCTGTGCGGTGGGGGAGGTTCGGCGTGATGAAGGAAGCAGAGCTTTTGGAGCGGGTTTGCTTTTCTCTGTTTTCTGTTTTGTGAATAGCGTGAGCTTTGGCTGTTTGGAGTGGGTTTTAATTTCATTTTTGACGTGTCGAGCTCTCATTGGCGTGGCGTAAAACCAGTGTTTTACGCCACGCCCGGACCTAATGTTTTCTCTTTCCAAGAATGATTCGGTCAAGATAGGCTAAAAGCTACTTAATGATGGGAAAAACTATTATGCACCCCCACCACTTTGGATTGGAGTGTCCAAGAACTGCAAAAGTAGTAAAGTGTTCTTGTCTCTCAAGTTGATAGAAATTTCTTCTTAGAAAAAGCAATTCATAGAAATTACTTCTTGAATTTGACTATAAAAAAAGAGATGTTGAACTTATTTCTTTTCTTTCTTTTTGTTTTTGAACTTCATATCTTTCTTTTTCTAGTGTTGAATGGCATGTATTATTGTTGCTACGATTTTTAGTTCTTAGAAACTATTAATTACTAGAGATTTATGCACGTTTGGGATGCATTTATAAACCGACTTATTACTTATTTTTTCTAACAGCTTTTACCAAACATTTTATTTATATATATATATATAAATAAAAAATAAAAAAAATAACCTTGATTTCATTAAGCATTTTTTAAAACTGACACTTCAAAAATACATAATTTCAAAATATTGAACAATAATGCAGATTCATTTATGCCCACAGGACCATGAGGTGTTGGATTAGAGTATCCAACACCTTTATGATAGACTTGGCATTGTCCAACAATCATTCCATCAATTTTGGCCAAAAAGTTAAATGATGTACACCCACCACTTGGATAGGAGCGTCCAAGAACGGGGGAATGGGCAGAGTGGCTGTGTGTGGGGAAAGTAAATAGTAAGTTAGGCAACGTGTGGAAGAATTAAGAAAAATAGCATCTCGAGTTTTAGAAACTCGAGATCCATATTAAAAATCGAGTCTCAAAAACTCGCTTTGCTGGTGAAAATGCCACACAAATCTCGAGTTTTAGAAACTCGAGTTCTATGCAAAATAATTTTTAGTGCGATCGCTCCTATAGTGGCGTTTTTAAATCCTATAGTGACGTTTTAAAGTCCTATAGCGACGTTTTAAAGTCCTATAGCAGCGTTTTTTTGCAAAAAAAATTTTATAAGAGCCATGTCAGGTTCAGGGAGCCCTATAGTGGCGTTTTTAAGCTCTATAATGACGTTTTAAAGTCCTATAGCGGCGTTTTACTGCAAAATTTTTTTCTAAGTGTCATACAGTGAGCCTGTAGCTCTATAGTGACGTTTTTAAGTCCCTATAGCGGCGTTTTCTGGAACTCGAGTCTTTAAAACTCGATTTTTACTTGAATTTTTTTCCGCCCCGGAGCAATCCGCTTACAAAGCGAGACTTAAAAACTCGAGTTTTATCATGGAACTCGAGTTTTAGACACTCGAGACGCTAGTTTTCAACATTATTTTGAAACGTGACAACTATCTAAATTTTTTTATATTTATTGTTAAATGGAAAAAAAATTCGTCCAAGAACCATCATGTTGACACAAATTACTTGAAATGAAAGTCTTGTCAATGGGACAAACCCGGTTTCATCACAGATTTTTCATCAGGCTGCTTCTTATGCCACGGGATATAAGGATATGCATCTAGTATTTAAATAGTATTGTCCAGTGGAAGGTGTATTCGAAGTTAATTTGGTGGTTGTTGCTTATAAAATGTCAGGACCAACGTTGCTACCTTGCATTGAAAGATGGCCTCTAATTCAATGTTTTAAATAGGCATAACACTAGCATCTTTATCACAGTACAGTCATGGCTGACAAAGCTAAGTGCTGAATAATTTATGTAAACACACTGAAACCAAACAGCAAACCATCTAGAAATATTAACATAAGAATAGTGTAGCTACAAAAGGCGTTCAACATAAATAACCATTGTGACATAATGAACTAATTTCATACTAAGAATTTAAACACCATCAAAAAGTTTTGTTTAATCTTTTCATTTACTGAGTTAAAGTCTTACTTATTCACAGCTAATCACCAACCATGATTGCACAAGTTTCTGCAAAAAATTAAGAACTGTAAGTGCATTCTTCTTTTTCATTTAATACTAGGAATAGATAAATTAACACTAATTAGTGTAGTAACCATAAGGAAAAAACCCTCAATATTTTGTGGTTTTGGGAAATTCACGTACTCAGTAGTCCAAGCTAAAAGCATATATTCTCATGCCAACAATTATACAATTATATAATAAGTAGATATCTTGGTACTTAATAAAGGGCAATTAAAAAGAGAAGACATAAAATGAATATAATGTTTCTCAAAAAAAATGAATATAATATTATTATAAATATAATATGACATCAACTGTTTTTTACAAGCAAGATAAACATTTGAAAATAAAGCCAAAGCCAACCATGTGACCACAAAACACTGTAAAATTTAAGGTTGGTATTATTCGTTAACATGCTCTAATTAATACAACCCTAGCTATTAGTTAAAGGTGTATATGTTTATAAAAAAGTTATGGGTATGTGTGTGTGTATATATATATACACACACCAGAGTGTTCAATGTGTCTTACCTGTACGGCTATCCCTTCTTCAACAATAATTTTTTGATATTCCTCACTCAACAATAATTGATCACTCAATGTATTATTTTCATTCATATAACACCAAAAACTAATTTCTTTAGCAATTAGTTAGTAAAAGATAACTTTGACCAAAAGAAAAAACTAAGAACATTAGCACATTATAAGATGAAACAAATTTCAGCATTTGTGTTAGGATTTTGGATTAAATTCCACCTTCACAACATTGGTGTGGGATGAAAGGGACGTCTATAAGAAAAGATTTCCAAGGCCTACAACTTATCGCTGCCTCCTAACTAGAAAAATTATATAGGTTGCATTTGACATTAGCTTATAAGTTAGTTTTTTTTTTTTATCATTTAGCTTATTTTTGCTATTATTTATGGCCCCATTGCATTTTTTGATAATATTCATAGCTTCACTGTACTATTTTAGCTACCTTTTAACTTTATTTACAGTGCTTTCAGCAAAAAGTTTTTAGTTTCAGTTAAATAAGCTGTTTACAAATGTAATAGTATAGAACCAGCTATTCAGTAGAAAAACAACAACCTAAATGAGGGAAATGTGAAAGGAACTAGATGCAGAAGTTGGTAACCTCCATAAAAAGAAAAATAACTGCATTATTTTCAAAGAAAACATGTAGAAAACAAATGATTCACAATTTCCTCATATTCACAAGACATCATGCATGAATCAGAAACTACAACTTGTCTTCTAATTTAGGTCTAACTTCACAAACAAATCATCATTAATTATTTCCACAGAAAAATTAGACATTTAGGTTGTGCATTTGGTATAAGCTTATATTGGGCAGCTTCTTTTACTATTTAACTTATATTTGCTATTATTATTGAGTCTCATTGCACTTTTTGGTACTATTTATGAGTCCCACTATACTATTTCAGCTATCTTTTAACTTTATCTACAGTACTTTTAGTAAAAAGTTTACAATTTTACCTAAATAAGTTGTTCCCTAATAGACTCTTAAAGGTAATATCAAGCTCTCAAATCTGGCCCAAAAGGAATTCAGCCAAGCAGGAAAAACAGTACCATCATTATCTTCCAAAGTGTAGTCTTTTTGATAAGAAATATCCTTTTAACACAATAAAGTCCTCAGAGTGTGAGTGTGGTTAGATTAACTTGTCCTTAAATTTTCACCTTATACAATGAAATCTTACATATTTCACCTACCACTGTAGGTTGGAAAAGTTTCCTAGTGAGAGAAAATTTCCAACACAATCTGTCACGATCTATTAGATCTACAGTTAGCATAAAAACTCTCATTTTTCAATCTACCCTTCAACTTAAACCAAGTAGATGATTCAGCGAAACTGAAGTACCATCTCCAATACGCCATTTACTTTCAGCCAAAGCTGAATATCTTCAAGACAGGACACCTTTCCAACCAAATAGTCAGAGCGCTTAAACCTGAAACTAAAAATGCTTTCCTTTACAGTACTTGGCCACTAACTCCTTATGCAGCAAACATTTTGGATTACAAATAACTCCTTTATAACAGAACTGCTTTGCTATCAAACCTTATTCAAAGGACCCATTTTCTACATCCTAATTCCTATCCCCCAATCTTTCTTTTAGATGAGCACAGATAAATATTCACTTTAGTAAATGAATTCACCTGCTCCCTACAATGTCTCTAGAAAAAATTACAAACAATACCACCTCAAAATTTTCAAAACACTATGTTGCATATCATTAGTACCTTGAACAAAAATAGCGCAATTATAAAGCAAAAATGGATCCCCTTGCCTAGAGCCACATTGAGGGAAAGAATTTTACTTAGGGAACCATTCAATAAAATTTTATAAGAAACTGTGCAGATGAATTGCTTAATCTAAAATTCATTTTTTCCAGCATAGTTTATATTGTTGAGGACATAGTCATGCTTTTGTGACTAGCCCCTCATGATTTAGCAAGAGGCACAACTCTACCGATCTGTTAACAGCACAATTTTCCAAATTGAGAACCAAGTGTTCAAACAAGTCATCAGCATGTAGATAGGTAGAAGTGTAAGTGTCCTCTTTGGCCCCCAAGCAATTATAGTAGATCTATTACAGTTCCAAAGCAATTCAACCAATTATCATTAGACATCAAATGAAAATAAGTTCCTTGTCACTAGCTACAAAACATTTAAGTCTACCACAAAGAAAAATCTAGGACAAAGAGCAAATAAAAAAATTACATAAACTTAGCACATTAAATAATAATTTTATGGATCCAAGTTGCTTGAGCTGATAACAATGGGTCAAGCTTTATTAACCAAGTCTCAATTAACGGTTGCAATTCCCAATTTCATTCCCAAGTCAATGCAAAAATGAAGAATATCTGAGAGCTTAATGTTGCCAACCATTGTCAGTTTTCATCCAAATATCCTAAGATGACAGAAGCTTCATCAAAAAAGTGCCCTGAGTTATTAGCACTAGTAACAAAAATACAATTCACATGAGACCAAATGCTAGTCCCCAAATCTGGTTTGTTGTTAGTGACAAAAAAACCAAACTAATTTTATATTTGAGTGATAATTTCACACCAAATTCCTCAATAAGAAAACTTCAAAAAGGAAATTCCATAAACTTGCATGATCAGTGTTGGAAGTGCCCTCATTAGTAAGGATCATAAAATTAGTAAATTTAAAGCACTATTCTTTCTAACTACATATGAGATCATAAATTGCAGTATTTTACTAATTTATTATAATGGCACACAAACAACTGCAATATATTGAACATGAATTACACAATTCTAACATGCAAACAGGTGTATAAATCAACACATTACTTGGAAGCTCATTTTTGGAAAACTATGACTTGCATTTAGTCTTGGAAAGTAAAAATATTAATAAAATATGCCATTAGTATTCCTAAAAAGCAAAACAGAAAGGGGGGCGGAGGGAGAGTAGACTTAACAAAATGAAGCTAAAGCAAAAATTGTTTGTCATAGGATATTTCTGATTACCCTCTAGTATAGTTAAAATCTTTCTTCCATCATGCATTGTGCCATTTTAAAAAAGGCAACAAGGTTCAAACTTCAAATGTTCATTGATCACCTACTATGTTAGATAATAAAGTCATTCAAGGGCAAGTACAAGTAAGGAATTTGTAAAGTTAAAACTATATGCTTGATAAGCACTGCTCGTTGCTTCTCTTTCATAAATTTGTTTGAATTTAATGTTCTTTCAAAATTGTACAACGGGAAGATCCTCTTTTCTAGACATCCAACAAAAGATAATCTCTTCTAATATCATCAAGAAGTCCCTAAGATCCTCTCCTGTACAAACATAGGCAACATTAAGCAAAATGGGCTAAGAAAAGAATTAATGCATAACTAAGGACACCATAATAATCTAACTTAAATCAAACTAAAAAATATTACCAGTTACATGAGATTAGAGATATGAACACATTAATGCAGCGAACCATTTTAATTAAGAAATGATATTATTTAATACAATCAAAACATAGCTGCTCTTTATAAACAAATAAATAGATGCTCTACTTGTTCTCAACAAATTTACGTTATTTATATTAACATATAGAATAGCAACAGTTTGAATTTTAAGTTGTAACTACCTACATTAGGAAACAAGCTAGGAGCCTAGGTTTTGCCCTTGGAGATGACCTTTTGACAGCCTAAGCATGGAGGAATGGAGTTCAGTTAGAATTAATACATCTTTTAGAAAATCAGGGTGACAATACTTCTCCCCCTCCTCAAGTACACTTTTCCAAATTCAAATTCATTAATTAAATATAACAAGTATTCATATTGTAGCCGGATCTCACACTACAAATTTTATCATCATCATCATCTCCAAGTTGTTCTAAACAGAACTTATATTCATTGGCTACCAATCTGCACTTGGATTAATCAAAGTGCATTTCATAAAATATGTGTAATAATGGGTTCACCAATCCATCGTCCATAGAGAGATCACAAGCTCTAACAAGATATGAGGCATTCCGTGCAAAACATATACCAACACCATTTTTATCTCAAAACTCGCAGCATTGTCCTTTGCCATTCAAGGCTGATAAAAACTATAAACCAGATAACAAAAGTTTTCTAGTTAAACTCATATAATTGTTTTATAAGACCACCATTTTTTTTTTTTTTTTTTTGAGAATCATAAGACCACCATTTTAGTTAGCAAGACAATTGCACAAAATAACACAAATAAACAGTCTAACCTTTCAGCAAATTTAAACAATATATAAGCATATTGATGCACAGGAACCGTACCTGCCAATAATCCTTTCTACCCAAAAGTTATTCGCATTTTAAGTGCATTTTTTTTCCACAGGGAAGGAAGGTGGAGACAAAGTAAAAAACGTAATGTGAAAATTAATAAAACTTAAGGATTAAACAATTTTTTTTATAGGAAAAACAAGAAAACTTGAGGATAAAACATGAAAATTGAAGAGACCATCTATATGTAGTTTGTCATATGACTTTTTTAATGAGTGATGTGACTTGTTTAAATCACAAATGAATAGTCTTATAAATCGCCACATAATGGGTTGGAAAAGATAGCTCCAAATATGACAGGCGTATAAACCAACATAAACATTACTTGGAAGCTTATTTTTGGAAAACTATAACTTAAATTTACTCTTGGGACATACAAATATTAATAAAATATGCCATAATACAACAAGAACAGAATTATTGATCAAAAAAGAAAATACCACGCACAAATAATTGTATTTAACCATAATAGCTGGTCATCAAATAAGACCAAACAACCAATTGGAGAGCAACACCAAACCAAAGGCACCATATCAAACACACTAGGGGGAAACCTTTTTTAAGTCCTATATGAGACATAAGTGGCACATATGAATATGTTTGAGCAAGCAAAACACAAGCTTAGGCAGACCAACAATCTAGTCCAAGCGACAACCCCCCAACCACCCCCCACCAAAAAAAAAAAAAAAAAAAACGAAAAAATTTTAAATTCTTCAAATTCCAGATACAAATTATGCATTGATACAATAGTAGTTTTAAGTTGATGTCTTCTATTTACCTAGTTTTTCACTTTATTGTTTCCAGTGGTATTGACCTTTTGTTTCATTGGTACAATTGTGCAATAGAAATCCAAACTCATCAACAAGAGATTAAGAGAGGGAAAATAAAAACAATGGGATGAAACGAGATCAACAAAACAATCCATATAAGCCTAACTACTTTATTGGGACTAAAAAAAATGACGCAAATCATGCTAAGTAAGGAAAGATAACAAAATAGATCCAGGAGAAGAGTATAGACAGTTCAGTTTCAATTCATAATCATTAATCACCCAAAGCAAGCAATACTGGCTGGTAAGCTGCTTTCTCAATGAAAATGTCTTTATGGGAATGTTTTTCAGTAAATTCAGCAAGAAGATAGGCATCTATGGCAATAGAAGATTTTAAAATGAACAAGAAAAATCTTTAGCATAAACAAATTAAATTTGACAGAATGAGAAACTTTTACATAAATAACACAAGGAGAATGTGAAGAACTTTTAGTATGTTTGAAAACATTAAGTTAAAAGAGGTCACCATAGATTGCCATCAAAGAAAAAGTTTGAGCCCTTCTATGCATACATTGTAAACTATAAGTTGCAGAAAACATTGAACTTGGATAAATAAATAAGCTTGCTCAAAGTTGATAATCAACACTGACCACTCCTTTTTCTTTATTATTACATTAAAGATAATTTGAAATAAATAAGTACAAAAGTTTTTAAGAATACATGGTAAATACTCAACTATAACTGACCACAACCTTGAAAAGCTATTTATCCTAACAATAAAGCCACTTCATTAAAAGGTAATCAATCAGCTTAAGAATTTATAAAACAGTATCATATCAAACATTATATATTCATATCTAATGTATTATCAATGCCAAATATATGTAAAGAACAAAATGAAAAACCATAAAAAAAGATAAAGCATGAAATGCATCTTACCGAGTTTCCTCAGTATGTAACTGTACCGTTGGCAACCTTGTCAAGCAAAACTAGACTCGATATAACAATCAACAAAAGTATCCTCATATCCAATAATCCCAAGATGCTTGAACTCTGTGCTCCAAGGAACCCACGATACGAGTTGCCCATCATATGATAACAATACAACCTCACCATTACTTTTAAAACCTATTGGCCTTGGTAAACCCTCCACAATTTTTAAAACTTTGGTCCACGAAGATGCAACACCATACTCCTCCATGACCCACAAATAGAAATCACCAGTTTGACACCCCTTTACCAAACTAAAATAGCCATTTTGAAACAAGGCAATGGAATTCCCATATGCAGAAACAGAAACTGACAGCAAACCCACAAATTTACTTGTATAATCTGGAAGTTCTGGCAGAAGTATTTCACGAAAGACCTCGTTGCCTAAATCAAACACCAAAACAAAATGTTGAAGGTTGTTATCATCAGCCCTCCTAAATGCAACCCAATGCAGAGCCTCATTGACAAATGCCTGTGGCTCACGACGACTCAAAGCACATTTGGGAACCAAACTAGCACTAAGCATTCTCCATTCACCAGTGGAGAGTGAGTAAATCTCAACCTCGGTTCGAGAATGTTCAAGGTCAAGACTATCTAGTAAGGTCACAAGCCTCACCACTTTATAGTCGTCAGTTTTGGGATCAAATCCGAACCCAATAGAAGCATCAAAGCCACCGTGTGTGGCGTAGGTGACATTGGGAATAGGAAGGTGAACTAACTTTCTAACACAAGGGTTCCAAAGACATAAACAGTTAGAGTATGACAGTTTATCATCGGAAAGGCAGAACAGGCCATTACAAGTACCGACCACACGGTATATTCCGTTTGGGGACTGAAGGAATGGAACATGGAAAGGGTAATCAAACCTGGCGAGTTGGGTGAAATCGGGATCATCTTCGTTATGCAAAGCGTAGGATTCTTCGTGAGTCTGTGAGTAGAGGCTGAAGACGAGGAGGTTTTGGTTTTTGTTGTGGGAGTGGTGGAGATGGGTGGAAATGAAAGTTGGGTTTTGGATTAGGGATTTCCAGGTTTTTGAGACTGAGGTACAGATGATAATGGATTTGATAGGTAAGCGTAGAAAGATATCGGTAGCAATCTCAGAAGGTAAAGACTCCCATCGAATCAATTTGTTGTTGTTGTTGTTGTCTGACATTGCCGCTTTTAGAGAGAGAGAGAGAGGGGGGGGGGGGCTACTGGCTAGGGTTTAGAGAGAGTTGTAGGTGGGTTGTGAGGACGACGTCGTTTTAGGAGGAGTTACGGAGGAGCTACTTCAAGTAATGCTGGTACTGATAGCATCGGCGTTGAGAGTGAGAGAAGTGAAACGGGAAGAAAGAAGGCAAAGAGGGGACGACGGTTGTGATTGTGAGTGTTGAGTGCAGGAGACTAGTTGGGTTTATATATATGTCGTTGAGTGAAATGGGTTTATTTTTATGATTTTTTTCCTTTTTTATTTTTTATACTTTTTAAGCTATTGAAAAGAGCTCTGTTCTTTTTTCTTTTACTTTTTTTAGATAAATGGTAGAAAACTTTTTTTTTTTAAGTGAGTTTTAACTAATGGGGTCCACAAACACAAATCTAAATTAATCTATCAAAACACTAAATAAATAAAAATTGTTTTATCTATCCTAAACTATAACATCTTATGCCATTCAACTTCTAGATCATCAACAAATACAACATTAATAAAAGCTCTCGATAGAGCTCAATAATCAAAACCTAAAGATCAATTTAAACTGGGTCAAATTCTAAAGTAAGATTCGTTTTTAAGAGTGTGTATGGGTTGGGTCCAGTTAGATTGAAGGTACTTTTCAACCCAATCCATTGTAGGTCTAAAAACCAACCCAGCCTAACTATTAAGGAACCAATTGGGTTGGAACCATTTTGTTAGGCATAAAAAAAAATTTGACTTACAATAAACGATTACAATTCTAAGCCAAAAAAATTATTATAATTTAAATAATTAGTTATAATATTCCAAGTAGATCAAAACTAACTCTCAAAATATTAAAACAAATCAAACTAACAAATTTAAACTAAGTAATAAATCTAAAATAAATGAAACTAACAAATTATAAAATACATATATATTTCATATTATAATTGTTGGGGGACCAAAATTTGACTCCCTACAACCACTCTAAAAACAGGCCCGCTTGGTTTGATGTCGAATGACATAAAAAATTTGAGTGTGTCTTTCTCATCATCAATTGGTTTTGAGATGGAATGGTACAACTCATGGTCCAACAAACAATATCAAAGTCAAGGTCATAAGTTTGAGTCACGGGAGTGTTATTGTGAGAGAGGGATTGTTGGGGGGACCATAATTTGACTCTCTACAACCACTCTAAAAACAGGCCTGCGTGGCGTGAAATTGAATTCCATAAAAGGGAAAAAAATTGTAAAATAACACCAAGCTCCAAACAATTTCATTAGTTAGTAACATTTCCAAACTATTTAAAAAGCTAACGTCTCGAGTATAAGACACTCAATTTTGCTCTTTGAAATCGAGCCACAAAGCCTCAAGTTCTAGTGAAAATTGAGTATGAACCACTCAAGTTCCTGCTCTACACATTTAAAGAAAAAGAGATAGAGGAAAACCCTGAGGAAGAAGAAAAGCTTTGCAACAAATTCTTCACCTAGAGCCCTTACTGCCGCCTGAGTTTAGTTTAAGCCAACCGCCGTTGCTTGGATTTAGTCCGAGCCGAAGGATGGTTAGGAAGATCTAGGTTCGTGGGTGGATCTGTGGGTGTGGTTCTTTATTTTTGATCTCTTTGGGTTCATTGTTTCTGTTAAGGGTTTTGGGTTTGTTGTTTTTGATCTGCCTTCTTCTTCTT
The DNA here is from genome assembly GCA_032727855.1 of Quercus ilex subsp. ballota. Classification (NCBI taxonomy): domain Eukaryota; kingdom Viridiplantae; phylum Streptophyta; class Magnoliopsida; order Fagales; family Fagaceae; genus Quercus; species Quercus ilex. The sequence continues at coordinate 4,639,732 of CM064914.1, read as the reverse complement.
TGTTGATTTGCATCTACTTCTTCTTTTAGTCTTTGCCTTCTTTGTTGCGTTCTTTCTTCTTTGAAGTTATTCGAATTCTTTGTCTTCTTTGTTGTGCTGTTCTTTGAATTTTGTTCATTATGGAAATCGAGTCTTTAAGACTCGAGTTCCAAGGGGGGAAAAATCATAAAACTCGAGGCTTTGTGGCTTGAGTTCAAAGAGCAAAATTGAGTCTCTTAGACTTAAGATGTTAGTTTCCTAAATAGTTTGGAAACGTTGCTAACTAATGAAATTGTTTGGGGCTTGGTGTTAGTTTCCAATTTTTTTCCCATAAAAGATTTGAGTGTGCCTTCTTCATCACCAATTGGTTTTGAGGTAGGCCTTTTTCTAGTTGTACTCTGGTTAGTAATGTATTATAAACCCGGTTCAAAACACTAATGTTACTATTTTTGTGTGCGTTCTAATAAGTATTACTGTTTACTCAAAAAAAATATATATGGTTTTGAGGTGGAATGACATAATTTACGGTCCGACAATATTGTATTCATGTTAATTACTCTTTTGGCCTTTTCCCTGATATAAAACAAAAACCCTAACCTATTTGAAATCTTACTAACTAAATCTCATTTGGTGTGATAATTTGTGTATGTTGGTGTTGCTATTCAGAATTTTCCCAGTAAGGCAGGAGGCAGCAAATAGTTATCAGTTTGTTGTGAGAGATAAGAATTACTAGAGGCATTAAAAAACTGAAGGGTATTGAAATTGTAGCTCACCCGATAATGCATAGTTCTTATCATTTATTCACATAAGAACAAAAGATGAAACTATTGAATGGTTGGGAAAACTTTCCTTTCATTTTTTATTTTTTAACGAGAAATAATTCCATCAAATGAACGATTTTCTTAAATGCATTTTTAGAGTGACACAGATAGAAAAGGTGTTTTTGTTAGTGTCTCTCTATAAGTGGATGTGATTGTCAAACAAGATATTCTCATGGTGTTGGTCTCATTCTTTCCACTCTTTTCACCTATAACTAAATATTGCACAATCTCAGTAAGGAGGCCAGCATAGTACTTATGTCTATTACATACCTGAATTTGCATTTGTATATCCCCGGTATAAGTCCCAACTTTTTATATATGTAAGTGCAGTCTGTATGAGCAGCAACCAATACAGCTTCAGTTTGACAGTGAGAATTCCAGTTGTGGGTTGATATATGGTGGGAAGCGTAATAGATGTGTCATTTTTCTAGAAAACAACCCTCCCGACCTCTCTTTTTTAAGACACCCTCCTCTCTATGCACACATTTTTATGGTATGTTGACGATGTACTTGTAGTAATATTTACATAGATATGATCCTTTTATGGCAACAAGTTCCATTTATTCTCTGCAGGATTGTCTAGACAAAAGTTATTTGCACAAGGCGCACTCAATTACTCTGTTCTCAATAGAGGATGAACCAATCTCACTGTGCTTCAAACGTAAAGCTGACATTAAGCCTCTTAAAATCTCCATTTAATATATTGAATAATCCAGAATATTTGCTTCCATATGGTGTTCTATATTCAATCCAAACAAGAAAAACATAGCAGTCAAATGAACTCATTCTCCTTTCTTGTTGGATTTGAAACCAGGCTATATTACTGTAATTCAAAATTCTCAAAATTGTTCAACTAGTCTAAAAAGGTAAAAGATTTAAAAACCTTAACTGTTACATCTTGATTGCCCTCACTTAACTAAGCCTTAATCTCGATTAAAATGGAGTTAGCAGTGAAATCTTATCAATTAATCATTCAAGATATTAGATATGCTTAATATTTTAACTAATAAACTGAAAATAATATCTTTGATATGCATTAAAGATAACATGTTCAAATGCATTAAACTTCAAATAAATATTTTTTCTTTTATTTTTTTATTTTATGTCAGCTCCATATTGTTTCAAGAAGTGTACATTTGAATAGACTAGTATTCCAAAGTAATTGCAAGAGAGGCATTAGCCCCATTATCCAACTAAACAATCTTCCAGTTACCAGGTGGAACCAATTCTTCTGAATTAGTAGTTAAATTTTGTTATGGATGGATGGTTAGTAGAAGCCAATGTTTTTCCATTATATTTTCTGCTCATTCCTTAGAAAAAGAGTGACAATCTTGAACAAGGAAATCTAATATCCAAGACAGATGCTTTTATAAGCTTTTTAATAAATAATACTTACATCGTGGAAGGAAATTTTTATATTTTCAGAAGCAGTGAAACCATTTCTGCATGGGCTATAGAAGTCTTTGCTTGGAGTTCCTTCCCACATCCAAATGAACTGGTTTTGGAAACAATTATGTACAGTACTTGTATGTTCTAGCAAATAATATTGAGAACTCAAAACTTAAAATAAATAATAAATAAAAAAGATGTGATAATTGGTGGTTTGAAGATGTCTCATTCCTTCTGGTAGATCATTTATAATTCATTGATGGCTTTTCCAAAATACTTTTGGACTCAACAATTTGGCCCGCAAACCTCTAAATCATCACTTACAAAGAGTTACAACTGAATGCTTGATTAGTGTGCTCCCTATGGAAAAAAATTCAGCTTCTTTCAATTCTCTACTACACCTTGTACAACTTCTCAAGGTTGGTTTAAGGTTAAAAATAAATTCTGAATTATTGAATATATTAGAAGAATTGCTTCTACGCTAGAGCAGTGTCATGTTTCAAATCTCTTGGTACAAAATTACGGAGACAATGATAATGGTTATGATGAGGGAATTGTTATTAGGGTGGCAGAATCTTATGTTTCTTTTTGTTTTGAGCAAACCCATTGCAAAAATATTTTCCATTGGAAGATCGATAGATGTTTTTCTTACCCTAGTTGCAAGGGATGAGAACCTTGGTGCAAAAAGTTTTTAGTCACTCAGAAGTATTGCCAAAAGATGCCAGTATTGTGATGACAACCTCAATAAAGCCATTAACATGTATCCCAAGGTACAGAAATTTATTCATTCCTAGATATGATTACATTATTTGAAAATTGAGTTCCTAAAACCTATAATCATAAAGCTCAATGTTGACTTTTATTGGATATTTTAAAGCTCAATGGCTATTAAATCTCTTGAGATAAATTTCAAAGCTTAGCATTTTATTGATGGAGTTATAAAACTTGTAAACTCACATCTAAATCTGTCACAGAAGCACTTGAATTTAAGGTCCAATTAACCATTCTTTTGGGACCATTTATGCAAGTATACCCTAGCTTGATAAAAGAAGAAAAATAAAGTGGATGTAAAAACACTGGAATACCACATTATCACAAGAAACACACGAGCACAAGATGAGGAACAATCGGCTACTCTTGAAAATCACAACATGATTCATCCTCTTAGAGCAAGTAAACATTACAAGGTCAATGAGAGCTTTTGGATCAAATCTATATATTATTAAAAGTTGAAGCGTAGCATTTAATACTGCTGCTCTCACGTTGCGCCACATCAGCTGCCATGCCATTTTTTTTTAAAAATATAATTTTTCCTATAATTTTAAAATGGTTTTTACAATTTTCAGCCCCATAAATGCAGTCCACTACTTATTTATTTACTTCCACTACACCCTATAATAAATCTAGCCCACTACTTATTTATTTACTTCCACTATCATCCTATAATAAATTTGTATAATTAATCTAGCCCACATCTTATTTATTTAGTTCCACTATCAAGTCCAACCCAAAGCCTTTTCGATACAGCTTTAGGATTTTGTGTGAGCCTTTTCAACTTAAAGGGAAAAAAAAAAAAAAAAAAACCAACAACAACAACAACGTTGAAGCCTTTCAAGCTTTAGGGTTTTTTTTTTTTTTTCTTCTTTCCAATTTTCCTATAATTGTTTTTAACATTTATTTTTTTAATATTTACACTTCTCTAACCTTTCTCTATCCCTTACCATTTCATCTCCCCACTACTTCTTTAATTTTTCTCCCTCCTTACCTTTTTATCTCCCCACTACCCTCTACATTAATATCATTCTTCATCTTTCCCTTCATCTTCTTTTATTTTTGACTCTTCTTATTCACACCCTCTTACTATAAATTTGTCACTATCTCTTCTATTCTATGCATAGTTTTCCCTCACAAAAAAAGGGTACTCTCTCTCTCCCTCTCTCTCTAAATTTTTTGGTGGATTTTTTTATTTTACTTGCATCTCTACTTTAGGTTGATAAATTTTTATGTTCTTTAAAACTCTATTTTGGGTTTAAGTGATTTAGTTTTTTTTTTTTTTTTTTAAATTATTGTTATTTTTTTAAATTTTTTATTCTCTTTGATTGTTAAATGTTATCCTATTGCGTTCTAAAGAATTAAATATAGCATATAAAAATATAATATTATTTTATTACATAGCATGATTTGGATAATTTGGTATTTATTCTGTTACATATCATGATTTTTTATAATGTTCAATTTAGATGTTAAATAATGAGAATTTACTAATTTTTGTTTATTTTCTAATCCTTTGTGGTGGACAAAGTACTTTTAATAGTTGTATTAGAAGTACTCTATAATGCCATTCATTTAAAGAAAAGTAAAAGTTAGCCAAACGAAAATAATCGGATAGGTGACAAAATTTAACTTTTGCAATTTTATTTTAATTATTATTATTTTATAACAATGCATGTATAGAAATTTAATTCTTAGATTTTGCTAATAATTGTTTATTTGATAATATGTTTTGGGTGGCCAAAATTATAATTTCTACAAAGAAAATAACCTTAATAGATTATCAAAAACAAAATTTTATCCTAATATTGGTTCAATTAATCATTGTTAAGTTTTATTAATTTTTTTAGTTTACGTTTTTTTGGTGTTTTGGATTGTTCCTATATTACATTTATGATTGTTCCTATATAATTACAAAATACATTACTCATTATTAGATTAGTTTAAATTGTAAAAAAATAATAATAAAACCAACATAACAATAATTATCACGCGCAACACGCGGGTTTGCGGCTAGTTTATATAATATCGAAAAGCTAAAGTGTAGGATTTATTGTTACAAGCTCCTTGGGGGTGCGAAGCTACTCAACCCATGTGGAATCAGGATTTTAGATGGATGGATCGGGCCATAATCTCCCTTGGTTCATTCCCTGATTTATTTGCTCTAATCCAAAACCAACCTCATGCAGCAGAACTGTTTGCTGTTACTGCTTGATACCTATGAACTTGACACAACAAAAGCCAATTAAACGAGGCCATTATACCACTGAACATGTTAAATATTAGTATTGATACACCATATTGAATATGCTAGTATGGATGCGAAAGCGAAAGCATAAAGTATAGAACATAATAACACACGAGAGTTACGTGGTTCAGTCTAACGGCCTACATCCGCGGAGGAAACCCTAAAGGGTTACATCAATAATATATTAAAATGTAGTACAAATCCTGTGTTACAATGAATCATAACATGTGTATATATAGTAGACTAAACCCTAAATTAATAGACTTCTAGTACAAGTAGGAGACTTGACTTGCACACAAAGTAGAATTAGGTTTAGGCCTATACTAATGGGCTAATATATCTCTAACAGAACAGGTTAGCTGGTACGACTAAATGTTATCTGCTGGAGTTTAAGAAATTCCACAAGCTACCAGTTTGGAAACCTCCTATTGCTGAAACTTTCAAGACTTACTTTGATGGTGCAATTTCTGAAAATGAAGGAGAAGCAGGCATAGGTGTGGTGATCCGAAACTCCCATGGTGAGGTCATGGCTTCTCTGTCTGAGAAAATCCTAATACTATCCTCAGTGACTGTCTGGGAGATGCTAGCGGCTAGAAGAGCAGTCTTATTTGCCAAAGAAATTGGGATTAATCACTCGATTTTTTAGGGTGATTCCAAAGTTGTTGTCAATTTCCTTGAATAATCACATTCTTGAATAATCATATTCTCTTCTGCTCTTCTAGACTGTGGCGCAATGTATGGCCCATGACTATATTATTCAACCAAAAGGTTCACTCTATATGTTGGTGAGTTGTTATTTATACCATGATGCGTCTCAAAATTTAAATTCAGGACTATATTGCACTCTGCCTCACATTTAGTGATTTGCATAGCAGTACTATCTCCCTTCCCAAAACCACTTCTCTGCCATGCCCCCAATATATAGAAAAAACTAAAAGCCTTCATACAAGTTATTGATGTAATTCTTGCATCGCTTTATCTCTTGGATTTGTAGATAGTAATTCAACCAACATGGATGCATTGGTTGCATTTGCTGAAAAAACCCTTGTCAACCATTATTTGGAGATGTTTCATTGCCGTTGATGTCTCATCATGTTGCAGTAACCCTTGGATGTCTTTGTTATACGTGCGATCATTAGGTGAGCCACCATTCCCATTCCATTTCTCAAGCAACTCACATGCTTCATCTATTAGTTCCTCTTGGCAAAGCCCTTTGATCATAATACTGTAAGTTGGAACATCAGGCTACAATACTTTCATAGGGAGACTATAAAAGACTTCGCTTGCACTTGTAAGTTTCCCAGAATTACACAAACCCTCAATCAAGATGTTGTAATAAATCAAAATATTATGGTTCAGCCTTCCATCTCTAGAAACAATGCCATTGCCTCAGTGATTTATTTATGGCTTAGCCTTTCCTCTCCATTTCATCTACCAACCCCACAGCTCCAGAAATATTTCCCTGAAGACAGTGTGTAGATGTACTGGTCTACAATAAAATTAGTTTTCCAAGACTCGTCATACATTGCACACTGTCAGAAAAGCCATTACAGTGGTGCATAACTTATAAGAATGCTCTTCTAGCCGTAAAACTAAAGCATGCACTATAGTGACCCTAAATAGTGACAGAGCACGATTATTCAAGAAAATATTAGATTTTCAAACTTAGTATATATTACATGCATGGCAACTTAGTAGCTTTTTTTATTTTTTATTTAGAAGTGCATGACAATTAATAACTAAGAGAAGACTTTCACTTCCGTGGCCCCATTAAACCCCAAATAGTCAACATGTGCTCTATTAGCCTTTAACACATTCAAGATGTTTCCTCTTTCCTTTAGACCCAATTTTTTCACCATGTTTGATACTAAGGTACTTAGTCTTGATACCAAGCTTACTTAGTCTTGATACCAAGCTTCTTAATCACCACAGAATTCCTGATTATAACTCACAAGAACTCAATAGAACTCCACCTTTTGGTTTTCTTCCACTTTATCCATGTGTATGAGTTCACTATCAGGTATACAATTCAATGTAAACATCGTCTTTGCTAAAAAAAAAATTAAGAATCATCTTCAATTGAATTATCTAAATTTAGAATAGAATTTGGATGCATGTTTGATTCAATAACTCAAGAAAAAGAAATGAATTCATAGGGGTTTCTTTGAATGTACTATGCTGGCCCTACTATCATAAATGGAACTACATAAGATTTGAAAGCAACAATTACAACTTGATATAAAGGGAAAATAGAAATCTTGATATTGAAGATAGGTAGCTTAACATCACCGTTCACATCCAGCGAAGTGATATCCCTCTGTGAACTGCAAACACAGACTTAGAAAACCCCTCAAATTTTCCCCACAACTAAAATAATAGTATCAATACAAAATTAGTTTGTCATCTAAGTCCTTAAAATTGACATAGTAAGCAGCAGAAAAATAATAAATCAGAGAGCTTTAAAAAAGAGCATTAAGCACTTTTATTTCCACCTTCATGTCTGTGTACTAAATTGATATTTTGGTCACATTGAAAACTATAAATAACATACTAATTCTACGTAAAAGATTCAAAACCCATCAACCCTTTTTTTTTCCTTTCATAACTAAGAATAGTACTAACACAAAAACATTGAATCAAAGAACGCTATTAAATGCATCAAGCGGATTCTCAAATTCATGAGCTGAAGAAATGATATTTAGCTAAGGGTAATTTTCACAGTTCAATTACCTAAAGAAGCACCACGGTTTAGTTGTTAGATGCCTAAACAACTAAAGGCCTATTTGGATGGAGGGGGGAAGGAGGGGGAGCGAAGGGGGATAGAGTAGAGTTGGCTAAAAATAAGCTAATTTTGTGCTAAATCTACTCTACTCTACTCCCCCTCCCTCCCCCTCAATCCAAATGGACTATAAATGCTTCCTTCCCATGTATAAAATCCATGTATTTCGTTTTCATTACTTTCATTATCACACCTCACAAATGGTTCCTAAGAGCACATTGTTGTGCAAATGGCTAAAATGCAATAAAGTGGAGTAAAGCTTAATTAACCTGAGACTTTGTTCCATGAGGATATTTATATAACAGTAGAGTGAAATCACAAAATTTAAAGGTATAGGGTAATATCATCCTATCATTCATTGCATCTTCTCTACAACAAAATAAAATGATTCCACTTTGATTCAAACCTCATAAACATTGAAATTTCTATCAGGGGCTAGCAAGATGAAATAGAAGGTATGTTATCAATACTAAATTCTAATAGAAAGAACAAAACCCTAGGTATTTTATCAAACACTTTGCATGAATGTTACAAAAATCAAAATTTATGGGAGGGAGAAGGGGGGGTGGTTTTTTAAAGATTATATATGCAGCTTCTTGTGTAGCAAATACTTATCTAATATTCAAGTAGACAACATAACTATTTGAAGAATAAAAAGGACAAAAGAAAATAAATGGCAAAAAATACATTGAGTTTTGCCTAGAAGAAATGAAACATAGATCTAATTTGGATCTGGGAAATGGGAATATATAACATAACGAGTTTTAGAACATGCAAAGCAGACATTAATGAAAGAAATTCTTTGATTTGAGAAACAAAATAAATTAGTAGTGAAAGAGTCCAATAAGTCGAAAAAGGGAGTGGAATAATGATATCATAGCTACGTGCAATGTGTAATTGATAGAAAGAATATGGGGAAAAGTGACTGCACTGAATTCCAAAAGACCGAATTGAAATCTCGTAATCTTCTACATTTATCTGATCGTAGAAGTGAGATCGCAAATCAAGTCTCTTTGGCTATTCACTAAAGAAAAATTCTCTTTGCAACCTCAAATCAAGCCTTAATGTCTCCTCAGACTTGACACATGGTATCAGGTATATACCGAGGATTTTATTAAACATCATGACTTATGAAAGCTCAAATAGTGTGAAACACTATAGCTAATTTATACCCCTAATTTTAAAATACAGCTTGATTACTTTTACTCTAATTTAACTAACTGCAGAACAAGAGTAAATAAGTCACAATAACTGAACAACTCTCTAATCCATAACCACAAGCAAGCAACAATAAATATAAAGCTTAAAGAGTAGGGAAGAGAGATGCAAATACAAGATAACATCGAGACATGTTATCGAAGAGGAAACTGAAGAACTCGGCAAAAAATCTCTCTGCGACCCTCCAAATCAAAATGATCTACTAGTGAATAAGTTGGAGTACAAGGACACCAAAACGATCCTCCAAGCTTAATCTGCCTAAAGTACTTGAGCCCATCAAGCTCCAGCTACCAACGAACTTTTCGGAGTCTTGTCTTCACTAGCTTCCCAGATCCTGCAATACCACCCGATTACATTCACCAAGCCTCATCGGCTTCTTTTGACAAATCTCAAATGCTTCCCAAGTTCCAAAACGCTCTCTACACTTTGAATAGGTGTCGGTTGTGTTTGGGTACAAATCTCCTCTCATGATATAACAATGGGAGAGGGAAAGGAGAAGAGACTACAAAGGAATTCTCACTTAAGGATGTGTAGCTCTCTCTAACAAGGTAGGTGTGTTGTAAAAATCTCTCTAGGGTTTTCTTCTGAATATGCCCTTTACAATTTTGTAGGTAATATGGGTATATATAGTAGGGTAAAGAAGAGGAAATGTCACACTTATAATCCTCCGAGCAGAGAGTTTCGTGGGTCACTTGCGGGTTAGCCAAGTCGTGAAGTGACTCACGAAATACAGTCTGACACTTGACTCTTTAGCTTCTAGCATGTGCTCTTCATGTGAACTTCGTAGGTTGCACCACTCACAAGCTAAGTCGCGTGATCAACTTTTTGAGTAATCTTTACCAACTTATACTATACTCATTGCAATTAAATCCCACAAAATACAAGGAAATAAAATAATACAATTACAACACTTTTTTGTCATGGAATAAAGCCAACATAATTGTTATGTGAAAAACCACAACTAAACCATCTCCCCCTTTGGTTATTCCATGACAAAAACACTCTATAATAGACTCTTAACTTAAATGTGAGTTTGGGAACAATGACAAAACTCACTCACACCTAATTCTAAAATCTGTGATGAACTTGGAACAAAATACCTGTATCTTGAAATACTTTCACAAAACACATCAGACCTTCAAGGTAAAGCAAGTGTTGATGCCCAATTTTGTGATTCCATATCCAAAAGCCCATACGGAAGAAAGCCCAGTAAGTTGCAAAACACAAATCTGCCGCAGAATACAAGTCTGCCGCAGAATACAGATCTGCCGCAGGATATAGTTCTCTGGCAGGATGGCTTCGGCAGATGAAAATAAATTGGGCCCAAGACCCTTTTGATCCAGTCAACATCATTTGGCCCACAAAGGCCCAAATCATTTTGTATAAAAAAGATAGGCGTGAAAACTAAGAGGAAAAACACACGGCGGACCCAAAAGGGCCTGGCAGGACTGAGATAAGTAGCAGGAATAACAATCTGGTATGGCAGGAGATGCCAAGTCACGAAGCAAACATCCAAACTAAAGGGAGGCCCAATGATCCAACAAGGCCCAACTCTCCAAAGAAAGGGACAAGTCATAAACGTTGGCCTGCCGGAGATGCAATCCACACCAGAAAATGCCAAAAAGCGCACGGCAGGATATACGTACCCATTTTCAGACCTCGGCAAACGTATGAAACATCAAGAAGGTAAAGCATGCATACGACCCAGGCATCACCGGCCTATACCCAGCCACTATGGGAAAGGGTGAGGTAATGGGTGAGGGCATGGTCTGGCGGTGGGGAGAGGAGTGGAAACCCATTCTTGTGTTTCTTGCCCAGGCTCTTTCGGTGGGCACAGTCCTGCTAGGATGATATGCCACCCAAAAGAGGCAAAGCTGGGTAAGAACCACTGGGTGCATGCCATGAGAGACCGAAAGGGAGAGGGTACACACTGGACGAGTAGAAAATGAACCGTCATTGTCTGAAAGCCACAGGTCAATGGTGGTAGTCAGAACCATTGACTCGGTAAGTGGTTGGCAAAAGGCTCCTATACCAGACAAGGGCCATGAAAGGGCTAGAATAGTAAAATCAGTCACGACAGGCTCTATATAAGAGACCTGTAGCTGTGTACAGAGGAGCGGGGGGTGAGAGGAATTCGAACAGAAAACATAGAAAGGAAAAAACAAGGAGGAGAAAACAAAGAAAAGAAAGAAAGAAAGCAAAAAAGAAAAAGAAAGGCAAGAATTCTAAGAAAGAAAACAGAGAGAAAAGATAAAACAGGAAAACAGAGAACAAAAGAAAGAAAGAAAATAGAGTGTTTTATGGCAGGCATGCACCCAAATGGGTTAACCCCCTCTCTCCCTCAATAGCTTTGTCCTCCATTGGAGGGAAATACGACTTATGCTCGGGTACATACCATTTAGGGCTGATCTCTCAAAGCAATTAATTTCTCCTTTGAAGTTACTTGCGTTGAGGGAGCAGTTTTCCTTTCCCTGGTTAGAGTTCCGCGGTAATACTTGGTGTGGCAGATTCATTCTCTTTACTCTACTAATCCCGCTCTAATCCTTTGTTTAAGTGTTATTCTTTAAAAGTGAGGCCTTTTAAGTTATTTATCTTGTTTATTGCGGCAGAAATAGTGACTACATTTTCTTTACGTTTTCTATATATTGTCTGCCTGCCATAACCTCTTAACAATGACCCTGCCTGCTGTGAGCTTATAAACAGATTTTAGCAAACGTGGTGTGGCTTGCATACAAGCCAGGCCAAGGAAGTGGAAAAACGTTTCTGCAGTAAAAAACGAAGAGTGGTCATTCGCATTGTAGAAGGCTTTAAAGCACGGCAGGCAGCTTCACTGCATTGCAGAAACTTTTATTGCATGGCAGACAGTTTTACTGCACGGTAGAAAGTCTTGCTGCACAACAGAAAAGTTAGACCTGTGGCAGAACTGGAGAATAGTTCCTCCTGCGGCAGAAAAGTCAATCCTGCGGCAGAAACTGGAGAAAAGTTCCTGCGGCAGGAACAGAGGATAAGCCCACTTCGCAGCGTCTTCCCTTGGACTTAGACTCAACGTTTGCGCATAAGCCGGCCCAAGTTGAGCTCCAGTTGGACCGGTCTCAACTCCCTTACTCAGAATACTCGGGCCTACTACTGCGGCAGGCAGCCTAGCCCAACGCACAACAAAAAAAAAGGCCCCCACTTACAGCAAGTAATAAAGGACAAGTATAAAGTAACAAGTAAATAGCGATCAAGTAAACAAGATGTGAAACATATGAGCAACTTGATCAAACACAAAACAGTCATATAGAAAAAAGACTACGATGATCACATAGCAAAGCAAATGATGATCCGAACATGCAATTAATAAAGCACAATAGCATAAGGATGTATGCATGTCCAACACATAAACACAATGCGATAAGAACAACAAAGCATAGATATTAAAAGTAACTCAAAGCACCATAAAGATAACAAGAAAACAAACATAAAGTAAAACAAAGCAAAATATGGTTTTCTTGTAAAAAAAACGTCTTCTCCCTTGGTATATGCATCTCCCTTAAGACTTTCTCCCCATACGAATGTGCACAAGAAATAGAATTTCTCCCCTTGAGAATGTGCATAAGAGTCATATAGAAATGACAATACTTTCCGGTATACTCTCTAGTATACTCTCCCCCTTTTTGACACGAATAGATAAAGGGGCCAAGAAAAATGAGGGAAAGAAAAGAAGATATGAACAAGGATAATGATGCATGAGGGGTACAAGATGAATGAGAAAATGAAGCTCAAACAAAAGACAAAACACTTTAAAAAAAAAAACTACAAAGCATAAATTAAACATGACATGCTAAGGATGAGGAAACAAGATATAGACCAAGGCATGGCAAGGGTAGCAAAGGTGTGTACACATGGTGTCTAAGTGCAAAGCATGACGAAGGCATGAAAAATGCACATGCGGGGAAAGATGTGTAAAATACACAACCAATAAACCAAACATGTTCCTACTAAGGAAACATGAAAAGCCCCAAATTTTGGTACTCATTAGAGTCCAAACGAATGAGAAAATGCCTAAGAGGCAATTCATCAAACATTAGTGTGCACCCTTAAACCCTATATGAAATGAAATGCATGAACATAGTGAAAACTACCTTCAATACATGTTCTAAATGCCCCAAGGGGCCAACATCCAAAGCAAATAGACATTTAAAACAAAACCCAATAAAAAAGATTGACATAAATTAAACTTTCCAACCTCCATTTGAGAAAATCCCAACTATGAACACAAAACCCCCCAAAAACATAATTTAAGGATCAAAATCAATGAAAAGAGTTAAAGATTACCTTAGAGATGTTAATGGAATGAAAAACAATTGAATTTAGTTGGGTTTTGATGTAGAAACTTTGAAACAGAGGGTTTGGAGAAGATGGAAGAAGTTTAAAACAAATGTCCCACGAATTGCCCTTTAAAAAGCTGATTCTGGGCATTTTGCGAGTCACTAACTTGAGAACCAGTCGTGAAAAATTTGGGGACTCAGTTCTGAGTAGCAAGCGACCTACGAGCCACCCACAAAATTTCGTGAGTCAGGTTTCAAGTTGCGAACTAGTTGCAAAACTCTCTGTCCAAAGTTGAAACACTTGAGAATTGGAGCATTTAAACTCGCGATTGGGCTGGGACTTGTACCTCTCACGAAATAAGTCGCAAAAACACCCAGAAAATATGTTTTTCACACAAAATCAACTTGAAAAACTTTGAAAAATATGGGTGATAAAAATCACTTCCAAAAGCAAATAACATGATCAAAAATCTTTTTGATTCAATCATGATAAGCTTAAGCACACACACATCACATTCAAACATGTACAATCATACAAATGAAATAGATATTCATAGGACATTAGACTTGTGCGTTGTGTGTGTGTATCAAGTATGAATTAGTCTATAGTCTAGTATGAAACTTCAATAATCAATTTAATCAAGTCATACATAAAAAGCACGAAGTCAAGTGACCTATCTTACTAGTAGAAATGAACATAAATGACTCCTCACCAAAATGTTTACAATGATTGAAAACTTTTCATTTAGTTTCCATTTTCCATACTTTTTTATCAATACAACTCAATTTTTGAGCAACGATGCTATGAAAGTTTTTATATTTCTTTGAAAAATAAGCCTTTGGCTTTGGCATCAAACATTTTGAATACAATTTTTGCTCCACCTTTTCCTAGTCTAACTAGTTTTCGAAGTAAGACTTTTTCAGCTCTTTCTCCTATTAGAGATTGACGTTTGAAGAGCTTTTTAACATAAAAATAAATGTGAGGAGATATATGGGATCAAGTCTACGCATATATCAAGATCAATTAAGACTATTGGCTAAACATTCATGACAAGTTTGAAAATCTATTTACAACAATCAAACATAGATTTCTAGATTTCACTCACATTTAATATGTGCATATATAACAAGCTAAGCTTGTAAATACACTACGTCATTAGTAAGAAGGTACTAGGCCAAACTCTACATGAGAAATGTGCTCAAGCAAAAATAATCAAACTTTTTGGATTTTAAACTTTTTGGATTTTTCACTTTTTATGCATTTTTGGATTTTTACACACACAAAACAAAAACATAAAAGTAAGATGAAAAGCAAACACAATGCATACAAAGAAAAGCAAGATGCACAAATGCATGAGGATATAGCATTCAATGCATGAAGAGTCCTACAAGGATCGAATGAATTAGATCAATGACCAAAAGAGCAAAAACTCAATCATAAAAACCCTTCCTTACCCAAAGAGAACAATTATTTGGAGTGAGTGTCTCAAGAGAAGAGAGACGAGTGTTGGAAGAATGAGAACCGAAGATGCACATAGACAAGGAGGTAAGAGCGTTAAGAACTTGTATCAACAACACACAATTTTCCCCCAAATCCGGTTTTGCTTTCATAGCACAACTTCTATGAAGCTCAAGTTTCTCTTTTCTTTTGATTCTTTTCAGAGCTTGAAACTTAGAGTAATGAAGTCTTAGATGACCAAAAGCATCACAATTGTGATAAACAATTTGTTTAGGTCCACTAGGCTTTTTAGGAGAGGATCTAACAACATGGTTGAACATTGAGGTCTAATATGACTGATCACTCCGCAATGTTGGCAAGTAGGAACAAACTTAGATCCATTCAAATCCCTAGAATGAGACCTAAACGAAGGCTTTGGCTTAAGAGCCTTTCTATCCTTTTTTTGATTTCTTTTGTGTAGAGGTATGTACACTAATTTGTCTTCAGAAGTAGAACTCACATTAGGCACAAAATCAGACTTCACAACATGATTGCAACAAATAACATCTTCCTTTTTAGCAACTGGTTTAGCAATCAAACACTTGGCATACATCTTAAGAGATTCATTTTCACATTTAAGATCATCAACAAGTTTGTTAGACAAAACAACTTTAGCATCCAAGTCCATATTCAAACATTTAAACTCCTTTAATTTTTCAAGTGAATTTTCAGCAAGTTTCTTATATTTCTCAACCAATTTGTTAGATTCATTGAACCTAGCAATCAAATCATCATTTTCAATAATAAACTTGCAAATCATCATTTTCACAAATAAACTTGCTCAAATTCTCACAAAACATCTTAGACTTTTTCTTCGAGAGTTTGACATTTGAAATTTTAACAACACCCAACGAGTCATGCAACATGTCATCACAAGCATGAGGATAAACACTTATAGAGAAATTTTCACAAACACATGGCATATTACATTCAACACCATCCAAAATATGCAAAGAAGCACACAAAGCACTATCCATAGCAATAAATACAAAGAGTCAAGAATCACACTTAGGTAATTAAACCAAAACAAGTGTACCTGCTCTGATACCAATTGAAAGCTCAAATAGTGTGAAACGCTATAGCTAATTTAGACCCCTAATTTTAAATTACGGCTTGATTACTTTTACTCTAACTTAACTAAGTGCGGAACAAGAGTAAATGAGTCGTAATAACCGAAACAACTCTCTAATCCAAAACCACAAGCAAGCAACAATAAATAAAAAGCTTAAAGAATAGGGAAGAGAGATGCAAACACAAGATAACACCGAGACATGTTATTGAAGAGGAAACCGAAGAACTCGGCAAAAAGCCTCTTCGTGACCCTCCAAATCGAAATGATCCACTAGTGAATAAGTTGGAGTACAAGGATACCAAAAAAACCCTCTAAGCCTAATCTACCCAAAGAACTTGAGCCCTCCAAACTCCAGCTACCAACAGATTTCTCGGAGTCTTGTCTTCACTAGCTTCCCAGATCCCGCAATACTGCCCATTTGCATCCACCAAGCCTCACTTGCTTTTTTTGGCAAATTTCAAATACTTCCTAAGCTCAAAAACACTCTCTACACACTGAATAGATGTGGGTTGTGTTTGGGTACAAATATCTGCTTAACGTATAACAATGGGAGAGGGAAAGAAGAAGAGAGTAAAAATGAATTCTCACTTAAGGGTGTGTAGCTCTCTCTAACAAGATGGGTGTGTTGTAGAAACTTCTCTAGGGTTTTCTTCTGAATAGCCTCCTTATAATTTTGTGGGTAATGAGGATATATATAATAGGGTAAAGAAGAGGAAATGTCACACTTAAAATCTTCTAGGCAGAGAGTTTCACGGGTCACTCGCGAGTTAGCTAAGTCACGAAGTGGCTCGCAAAATATAGCCTGGCACTTGAATCTTCAGCTTGCAGCATGTGCTCCTCATGTGACCTTCGTGGATTACACCACTTGCAAGCCACGTCGCGAGATCAACTTCTTGAGCAATTTTCACCAACTTAATACTAAACCCATTGCAATTAAATTTCACAAAATACAAGGAAATAAAATAATGCAATTCAACACTTTTTTTCATGGAACAATGCCAACATAAATATTATGTGAAAAACCATAACTTAACAATCTCCCCATTTGGCTATTCCGTGACAAAACACCCTATAACAGACTCTAGACTTAAACATGAGTTTGGGAATAATGGCAAAACTCACTTACACCTAAATCTAAAACATGTGATGAACTTGGAACAAAATATTTGTATCTTGAAACACTTGCACAAAATACATTAGACGTTCAAGGTAAAGCAAGCAATAAATGACAAGTACAAAGTAACAAGTAAAGAACGATCATGTAAACAAGTTGTGAAACATATGAGTAACTTGATCAAACACAAAACAGTTATATGGAAAAGACTAAAATGATCACATAGCAAAACAAATGATCATCCGAATATGCAATCAATAAAGCACAATAGCATAAGGATGTATGCATGTCCAACACATAAACACGATGTGATAAGAACAACAAAGCATAAATAGTAAAAGTAACTCAAAGCACCATAAAGATAACAAGAAAACAAACATAATGTAAAACAAAACAAGACATGGTTTTCTTATAAAGAAATGTCTTCTCCCCCTTGGTATATGCATCTCTCCTAAGACTTTCTTCCCCTACGAATGTGAACAAGAAATAGAATTTCTCCCCCTGAGAATGTACACAAGAGTCATATAAAAATGACAATACTCTCCGGTATACTCTTTAGTATAACTTAACTTTCATAGCCTTTTTAAGAAATGATACTTGTTGGAATATGGTTAGATGATTAAATTGACCATTTTTTAACAGCTTAAACTTTTGGAAAAATTGGTAACTTAACATTGTAATATATTACAATACAACATCATCCTAAATCTTCAACAAAGTTGAATTCTCATTTTTTTTTTCTTTTTCAATCAAAAAGTGACAATATTCGCATTCAACATAGATAACAAATGCTAAACATTAAGAAATGCATTCACCAATAAATCAAAAAATGGACAAGAAAAACAAAAGCAAAATTTGAGTATATAAGGATATGGTACAAAACCCAACCATAAAAATCAAGAAAGAGAGAAATTGGACCTTAGTGTTAGCCGTAGAGGTCTTGATCAGTTCAAGCGCATAGAGGTTATTGATATGTTTCAAAACATCAGAGACAACAACCTTGAACCTTATTCGACAAACAAATCAAATCAATAAAAGAAAATTATTATAATAAAAGAAAACCAAATTGCATGGTGGAAAGAGGCAACAACCTTGAACCATACTGGACAAACAAATCAAATCAATAAAAGAAAAATATTAAAATAACAAAAAACCAAATTGCAAGGTAGAAAGGGATATTGGACTTACCAATTACTTCCACAGCAACAATGCCAACTAGCTGCATTAAAATAAACAAATCAAACACTTATTTTATAAATAAAAATTACAAGCCTAGCATCTTGATTTCCCTTTAAATGAGCCTTTGAATTTAGAGAAAAAGAGGGAAGAAAGTGACAAAGGCAGGCATACCTTGGGAAAGAACAATGTCCTGTGTCTTTGGGGGTCGTGAAAGAAGGTTGATTTTCTCCTAAATCACAACTCTATGCTGTCTCCATTGTTCATAAAATGAAGAAAAGAGTGAATAAGGATGATGAAAAAGTGAGTGTTTAGAGGTGTATTTTCTTTAGGCTAATCCTACCACATGGACAAGGCTAAAGGAGAGCTCCACTTTCTACTGGGCTTCGCCATTTGTGCCAGATTCAGAGTCGATTTCTTTTTCTTTCTTTTTTTTGTCGAAGTTAGATTCTGGCAAGTCTAGAATCTCCTCCTTAGTTGAAAACCCCATGATCTAGAAACAAGGAAGACCCATGATAGATGCATTCTACATATACTCCCAATCATTTTATGAAATTGAAGTGGTTTCCACAAATTACAACATACTACAACATGCCTTTGAAACCTTCTTGAAAAAACTCTAGCAAAACCATCCACAGATGGTTTAGACTAGTTATTTTTTCCACCATGTCTTTGGGCATTCTTCTTCAACCTTCTAAGCATGATATTTTGCTCTGACTTGACCATCCTCACAATCCACTGTGGTTTTCTAATTTTAAGCATAAGATATCCCATCAACATTCCAAATATCACTCCACATCCATAACCCATCAATACAACTTGCCAACCAAACCCATATTCTAGATCTAAATTGCCTTCTTGTTGTAAGGTCAATGGTGGTGTTTTTTTACCTTAAGGCTGTTGCATGTTCTTGACAATGGAAATCCACATAAATCCAGATTTTCAGTGTATGAATCATTATCAAACGTATCAAATTGCTTTCCTAAAGGTATGTGCCCTATAAGTTGGTTATGTGACAGATTTAAAACTGCAAGCCATGGTATATCTACCAATTGCCTAGTGAATGCTCAAAAATGTGTTGAAAACACAAGTGCTATTTAGACCCTTCAAATTAAAGTTACGGCTCGATTGATTTTACTCTAACTTAATACTAAGTGCGGAATAGAGTAAATGCAAACGAATAAACAAACATGCTACTCTAACCCTTAATAATTATAACACAACAGTAAAATGAAAGGTAAAAGAGTAGGGAAGAAGAATGCAAACACAAGATAACACGCCAATGTGTTATTGTAGATGAAATCGAAGAACTCCACGAAAAACCTCTTCGCCGCCCTCCAAGCAGTAATCGATCCACTAGACAATTAGTTGGGATACATGGATTAGCAAGAGACCTTCCAAGCCTAATCTACCCGATGTACCTAAGCCCTCCAAGCTCCTACTCCAACAAGGCTTCTTGGAACCGTGTCTTGTCTAGCTCTCTGGATCTCGCAATACGCCCGATTGCATCCACCAAAGCCTGGCTTCTTCCAATGCTTCCCAACAGCACCAAAACCTCACTGAACACTCTGAAAGGGTGTGGTAAGTGTTTAGGCTATCAACCTCCCAAGGGTATGGAAATGGAGAAGTAGGAGTTGAGGAAAATCCACAAGCAATTATGTAGAGAAACGTGGGTATAACAATCTCTAACTCTTAAGGTTTGTGGCTAGGGTTTTCTCTCAAAAGCACTCCTCAACATATGTGGGTAATGAGGGTATATATAGTGTGGGTACAGAAAATGTGTATCAGATAGGACAATCTGGCAAAACAGAATGTTTCGTGGGTGTCTCGCGGGAAGGCTTTACCGCGAGACACCCGCGAAAACCAGCTGTCTCTATCCTGTCCTGACTCTTCGCATTCCAGTCATGTGCAAGGCGGGTATCTCGCGGGTAAGGCCTTCTCGCGAGACACCTGTGAAAACCAGCTGTCTCCATCCTGTCCTAACTCTTCGCATTCCAGTCATGTGCAAGGCACATGCTTCACTTCGCGGGATGCTTAGTCGCAAGCTGCCCGCGAAAATAACTTTAGTCTTCATGCCTTGAGTCTTCACACTCTCTTTCTCTCTCACACAACCCTTACAATGAAATCCCACAAATAATACAGGGTACAAAAGATTGAACATAATTACAATCAAATTTGGTACGGAATTAAAGCCAAAAAAAACACATAGTTGTAAATTACAACTTTACACCTAGGAATCTCTCCGATAAGCTTGTTGAAAGAGAGGTCTAACCATTCAATATTGGTCAAATTTCCAAATGATGATGGAATATAACCTATAAGGTTATTGTAAGAAAAGTTGAGCCCCTTGAGTGATTTTAGCCTCCCAATTATCTTTGGCATCTCTCCTCTGAAACTATTGTTTGAAAAATCAATGATCGTGAAGACAATTTGGATTCTCACTAACTCAATATTCAACCCTTTCATCGTCACATTCAAAGAATCTTGATAATACATTTCTCCCATATATTTCAATGCCACTCTTCCTTCATCCACATTTGCCATGGCTTTTAAATATTGGAAATATTTTCTTGGCAAAGGACCATTAAACTCATTGTTAGAGATGTCTAGGATTCGCAAATTTGGGAAAGGAAATTTGGTCTTAGGATTGCCTATACAAACTTGAAATTTGTTTGATCTTATGACAAGAACCTGCAAATATAAAAGACCTTCCAACCAATATGGAAAGGTTCCATTTATCTTGTTACTTCCAAGATATAGAACTTCCAAGTTCCTACAATTTGCCAAAGATATTGGCAATGGCCCTTCCAATTGATTGCCATTAAGGTTAATATTCCTAAAATGATTTTCCTTGGAAAATGTTGTAGGGATGGTGCTATGAAGGCTATTCATTCGCAAATCCAACACTAAGAGGACATTAGAGTATACCAAACACTTAGGAATCATGCCACTTAAATTGTTATGGGATAAGTCTAGGACTTCAAGCTAACTTGCATTGCAAATTGAAGAAGGGATTTCTCCAGTTAATTTGTTATTGAAGACAAACAAATATTTCAGAGTAAGAAAATTTAGAGTGGGAAATGGTCCTTGAAGCAAGTTGTCCCAAAGATCAAGAAAGTATAATGAACCTTGAATGTTCAAAATGTGTGTAAAACACCCTTGAATGTTTAGACCCCCAAATTACAAATTATCAATTCAAGCTTAATATCAAACAATGTATGTGCGGAATATGAACAAAAGCTAAATCAGAATCGATAAACCAATCTAAACCAAATAAAATCACAACCATAGTAGAAATTAAATGGCAAAGATTAAGGGAAGAGAGATGCAAACACAAAGACAACACAGTGATGTGTTATCGAAGAGGAAACCAAAGTCATTGGCATAAAACCTCTCCGCCTCTCTCCAAGCGGTCAATAATCCATTAAAGAATGAAGTTGGGATACATGAATAGCAGAAGACCCTCTAAGCCTAATATACCCAGTGTACCTAAGCCCTCCAAACTTCTTGCTCCAACGAGGTTACGCCGAACCTTTGTCTTCTTTAGCTTGTCGGATTCCGCTATAGCCCATAGTATCAACCAATATCCATTGGTCCCTTCCTAACTGCTTCCCAAGCACCAAATAGCCTTCTCACGGATATGAGCATGGTGAGAAAAGGATTTGGGTAATGAACCTTTCAAGGATGTAACAATGGAGAGGGTGAGAATAGAGGAATTTGAAGAAACAAAGATGAAGATTGTGGATGAGTTAATCTTGTTTTTCTTTAGGGTTTCTCTCTCAATATTCTCTTTGGAAGCTCTCTACATTTTGTAGGTATAAGGGGTATTTATACTGGAGTGAGAATGGAATGCGAAGAGTTAGTTTTTCCAAAACAGAGTAGACTGGCAACTTGGCCTCGTGACTTGACTGAGTCACGAGTTCAAGCCGCGAACTAATTGAATTGCCAGTCTGGACATTTTGTCCTGTAGTGCTCCAGCTGGTGTGACTGTTCAGCTCCTCTGCATGCTCCACACGTGTGCCACTTTTGGCGACTTGCAAGCACCGAGATCCAGTCGTGAGCCACTTGCTGAGTGCATAAACTTGAGTTTTTCTTCACACTCTCTCACACACTACCCTTACATGATTCCCACCTAAATACAAGGGCTTTAAATGCTGAAATACAAGCAAATTTGGCACGGAATAAAACCAACAAGATGGTTGACTAAATTCAATTTTACAAATCCCTCCCCACATCCCCCAACCATCTTGGAAATTGACCATAGATTCTATTCTGGGAAAGGTCTAAGTATTGTAATGTTGTTGTTGTTCTTAATAAAATTGGGAATTCACTAATGTTGCAAGAAGACAAGTTCAGCGTCTTAAGTTTGGGCAGGGTATAGGTGACATTATTGTTGATGCTAACTAAATTATTTGAAAGATCAAGATAATAGAGATCTTTGAGCTTTGAAAACATTTCTAACTCCAACATTATAGTCAAGTTATTTGATGAGAGAGATAGAGAAGTAAGGTTAACAACTCTAGATATTGACCTAGGTGTAGAGCCATGTAGCTTATTATAACCCAAATCAAGATACTCCAATGAATTGAATTTGAATTCACCAATCTCTCCAATGAATTGATTCAAGATTTAACCTCAACAAAGATGGCAAATTGAACAACCAAGATGGCAGTGTTCCATTTAGGAAATTTGAACTTATAGAGAAATCAATTAGATTCAAAAGTCCACTTACGTGATTAGGAAGGGGACCAACAAGTTGATTATTGCCAAGGTATAAAGTTGAGAGATTGGGCAAGTTCAATAGTGAAAACAGTAGCAAACCTGTTGAAATATTCCCCAATAATTAAAAAAAAATTTGTTAGTTCATGCATATGCCAAAAACAACTAAAATTTAATAGTAGCAATTGAATCTCACTGTTGAAACTATTATATGATAGATCCAAAAAGGTAAGTTTTGTAAGGTTCCCAAGTGAAGTTGGTGTTGAAGCAGTAAACTTGTTTGCATGTAGATCCAAATGAGTAATTTGTGTGAGGTTACCAAGTGATATTGGAATTGACCTTGTAAAATTGCAATAGGAGAGATCCAAATACATCATGGACTTCAGATTGCCCATAGAATCAGGAAATTCTCTTGGAAACCTTGTCTCAGAGAGATCCAAATGCTTCAAGTACTTCAGGTTGCCGATAGATTGGGTAATTCTCCTGAAAAGCTTATCGAAGAGAGAGCTAAGAACTTTAGGGAACTACTGCTCCAATTACACTTTGGAAGAGATTTTCCCTGTAAGTAACAGTCATTGAGACTAGGAGTTGTGAAAGAGGAGGATAGATTCATCAAAGAATTAGGTCTAAATAAGGACATATTTGTGTCATCCAGAACAAGTTCCCTTAACTGAGTAAGGTTATTCCATATTGGTGTTTCAATTAATAGCCCAAAGTTGTAAGAAAGATCGAGCGAAACCAGTGAAGACAAATGAGAGATTTCAAGCGGCATTTTGCCAGAAAACATGGAATAAGAAAGGTTAAGATGAGTCAAAGTCTTAAAGTTGCCAAACTCAGACGAAATTACAGAGAAATTGAAGTAGTTCCCGCGTGTTTTGTAGTGTGAGATGGGAAAGAAAGAAGAGGGTACTGTTGGAATGAATGGAGCCATTGAGCCAACTGCAACTGAGGTCGAGGCCAATAACATGGCAAGTGGTTTGGTCACACACGACGCCATCCCAAGTAAAGCAGTCCTTATCCTCCTTCCAAAAGGCTTTCTTTGGATATGAAATATCACACAGCTGAATTCTATATGTATAATAAGATGGAGAAGCGGATGAATGAAGAGAAAGAGAGTGATTAAAATGGAGCAAAGCAGAACAAGGTGAGATTGAAGACAAAGCAGAAGAAAAAGACGGAGTAGAATGCAAGAACAAGGAGAGTAGACACAAAACTTGATACTTCCAGCTTAAACACCCCATTTGAAAGACTGAAAATATATATCTGATGTATACTTATATGCTTCGAAGTCAATCAAAGTCGTTAGTGTTTTTCTTCTCAAAAATAAAAAAAAATACGTAGTCGTTAGCGCTCTGTTTTTTTTTTTTTTTTTTTTGGAAAAGCACTTTTTGTCCCAAAAATCACGTTTGCTTATCAAACCTTGAGTTGTTGAATTAGACTTTAGAGTATCCAACACGATGATAGATAGACTTCGTTGTCCAACAATCATTCCGTGATTGATGCACACCACCACTTGGATGGAAATTACTTGATGCCAGAAAGTATAAGAAAGTTGATAGAAATTATTTGAATTTATTTATTTGAGAGATTGTATTTTTTTTTTTTTTTTTAGTTTATAGCATGTAATTCCTTCTTCTTTTCTTTTTTTTTTTTAAGCGGAGCATAAAATTTTTATTTTTTATTTATATAGATACAAACATATGGTAGAATTTAAATTTATGGTATCCAGTACTTGATGATTGTTCTTATTAATAAGTTAAGATACGAGCTAGTGTTTTTGCATAACGATAGATTTAGGTACTGTTTGGATCACGTTCAGCAGATTCATGTCTGGCGTTTTTGGCTTTTTTTTTTTTTTTTAAGTACTACCGCCTCTTGCACTGTTCATGAACATGAATAGTGCAAACAAGCAAATGAATAGTATTTTTTGTGTGAACAGTAATTTAAAAATTATTTTTTTATTGTTTTCAGTTTTCAGTTTTTAGCCAAATAAGCGGTATTCAAATGCACCCTTAGAATAAACAACACGTTTGAGATAGTATTTTCCAAGAATCGTTCAGTTTGATTGGCTAAAAGCAATTAATGATAAACTATTTAATGACGCACCCCCACCACTTGAATAGGTGTGTTGAAAAACTGCTAAAGTAGTAGTAAACCTTCTTGACCCTAATTTCAAGTTTACAGAAATTTATTCTTAAAAAAAAATTTAAAAAAAGGACAGAAAATTTTCAAATTCCAAAAACAACAACGTAAAACAGGCTGGCACCTGACTGATAAAAGAAAATTCTACCATTAAAAAAAAATCGGAATAACAAAATTTATTCATTAAAATTCTATCACTAAAATTGGGGAACTTCTTCAAGCAACATGGGTCTTCATTTTTTGTGTGGGGGAGTGTTATCAATCCGGGTTCCTAATAAAATAAAGAATCTTATTTGGAGAGATTGTAAGGGCATTTTACAGATTCGTGTGAGCTCATTTGAGTCTTTGTCAAAGGCATTATCCTCAATTTTCTTATGCTCACTCGTCGATTCTTGTTTTATGGCATGGAATTTGTTCCCTGGATAAGTCACAACAGTGCAGGGTGAGGCATTTCATAGGCATGGTGAATTTAGCTTTGAAGCGGCTAGATTTTCTGGAAATTGAAAATTTTTTGTTACTATGGTGTAAATGCTAACGACGTTTTGAAATGAAAGTCGCGTCAATGGGACAAACCTGGTTCCATTGCGAATTTTTCATCAGGATGCTTCTTATGCCACGGAACATAAGGATATGCATCTGATGTTGAAATAGTATTGTCCAGTGGAAGGTGTTTTCAAAGTTAATTTGGTTGTAGTTGCTTATAAAAACTGTTCCTGTATCGGTTTAGGCATCTTGCTGCGGGACTATGAAGTGATTGTGGCGGTAGCAAAATGCATGAGACTTCAGGGGTGCATCTATTCTTTGTGATTATGGAGCTTGGCTTCCAATTTTGTCTGTTAGAAATACTGAATTGAAGTATTGTATTTCATAATCAAGGAATATACATGTGATGCCTTTATATAGGAGGCATAAGTGTGCGGTACAAGTAAGCATATGTGTGTGGTACAAGTAAAGTGTAGTACAAGTGTGCTATACAAGTAAACCAGCTGGGCCTAAAGCCCATAATATACATTAACAGCCCCCCTCAAGCTCAAGGTGGATGTGAGACCAGCTTGAGGTTGTCAACCAAATCACGAGTGCGTCCCTTAGGAAGTGCCTTGGTGAAGATATCTGCAAGTTGATATTTGGAGGAGACGGAGAAAAGCTTGAGAGCACCATGGACAAGATGAGAACGGATAAAATGACAATCAATCTCGATGTGTTTAGTCCGTTCATGGAAGACGTCATTGTGAGCAATATGAATGGCACTCTGGTTGTCACAATAAAGGGGAGTAGCAGAGGATGTGGACACACCCAAATCCTTAAGAAGCCATCGTAACCAAAGGAGCTCAGATGTGGTGTCAGCAAGAGCACGATATTCTGCTTCAGTACTGGAGCGGGCCACGAAAGTTTGTTTTTTACTTCGCCAAGAAATCAAAGAAAAACCAAGGAGAAAGCAATAACTTGTAGTGGACCTACGATCAGTGGGATCTCCTGCCCAATCAGCATCAGAGAATGCACGGAGTACAAGAGGAGACTGAGCTGAGTAGAAAAGGCCATGGAAGAGAGTGCCCTTCAAGTATCGTAGAATGCGCAGAACAGCAGCATAGTGAGTCGATCGTGGAGCAGACAAGTACTGGCTCACCTAATGAACAGCATAAGAAATGTCTGGACGAGTAACTGTGAGATAAACTAGGCTGCCAACCAATCGTCTGTAAAGAGAGAGATTAGACAATGGTTTTCCCCCCGAGGGTGTTAGATGCGCATTAAGTTCAACTGGAGTGTCAACAGTCTTGCTATCAGTGAGTCCAGCTCGAGATAAAAGGTCAGATGCATACTTGGCTTGAGTAATATAAAGACCATCTGTGGAACAAGTGATCTCAAGACCCAAGAAATAGCTGAGATGTCCAAGGTCTTTCATCTCAAACTGCTGACTAAGAAAATCCTTGAGTTCTTGAATGCCACTGAGGTCATCACCAGTTATGATCATATCATCCACATATAGGAGAAGCAAAATGGTGCCTTTATCAGTGCGACGAAGAAATAAGGCAGAATCATAAGGACTGGCAGTGTAACCCAAGCGAAAGATGGTGGAGCTGAACTTGGCAAACCAAGCTCGTGGAGCTTGTTTAAGGCCATAAAGTGCACGTCGAAGGCGACAAACCTTGTTTGTTTCAACAGAAAGACCAGGAGGAGGTTGCATATAGACTTCTTCATGCAGATCCCCATTAAGAAAGGCATTTTTAACATCCATCTGAAAAAGATCCCATTTACTAGCAGTAGCAACAGCTAAAAGGGCACGAACAGAGGAGATCCGGGCAACTGGAGCAAAAGTCTCTTCATAATCAATCCCATACTCCTGTGTAAAACCTTTTGCAACAAGACGAGCCTTGTAGCGCTCGATGGACCCATCAGAGCGAGTCTTGATCTTATAGATCCACTTACAACCAACCACAGACTGACTAGGAGGGAGAGTAACCAGATCCCAAGTATGGTTTTTGGTTAATGCATCAATTTCCTCTTTCATTGCAATCTGCCATAAAGGGTCAGTAGAGGCCTCACGATAGGTTTGAGGCTCATGGAGTGTAGCAAGGGCAGTGTAACAATGATAGTCAAGTAAATGTGCAGGAATGGATCTTACCCGGGTTGAGTGGCGAGGTGGAATGTCTTGTGGAGGATCTTCAGGCGGAGCAGGAGCAGGGGACCTAGGCTCAAGGTGGGGTAGCTCGTCATCAACCTGTTCATCTACAACCTGTCTAGGAGAATCATCAAAAATATCTAGAGATGGAATAGAGAAGTCCAAAGAAGGATCAAGAGTATCTGTGGAAAGAACAGGAGACTCATCTGGAAAGATTTCTAAAACAGAAGAGTTAGTTAGGGAAGAACGAAAATGAGAGAGTTCAACAAACAAGCGGTGTTCCCAAAAGACAACATTACGAGAAACACGAAGACGATGAGAGACAGGATCATAGCACCGATACCCTTTTTAAGTTTCACCATAACCAAGGAAACAACAAAGTCTAGATCGAGGCTCGAGTTTGTTGTGCTCATGAGGCTGAAGAAGAACGAAACAAGCAGATCCAAAAGAGCGAAGGTAATGATAGGCAGGGGGTGACCCAAAAAGGCGCTCATACGGAGTCTGATTATGGATGACAGTGCTTGGAATGCGATTAATGGCATGAACAGCATGAAGAGCGGCTTCACCCCAAAATGGGGCAGGAACTTTGGCAGAAAGAAGAAGAGCACGGACACTGTCAAGAATATGACGAAGTTTTCTTTCTGCTCGACCATTTTGTTGAGAGGTGCCTGGACAGGTTAGATGATGTACAGTGCCATAGGAATGTAACAGAGCTTGAAAAGCATATTGAGTATATTCAAGAGCATTATCAGAACGAAAAGTTTTGATACGTTTGGAGAATTGTGTTTCAACCATTTTTGCAAAGTTACTATATATTGGTAAGATTTCAGAACGAGATTTCATAGGAAAGATCCAACTATAACGAGAATAATCATCAATAAAAACAACAAAATAACGAGATCCACCAATACTAGTAACAGGAGAAGGTCCCCAAACATCAGAATGAATTAACTCAAAAGTACTATTAGAGATAGATTCACTATTATTGAAAGGTAAAGCTGGCTGTTTTCCTAACTGGCATGAAGTACAATCAAAATTGTCTTTGGACACAGAACCCAACAGACCCTTAGAAGCTAACTGTTGTACCCGAGTAGATGAGGCATGACCAAGATGAGAATGCCAAAGTGCGAGAGAAGGTAAGGAAGAAACTGCAGCAGCAACAGAGACAGGAGCAACAGGTGGAAGATGAAGATTGTCCACGGGAAACATACGCCCAACCCTAGGACCGGTCCCAAGCTCTTGCCCCGTCCTCGGATCCTGCACAATACACCCAGAATAGTAAAAAATAAGGCGATATCCTAGTTCAGCTAATTGTCCTACAGAGCACAAATTATAGGATAGGTCAGGTACATGGAAGACCCCAGGAACAGAGAGGTTAGAGGTTGAAACAAAACCTAGACTATTCCCATGCATGGTGGAACCATCAGCTATATGAATATTAAGAGGATGTGGTGCAGGGTCAAGTTTGGAGAATAAGGATGAGTGAGGTGTCATGTGATTGCAGCAGGCAGAATCAAAAAGCCAAGTTTGAGACTTACCGGGCAGAACTGAAAGAGCAGTGGAAAGAGATGCATTACCAGCCATACGAACAGCTTGAGCTATGATCTCCTGTAGTTCAGTGGGGGAGAGGTTGATAGTAGATCCAGAAGACTGGGACTCAGCTGAAATGGAAGGCATCGGCGGAGTAGGCTCAGTATTAGCAACAGCAGCAGTAGATTTGTTGCGACGATAACAAGTCTCAATGGTGTGGCCAGGACGCTTGCAATAATTGCAGAACTTCTTGTTGGTCTGTTTGCGACGATTGCTAGAGCCAGAGGAATCACCTGATTGCTGAGGTTGCTCAATGGAAGGAGCAGAAGGAGTAATAGCCAAAACATTGAACTTATTCTGGGCTTGAAGGGTTGCAAGCCGAGCTTCTTCTCTAACCAACTCATTTACAGCAGTATCAAGAGAGGGAGGAGGACTGCGATTAAGAAGCTGACCTCGAATGGGCTCAAAGTCCTTGTGAAGTTACATCAGGAACTCATAGAGACGAAATTCATCTCTAACTGTAGCATATTGTTGAGCATCTTTTGAGCATGCCCAAATCGGATCAGAAAGGTCAATTTGGTCCTAAATGAAGCGAAGCTGATCATAGTAGTCATTGATGGATTGCCCTGGTTCTTGTCGAAGTTGATGCAATTCAACTACCAACTGATATTTCATGGATCCGTGAGTAGTGGAGTACCTTTTGGCCAACATATCCCATGCAGATTTTGCATCATCAAAGCTGCCCAACAGATTGGAGATGGAGGGGATGGAAGTGTTCCGAATCCATGTGAGGATCATGTGGTTGTGACTATCCCATTCTATCATGCGACCAAGGAAGGCAGCATCTTCTTCACTTGCTCCCTTGACAGGAATGGTAATTGCACCAGTACAGTAATGCTAGAGCATGCGACCCTTAAGAAAACTGCGCATAGTTTGAGACCAAGATAAGTAATTCTTGTTCCCCTCCAATACAGTATTGATGGGGCGAGGAAGAAAAACATCATTTTTATCCATTTGGAAACACAATATGCAAAAACAGACTGCAAAAATGAAATCTACGCGAAAAACTGGGTAAGGAGAACCTGGACTGTAAAAAGTCAACCGTAGAAAAGTCAACAGTCAAAGTCAAACCTCGGTCAAAGTCAACGGCTCGGTCAACGGTCAGTCAATGATGACGTCAGCAGCTGAGTGGATGATGACGTCAGCCCTAGGTGACGAGGCAAGATGACGTCACAGATGACGTCAGCAGAACTGAGTGAGGGCGCGTGGGAGCGCGTGACGGCGCGTGGAGGCGCGTGACTGAGGCTGTGATGGCGCGTGACGGCGCGTGGGGCGCGTGACTGAGGCGCGGCTTTTTCAGGCGGCGTGTGACTGAGGCGCGGCTTTTTCAGGCGGCGTGTGACTGAGGCGCGGCTTTTTCAGGCGGCGCGTGAGAGCGCGTGCAGACTCCGATGCTTGCGAGACTTCCACGAATGCGTAGATCGAGGCGAGACGATCACGGTGGTATGTGCAAAAACTTTATCGGAGGAAGATACACGGCGGAGACGGTGGTTGTAGTGGTCTGTGTGGTGCGGAATTCCTCAACGACGGCGGCTGCAGTTCCGGAACCTGAGGACAACGGCTGAGAGACGTCGTAGGTTCAACGGTGAGTGGCTGCAGTGGCTGTTGTGATGGCGGAAGCGATAAGGGTGAAGTAGCACCAAGAGAGACAAGACTGCTAAAAGAAAGGTCAGAGCAGTGGCTCTGATACCATGTTAGAAATACTGAATTGAAGTATTGTATTTCATAATCAAGGAATATACATGTGATGCCTTTATATAGGAGGCATAAGTGTGCGGTACAAGTAAGCATATGTGTGTGGTACAAGTAAAGTATAGTACAAGTGTGCTATACAAGTAAACCAGCTGGGCCTAAAGCCCATAATATACATTAACATTGTCAAATTCTCCAACTCATATTGCACATGAGCTTCTTAAGACCATTGCTTCATCATATCAAATAGTGTAAATTTTATAGGTATTGCCAACTTTACATACAATCACTTTTTGAGCCACCACTTAGTAATTAAACGAAGAGATTAAATTCAATAAGGATGGGGTGTAAATCCTTTAGTTTACACTAGCCAATAAAGACATGCCACATCAAACTTTTACTTAAACTCATTGTAAAATCAATACCTCTTAATACACCTAATAACATCTCAAAAAAAAAAAACCATATTTCACATTTCTCCTTTGGATCGCCTGAGCTTCACCTTGATTGATAGAAGAACAATTTTAGTTTGTTGCGTCGGTCCCACAAGATGGAATTGATTGGCAAAAGAACGATTTTGATTGTTACTCTTTTCTTTCTGACTTTGTTGTTTTCTGAAATGAATTCTCTTTCTCTTTGGATATAAATCAAAGAAAAGAATAAAAATTAAGAAAGTGTGGTTGACGGCTATGAGACTGCAGGTGGATTTAATGAGTTTGGATATTTCTCTCTAGCATTAAAATTGAAGAAAAATGTTGATATTTTCGGCTATCTAGATGACGCAGGAATCAAGCCATTGCCCAAGGTACTATACCGAAGTAGAGGCAGTGAGATTAGTGAAACAGGTTTTCTATTTTTCTTTTTCTTTTTCTTTTTCTTTTTCTTTTTTTGAGATGTTATTAAGAATATTTGGATGTATTGCTTTTACAATGAATTTAAGTAAAAGTCTAATGCAGCATGTCTTTATTGGCTGGTATAAACCAAAGGGTTTACACCTCGTCCTTATTTAATTTAATCTCTTTAAGGAATCGTTGATAGCGCATCCCACAAAATCAATAAATATGATATGATAATCCAAAAAAAAAAAAAAACTATTTTGAAGAGGTGAGAAGAAAACGAAGTCATAAATGACAATTGAGGACATGATAAATAAACCCAAGAACAAATACCAATTTGAACAAAGGTTTGGAAATAAACCTATACTTGCAATACTAGAATTCCAGCGTTCAAACTCACCGAGTTGGAGGCCTCTCCTCTATTTCTTCTGAACGGCATGGAGATCCCAAAAGAAATCCCCTAAGAATCTATATTCTGGGTCTAAAGTTTTGTTTTCATGTGAATTGAAAGATGGCCTTAAATTCAATGTTTGGACTGAGGTCTTCATTATTGATCATCCATCCCATTTGGTTCTCTTAAACTTGTTGTTATCATTGTAGGATATCAGTTATCAAAGATAAAATTAACATTTTATGTACAAAACACAACCAGAAAAATAATATTACAAAACATGTTCTGCCATTTAAATGTATCCCAGCAAAATTAAGTGCTTAATCATTTCTGATTTTTGTAAGCACACTGAAACCAAATTGCAAATAATCTAGAAATGCTAACATAAGAATGTAGCCACAAAAGGAGTTTAACATTTAAATAAAATATTTGAAAATAATAATTAAAAAAAAAAAAAAAAAAAAAAAAAAACCCCCACAACTGGGCAGGGAGAAATTTAATACAGTTGGGCAACACATCCTTGTCCCCAAAACACACATTGTGTGGGTGAACAGAAGCATCACAATCCAAGCATGACAATCAAAATTAAGTGCTTAATGATTTCTTCAAACACACTAAAACCAAATTGCAAATCATTCAGAAATAATAATAGATGAATAGTGTAACCATAAAAAGAGTCTCAACATAAACAGCTACAATTCATTTTCACAAATAAATTAATTCCATACTAAGACAAAACACCTCTAATAGCTTTGTTGCATCTTTTGTTTTGCTAAGTTAAATTATGTTTCTACAACTCATCACCAATCATGATTGCATAAAGTCGTGCAAGAAATCAACCCCCTCCTTTCAGCACTGCCTCGGCATATGACCTGGCCAGACCTGAAGATATCAACCCCTCTCTTTTCACGGGCAGTTGGATATAGAAGTTTAACACCTTACCAAAAATCAGCCATTTTATATGGCTCTGTTACCACAGCAGTATTCCAGTTAAGGCAAGTCATCAGTGCCAGAGGTATCAATTGCAATATGAGCTGTCCCTTGTGCCAAGACCAGGAGGAATCTATCGTCCACCTTCTAAGAGACTGTCCTCTTGCGATTAATTTCTGGAAAAAGATTGGAACCCCCCAATCCTTAGTTAATTTCATCCAATCGAATCTACTGGACTGGATAAAAGACAACTGTCTATGCAGCAATCAAATTCTGGCCAATGGCATTCCCTGAAATTCTCAATTCCTCTTCGTTATTTGGGGTTTGTGGAAGCACAGGAACAGAGTTGTGTTTGAAAATACTCCCAGCAATCCGAATCTCCATCAAGCACCACATAGCCACTCCAGTTTGCTGGCACAGACCTCTCCAAGGATGGTTCAAGTTGAACTCAGATGGGACATCTCTTGGGAACCCATGGAAGGCAGGTGGGGGAGGTAAGGGATGGGTTGGTGCTAGCTTCCCAGCTTGGCATCAACCAACTCCTCGGGGAATTGGATGCAAAAGTTATTGTTGACCTGGTTCTCTCTATCAATTCATATTCCTCATTGCTTAATGACTGCAGGTACCTCCTAGGACAATTCCACTGAATCAAGATCAACCATGTGTTTCGGGAGGTGAATAGGTGTGCTGACTACCTTGCTAAAGGAGGCTGCTCCCTTCTAGGGAATTTTGTTGTTTTAGATTCTCCTCCTACTGATGAATTATGTGTAATTTTGAATTTGGATGCTGCTAACGTGTACTCTTTAAGGCTTTCAGCCACTACTTCACCTTTTATGGCTAGTTAATTTTAATGCACTTAACCTTTTAATCAAAAAAAAAAAAAGAGTCGTGCAAGAAATAAAGACCTGTAAGTGCAATTGTATTTGTGATGTAACACCACAAGTAGATAAAATAACACCAATTAGGGTAGTAATAAAAAAAATAAAATAAAAAACTAACACTGATATTTGTGATTTTTTGGAATGTACATTTTAAAATTACTCCAAGCTGTTACCACATGAACATGTGTACTAAGAGGAATGGGGTACCAAGGTAAATGATCTAAGCATATTCCCATGCCAACAATTAAATAATAAGATGATATCACAGATCTTATTGCTACAAACTAAAATCACTCTTATGAACCTCAGATTGCTTCCTTCATTAGCATGTTTTCAATTACAGAAGGAAAAAAAAAAATGCAAACACCACAAATTGAACCACAATTTCTTCCCAAGTAACAATAGAAAATTATCAAAGATCTCATTGCTACAAAAAAATTCACTCTTAAATCTCATAAACCTACAATTGCTTTGTTCATCAGCATGTTTTCAATTATAGAAAAATAAAAGGCTAGAGAGATGCTTACTATTTATGAACTACAATAATTTTTTTTTCTAATTAAAAAAATATAATCAGTGAGATACAATGGAGGCAAAACCTCTTGAATGCTTGCAGAAAATAAAAATGGTCAAACTAAGTTTATGCTTATACATATTTACAAAAAACTATTAGTAGCTGAATGTTGTAACTTGAAGACAAATACACGCAAACAAAGAACATTGTAATAAGAAATTTTCAATTACAGAAAAATAAAAGGCTAAAAAGATGCTTATTACCTATGAACTTCAATAATTTTCCCTTCCAAATAAGGTAATATATTCATCAGTGAGCTACAATGGAGGCAAAACCTCTTGAATGCTTGCATAAAAGAAGAATTGTCAAACTAAATAAATGTTGAAGGTTGTTATCATCAGCCCTCCTATAAAAGCAACCCAATGCAAAGCCCCAAGACTATCTAGTAAGGTCACAACTCTCACCACTTTATAGTCATTAGTTTTGGGATCAAATCCAAACACAATAGTCATGTTGAAGCTACCGTGTGTGGCGTAGGTGACATTGGGAAGAGGAAGTTCAACTAACTTTCTAACACAAGGGTTCCAAAGACATAATCTGTTAGTGTAAGATAGTTTATCATTGAAAGGGCAAAGAAGGCCGTTACAAGAACCAATCACATGGTATATTTCGCAAGGTGACTTAAGGAATGGAACATGGAAAGGGTCATCAAACCTGGAATGTTGGGTGAATCGGGGTCATTTTCATTATGCAATGTGTAGGACTCTTTGTGACTCTGCAAGTAGAGGCTGAAGAGGAGGAGGTTTTTGTTGTGGGAATGGTGAAATTAGCAAGCCTAGTTCTACCAAATTCAAAAATGGCTTTAACGGAAAACTCTATGTAACGAGCAACAAATTAATTACAGTGAGATACATATAAACACTGTTGCAATAATGTGAACATGTAACCATACATCTAATTACATATCAGCTTGGCTTCTTCCAAAACCAAGGATGCACTCTGGTGCGGACACCACATGATAGCACATCTGTGGAGATTATCTTTATCATTTATGTTATCTTTATTTGAGTTTATCTTTAGTATTGGATTAGTATTTGAAATTGTTAGGATTATCGTATTAGTATTTGAGATTGTTTAGGATTTGTTTAGGAGAATTTATCTTTATCATTATGATTCCTGGAAGCTGTATATAAAGCTCCAGATGGTTCCTTTTGTATTTCACAGATTATTATTATTATTGAGATTATTTTCATTGATTTGTTTGGTGGTGATTCCAAACACCTTAGGTGGGAAGCCTAAGGTTCTTCAGTAGGACTAATCTAGGTGGGAAGCCTAGGTTGTCCTACATCACACTCTGATCGGCGCACGCACACAGAAACACCAAGCACTACACAAGCTAAAAGATTATGACAAGAAACCAAGACTGAAGGGACTCACTACTATTCTCATGTTTTGCACATAATTTTTCAGGTTACCATTAACTAGTTAGCATCACAAATGTTTTGTCACATGAATAAGACAACATGGATGGGAGCCAATGGTCACCAACAAGTCTGGTGAATGACACATACATTAGCACCATGCTTTTCCAAGTCTGTGTTTCCCATAATCATTATCTATGAACACATCATCAAATCAAGAAGATGATAGATTAAAAAGAAAAGAGGAGTAAGAATATGATTTTAAGCAACGATCAGGAAAGGGTATATTCAAATAAAAAAAAAAAAAGTTTAGTCTACCATACCATAATGCAGCAAAGTTTCCCAGACAGCCTTTAGCATCAGTCTAGAAAAGAATATCAATATGATCTATCCAACAATCAAGAAAGAGTATATACGATCCAAAACAAGTTTAGTCAACTCTAACATAACTCAGCAAAGTTCACCAGACAGCCTTAGCTGATGTCTAAGCAAGAATATCAATACGATCTACCCAATGATCAAGAGTTATTGACGTTCTTCTACCTGAGTCGTCACATTCTCATTCCATAAACCGTTTGCCAAAGTTAATTTTAATCATAAATTCTATTGTGTATAACGTCTTTAAGGAAATATAATCACAAAATCCCATTTTGGAATAGTTAATAGTGTTGTGCTTGTGTCTTTGAACAATCACCTTGTTATTTTGTATAATAAACATGAATAAAGACTGCCACCACATAACCATATTTTGTAAGCCTGCTTTTAGTTCCACTAAAAAAAACCTTTTGTCCCCCGGTTGAATAGCTATATTTCACCACCCCCCCCCCCCCCCCCCCCCACCCCTCCCCCCAAAAAAAAAAAAACCAACACAGTTTACCATCTCAGACCTCAAGCAGAACTTCTCAAGAATTAAGTCCATTTTAAAGTGGAACTCCCACCTCAAACCCAGCTAGCCTTTCTTTCATCAAACCTCTGATCAAGCTACATAGTCCAACAAGAGCAACATGAAGCCCCAAGGCCAATCTATGAAACTACAACCAATCTTAATAGTGATCAAATAGCTATCTCTTCATTTCTGTAAACTTAGTCTGTATTTTACTAGTCTTGCAGTGGAAACTGACAATTCAATGTAATTTGTGCATATGAATAATAAATAAAATGTTTTAATCAAAGAGTTGTGGATGGAACAGCCCAAGTACAAGGAAATGGAATTAAGTACCAATTTCAACGGGGGTCAAATCAAATTAATAAAATTAATAGTTGTTACTGCTCATAAGTCTTGAAACTCTTTGCTTTTATTAAATAATTATCTAGTATTGTCATTCCTATTTGCTTCTGTCCTTTTCCTTTGATTTTTTTTTTTTTTGGTATGCTATAAATAATATATGAATATATATTGCCACTCAAGCAAGGGGGTAGTTCAAATTCAGTGATTATAAATGTACGCTTCTTCTGGAAAACAAACAAACAAACAAATATAGACGCAAGAGAAAAACACGTGTATATATATATATAGCAGCACATACAAAAATAATTACACCATTTGCACTCACTTCTTGTAGGAGGTTTCCCCATGCAATTACATAGAATAGTCCATGGAGAGTAAACAGCATCATTGTGAGATGTCCAATATCTTCTTGCCAAGCAATATAGTCCAACCAAACCAAAGCGAAGCCCCAGAAATTCCAAAAGGAAATAACTGGAAATTTCAAATAAACAAGGAGTCTCAACCAATGAAACCAAACTTAATGTACTGAAAAAAAAAACCACACACACACACATAAAACATTGTACCTCTTCTGTTCTAAATTACAAAATAAGCTATCCATTTAATTAAATGGTTAAGCTCAACATACAAATGGAAGACAAAGATTCAATTCACTGGTTAGCACAGAAAAAAGGAACATAAGAACTCAGTCTACTACTTTACAAAATACATACTCATGGAGCTCCTCTTCCCTCGAGATGAGATAGGCTATGGAAAGGAATGCAATAACAAAAACTGGGCCACTGAAAACCATGAATACGCTTCCTGCCATATTTGCAACACCAGTGGCAACCAAGCAGATAACAATCATGTTAGGGAGAGGGGGGGGGGGGGGGGTGGTGGTGAATGGAGAAGAACAAGTTATTAAAAGTACCAACCCGTAATCCCAAAAACAGTTCCACTGTTTAATTGAGTCCATTTCTCATAAAGACATTTAACACAACTGAGCAGTATATCCTTGTTTAAACATGCTGCATTGGCAAGCATCTTCATCACAATGCAAGCATATATTGCAGACAAAATTAAATGCTTAATCATTTCTGTAAATACACTGAAACCAAAGTGCAAATCATCAAAAAAATACTAATGTAACAATGGTGTAGCCACAAAAGGAGTTTAGCATAAAATAACTACATGCCATTTTGACATAATAAGCTAATTCAGAACTAAGAAACTATACACCATCAAAGAGTTTTGTTGAATCTTTTCTTTTGTGGAATTAATGTTTGTTACTCATTTAGAGCTCATCACTAGGGGTGGCAAATGGGCGGGTTGGGTTATAAATGGGTTGGATCATAAATGGGTTGGGTGTGTATTTACCCATTTATCCATTTATGATCCGTTTATATATAAATTAATTATCCATTATCAACCCAACCCATTTAATTAGTAACCCACCCATTTAACCCAATATGACTCAAATACCTCTAAAACTACTTGAGTACCCTCTTGACCTTCAAAATTACCAAAATACCCTTAAATACCTAAAATGATACAAATACCCCTACACTTCCAAAATTACCAATATACCCTTGGACATCCAAAACCCAAAAATGACCAAAGTACCCCCAAAACCTAAAAAATGACCAAAATACTCCTGAACTCCAAAAAATGACCAAAATACCCCTGAAACCTAAAAATGACCAAAATACTTCCAAAACCCAAAAAATGACCAAAATAACCCCGAAACCCAAAAAAATGACCAAAATACTCCCGAAACCTAAAAAATGACCAAAATACCCCCGAAACCTAAAAATGACCAAAATACTTCCAAAATCCAAAAAATGACCAAAATAACCCCGAAACCCAAAAAATGACCAAAATACTCCCGAAACCTAAAAAATGACCAAAATACCCCCGAAACCTAAAAATGACCAAAATACTTCCAAAACCCAAAAAATGACCAAAATAACCCCGAAACCCAAAAAATGACCAAAATACTCCCGAAACTTAAAAATGACCAAAATACCCCCGAAACCTAAAAATGACCAAAATACTTCTGAAACCCAAAAAATGACCAAAATACCCCCCGGAACCCAAAAATGACGAAAATACTCCCGAAACTCAAAAAATGACCAAAATACCCCTGAAACCCAAAAATGACCAAAATACCACTGAAACCCAAAAAATGACAAAAATACCCGCGAAACCCAAGAATGACCAAAATACCCCCGAAACCCAAAAATGACCAAAATACCCTTGAAACCTAAAAATGATCAAAATACTCCCGAAACCTAAAAATGACCAAAATACCCCCCAAAACCCAAAAAATGACCAAAATACCCCCGAAACTCAAAAAATACCAAAATACTCCCAAAACCCAAGAAATGACCAAAATACCCTCAAAACCTAAAAATGACCAAAATACCCTCGAAACCTAAAAAATTACCAAAATACCCCAAAACCTAAAAATTACCAAAATACTTCTGAACCCTAGAAATTTACCGAAATAACCAAAAAATCTAAAAATTATTGAAATAACCCTAAAACTAAAAGATGACATATATGCTCTTGTAACCTAAAAAATGACTAAAATACCCTTAGAATCTAAAAGATGATCAAAATAACCCTGAAACCT
This sequence comes from Quercus ilex subsp. ballota, assembly GCA_032727855.1. Lineage (NCBI taxonomy): Eukaryota > Viridiplantae > Streptophyta > Magnoliopsida > Fagales > Fagaceae > Quercus > Quercus ilex. The sequence continues at coordinate 4,599,779 of CM064914.1, read as the reverse complement.
AAAAAATTACCAAAATTCCCTCAAAACCTAAAAAATTACTGAAATTCCCTCGAAACCTATAAAATGACTGAAAGACTCTTAGAACATTAAATTTGTCAAAAATATCCTCGAAACATCCAAAATACCCTAAACCTCTATTTCAGTAATTTTAGATGTTTCTGGTGTATTTTGGTCATCTTACATGTTTAGCGGTATTTTGGTCATAATTTAGGTTTCAGGGGTTTCTATCGATAATTTTTTTTTTAGGTTTTGGGGTTATTTTGGTTATTTTTAAGGTTTTTGGGGTATTTCGATAATTATTTAGGTTTCAAGGTATTTTGGTAATTTTTTTAGGTTTCGGGGGTATTTTAGCTATTTTTTAGGTTTTGGAGGTATTTCGGTCATTTTTTAGGTTTAGGGAGTATTTTGGTTATTTTTTAGGTTTAGGGAGGTATTTCGGTCATTTTTTTAGGTTTAGGCAATATTTTGGTATTTTTTAGGTTTAGGGAGTATTTTGGTAATGTTTTAGGTTTTGGGGGTTATGTTAGTCATTTTTTAGGTCTTAGGGTATTTCGATCATTTTTTAGGTTTGAGGGTATTTTGGTAATTTTTTTTAGGTTTCAGGGGTATTTCAGTCATTTTTTAGGTTTAGGGGGTATTTTGGTAATTTTTTAGGTTTAGGGTGTATTTTGGTAATTCTTAGGTTTCGAGTGTATTTCAGTCATTTTTTTACGTTTTAGGGGTATTTTGGTCATTTTTTAGGTTTCAGGGGGGGTATTTTAGTCCTTTTTTTAGGTTTCAGGGTATTTCAGTCATTTTTTAAGTTCAAGGGGTATTTTGGTAATTTTATGGGTTTCGGAGGTATTTTAGTCATTTTTTAGGTTACAGGGTAATTTCGTAATTTTTTTAGGTTTCGGGGGTATTTTAGTCATTTTACAGGTTTCAGAGGTATTTTGGTCATTTTTTAGGTTTTGGGGATATTTTAGTCATTTTTTAGGTTTTAGAGGTATTTTGGTCATTTTTTGGTTTCGGAGGTATTTTGGTCATTTTTTGGTAATTTTTAAGTTTTGGGGGTATTTTGGTAATTTTTAGGTTTTGGAGGTATTTTGGTCATTTTTAGGGTTTTGGGGGTATTTTGCTAATTTTTAGGCTTTGGGGGTATTTTGTTCATTTTTTAGGTTTTAGGGGTATTTTGGTCATTTTTCGGGTTTTAAGGGTATTTTGGTCATTTTTAGGTAATTTTTAGGTTTTGGTGGTATTTTGGTAATTTTTAGGTTTTGGAGGTATTTTGGTCATTTTTAGGGTTTTGGGGGTATTTTGGTAATTTTAAGGTTTTGGAGGTATTTTGTTCATTTTTTAGGTTTTGGGGGTATTTTGGTCATTTTTTGGGTTTTGAGGGTATTTTGGTCATTTTTTGGGTTTCGAGGGTATTTTAGTCATTTTTTGGTAATTTTTAGGTGTTGGGGGTATTTTGGTAATTTTTAGGTTTTGGAGGTATTTTGGTCATTTTTAGGGTTTTGGGGTATTTTGGTAATTTTTAGGTTTTGGAGGTATTTTGTTCATTTTTTAGGTTTTGGGGGTATTTTGGTCATTTTTTGGGTTTTGAGGTTATTTTGGTCATTTTTAAGTTTCGGGGGTATTTTGATCATTTTTTGGGTTTTGAGGGTATTTTGGTCATTTTTAGGTTTCGGGGGTATTTTGGTCATTTTTTGGTAATTTTTAGATTTTGGGGGTATTTTGGTAATTTTTAGGTTTTGGAGGTATTTTGTTCTTTTTTTAGGTTTTGGGGGTAATTTGGTCATTTTTTGGGTTTTGAGAGTATTTTGGTCATTTTTAGGTTTCGGGGGTATTTTAGTCATTTTTTGGTAATTTTTAGGTTTGGGGGGTATTTTGGTTATTTTTTGGGTTTTGGGGGTATGTTGGTAATTTTTAGATTTTTGGGGTATTTTGTTCATTTTTTAGGTTTTGGGGGTATTTTGGTCATTTGTTGGGTTTTTAGGGGTATTTTGGTCATTTTTCTTGTTTTGAGAGTATTTTGGTAATTTTTAGGTTTTTGGGGTATTTTGGTAATTTTTTTAGGTTTTGGGGATATTTTGGTCATTTTTTGGGTTTTTGAGGTATTTTGGTCATTTTTTGGATTTTTGGAGTATTTTGGTCATTTTTTAGGTTTCAAGAGTATTTTGGTCATTTTCTAGAAATATAGATTTTATGTTGTTTATTTAAATTTTAGATGAGTTTAGTGGGTATTAGTGGATTTATCCATTTAGACCCATCTAATTAAATAACCAAATGGGTCTTTACCCATTTAACCCAAATATTCAAATGGGTTGGGTTAAGACTTATCCAAATAAGGTGGGTAATGGGTGGGTTCATGGATATGGGTAAAAATTGCCACCCCTACTCATCACCAACCATGATTGCATAAGGTCCTGCAAGAATTTAAGAAAGCATTATTTTATAAGTAAAAAATGATTATATTAAAGAAATTTTGAAATGAGGACAAACAATTTTAAGTATACATGCTATGCACTAACCTATCATCTCAATATAATAGAGAATGACCACAACCTTGATATGCTATTTATCCTGAAGATAAAGCCATTAAGGTAATCAATACGCAGTATGATCAATGTCAAATATATATATAAAGAACAAAATGATAAAACCATAAAAAGAATAAATAAATAAAAATGAGAAGCATCCTACCGATTTTCTGTTTTTCTTCAGTATGTAACTACACCTTTGGTGGCTTTGTCGAGCAAAACTAGACTCTCGACATAAGAACCAAAAAAAGTCTTATGAGATCCATCAATTTCAAGATTCTTAACATTCTGGCTATCTGGATTCCACGAGATGAGCCCTCTTCTATCATTTAGCAATACAACCTCATCACTTCTGTCATTTTCCAATACAACTTCACCATTCCTCCTAAAGCCAACTGGGCATGGTTGGAGCATTCCCAGAGTTGGACATTGATGTGAAAATTTTGTCCACGACGATGCAACACCATACTCTTTCATCACCCATATATTGATCTGATCACTCCCTACCCTTCTTTGAAACCCAGCAATGGAATTTCCATATACTGAAACACGAGTCCACACCATCTTCCCTGGAAGTTCCGGCGGCAGCAGAATTTGGCGGAAGACCTCGTCCCCCAAATCGAACACCAAAACAAACTGTTTGTTATCATTAGTGAGAGCAATCCAATGCAGTGCCCCATTGGCAAATGGGGGCGGCCCGCGACTAATTATAGCCCATATAGGAGGCAGAGAAGCAGAAGCACTAAGCATTCTCCATTCACCAGCGAAGAGTGAGTAAACCTCGACCACGGGTCGAGACTTTACAAGGTCCAAAGGACTACCAAATATGGAGAGAATCCTGACCACTTTGTAATCGTTAGTTTTTGGATCAAATCCAAACCCAAAAGATCTGCAGGCCGTATCAAGTCTTTCGACGGTGGCATCGGGATAAGGAAGTTGGAGAAACTTTCTCACACAAGGGTTCCAGAGAAAGATTCCGTTAGCGCGATTAAGTAAACTGTAGGAGAGGCATATCAGACCGTTACAAGTACCGTGGGCACTGTATGTTCTGTGATGGGGGTACTGAGGAGCATGGAAAGGGGAATCAAAGCTGGTGTATTCAATGAAATCAGGATCGTCTTCTTTATGCAATGTGTACACTTGTCTGTCATTCCGTGAGAGCCTTAAGAGGAAGAGGTTTTTGTTTTTGTTGTGGGAGTGGTGGAGATGGGTGGAAATGAAAGTAGGGTTTTGGATTAGGGATTTCCAGGTTGTTGATACAGAGGTACAGATGATAATGGATTTGATAGGTAGGAAAGTGATAATATGGGTAAGAATCTCATCAGGTAAATATCCCCATCCAATTGACTTCGTGCTGTCTGACATTGCCCCCGATTTCAAAGAGATAAAGAACCAACGAAGGAAAGAGAGGCGAAGCTTGTGCTCCTGTGGAGTGTGACGAGTGTTTGTGGAGCGGAGGAAATAACAAGGTTTTATTTATTTATTATTAGAAGAGGAAATAACAAGTTTTTTTTCTTTTTTTTTTAGAAGAGGAAATAACAAGGTTTTGTCAGAGAGATCTTTATCTACATTTACCATCGGTCTATCTATAATTTTTTTTTTTTTTTTTTGTTTATTATTATTTTGGGCGCGTTTAGATACCGTTTAATTTGTTAAAAATTGAAAACAATAAAATAATAATTTTCACTTACTGTTCACACTAAAAAACACTGTTCATGACTTGATGCACTGTTCGTGTCTCGTGATCAATGCACCATGCACTGGTAAAAAAAAAAAAAAAAAAAAGACAAAACGTGGACGTGAGAGACGCTATCCAAACGATACCAATCCACACACTCACACACAGAGGCGGGAGATCCAACGAAAATGGGCATGTGGCAGCACTGGCTTGGCATCGCCCTTTGCAAGGTTTTTGTAATGGGTTTTCGTTTGGTTTGGTTTTTTTTTTTTTTTTTTTTTTAGATTGATTTTGAGTTGGGTTTTTCGATGGGTTTAGGTTGATTCTGAGTTTGATTTTCCAATAGGTTTGGATTGATTTTGAATTGAGTTTGATATTGATTTCCGACCTATTGGGTTGATTTTGTGTTTGAATTTTCAATCGTTGAAGTGGGTTGTGGTGGTGGAGGTTGGGGGTGCTGGATTGCAATGGTGGTGCTGGTGGTTTGTCTTCATCTTCTTCTTCACGTTGAAGAGACTGGGGCAAGGGAGAGAGAGATTGATGAAAGTAGAGCTATGGGAAGAGAGACCGACGAGAGAGAAAAAATTAATAAAATAATAATATACACAGCTACAGTATACACAGTTACTATTCTGTATATTTACATTATAAGAGCATTCCATTAAACATCTTAAAAATTTTAGCATTTAGCATCTAAAACACCAACTTTATAACATATAACACATCAATTTACAATATCTCTTACATCAAAACTTCTATTTTTTTTAACACTTCATTTAAATATTCTTTCTTTATCATTTTTTATTCTTCCTCTCTCTCCTCTGTCTCTCTCTTTCTCAACCTAGCACCACCGGCCACCACATCCACCCACCCATACCACAACCACCACATCCACCCACCATCACCGCCACCAGCCAGATCCACCTCAACCACAAACAACAGCAGAGAAAAAAAAAAAAACCTCCACATCCACCCACCACACCCACCACATCCACATCTACCCATACCACATACCAGAACCACCACCACATCCACAACCAACCACCGAATCAATCAACCCATACCCACCAGAGAGAGATATACAACCCATCGCCTCAGCACACGGCACAACCCATGGCCTCAACCCACTACAACCAACCACCGAATCAATCAACCCACACCCACAACCCAAAGCCTCCAAATCAACCCACACCCACAAATCAACTTAGCACCTACACCACAGAATCAACCCAGCACTCGCAAATCAACCTATACCACTGAATCAACCCAACACCCACAAAACAACCTACACCATGGAATCAACCCACACCCACTACCAGCAAAACCCAGCCACACTCGGAACGTCTCATGTCCAACGTGGCACTAGCGGTGGAAGCCACACTCAGGGAACACGTCCACGACACCTTTAACGAGGCCCTCGAAAAAACGGTGACTACTGCGCCATTCTCGTCGTCACGTCACTCATCGTTGTTAAAGTGGAGATCAAGAGTCAAAGAGAAACAGAAAGGCATAGAGACGAAGAGAGAAAGAGAGAGGAAAGCAGTGGAGAAAAAAGGCACAGCACAAGAGAGAGTGAGAGAGAGAAAAAGAAAAAGAAAATATTAAAAAACTCTAGCATCTTGCTATAGTAGGGTGTCAAAGGTGAGATTCCACTGTAGCTTAATGCTAAAATTTTTAGGATTTAGCATATTTGATGTAGGTGTGTTTTTATCATTTGATGTGCTAAAAAAGCTAAAAAATAGCATTTAGCATTTTTAGCACCTTTGATAAGAATGCTCTAAATAGCTCCACTAAAGTGGGGTAGATTTAGGAGATATTGTGTAAATTTTTCATCTTTTTCTATTTTGCACCTACTGATATGAGTGCTCTAATAAATCCCATAGTTTTAAATTTAATGAAGTTATTTTTTTTTTCTTCGTTTTTTTTTTTTTCAAAGATTTAATTTTAAGTTTAAACCTATAGTCAACTTCTAATAATCGCTCTTTATCCATAAACTATTGAAACCCACAAATCTTTAGCCTCTATGTTATATCAATGCAAAGTTTTTTTTTGTTGTAATAGACCAATTATTTTTTAGAGTTGAGCAACTTTTAGTTAAAGCCTTAATATTTATTTATTAGCTTTGGCTATATTCCTTTAAAAAGTTAGGTACATCTTTTGATGGAATATTTTAACCCTACTGTGTGCTATGTGTAATAACAACATAAAATTTTTAAATATGGTCACTTGTCATAATTTAAATATGTTAAAATGAAAATAAATATGGTCAATTGTCATAATTTAAATATGTTAAAATGAAAATTCTTTCTTAATCGGTGTTCAAAATACAAGAAAAATGATATTAACAAGATTATTCAAGTATCTTATAACTTCAAATCGTGAATGGCTTTTGGATTGAATGGCATATTGATCTTCTCATGTGGATGAGTTTGAGTTTGAAGCCAATTGGAGCATAGTCCTCCTTTTCTATAATATAATCATTACAAATCACATTTTCATCGGTTGGTTAATGATTGGAGGGAGAAGAATACTCAATTGAAGAGATTTTTCTTTGGAGGGGATAGGAGAAACTATACACAATTGAAAAGATGATTATCAAAGAGGTGTAGTGGTATAAACCGTATGACTCTTAACAATAATGTAATTGGATTATTAAAATATTAAAGTCATATACCTACAACCACTGAGGTTTGGTCACTCAACGGTATTCTTCCATATGGTAATTGAGGTTAATATCTTAAATTCGAAATTAACTGCATTATTTTCAGTGATAACATACAACAATTCCAATAACCAAATTTGATAAACCAAATCCTCACTTACTGGAGTTGTAAAGAATCCATTATAATTCCACACACTAAAACAAACCAAATTGCTCTTGCAATTAGACAGGAGAAAAACAAATGTTTTATGGAAAATCATTTCGTAATTAATGTGGCCTAGCTGGTAGGTGCAATGTATTTAATGCGAAAGTGATGGTTGCTGAATCTAGATTCTACTCTCCCTACTCTAGATACAATCCTTTTTATCTAAATAGATGGGATTTAAAAAAAAAATAATCAAATCCCACAAACTATATTATTAATTAGGCAACGTTTCAAACATATTTGGTATCTAACAAATCGAGTTTATTAGACTCGATTTTGGCCTTTGAAATTGCACTTAACACTCGAGTTCCAAATGCAATTTCAAAGGCCAAAATCGAGTCTAATAGACTCGATTTGTTAGATATCAAATATATTTGGAACATTACCTAACTAATAATATAGTTTGAGTTTTATAGTTATTTTAAAAAAAAATTCAAATAGACGTGGCCTTACACAAATCACAAGGAAGACCTCAGCTTATACCTGAGGATGAAAAGGTTCTCAGCTGGACTTTTTCAATTGGGTACTTCGCATTCGTACTCCTCCCCTTCATTAGTCCTTCAGCTCATCTTTCAAGGGCTTTTGAGCTAGGCCGAATTTTCTCTTTTATCTTTTTCGTTTCTTTATTTTTAGGCCCATGGGCCTCTTGCCTTTACTCAGCCCCATGCTCCCACAACATGTTTTATTAAACTTAATCAGAACGATTGAGACAACAATTTTCCTTTTCACCCTTGTAGTTTTTGATCTACCTTTTCAACTACAGACCTAAAACACATCGTCTGTTTTCAAACCATAATCTAAGTCAAGACCCAAATACTTACCACGCTAGGCTTTAGAAGATCTAACACAAGGTTTATACCAAGTTCAGAAGTGATACAATAGAAAAACACCTCAGATTTTTCAAATTTTACAATTTGTCCAGAAAGGTATCAATACCACCTCAAAATTTTCAACACACTATCTTGCACATCATTAGTACCTTGAACAAAAATAATGCAATCATCTAGGACCAGATTTCTTGCAATCCCTATTCCCTTACAAATACTTTGAAGCTATCCCCCCAATAAAGTCAGAGACAACATAGTTGCACACATATAAGGTGAAAGTGGATCCCCTTGCCTTAAGCCACATTAAGGAAAAGAATTTCACCCAGGAACCATTCAATAGAATCTGATATGAAATTGTGCAGATGCATTGCTTAATCAAATTGATCCAATGAGGACTAAAATTTATTGTTTTTAGCATAGCCAAAATTAAGTCCCAGTTAAGTCTATCATATGCTTTCTTCATATTTAACTTTATAGGCTACAAACCAAGTTTTCACCTTCTAGTATTTCTAATTTTCTCAAACAAGACATGTTCTAACAACGATTATTAGAAAGCAGTCTCCCTTTAACAAAAGCATGGTAGGTAACAACAACACAAAAGTAGTCCCCACAAGTCATGGGCATGAGGTTGAAGATCTTGACAGAATGCTACCTTTTAACTGGAAGATAAGAGAGAATGTGCGCGTGCGTGTGCGTCCATTAATTCGTGAAATGGTGCATTGTATTCCATCGTATATAGCTAATAGAAATCATTGAAACAATAAAGTGTGAATAAGAGTAGTGACATTGTGAACAGAAAGGTTGTCACTACAATGTTTGGCCTCTAGACAGAGAGTGAGTTTGGAATCTGAACTATAGGGCACTTGTAAATGTCAACTAAAACAATCAGTCTATTTGATAAAAAGCACTAAGATGCAGATTGGAAGTGATAGCACATACAAATGTGCACAGACCCACACATTCACAACACTTGATTTGACTTCCACATTTCATTTAATGTAAAGAACTAAAGATTTATAGGAAAAAAGATCAAACAAAGAAGGAAAATTCTAACATCAAAAAGGACAGAAAGTCCCTTTATATTGTTGAGGAAATAGTCATTCTTTTATGACAAGCTTGCTCAAATGATTTAGCAAGAGGCACAACTCTATTGATCCTTACACAGCATAATCTTCCAAAATGAGAACCAAGTATTCAAACAGGTTGTCATTAGCATGTACGCAAATAGGTGGAAGTGTTAAGTTTTTTTTACATAAAACAACAATAAGCCATTTTGACATAATAAGCTAATTCAGTACTAAGAAAATAAACACCATCAAAGAGTTTTGTTAAATCTTTTCTTTTGCGGAATTAGTGTTTGTTACTCATTTAGAGCTTATCACCAACCATGATTGCATGAGTTCCTGCAAGAATTTAAGAACGATAAGTGCGTTATTTTATAAGTAATAAATGATATATTAAAGAAATTTTGAAATGAGAACAAACAATTTTAAGTATACATGCTATGCACTAAACTATCATCTCAATACAATAGAGAATAACCACAACCTTGATAAGCGATTTATCCTGAAGATAAAGCCATTAAGGTAATCAGTACGCAGTATGATCAATTTCAAGTATATATAAAGAACAAAATGAAAAACCATAAAAAGAATAAATAAAAACATGAGAAGCATCCTACCGATTTTCTGTTTTTCCTCAGTATGTAACTACACCTTTGTTAGCTTTGTCGAGCAAAACTAGACTCTCGACATAAGAACCAAAAAAAGTCTTATGAGATCCATCAATTTCAAGATTCTTAACATTTTGGCTATCTGGATTCCACGAGATGAGCCCTCTTCTATCATTTAACAATACAACCTCATCATTTCTGTCATTTTCCAATACAACCTCACCATTCCTCCTAAAGCCAACTGGGCATGGTTGGAGCATTCCCAGACTTGAACATTGATGTGCAAATTTTGTCCACGATGATGCAACACCATACACTTTCACCCATATATTGATCTGACCACTCCCTACCCTTCTTTGAAACCCAGCAATGGAGTTTCCATACACGGAAACACAAGTCCACACCATCCTCCCTATATAACTTGGAACTTCCGGCAGCAGAATTTGGCAGAAGACCTCGTCCCCCAAATCGAACACCAAAACAAACTGTTTGTTATCATTTCTGAAAGCAATCCAATGCAGCGCCCCATTGGCAAATGCCGGTGGCTCACGATGAAGTATGCCGCATATAGGAGGCAGGGAAGCAGAAGCACTAAGCATTCTCCAGTGGAGAGCGAGTAAACATCAACCTCCAGTCGAGACTTTCCAAACTCGGAAGGACTACGTAGTATGGAGAGAATCCAGACCACCTTATAATCATTAGATCTTGGATCAAACTCAAACCCAAAAGACGCGTGGGACAAACCGCGTGAATCGAAGGTGACATTGGGAGAAGGAAGTTGTAGAAACTTTCTCACATAAGGGTTCCAGAGGAAGAATTCGTTAGCGTCGGAAAGGCAGAGCAGGCCGTTACAAATACAAACAACATTGTATGTTATGTGATGGGGCTGAAGGTGTGGAGCAGTGAAGGGGGAATCAAAGCTGGTGTATTCAGTGGAATCAGGATCGTCGTCGTCGCTATGCAATGCGTAGACTTGCTTGTCATTCCGTGAGAGCCATAAGAGGAGGAGGTTGTTTTTGTTTTTGTTGTGGGAGTAATGGAGATGGGTGGAAATGAAAGTTGGGTTTTTGATTAGGGATTTCCAGGTTTTTGAGACTGAGGTGCTGATTATAATGGATTCGATGGGTAGGAAAACGAAAATATGGGAAAGAATCTCATCAGGTAAACATCCCCATCGAACTGACTTGTTGCTGTCTGACATTGCCCCGATTTCAGAGAGAGAGAGCTAACGAATGCAAGAGTGGCGAAGCTTGAGCGCCTGTGGAGTGGAGGAAATAATTTGGGTCTTGACTTCAAACTCAAAAGACATATGAGATCTTTATGAGTATTTTTTTTTTCTTCTTGGGAAAAATTCATTCTAAATCCCATGGTTTAGAATTTAGGGTAAGTTTGGTTCAGTTTTTTCAATATTATGAATACTGTTTTGAAATCCGTTTCGGTTTGTCTACTAAAATGAAATATTTTGGTACCGACTTATTTTGGCATACCATTTTAAGGTGTTTCGATTGCCTATTTTATATATATTACCTTGTATATACTTTTTTATATATAAAAAAAAAATCTCAAATAAAGTATGTAATTTTCCCTATAAAATAAAGTAAGCAGATTATTCTAATTGTTATTAAAAAATAATTAGTAATGGTCTTTTTGTTAAAAAAAAAAAAAAAAAAAACAAACAAACAAACAAAGTTGGGTAATTATATAGAAGGAACTTCCAAGAAGTTTTCCTTCGCTAACTTTTCCCATTTCCCAACCCACACACACGGTCTACACTATTTACTTCTCATCTCACCTGACCATTCCTTCTTCTTCTCATTTCCAAAGTTCCCACGTCTCTTAAATCTTCAGCGGCTCAGGTGCTTTCTTCCGTCTCTTTTCTCCTCTTATTCCTCTTCTTTTTCTTTTGTATTTTCTCTCTCACACCGACTCTGCTTCATGCCTTCAACTCGTTCTTTTTCTTTCTTTCTTTTTTTCCTTTCTTTTTCATCTCCTCTATAGAAGATCCAGTGGCAGTAATTTTTTCTTTTTATTTTTTAAGAGGGAAAAAAGCCCAAAATGTGTACCGGCCGAATCTTTGATTTCGGCCGGAATAGACCGAAATTTTCTCTGAGGTGGAACAAGAGGGCATCTCATTTCGATTTGCAGACTAGTACGAAATTTTCCATTCGTTCCGGCCGGAACGGAATGGAATTAATAACAATGGTTTTTTCAAACGGTGTTTTTTGAAAAAGTGGCGGTTTTAAAAAATGTGGTGTAAAATTGAGCTTTTTTAAAAAACAAAGTTTTTTTGTAAAAACTATCAAAAATTGCTTTTAGAAAAAACTAAGTGTTTGACTAATACTTATAAAAGTAGCAGTTTGAGTTATAAATTACCAAAAAGGACAAGATATATATAAAGAGAATTCTTTGTTTTAATTGCCTCTCTTAATGCAAGTTATGGACACAAAAATTTCACAATAAGGTTTATATGACAAATTGTTAATGGTAGGAAAAAAAAAAATTAATGTCACTAGTAGGTCTAGATGAGAACCAATAATAACTTACTATGTAAACTTTATTATGAAATTGTTATAAAAATATTCTATCAATAGCACTATTTTTTTTCTAAAGAAAAATAGTACTAATTTAAAAAGTTTAGAGATATAATAAAATGTCATAATATTTTTACAATACTCTCTGTTTTTAGTTGTGGTCAATACTAGTCTAATATTTTATTAATTTATTTAATTTTATTTTGACATATGAAATATTTGATACCTCAACTGTTGTGAAAATTTGTTGTGTTTTAACACAATTATAATTTTTATTTAGTAAATTTCCTTTCATCATATCCACGTGTCTCACTCACTACCTTTATTTTTTTTTTCCTTCACTTTTTTCTTATCCGCCCGTTTCTTCCCCCATTCCCATCAAATATCTTTTCTTTTCCTCCACTCACTATCTTGTCTCTTCTTTAGGTCTTCTTCCTCACCCAAAATGCAGTTCTTCTTCTTCACCCAAATGACAAGAAGAAAGAAATATATTACACACACACACACACAAATTGAGAGAAGAAGCCGCAACTATAGAGGAAGAATCACGCAGTAGAAGAAGAAGCCTACAGCAGTAGTGGGTTTATGGGTTTATGTTGGAATTGAAGAAGAAGCCTGCAGCAGTAGAAGAAGAATCACTATATATATATATATAGAGAGAGAGATCTTGGTAAAATTGGGATTTCAAAATAAAAATAAGGGTAGTTTAGGGATAATGCTGAAAATGACCAACGGTAACATTTCAAACTTGTTTGTGTTTTCAGTAAAGCAGCTCCAAGGTCCGTTTTCAAAACGCGATACCCCTTCGTATTTGGAAAAGCTGTTTTTTGATAACGCGCAGTAGCAATAATTTACCAAACATGCATTTTAGATTTTGGGCTTAGAAACACGCGTTTTGGGCTCTAAAAGTGTAAACAAACATACACTTAATGAAGTTTTTTTTTTTTTTGGTAATCCCATATATATATATACAGGCATCTTTTTTCTTTTGAGAAATAATCTTCCCCTCTCTTCTAATAATTAACATTTATGTGATAGTGTGATACCAATTTTGATTAAAAGGTTTAATTTGTTACATTTCAATAATTTAGAGGTTTTTTTTTCTTGGATAATATTTGGGGTTTAATTTAAATTACCCCCCTTTTAAATTTGAATTACCCCAAAACTATAAGTGTGGGGTACAAAAATTTAATAAAGAAATAATGCCATGTGTCACACCCGAGTCCGAGGATGCTAACACAGTTTCGAGGAGACCATACACTCGAATGTTAAGATCGGAGAGGCGAGCCATGGCCACGTCAATGGCACATTACCAGAGGGGGCCACACTATAGAGGAAGAGCTTCAAAAAGGGGGTTAGCACTGATGTGATTGGAGGGATGGTAGTTGCCACCACATTTAATGTATCCCACTAAACTCCTAGCCGCATTTATGTGGAGAAGACTCTTGAATAGTGCTGCCTTGGTTGCCACAACTCACAGAAGACTTGGGAGGGCGTCTGATGGGACAAGCACTCGAGTAGTGGCTTACATGATCAACAAATGGAGGGCCAAGATCAGCCAAAAAATGATATATATAATGTAAGAGAACCTCCAAGGAGAAGAGGGAGGTTCATCTAAGAATTTGTAGAAAAAACACTGTAAAACAAAGAACTGAAATTGTAATCAAGTCTAAGAAGAATATACTCAAGAACTACTCTCCTCGAACTTTGTCGAGGAAGGATTTCTCCGCATAAAACCTGTTTTTCTTTGTTTTATTTCAATTTTTAATCCATTGTGAGCGTTGTCCAACCCACTGAAACCTAGTTTTCAGCCCACTCTCTAAAAATTCTTCGTGTTGGGCTCTTTAGGCCTTAATCCTGTTACCTTGTGGGCTTAGGATCCAAAACCTACCCTTACAATAAGGTTTAAAGTAAAAATTTCCTCCCATTTCTTTTGTTCCTATAAATTCATTTTCATCTCTAAAATTTAATGAAGTTCAATTTTAATTTTCAAGTTCATTTTTAACTGTAATCTATTAAAACCCACAAATCTTTAGGTTTTGGCTTTTGACAAATTGAGAATTGCTAAGAGCTTGTGTTAGTGCTATATCAATGTTGAGTTTTTTTTTTTTTTTTTTTTTTTTAATTGAATTGACCAACTTTTTTAAGGGATTTTTGTTTATTAACTTTTGCTATTTTTCAATGTAGTAGAGTTCACTTAATATCTTTTTAACAAGTGCAATTAAGCACACAATAGCGTATTTCAAGTTTTAAAGAGGTTAAGTAGGTCATTTGATAACATATTTTGAACATGCTATGTGTATTGACAATATTTAGGGATAATTACACTTTACCCACCTGTGGTTTGCCTCTAATTTGGTTTGCCTACCTGTGGTTTCATTTTTGACACTTTACCCACCTGTGATTCCCTCCGTAACCCAACTCCAGTGCAGACATTACTCTAACACATAAACTCATCAAAAACAGAACCTAAAACAGATCAAACACTCCTCACTCCCAAAACACACTCTCATCCAACGTGCTCACCAAACAAAGATCACAATGCAATGTGCTTGAGATAATGGACTGAGAACCTCCTGGGTTTTGATCTTGCAAGCAAATCGAGGAAGAAGGAGACACAGTGTTCAGCAATTGAGCTGTTGCAAATAGTATTTTTGATTTTTGGTGCTTGGTCCGTTCGTCTTCTCTTGATTAGGTGAGTTCCTGACTTTGTCAGCTTCAAGTTTTGGTTTTCTTTTACTGTCATATGCTTTGTTCATCTGATTTTAGGTAGATCCTTTTTAATTTTTGAAACCTAGGTTTTTAAAATTCTTTTTCGAAATTGGGTTTTTGCTTGCTATGTCTTCATCAACTGGCAATGGGTCTACAACTAGTGGTTTCTACCGTGCCTTAGATGGCCATTTATGTACCCATGAGAATTGTGCCCTATGAACAAGTCGAAAATCTGGTAACTATGGAAGGAGATTCCTCGGTTGTAGTCAATTTAATGTAAGAAACAATTCCATTGGTGTATTTCATTTGAATTGAATTGAATTATTAGTTGTGATTAATTGTGAACTGTGAAATTAACTGTTGTAATTGTAATGATCAGGTTGGTCCCAAATGTGGCTTCTTTCAGTGGATGATAACGAAACTTGTAGGAGTGAAACTGCCCCCCTTGTCTATGAAAGGATAAGTATGCTTGAGAATGAAATGCAGCTTGCAAATCAGAGAGAAATGAGAAGTAGGGAAATGGAAGAAAGATCTAACCAGAGGGAAAGAGAAGCTCATGAGCTTTATGTAGAAGCTAGGGAGGAACTTAAGAGGATTAGAGAAAGTGAGAGATTGTATAAGCTGGCACTAGTTTTCTCATGGTTATTTTTCATTTTTGTAATGTTGTTGTTGTGTTTTGCCTCAATGAACAACAATGTAAGTGTGAGGACCCTTAATCTGCCATGATGCTTAGGGGTTGTTGAAATGTGGTTGGGTAATTGAATTAAGTCCCTAATTATTGTATCCATCTATTGAAATACAAAGTGTTGTTTTTTTGCAAATGTTCTGTAGTTTATTTATTGTTTTTACTTCCTGCCCATAAATGGATCCATATATATTAATTTTGGTTATATGCTACACTTGCCCATAAATGGACCTATGGTCATGACATACACATGATTTGCTGTGTCAATACATATACCTGTGTAAATCCACCAAAAGCACAAGACAAGCACAAGACATCAAAACACTTTATCCTGTGTCAATGCACATTAACATTAATAAAATCCAATAATGTCATAATCTGCCAAAAGTGAAGATAGCCATTGTGACTTTATGTCACATGCAGACATATTTACAACCAAAACCCAACTACTAGTCCACCACACATCAGGCATACCCATCTTCCAACCAAAGTTGCCAATATTGTTTTTGACACTTGACCAATTTAAATACTAGTTACATTAAGTGTGGGAACTATAACAAAAAAAGTGGTTGAAACTTTAACATCTTCCATCTTCATTTACTGCTTTTTGTGCACTTGCCAGCAGCCTTCTTGCCCTTTCCACCAACTAGTTGAAACTTTGTCGGCCTTGATATACCAAACTTTCTGCCTTTAAAACCCCTAGCAGCACCATCACCACCAGATGCACTTGGCTGCATAGTCAAAATCCAGCAGTTGGTAAGGTGGTCCAACAATAGCAAGTAAGAGGAAAAAAAATATACAAAATAGATATTAGTAGAGGTGCCTGAGATGGTAAAGAATCTCATGTCTCTCTAGGGGTATGGCTGCTTGGTTGTGAGGATGAAGAGAACTAGTTGGCCCTAGATGCAATTGGAGGTTGAGTTGCTACCTCAGATTTATTGTTTGGTGCAGGTTGAGATGTAGTTTGACCAAAAGCTTTGTATGCAGGCTGAGATCTAGTACTTGGTGGCTGAGATGCAGTTTGAGGTGTTATAATCTGCTTTGTTGTAGATCTACTGCCTTGTGCCTATAAATAGGGTTGTACAAGTTACATACACATGAAATATATGAGGAAATGACTATAGTTCAAAGCATGGAAATACTTACAGCTTTTGATTTAGCAAGTCTATCTCTTCTCTACCATGGAGTTTCACTAGTGATGTCTGCCTTGCACCATCTTGCATTATGTCCTTCTTTCTGGCACTTCCCACACTTGATTGTCTTGTTCACCCTAGAAACTCTATAAGGGTTCCTTGGCTCTTCAGGATCTCTTTTTCTTTGCTTTGGTGGTTTGCCAGGTGGTTTATACACATGAGCAATAGAAGCAGGTTGGTTAGTCTCAACCCACTCAGACTGGCCAGACATTGGTTGTATTATCTCTTTGTAAGTTTCAACAAATGTTTCTTTCAAGTAACAAGGATGCACATAGTCCTCCACTCTCTCCAGGTTTTTAACAATAGCAGAGATCCCATGTTTGCAAGGAAGTCCTGTCAAATCCCAAATCCTACAACTACATGCTTTCCTAGCCAAGTCAACCACATGTCTCTCACGACCATTATCAACCTCATACATGAACCTGCCTGATGGAGTAGCACTAAAAGGTATAGTTTCATGTTTTAACTTCTCTAATTTGTCTTGAATATTATGACAAACTTTTCCAGTGTATTTTGCTACACCTTTCATCTTTTTGTATTGTTTAGTCATGAGCCTAACTCTAATCCACTCCAACATTGCTAAAATTGGCTTATCCCTAGCTTCTAAGATCATGGCATTAAAAGACTCACTCAAGTTATTAGCTAAACAGTCACACAAAACTCTACTACTAAAGTGAGACTTAGACCATTGTGCAGGGTTAATGTCAGCAAGATACTCTCATGCCTTGACATCCAAATCCTTTAGTTCCTGCATTCTTCTCTCAAACTCTCTGATTGTTGTGGCTCCAGCACATCTCCACAATGCATCCTTCAACTCCAAGTCCTTATGATCCACTTTAAAATTATTATAGATATGCTTCACACAATATCTATGCTCACAAGTTGGGAACAGCATCTCAAGTGTAGGTATAAGGCCCTAATTCATATACAAAACAGATCAAGTAAATATGTTAATTAAACATGTTGAAGTGAACTTAGGCATGTATTATTAAACTTTAAATATGTGGGTTAAATATTTTAGTACAATTGTAGTTCATACCTTTTGTTTATTAGTGATAAAAACTAGATTAAGTTGTTATGAATTCCTAATGTCATCTGAAAACTGCTGCAAAAACCATACCCATGAATATTTATTCTCTTGCTCAACAACAGCAAATGCAACTGGAAAAATGTTATCATTTGCATCTCTAGCTGTGGCAGCAAGTATTTGCCCCCCAAATCTCCCTTTCAAGTGACACCCATCTAAACCAATGATTGGTCTACAACCTCCAAAAAAATCAACTTTTTGTGCATTATACATGATATACATTCTCTTAAATTTGGGCTGTGCATTTTCATCTTCCATTTCAATTTGCAAAATAACCCTATTTCCTTTATCATTCAGTCTTATCATCTCTGCATAATCCCTAAGCTTCCCATATTGCAACTGTTCATCCCCAGTGATCAAGTCAGTAGCTTTCCTTTTTGCCCTATACACCTAATTGTAACTTATGTCAACTTCAAGTGTTTGCTTCACATGATGTTGAACACCAACCACTTTCCAATTGGAATTTTTGTTAAACTCCTGCATAAACTTCTTTGTAACATAACTTGAAGTCACTTGGCTATGTTTGAAGGATCTAGGGTAGGTGCACTCTGGATTGAATATTTTTATTTGGAATGTCAACTCCCTAGGTAGTTGAGATGCATAACACCTCCATCCACATTCATTTATGCAATAAACTGATATCTTCTTCTTCTCATTCAACTTGAACTTGATATCTACTGGCTTCTATATAGCATATTCCCTCAATGCCTACCTAAATACCTTAGAGTTTGGAAACTTCATTCCTTTTTGTAACACTGATTTTCTCATGTCGATTTGGACATTAAACTTAGGTTCTTTTGCAGTAGTTGGTGCTGGCTAATCATCATTAGAATCTACTAGACTTTCCATGTCATCTTCAAGAGGTGGGTCATTGTTAGCTGGAGTATCTCCCTTAGAGAGCCTATGTGGGGCTGCATTGACATTATCTCCCTCAGAGGGCCTATGTGGGGCTGCTACACTGCCACTAACTCCATCATGTGTAGATGGCCCATCATTTACATTTCCACATACATCATCATCAAAATCTGGCCTCTCAAACCCTTCCTCCAACCAATCAAAATCTTGTCCACCACCTCCTTCAGCATCCACACTACCTCTCTCATGCATCTCATGCACTTCATCACCATTTTGAGGTGCCTCATGCACATCATCATCATTTACCACTTCCTCATTAGCAAATGGTTGTTCAACTGCAAATGGCTCCTCACCACCCTCAACATATAGTGTTATCTTATCTGTAGGCCATGTAGCATGAATCTCACACATATAAACTACATCATCATCTTCATTTATAAGTTTTAACCCTTGCTTCAAATTACCTCCAGGAATAAGGTAATGAAATCTACTTGTACTATTTGCCCCCAAATCACAACACATATCTTGTATTTCAAAATAATTAAGTCTATTTGGGTCAACCTCATCAATAAAAGAAGTACTACCTCCTAAATATACCAAATCTGGGTTCCACACAAACTGGCCACCATGATGAATCTCAAAATTGAATGTCAAGTCAGCCATCTACATATAAAATACAACAAAATAAAGTATGAGATGGGCTTGCATGTGGAAAAGTATAATCTATTATAGATTATTGCTTTATTAGGCAGTCAAATTTCTCTTTCAATTTCCCTAACTATATACCAGCAAATGAGATGGGCTTGATGAATGTAATTAACTAAATACCAGCAATTGGGTATGTATCATGTGGTCCTGTGGTCCACACAAAGCACAATACAAACAGACAATATTATTAAAAGTTTTTGTTATGTTTTTAGGAGACAAACCCATGGAAAGGGAAAGCAGAAAAGCAATAATCAATACTATTGCAAAATCATGAAAAGCAATAATCAATGGAACCCCACATTGATGAAGGAAGCCTAATCCTATGGTACAGTAGCCCCACATTGATGAAGACATAGCAAGCAAAAACCCAATTTCGAAAAAGAATTTTAAAACCCTAGGTTTCAAAAATTAAAAGGATCTACCTAAAATCAGATGAACAGAACATATGATAGGAAAAGAAAACCAAAACTTGAAGTTGACAAAGTCAGGAACTCACCGAATCAAGAGAAGACAAACGGACCAAGCACCAAGCACCAAAAATCAAAAATACTATTTGCAACAGCTCAACTGCTGAACACTGTGTCTCCTTCTTCCTCGGTTTGCTTGCATGATCAAAACCCAGAAGTTTCTCAGTCCATTATCTCAAGCACATTACATTGTGATCTTCGTTTGGTGAGCATGTTGGATGAGAGTGTGTTTTGGGAGTGAGGAGTGTTTGATCTGTTTTAGATTCTGTTTTTGATGAGTTTTTGTATTAGAGTAACGTCTGCATTGGAGGTGGATTACGGAGGAGTAATAGAGGGAATCACAGGTGAGTAAAGTGTCAAAAATGAATCCACGGGTAAGCAAACCAAATTAGAGGTAAACCACAGGTGGGTAAAATGTAATTATCCCTAATATTTACTATCATTTGTCAAAAAAAAAAAAATGAAAATGGAAATTCTTTCTTAATTAAGGTTCTAAATACAAGAAAAATGATATTGACAAAAATTTTCAACTACCTTTCATCATAAATTGCTTGTGAGTTTTGGATTAAATGGAATAATCCTTTGGCCACTTTTAGATTGAGTGGCTTATCGAGCATCTTAGGTGGATGAATTTGAGTTCGAAGCCAATTGGAGCATAGTACTCTTTTGAAATAATAATAATAATAATAATAATAATTACAAATCAAATTTTTCTTGGTTGGTTACATTGTTACAGGTTTGCAATTTATTGTCATTGGAGAGAGAAAAATACTCAATTGAAGAGTAAAGATATGTTGTGGCATAAACTACAAAAACTATATGACTTTTTTTTTTTTTACAAGATATAATTTCTACTCTAGCCTAATCTAAATATATATGTGTGTTAAGCTCCCTCCTGAAGACTTGAACCCCGGCCCTTGCCCCCCACACTCTACAAGCACTTATACTTGTGGATTGACCATCGCACCAAGAGTATGCAGTGGTAACTATATGACTCTTGACAATAAAGAAATTGGATTATAGAGTAAGATACCTACAACCACCGAAGTTTAGTCACTTATTATTGACAAATTTTTTCATATAGCCTTTCAAGGTTAGCTACATTATTTTCAAAGAAACAACAGCCATTGCAATAGCCAGACCCTCACATATTAAGATAGCAAAAAAATCTGTTATGGCTTATAAAAAAAAAATAAATCCTTTCTATTTTTGAAAATAAAAAAATAAAAATCCATTTTAGTACCACATACTAACGCAAACTAATTGTCAAAAAAAAAAAAAAAAAAATTGCTCTTGCAATTAGACGAGAAAAAACAAATGATCCACACATCATACATGAATTAGAAATAACAACTTGTCTTCTAGTTAGCTATGACTTTACAAACAAATCATTATTAATTCTACATAAAAATAAGGCATATAAAAAGTAATCTTAACATCTAAAATCTGGACCAAAAAGAATTTTGCCAAGTAGAAATAACAGTACCATCATTACCGGTAATGCCTTCCAACCTCTAGTTTTTGCTTAAGAAATGCCTTTATATGTGTTTGATGTGGATTATTTGAAGAGAACATGACTGACATACATCTGAAGGTGAGGAGTGAAGAGAGAGTCAGTTGCTAGCAACTTTTTATAACTCTTTAATTGATTTGTATCGTTCATGGGATTTTACACATTGGGATTCTATTGCAACGTTTTTAGAATCTTTGTCTTCTTGTAATTAGTTCTAATATTTTTTTCTTAGGCTTTTCATGTTCTTTGCTCATGAAGTAGTCTTTTCTTAATAATATTCTCTAAAAGAAATAAAACTTCTCCTGAAAGTTCCCTCTGGCAATCTTGCATATTTCACCTGCCACTGCAGGTTGGTAAAGTTTCCTAGTGAGAATTTCCAACACAATCTGTCTCGATCAATTAGATCTGCAATAGTTTGCATAAAAACTCTCATCTCTCAATCTACCTCTTCCTTCAACTTAAACCAAGTAGGATGATTTAGTGAATCTAAAGTACCATCTCCAATACACCATTTAGCTACAACCCAAGCTGAATTTCTACAAGACATGACACCTTTCCAACCCCAATAGTTGAAAGGTTTAAACCCGACCCTAAAGATTCTTTCCTTTTTACTGTACTTGCCATCAACTCCTTAGACAACAAACAATTTGGATTACAAATAACTCCCCAGATCTTTCTAGCATGAGCAAGATAGCATCTCTGTTTAGTAAATGAATTTTTCATCATCCCTACAATATCCCAGAAAACACTTTGGAATCCTTTTAACAATATCTTTACAAATTGCATCAGGCACTTCATGAGGCGATAGAGGCAATGACCCCATAACACATTTGATTAAACTTAATCAGCCTAGTTGAGACAACAATTTTGCTTTCCATCTCTAAAGTTTTTGAGCTACCATTTCAACTACAATTCTAAAACACATTGTCTTTTTTCAAACCATAATCTAAGTCAAGACCCAAATACTTACCAGGCTAGCTTAAGATCTAACACAGGGTTTATACTATGTTCAGAAGTCACAGGATAGAAAAACATCTCAGATTTGTCAAAATTTACAATTTTAAGAAGATCTAACACAGAGTTTATAATATCTTCACAAGTAATAGGATAGAAAACACCTCAGATTTGTCAAAATTTACAATCTGTCCAAAAAGGATATAATACCACCTCAAAATCTTCAACACACTATGTTGCATATCACTAGTACCTTGAATAAAAATAATGCAATCAACGAGGGTCCAGATTTCTTGCAATCCTATTCCCTTACAAATTCTCTGATTCTGTCCCTCCAATAAAGCCAGAGACAGCATAGTTGCACACATATAAGGTGAAAGTGGATCCCATTGCTTTAAGCCACAATAAGGAAAGTAACGGGAATCATTCAATAGAATCTGATATCAAATTGTGCAGATGCATTGCAGAATCAAATTGATCCAATGAGGACTAAAATTCTTTTTTTTTTTTTTTTTTAGCATGGCCAAAATGAAGTCCCAGATAAGTCTATCATATGCTTTCTACATGCCAACTTTATAGGCTGCAAACCAAATTTTCCACCTCCTAGTATTTCTAATTTTCTCAAACAAGTCGTGCTAACAAAGATTATCAAAAATCAGTCTCCCTTTAACAAAAGCATGGTAGGTAACAACAACTAGATAGTAGTCCCCACAAGTCATGGGCACGAGCTTGAAGATCTTGATTGAAACCTAACATTTAACTGGAAGATAAGAGAGAATGTATGTGGTGCGTGCACTTGTGCGTCCATGAATTCATGAAATGGTATGGCATACCATCTCATACAGTTAATAGAAATCATGAAACAATAAAGTGTGAATAAGAGTAATAACATTGTGAACGGAAAGTGTTAATCGTCACGGCAAAGTTTGGCCTCTAGACAGAGAGCGAGTTTAAAATCTAAACTATAGGGCACTTGTACATGTCAACTAAAACAAAATTAAAAGAAAATACCAATCAGTCTATTTGATAAAAAGCAATAAGATGCAGATTGGAAGTGATAGCACATTCAAATGTAAACAAACTCACACATTCACAACTCTTGATTTGACTTCCACATGTCATATTAATGTAAAGAACTAAAGATTTATACGAAAAATGATAAAACAAAGAAGGAAAATTCTAACATCAAAATGAAGGACAGAAAGTCCCTTTATATTGTTGAGGACATAATCACTCTTTTATGATGAGCTTGCTCAAATGATTTAGCAAGAGACACAACTCTATTCATCCTTACACACAATAATATTCCAAAATGAGAACCACATGTTCAAACAGGTTACATCATTAGCATGTACGCAAATAGGTGGAAGTGTAGGTTTTTTCTTTTGCTCCTTAGCAACTATAGAAGATCTATTACAGTCTCAAAGCAATTCAACCAATTATTAGTAGAAATCAAATGAAATTAAGTTGCCTGCCACTAGCGACAAAACTTGTACATACACCACACAGCCCTGTCTTGATTCTCTTGGGCTTACACTTGCAATCACTTTAATTCCCTACTTGGTCAAAAGCCTATGCTCTTGCAACCAAAAGACTAAAACCAACTGATGCAGTTTTTAATTACCAATATTATTTTTAACAAAGACTAGAATTCCCACATTCAAACTCACTAAGTTGGGGGGCCTCTCCCCTACTTCTTAGGAGCTGTACAGATGTATAGTCCCAAAAGAAAGCCATGTGAATCTTTGTCTTCAATTCATATGCATAGAATGTGGTCTTTAATTCAATGTTTCGACTAAGGTCTGCAAGATCAATCATTAATTCCATCAGATTTATCTCTTAAAACTTTTTTGATAGGTGTTTTATCTCTTAAAACTTGTTATCATTGTAGGATGTCCACCAAAAAAAAAAAAAATTAAAGAACAAATGCAAATATTTAAAATGAATCCCGACAGAACCCTTATTAGATGGTAATATATAATATGCAATTGTCACCCCCACCCCCCTTTTCTTCCCTGTCCTTCTAACTTTTTATCAATAGAGACTTTTAGACCTCTTTAGACAGGTACAACAAAAATCTAGTTGTCTGAGGAAAAAGACATTTAACACAACTGAGCAGTATATCCATGTTTACACACACTACAATGGCAAGCATGTTGATTGTAATGCAAGCATGGCAGGCAAAATTAAATAATCATTTCAGTGAATACGCTGAAACCAAACTGCGAATCATCAAAAAATACTAATATAACAATGGTGTAGCCACAAAAGGAGTTTAACATAATACTACTTCAAGCCCGTTTTGACATAATAAGTTAATTCAGTTATAAGAAACTATACAACATCAAAGAGCTTTGTTGAATATTTTGTTTTGCTGAATTAATGTCTCATTTAGAGCTCATTAATAACCATGATTGCATGAGGTCCTGCAAGAATTTAAGAACTATAAGTGCATTATTTTATAAGCAATAAATGATTATATTGAAGAAATTTTGAAATGAGGACAAACAATTCTAAGTATACATGCTATGCACTAAACTATCATCTCAATATAATAGAGAGAGACCACAACCTTGATAAGCTATTTATCCAGAAGATAAAGCCATTAAGATAATCAATACGCAAGTATGATCAACTTAATTCAAGTATACATAAAGAACAAAATGAAAAATCATAAAAAGAATAAATAAAAACATGAGAAGCATCCTACCGATTTTCTGTTTTTCCTCAGTATGTAACCACACCTTTGGTGGCTTTGTCAAGCAAAACTAGACTTTCGACATAAGAACCACAAAAAGTATCAAAATATCCACTAATTCCAAGATTCTTAATATTTTGGCTATCTGGATTCCACGAGACGAGCTCTAATCCAATATTTAGCAATATAACCTCACCATTCCTCCTAAAGCCAACTGGGTATGGAGAGGGCATTCCCAGACTTGGACACTGATGTGAAAATTTTGTCCACGACGATGCAACACCATACTCT
The DNA here is from genome assembly GCA_032727855.1 of Quercus ilex subsp. ballota. Lineage (NCBI taxonomy): Eukaryota > Viridiplantae > Streptophyta > Magnoliopsida > Fagales > Fagaceae > Quercus > Quercus ilex. The sequence continues at coordinate 4,574,519 of CM064914.1, read as the reverse complement.
TTCATCACCCATATATTGATCTGACCAATCCCTACCCCTCTTTGAAACCCAGCAATGGAATTTCCATATACGGAAACATGAGTCCACATCATCTTCCCTGTATAACTTGAAAGTTCTGGCTGCAGAATTTGGCGGAAGACCTCGTCCCCCAAATCGAACACCAAAACAATCCGTTTTTTATCATCTGTGACAGCAATCCAATGCAGTGCCCCATTGGCAAATGCTGGCGGCCCCCGACTAATTATAGAGCATGTAGGAGGCAGAGAAGCAGAAGCACTAAGCATTCTCCATTCACCAGTGGAGAGTGAGTAAACATCGACCACGGATCGAGACATTCCAAAGTCGTCGCGACTACGCAGTATGGAAAGAATCCTGACCACTTTATAATCATTAGTTTTGGGCTCAAATCCAAACCCAAAAGACTTGCAGGACTTATCATGTGTGTCGAAGGTGACATTGGGAGAAGGAAGTTGGAGAAACTTTCTCACACAAGGGTTCCAGAGAAAGACTTCGTTAGCGTGATTGGGTATCCTATAGGAGAGGCAAAGCAGGCCGTTACAAGTACCGACGACATCGTGAAAGTCTGGAGCAGGAGCATGGAAAGGGGATTCAAAGCTGGTGTATTCAGTGAAATCAGGATCATCGTCTTCTTTATGCAATGTGTACACTTCTTTGTCTTTCCGTGAGAGGCTTAGGAGGAGGAGGTTGTTTTGGTTTTTGTTGTGGGAGTGGTGGAGATGGGTGGAAATGAAAGTTGGGTTTTGGATTAGGGATTTCCAGGTTTTTGAGACTGAGGTACAGATGATAATGGATTTGATAGGTAGGAAAGTGAAAACGTGGGTAAGAATCTCTTCAGGTAAATACCCCCACCGAATTGACTTGTTGCTGTCTGACATTGCCCCCGATTTCAGAGAGAGAGAACCAACGAAGGCAAGAGGGCGAAGCTTGTGCTCGTGTGGAGTGTCTGTGGAGTAGAGGAAATAATTTGGGCCTTGAACTGAAGAGACAGAGAGGTTTTTTTTTTTTTTTTTTTTTTTTTTGGGAGAAAAAAATTCATTCTAAACCATTATTTTAGGGGAAAATTCATTCTAAATCCCATAATTTAAAATTTATTACTTTGATGATTTTTTTTTTTTTAAAAGAGTTAGTTCTAGGTTTCAACCTGTGACATTAGCTTCTAGTAATTGTTTTTTTATTATCAGATCAAAGACATTAATTAATTTTTTTTGTGAAGACGATAATTGAAAGGGGACTTTATTATCCATAAACTACTTAAACCCAAAAATATTTAGACTCTATGTTTTATTAACGTTGAATTTTTATTGCATTCAACCAATTTTTTTTTTAAGTTGAGCAACTTTTAGTTAAAGTCTTAATATTTGTTTATCAACTTTTGCTACTTTTTAATGCAGCACTCGTTAACATATCCATAAAGAGATCTGGTAGATCTTTTAATGGAATATTTTAACCTTGTTGTGTCCTATGTGTAATAACAATATAAAAATTCTAAATACGCTCACTTGTCATAATTTAAATATGTTAAAACGAAAATTCATTCTTAATTAGGGTTTAAAATACAAGAAAATGATATTAACAAGATTATTCAAGTATCTTATAAATACAAATCATGAATGGCTTTTGGATTGAATGGCATATTGGTCTTCTCATGTGGATGAATTTGAGTTTGAAACCAATTGGAGCATAGTCCTCCTTTTCAATAATGATCATTACAAATCACATTTTTTTTGGTTGGTTAGGGTGTTGTTTGGTTTTGAATTTATCATGATTGGAGAGAAAATAATACTCAATTGAAGAGCCTTTTTTTTCGAAGGGTGGAAGTAACTATACTCAATTGAAGAAATGATTAACAAATGCACCACTCATTAACAAATTCCTCAAAGAGGCTAGGTAGATCATTTTTTATGGAGTATTTTAACCCTATTGCGAGTAATAACAACTGAAAAATTTTAAATACTGTCATTCATCATAAAAATTATAAAAATTTCAAATCACCAATGAATTTTGGACTGATTGGTGGAGATAGGTTGAAATGAAAGTGAGGTTTTGCATTTAGGATTTCTAGTTTTTGAGACTGTGGTTCAAATAATTATAGATTTGATAGGTAAGGAAACGAAGATAAGGGTTGCAATCTCAGAAAATAAAGATTCCCACCGGATTGAGTTTTGTTGTTGTTTGACATTGACGATTTCAAAGAGAGATGGATGGTTTTAAAAACCGGTACGATTAAAGAATTGCTTTTGCTTCCGGTTCACAGTTTTTTTTTTTGGTTGAACCAACCTATCCAGTTCGGTTTTAAAAACTATGTTGTGGAGTGTTGAGTGTAGAAATTATGATAGATAATTTGTGCTCTGGACTCTGAAGTCTTGAGAGATCTTTATTAATGTATTTTTAATTATTAAAAAAAATAAAACACCCAAATTAAACCTATATTTTAAAATAATATCAAGTTAAACCCTAAGCTTTTGATAAATCTTTTTCACGAAAAAAAAAAAAAAAAAAAAAAGAAGTCAGTGCATAGAGAGGTAAAAGGATTGGGGTAGATTTGTTTTTATTTTGTCCATGTTTAATGAATTCTTTCTTCTCTCTTTTTATTATTATTTTTCAATGAGCTTTAAGATTTCCTTCTCCTCCTCGCTCTCTCTCTATTGGCATCTTCTTTTTTTTTTTTGGAGAAATAATCTTCCCCTCTCTTTTCCCTTAAAGGGATTATTGTTTATTAACTTTGGCTATTTTCCAATGCAGTAGAGTTCACTTAATATCTTTTAGCAAGTGCAGTTGAACACATAGTAGCATATTTCAAGTTTTAAAGAGGTTAAGTAGGTCATTTGATAAAATATTTTGAACATGCTATGTGTATCGAAATATTTTGATTATGTAATTTGTATTTTTTTTGTATAAAAAATAAGTGGTGACTCCACACCACTACCCAAAAGAAAGGTGTCATTACAAGCACCCAAATCTTTTTTGATAGAACCCCTTCAAGAAGTGTGGTCTCTCACAAAAGGTATAGGGTAATATCATCCTATCATTCATTGCATCTTCTTTACAACAAAATATAATGATTCCACTTTTATTCAAACCTCGTAAACATTGAAATTTTTATTAGGGGCTGGCAAGATGAAATAGAAGGTATGCTATCAATATCAAATTCTAATAAAAAGAACAAAACCCTAGGTATTTTATCAAACACTTTGCATGAATGTTACAAAAATCAAAATTTATGGGAGGGAGGAGGGGGGGGGGGGTGGTTTTTTTAGAGATTATATATGTAGCTTCTTGTGTAGCTAATACTTATTTGATATTCAAGTAGACAACATAACTATTTAAAGAATAAAGAGGACAAAAGAAAATAAAGGGCAGAAAATACCTTGAGTTTTGCCAAGAAGAAATGAAACATAGATCTAATTTGGATCCGGGAATATATAACATAACAGTTTTTAGAACATGCAAAGCAAACATTAAGGGAAGAAACTCTTTGATTTGAGAAACAAAATAAATTAGGAGTGGAAGAGTCCAATAAGTTGAAAAAGGAAGTGGAATAACGATATCACAGTTATGTGCAATGTGTAATTGAAAGAAAGAATACGCGGAAAAGTGACTGCACAGAAGTCCAAAAGACTGAATTGAAATCTCGTAATCTTCTGCATTTATCTGATCACTGAAGTGAGATCGTAAATCAGGCCTCTTTGGCTATTCACTAATGAAAAATTCTCTTTGCAACCTCAAATCAAGCCTTAATGTCTCCTCAGACTTGACACTTGGTATCAGGTATATACCTAGGATTTGATTAGACACCATGACTTAACTGTCATAACCTCTTTGAGAAATGATACTTGTTGAAATATGGTTAAAAGATTAAATTGAACATTTTCTAATAGCTTAAACTTTTGGAAAAAATGGTAATTTAACATACTAATATATTATGATACAATATCATCTTTAATCTTCAACAAAGTTGAATTCTCTTTTCTTTTTCTTTTTCTTTTCTTTTTTCAATAAAAAAGAGTCAATATTCACATTTAACATAGATAGTAAATGCTAAACATTAAGAAATGCATTCACCAATAAATCAAAAAATGGACAGGAAATTTTTTTTTTTTTTTTAGTATATATGGATATGGTACAAAACCCAACCATAAAAATCAAGGAAGAGAGAAATTGGACCTTAGTGTTAGCTGTAGAGGTCTTGAACTATTCAAAAGAACAAAGGTTTTTGATATATTTCAAAACATCTGAGGCAACAACCTTGAACGTTACTGGGCAAACAAATCAAATAAATAAAAGAAAACCAATTTGCAAGGTGGAAAGAGGCAACAACCATAGAACATACTAGACAAACAAATCAAATCAATAAAAGAAAATTATTAAAATTATAGAAAACCAAATTGCAAGGTGGAAAGAGATCTTGGACTTACAAATTACTTCAACAGCAACAATGCCAACCTGCTGCATTAAAACAAACAAATCAAACACTTATTTTATTATTAAAAATTACAAGCCCAGCATCTTGATTTCCCTTTGAATGAGCCTTTGAATTTAGAGAAAAAGATGGAAGAAAGTGACAAAGGGCAAGCATACCTTGGCAAAGAATGGTGTCTTGTGTCTTTGGGGAACATAAAGAAGGTTGATATTCTCCTAAATCACAACTTTGTGCTGTCTCCATTGTTTATAAAATGAAGAAGAGAGCGAATAAGGATGATGAAGAAGTGAGTGTTTAGAGATGCTTTTTCTTTAGACTAATCCTGCCACATGGACGGGGTTGAAGGAGAGCACCGCTTTCTACTGGGCTTTGCCATTTCTTTTTTTCGGCGTGTCTAGAATCTCCTCCTTAGTTGAAAACCCCATGATCTAGAAGATCCATGATAGATGCATTCTACATAGACTCCCAACCATTTTATGAAATAGAAGTGGTTTCCACAAATTACAACATACTACAATGTCCCTTCGAAACCTTCTTGAAAAACTCTAGCAAAACCACCCACAAATGGTTTAGACTACTTTAGAGGTTGTAGTTACAGTGACCAAGCATAAAAGGACAATTGGAGTGGTATCTCAATTCACAATATGTCCATCAACCATTCCCTCACCATTACTACTATTGAATTGATGTCATGGACAAACCAATATTTACCAATCCCTCTCCCATCACAAATCATAGAATATAATGTAAAAAAACAAAACCCTCCATATACCGACACAATGAAATGAATTGTGTTACAGGAAAAGGGTCATCTGGAGCGGTTAAAACGAACATATATACACATACAAATGTTACAACCAAGGTAAAATGAATAGGCTTAATCCCATTCCCAGGTCCAATAAGGACTAAGGAGTGTAAATACATGTAATTTTTCAAGTAACTAATTAGTAATTAAAGAGTTAGAGGCTGGAGCACCCCTTTTGAGAATTGAGGCTTATAAGTTTTATTCACTCACTTCCTTCTTACTAAATTAAGAAACAAGAGAATTTCATCAAAAAATAAAAAATAAAGAAACAAGCTGCCTTGTGAGAAAAATAAGGAAAAAAAAACATGAAGCCTCAATTAAAATGCTTTCATTTACAAGTAATTGACTTAATATCTGTACAAATACTAAAAGAAACATAATTCAAAAGGTGGAAGCATATTGTTGGCAAGAATGTTTTTGGGGCTTAGGACAGGTGAGGGATTTTGGTGCGGGCACAAGGTACAAACCCCCAATTATATGCATGTATGGGAGGAAGAGCAAAAAGAAGACGACCTAACCTGTGGCCTTATGGATGGAGTCTGTTAGTAATTGGGCTTGAGATTAAGCAAGCCCGAGCATTTAATAATTAGGGTTTCTTTATGCATTTTATTGTTAGCTATTTAAGCACTTTTTCTGATTATTGTAAGACTGTTTTGAGAATTATAAAATTATTGTGTTTCTTTACACTAGTGCCAACTTCAGTTTGGTTAGTGCTGACTCCTAGGGTTTAGTCTTGATTCCATTGTTGTTTGATTGTTCTATTGAAATAGTGTGGTTGTCCTACGTCAATTTTGGTATTAGAGCAAACTTTCGGTCCATACAACAAGCCGTAGACAACCACTTGAAAGCAAAACCATCAAAAGAGCAAGCCAACCCAATATGACAGTACCTTCAAGTTTTTGCCCCATGAAATCTTGAACGAGCCCAAACCAGCCCCTGCAGTCTGTATATACCCCTTTGGCCACATATGTTCTTCATCCCCAAGCCAACAGAGAAGCCAGCGACCCCTCCCAAGCCGGTGACCACCATCTGTGCCCGCCTCTGATCACAGAACCGACAAACTACAAACCCACAAAGAAGAAGAAGAAGAAGAAAAAGAAGAAGAAGAAGAAGAAGAGAAAAGGTGACCCACGCAAGACCCATCAACCACTAGCCGCCGAAACCCACAAATCAACACTCACCGCTACAAAACCCAATAGCCACCTGCCGCCGAAACCCATTATCACCCTCGACCACCGCTGATGCTAAGGCTCGAGACAAGCAGCCACCACTCCTCTATGCTTCGTGCCGCTGCTGTCTTCCCCGTCTTCGCGCCGCCATAGTCGTCGGTCCTAGCACCACAAGTCCATAACCAAACAATTTTTTTTTTCAATTTAGAGATTCTGTTGTCTCTTTTAGTTTCTGTGGTTTTTTTTTAAAAGTCTGTGGTTTGAGTTTCTTTTAGAGTCTGTGGTTTGAATTTCTTTTAGAGTCTGTAATTTCTTAAGTCCATCGCATAGTGTATTTTATTATTTTGCAAAAAAAAAAAAAAAAAAAAAAATTAGAAGGAAGGAAAAGAAAGAAAGTATTGTTGCTGTGACCGTCCATTGCATGTATTGGGCCCTTAAATTGTTCTCCACAAGTCCACTTTGTCCAAGTAAGATCCACTCACTTGAGAAGCCAAGCCCGTGACTATCTAGTGCAATAAGTTGGCCACTGACCAGGGTACAATTCTTACTCTCTTTTTGGTGGGTTCAATTTTGTCTCATTGAAAAATATTATCTTTATATTTTTTTTATGTGCATATCCCACCATACCCCACTGGCCTACCCATTTTGTGCTCAAGTTAGCTATTTTATTATTTGTTTTTTCTTTTAGTACCCATTCTAAAATTCCCAAAAAAAAAAAAAAAAAAAAAAAAAAAAGACAATCCAATTTCTTTGAAATATCTAATTCTCATTATTAATTGTGGAGCTTATTGGAATTTGAATTTTATTTGGGCTATATCTCAATATTGTGAACACTGTCGCTACTTGACTACAATATATTCCTTTGATTCATTGATCTAGGCTCTACATGCACTCCTGCTTGACCTTAATTTTACATTGAGAATTGGTTACTTGAATTTTTGGGAATCTCAACTGCATTTATAAATATAGTGTTGCATGCATCTACGTAGTGGTCGCATCATGTCAAACCCTAAACATCAATCCACTTCCGAGCCTAGGTCCTCCTTAGAGCAAACCATAGAAGACCTAGCAAAAAGTGTCCATGCTTTACTGGAAAGGGTAGAGCGAGTTAAAGCATCTCAAAGAGAGATAATAACCATGAAGGAGATAACATGCTTAGGCAAAATAACCATGGTTACTTTAATAGGGCTCCCAACTTTGAACATGATCACTATAATCACAATGGCCCTAAGGATTATGATGATAGGATGTCCAAGGAAAAGATAGAAGCGCCAACCTTTGATGGCTGCCTAGACTTATGGGTTTTCACTAATTGGTAACATCAGATGGAGAAATTATTTGACTATTACCATTGGGCTGAGAATAAGAAAGTGAGGTATGCTAGGATGAAGTTAATTGGAAAAGCCGACCTTTTCTAGGAGGACCTTGAGGATACTCTTAGGCGACAACGTGAGCCCCCCCCCGCCCCCCCCCCCCCCCCCCCCCGCCCCCCATTATTAATTGGCTTGAGATGAAGGATGCACTCTGGAGGAATTATCTTCCTCCAACTTATAGGAGCTCCCTCCTTGAGGAATGAGATCGCCTAAAGCAAGGTATTGCTCCTGTGGCTGAATATTTAAAGAAATTCAAAGAATTCAAGAGGTGAATTCAAATAGTCGAGGAAGAGGTTGTCACACTCAATAGGTTCAAGAAAGGTTTAAATGCTAACCTACTAGTCGAGATTATCACCCGAGGAGTCACTACCTTAGGAGAAGCATATGACCTTGCTAGGAATTGTGAATTAGCATACAAATCTATCTTTTGGCGACGTTCTGAGCTCCGGAGTGTTCCTACCAACCCTCAACCTTTTGGTAGCAAATCTAGACTTGCCTTACCTCCTAAGGTCAACCCCAATAGCACCCTAGTAGAAAAAGAGGACAATGGAAAAGGTGTGGTCAATAAGCCTTCAAGATTAGGCTCTCGCCTCCAATGCTTCAAATGCAATGGGGTTGGACATATCGCAGCTAGATGTCCCTCTAGAACCCTTGTCATTCAAGAGGATGATGAAAAGGTAGAAGATGTTAAGGAGCTGGTGTAAGATCCAAATGTTGAAGAAATCCAAGATGTTGAGGCAGAATGGGAAGATGATCCTAGTTACCTCGCGTGCATTAGGGCCATCTCTCCCCAGGTTGATGATTTTAAGGACATCTTTAGTGTCCTTAGAGTGAATGTGGTAGGTGTGCTTTGGTAGAACAGAGGGACACTGATGATTGGCGAAGAAGTTCCATCTTCCAAACTTACACTAAGTGTAGGGACAAAACTTGCAAAGTTATTATAGATAGTGAGAGTTGCAAAAATGCGGTGTCCTCTAACGTTGTTTCCTACCTAGGCTTGAAATTGATCCCACACCCTAACCCATATAAATTTTCTTGGGTGGATACTTCCTCCATAGCCATAAAAGAAAGATATGTCGTCCCACTTCAATTCCTTACCTACAAGGCTGAAATATGGTGTGATGTAATTCCCATGGATGTAGGGCATATTATCTTAGGTAGACCTTGGCTTTATGATTTAGTAACTATTACTGGAGCTTCTTGTAAAAGACGAGAATTTTTACAAAATGCACAACTTGCCAAAATTACAGAAGCATTAAACTTGGGTGAACTTGAAAGTGGGCAGGTTTGAACCAAGAGACAAGTCTTAAACGTGCTGGTGATACACGTTGGGGATCACATTATAGGACATTCCTCAACTTGATTTTGATGTTCTCCTCCACAGTTGATGTACTTGAGATGATTGAAAAGGATAGCCTACTCTCTGAGCAAAGAGTTGAAGCTCGGTCTATTTTAAGGTTAATTTTATCTTTTGAATTTTCCTTTGCTTTACACTTGATGAAAAATATTTTGGGGATCACAAATGAGTTGTCAATAGCATTGCAAAAGAAAAATCAAGATATTGTAAATGTTATGACACTTGTCAGAGTGTCTAAGCAACGATTGCAGATGATGAGAGATGATGAATGGGAAGCTCTATTGACTGAAGTATCCACATTTTGTAGCAAGCATGATATTCCTATCTTGAACATGGAAGAAATATTTGTAGTTGGTGTGAGGCCACGATGCAACGCCCCACAAATTACAAATTTACATCACTATCGTGTTGATCTATTCTTTGAAGTCATAGATCTGCAACTTCAAGAGCTTAATAATCGTTTTTCAGAGGTGACTACTGAGTTGCTACTTTGTATGGCTTGCTTGAATCCAAGTGATTTGTTTTTTGGCTTTTGATATACAAAAATTGACCCGTCTTGCAAAGTTCTATCCGTTTGATTTTTCTGAGACAGATATATTGGCACTTGATAATCAACTTTAGACTTACATTGTTGATATGCGCTGCAATGATGAGTTTTTAGAGCTTAAAGGAATTGGGGACCTTGCTAGAAAGATGGTGGAGACAAAGAAGGATGTTATATATCCAATGGTATATTTGCTTGTGAAGTTAGTTTTGACCCTTCCTGTTGCTACTGCAATAATGGAAAGAAGTTTTTCAGCAATGAAATATATCAAGAATGAATTGCACAATTGAATGGGGGATCAGTGGTTGAATGATTGTTTGACTGTGTACATTGAAAAAGATATAGCTTGTAGGATTGATAATGAATTTATCATGCAACGGTTTCAAAATATGAAACCTTGTAGAAGACAATTGTAGAATTTCATGTTTTTTTTTTTTTTGATATTGATATATTCAAGTCTCTTTTGTTTTAGATTTTATATAATTTATGTTTCTTATTAACCCTCTTGGACAAAAATCCTGGAGCCACCCCTGACTATCAATCTCAATTTTTTATTCCAATTACACCTAAAGCCAATCCGTAGAGTGGAGGCAAGAAGTAAGCTAATTTTTGGACTTAATATTTCTGCATTTTGAATTTTTTTCCTAATTTTTTAGTTTTATTTATTTAGTATTTTAAGAGTTAGTTGATCAATATATATATATATATATATATATATTAATGGATAGAAATCTCCCAAGCTAATACTTGAACCTCTAGCTCCCTCCTCCTTAACAGAAGGAGCTATTAGACCAACTGGGTCAATGGATAGTTTGATCAAACTTGGAATGTTATGACTAATCTCTCTCTTTTTATCATTATGAGCATTAGAGATCGAATTTCAATAGTCAATTTTTTCCAGAAATTACTGGTGCGACATTCTTTGTGTCTATGTAGTATTAATCACATACTAGTTGAATTATATTATACAGTTACGTAATCGGTAAATTAAATAAAAACAGATTTAACAAACAATCTTGGTGTGTTCAAATTTCTACTGTGGACCCGGCAATATTAGTGTGGATATTAAGTCAAATTTAAACAAGTAGGGAGAAATAAATACTTTGCAAGAGTCTTAAGCGATTCATTCATTCATTCATTTTTATTGGATAAATAAAGTAAGAATATTTTTATTTATTTCAATATAATAGGTGTTACAAATATAAGAAATAATTAAAATAAATGAGGCGCAGATAAGTTTTACAACACAAAAACTTGCTATATTTATTGCGTGCTTGCTTCCCCATTGTTTATTTCACTAACATCTTCAACTCCATAGGGCAGAGAGCATCATTGGACACTGCACATCATTAAACACAAACATATTAATCAAGACATGAGAAGATTCATTACAAAGATACATGTTTTTTCATATGTATTATGACCCTTTAATTTTTACACACACAAAGAGAGAGAGAGAGAGAGATTACGTGTTGCAATTCACAGTGGGATCAAGAGGAACAGGAACTTTGATTTTACAAAAATGGGGAAGCTGTTTTAGTCTTTCAGTTATAATGTGAAATGCTGTTGCAGCAGTTTCGAAACATTCACACAAAGACCTGCGTATTGTAGTGGTGTTTGCCTGTTGCGATACAGTTGCTGCACCTTCACAGCATTTAGGGCTGGGTGTTGGGCTAAAAGGAAAACCAAGCAAGTATGGTTGGCAGGGTGCCAATTGTGTTAAAGCCTCCTCGCATGTTATGCCATCTGCAGCACTTGCACTTGCATTTAGGACCAAAATAATCATCAGCCCAGTGGCTAATACTAAACAACTCATTATTTTCTTCTCCATTCTCTTTTGGATTGAAAGACTATTTGTTCTATCTTTTATCTCAAAAAAGAAAGAAAGACGGTTGTTGAGTTACAAACTAATGGTGCCTGCGCTATTTATAGAGGTGGGAATCGTGGGATTATGGGCACTCCTATGTGGCCCTATGACTAACATTAAAGTAAATTAATGGATTTCTTTTTTTTTTCTTTTTTTTAAAGAGAAAGGTATATGATATATTACCTATCAATGTTATATGTATCTAGGAAAGAAATCTCCTCCTTCCATTTATAACATCTTTGAAACATATCGATGAGTTTTCCCATATCGAAAATTTGTCATTGACAGACTGAATAATAATAATAATAATAATAATAAATTATTTAAAAAAAAAAAAAAAAAACCCTTTTTCTTTCTATATTACCATGTATGGAAATGTAATATATGTTAAGTAAAAAACTCCTACAATTTAAAAAAAAAAAAAAATTGAAATAGAATTCTACTCTAACCTAATTTAAATATATAATAGTTTTTTTTTTTTTTTTTTGAGTATCTATTCGTTTATTTTGTTTTAGCCATATGAGGAATGCATACTCTACATCGAAGTGTGGGTTGCCATTTGTTGGACTAATATGTCTTTCACATAAGATTTTGTAGTTCTATTTTAAAGATTAATGAATACTAGCATTTTTAGATATTGAATTCAGACTTCCAAAAATATAATTGCTATTTTTCTACTTGAAATTTCCAATATTATATGAAATTGGTATTTCATCAAAAATAAATATGAAATTGGTATTTCTCTTTAAAGAGGTGAATGAAAAACCAGCCAGACAAAATGTGGCCTTGAGCAAGATAAAATTGTTGAACCATTCAAAGGAATTGATTAGGGTAAATATTAAATACTCACAAATAAGGATAAATATAATACTAATAAATGCATTTATTTCATTAATTCCATATTTGAGCTCCTTAACACTTGGCACATATATATAGTAGTTAATTATTTTTTTTTTTTTGAGAAAGTAGTAGTTAATACTTAATAGCACAAAAACCTTTTTTGAGAAGAAATAGCACAAAAAATTAAAAAGTTAGCACTAGCAATCTAATGTCTTTTTTTCTTTTCTTTTCTTTTTTGGAGAGACAGAGTTTTAACTTATGGCGTCTGCTCCTAATAATAGCTCTTTATTATCAAATCAAGACATCAATTAGTTTCTGGTGCAGATGAGAATTGAACCCTAGATCTCTTATTCAACCATCAGAAACTTTACTAGTTGAGCTAACTAAAACCCACTTACATAAAAAACTGATTGGTGTCTTGGTTTGATGATAAAGAACTATCATCAGGAGCGGACGCCATAGGTTGAAACTTTATCTAAAAAAAAAAATTGTCATTTATTTTCAGTTTCTCAAAAAAAAAAAAAAAAAAAATTATTTTCAAAAGATAACCTTAAAATTCAAGTTTCCATATTATAGGCATTACATTTAATCATAAAGACTATCTCAAAAAAAAAAAAAAACATTTATATCATAAATAAAACAAAAAAATGCTACAATTCTGAACTTTATAATATTTGAACTTAGATTAACATGTCATATAAATATATATATATATATATATATATATACTTTTTTTTTTTTTGAGAAACAAACACATACGCACAAGGGAGAGGGAAATGGATCAAGATCCTCTAGAATTTTAGCACATAGAGTTCTTTTAATCTTAACTCTTCATTCTAAAATAAAGAGTCCAAATTATACATGTTATTAGTCCACTAACAAAAACCTTATAATAACATGCCATGTTAGCTTTTAAAAAAGGATAAATTGATGTGTCAATTTTTTAATTAATTTTAATTTTCAAAAACTTAGGACCCGTTTGGTAGGAGTATGTAGTTTTGGGTTTTTTTTTTTTTTTTTTTACAATATAGAAATTTTACTCTAGACTATCATTCTCAAAAAAAAAAAAAAAAAAAAAAAAAAAAAAAACTAAGTGTATATGTGTGTGAAGCTTCATTTGAAGATTTAAACCTTGGCTCTTACCCCCCACACTCCACAAGATAGAAATTTTATTCTAGCCTAATCTAAGTGTATATCATTCTTAAAAAAAAAAAAAAAAAAAAAAAAAAAAAAAAAAAAAAACAACTAAGTGTATATGTGTGTGAAGCTTCATTTGAAGATTTAAACCTTGGCTCTTACCCCCCACACTCCACAAGATAGAAATTTTACTCTAGCCTAATCTAAGTGTATATCATTCTTAAAAAAAAAAAAAAAAAAAAAAAAAAAACCTAAGTGTATATGTGTGTGAAGCTTCATTTGGAGATTTAAACCCTGGCCCTTACCCCCCATACCCCACAAGCACTTATACTTGTAAAATGACCATCGCACCAAGAGTATGCGGTAGTTAGTTTTGATTTTCAAAATAATGTGAAAAGTGTAATTTAAAAAGTGTACTAAAAACGCTTCTTTTGAGTACTCATAATGCAAAAAAAATGTATTTGATAGCATATTTTTGTAACATTCCTTTTGAAATGGAAAACACATAAAAGAGGGTTAGGTATGAGTATGTATGTTTTAGAAAAAGCGTGTATTTGTTTGACATGAACAGTGTAAAATAATTTCTTCTATGGAAAAGAGAGTAAACTCCCTCGTGAACTCCAACTGCTACTATAACTTTCTTTACTCGAGTAATTCTTAAGTACTCCAGGAATATAAAGAATAATGCTCTATTCTCTCACATTCATGGTGGGGTCTGCTCATTAAATTTATGGTGGGGTTTATCATGAATGTAAGATGAGAGAGCATCATTTTTCCGTGCTTCAGGAGTACCTAAGAATTTTCCTCTTTGCTCTATGCTTCCTACTTCCTCTTATAAGTTCTTTTTATACATGTTTTAAGCTACTTATATTGAGTAATGTTATCTAAATAACATAATTGTAAGAGTTCTCCTACCAAACAACTCACTCCAAAGTGGGGCCCACATTTTTAGCATTTAAACCAAACAAAAGAGTCTTCAAATGAAATCAATTTGTAAAATTCACATCTCAATTTTTCTAAGTTTTTGAAAATTAAACTTAATTAAAAAAACTGACATGTGAATTTGTTTTATTTTAAAAGCTGATGTGGCATGTTTTTTTAAGGTTTTATTAATGGAGTAATGACATGGTATAATAGGGACTCTTTATTTTAAAATGAAAGATGAAGATCTTGATTCGAGTGAAAGAGATTTTAACACAAACAACATGTTATATGTGAATGGATTTGGAGATGTACAATTTTTTTTTCTTTTTTATATTCTTCATCAAGATGTTTAAATTAGTCAACTGATTATGATAATATTAAAAAATATATTTTTTAATAACATATTCTCTCAAAATGTAAAACAATATTATAATTATGAAAATCAAATCTTTTTATTAAACCCCTTTTATACATATATCACTATATATTGCTACTTAATGAAAAATTCATTATATGTTCCATTATATAACACTTTAAAAAATAGAAAATCCTTTTAAAAAAACACATGCACTATTTAACATACAAAATTTATATTATACTCTATTATAAAATAATTGTATCACATTTTCCATGCAATGCTTGAGTTTGCAACTAGTAATATTTAAAAGCTGAAGCGTCACATTTATTGTTGTTAAGTTTCTGTTGAGCCATATCAATAACTGTCATCATTTTATTTCCATGATTTCTTTAAAAAATATATGAATATCAATATGAGCAAAATTTAGGTACAGTACTTAGATTCTATTCTTTAAGTTTTCCTCCTAAGATTCAGCCATGTGGCTGCACTTAACTAAAAATATACTTACATCCCATGAGAAAAAAACAACATGGCTGAATCTTAAGAAGGAGAGGGAAACCTTAAGAACAGCACCCAAGTATTGTACCTAAGGGTTGTCGTATAAATATTAATGTATGCAATAATAATACATTATGCCTTTAGTCATTCTCAAAACTAATTAACTTATCAATTATGATAGGTCCATCACTTTTCACTACCATAACTTTACACATTCTTGAACCTAAATTTAACTTATAATAGAAAATACATGTAATACAAACAATTTTGGCTTGGACACCGTTTATTTATTTTTAGTTTATATACTCACCCAAAAAAAATCTCATTTCGCCACTTTATTCATATATATATGCTAATGCAATATTCAATGTCAGGTTGAAGGATCCAGTTCCGCTCCTACTTAAAGAACCATATGTCAATTTCATCAACTTCAAGAGATAAAGATAATAAAGCTCTTAACAAAGGTTTTTTTTTTTCCCATTTCTTTTTCCTTTTGTATAAAATATTACATGCAAGTGGTTTTCTTGATATGCTTTTTTGTGAGTACCAACTTTCTTTACATTGGAATACATTACTTATTACAAGTTAAGTTTTACATCACTTTATTATTATTATTATTATTATTATTATTATTATTATTATTATTAATTTTTTTAGTTATGTTTACTAATACAGTTTGGCATTTAGTCCAATTCGGCCAACTTCAGTCCATTTGGACAATTTGGTCCTTCGGTGTATTTCAGTCCATTTTGGTGCACTTACTTAATAAAGGATGGGAAAAAACAGGTTTAGGTTGAGAGTACTATCAATTGTAATTATGTGATAAGTTTTAATTATCATGATAATCTCCTAAGAAGAATGAGAAATTTGAAACTTTAAAATTTTATTTGTACCAAAAGAAATTAGGAAATATAATGCATAATAACAATAGTTAGAAGAATAAGGATCACTTAAAAAAAGAATAATATCAATCAAAAACACAAAAAAATAATAAAATTAAATATATTGTAAAAAAAAAGAGATAAAAATTACTTTTACAAATTATTTAATTTTTAGGGAGAACAAATTATCTAAAATTAAATTTAGAGAGTAAATTATACATTATACCATCTCAAAAATAATCATATTTTCACGTATTGCCTGGGTATGCGACTCATAAGAATAATACATAAGAATAGTGTAGCCATAAAAGGAGTTTAACATAAGCAACTACTATGCCTTTTGATGCAGAACAAATAAAGTGCCAAATCATTTTAGTAAAAAAATCAAAAAACAAATTGCAAATCATCCAAAATAATAATAAAAATGGTATAGTCACAAAAGAAGTTTAACATAAACAACTGCTATTCATTTTGACTTAGAAAGCTAATTCAATAATAACAAACTAAACATCATTCAAGAGCTATATCCATCTCTTTTCACTACTGCAACTTACACATTCTTGAACCTGAATGTAACTCATAATAGAAAATACATGCAATACGAACAATTTTGGTGAGGATACCATTGATTTATTTTTAGTTTATACTCACCCAAAAAAAATCATATTCCACCACTTTTATTCTTATATTTATGCTAATGTAGTATTCAAGGTCAGGTTAAAGGATCCAGTTCTGCTCCTACTTAAAGAACCATATGTCAATTTCATCAACTTCAAGAGATAAAGATTATAAAACTCCTAATAAATTTTTTTCCCCTTTCTTTTTCATTCTGTATAAAATATTATACGCAAGTGGTTTTCCTGATATGCTTTTTTGTGGGATACTAACTTTCTTTACATGTTTCTAAATTCAACTTGAATAAAACCTTCAACAAGCACATAGAATCACAGACACATGCATATAATTTAGTTAAAACTATTAATGCGATAACAGATCTAATTGATGTTACTTCTACAACAAATTAAAAACTTTCATCACATTGGAATACATTACTTATTACAAGTTAGGTTTTACATCACTTTATTATTATTATTATTATTATTATTATTATTATGTTTACTAATTATAGTTTGGCATTCAGTCAACTTCGGTCCATTTTGACTAATTTGGTCCATTCGGTCTATTTCGATCAATTTTGGTGCACTTACTTAATAAAGGATAGGATAAGATATGTTTAGGTTGAGAGTACAATCAATTATTTGAGTAATATCAATTGTAATTATGTGATAAGTTGTAATTATCATTCTAATCTCCTTAAAAGAATGAGAAATTTGAAACTTAAAAATTTTAGTTGTACCAAAAGAAATTAGGAAAATATAATGCATAATTATAATAATAGTTAGAAGAATATGAATCACTTAAAAAAAAATATCAATCAAAAACACAAAAAATGATAAATTATATATTTAAAAAGTAGAGAGATAAAAACTACTTTTAGAAATTATTTAATCTTTAGGGAGAAGAAATTATATACAATTAAATTTACAGAGTAAATTATACATTATATCACATCTCGAAATAATCATATATTTAATTTCAATGCATTGTGTTAGTTTGCAACTAATAAGAATGGACAAAGTTTAGATACAAAAGGTTACAATCTTACTCAATATCTTTTTATTGGAAGTGAATTTTGATAAATTCATCATTGGATTACATCTTCTTTTTATATTTTCCATGTTTACAAAATTTCTAGAAACTTAAAAAATCAATAAGTATGTCATCAATAAATTTTTTTAAATTGTAAGTTTTTGTAATTTAAAATTATACATAAAATATAAGCTTATAGATCATATAGTAAATAATATCTTATTGACATAAAATTTAATATGTGTATTAAGAACATAAAAAACATGCAATTCAACGATTAGATTTTTAAAATATATAGTAATATTTATTGTAAGGTTGAAATTTATCAACCATTTTGTTGGCTTTATTCTGTCCGAATTTGCTTGTAATTTAGCACTTAGTAACCCTGTATTTAGGTGAGATTCATGTAAGGGTAGTGTGTGAAGAGAGTGTGAAGAAAAGCTCAAGTTTGTGCAAAGAAGCAGAATTTCGCGACTAGGACTCGCGGCTGACTCGCGACTGGCAAGCCGCCAACTGTAAACACGTGAGAAGCACACAGGGGAGCTGAAGGGTCACGCCAGCTGTCGCACTACAGGACAAAAGTCCCAGGCTGGCTAGGCCGTTATCTTGCGACTTGGACAAGCCGCGAGGCCAAGCCGCCAACCAGCCCTGTTTGGCAAAAACTGTCTCTTCGTATTCCAAACACACACCACTATATATAGACCCTTATACCCACAAAATGTAGAGAGCTTCCAGAGAGAAAAATTGAGAGAGAAACCCTAGAGAAAAACAAGATTGCCTCATCCCCAATCTTCACTAAGAGACTCTTCAAATTTCTCTACTCTCTTCCTCTTCATTGTTACATCCTTGAGAGGTTATTGACCAAATCCTTATCTCACAACACCCACGTCTGTGAGAAGGTCCTTTGGTACTAAGGGAAGCAGTTTGAGAAGGAACCAATGGTTATTGGTTGATGCTATGGGCTATAGCGGAATCCAATAAGCTAGAGAAGAAAAAGGTTCGGCGCAACCTCGTTGGAGCAGGAAGCTTGGAGGGTTTAAGTACTTGGGTAGATTAGGCTTGGAGGGTCTATTGCTGTTCATGTATCCCAACTACATTTTCTAGTGGATTATTGACCGCTTGGAGGGTGGCGGAGAGGTTTTACGCCGAGGGTTTCGGTTTCCTCTTCGATAACACATTGCGTGTTGTCTTTGTGTTTGCATCTCTCTTCCCTTAATCTTTACCATTTATTATCTGCTATGAATGTGATTTTAAATTGGTTTAGATTGCTTATCAATTCTGTGTTTGGCTTATGTTTATGTTCCGCACATTAATGATTTGATTATAAGCTTGAATTGATAATTTGTAATTTGGGATCTAAACGTTCATAGGTGTTTTACACGTATATTGAACTTTCAATTGGTATCAGAGCAGGTACACTTGTTGTCGTTTAAATACCTAAGTGTGATCCTTGACCCCTTGTGTTTATTTGCCATGGATTGTGCTTTATATGCCTCTTTGTATGATTTGGTTGATGATAAATGTAACATGCCACGTGTTTGTGAAAATACATCTATGAGTGATAATCCTCATGATTGTGATGCTATGTTACATAAATCTTTGGATATTGTTGATATTCCTAACATCAAACCTTTGAAGAAAATTGTTAAGAAGTTTCAAAAGAATTTGAGTAAGTTATTTTGTGAAAATGATGATTTGATTGCTAAGCTCAATGAAGCAAACAAATTGATTGAAAAATATAAGAAACTTGCTGAAAATTCCCTTGAAAAGTTGAAAGAGTTTAAATGTTTGAATATGGACTTGGATGCTAACCTTGTTTTGTCTAACAAACTTGTTGATGAGCTAAAATGTGAAAATGAATCTCTTAAGATGCATGCCAAGTGTTTGATTGCTGAACCTATTGTTAAAAGTGATGAAATTATTTGTTGCAATCATGTTGTGGTACCCAATTTTGTGCCTATTGTGTGCTCTACCCAAAAGACAAATCGGTGTACATTCCTCCACATAAAAGAAATCAAAAGATGGAGAGAAAGGCTATTAAGTCAAAGCCTCCATTTAGATCTCAACCTAAGGCTTTGGATGGATCTAAATTTGTTCCAACTTGCCACCACTGTGGTGTGATTGGTCATATAAGGCCTCAATGTCATAAGTTGAAGAGAGAACAAAACCATGTTCTAGATCCATTCCCAAAAAGCCTAGTGGACCTAAACACATTGTTTGTCACTATTGTGGTGCTTTTGGTCATTTAAGACCTCAATGCTCTAAGTTTCATGCTTTTAAAAGAATCAAAAGAAAAGAGAAACTTGAGCTTCTTAGAAGTTATGCTAAAAAGGGTAAACCGGATTTGAGTGATAATAGCATGTTGTTAAAGAAAGTGTTTAATGCTCTTAACTCCTTGACTATATGCATCTCCGGTTCTCGTTCTTCCAACCCTCGTCTCACTTCTCTTGAGACACTCATTCCAAACAATCGTTCCTTTTGGATGAGGAAGAGTTCCTATGGTTGAGCTTTTGCTCTTTTGGTCCTTGATCTAATTCTTTTGATCTTTGTAGGACCATTCATGCATTGGTTGTTTCATTGTCATGCATTTGTATATCATGCATTTTTTTTTTTTGTTTTTGCATTGGTTTGTTTTTGTTTTGATCTTACTTTTATGTTTTAGTTTTGTGTGAGTAAAAATCCAAAATCACATAAAAAGTGAAAAATTCAAAAAGTTTGATCGTATATGTTTGAGCACATATCACATGTGAGTTTTGCCTTGTACCTTCGTACAAATGGCTTTATGCATTTACGAGCTTAGCTTATTCTTTATGCACTTATATCTTTGTGGGAAAAATCTTGACATCTTTGTGTGATTGTTGTAAATCGATCTTCAAGTTTGTCATGGATGATTAGTCAATAGTCATGTTGGTTTTGATACATGCGTAGAGTTGTGCCTATATATCTTCCCACTCTTTTATTTTTATTGTTTAAAGAGCTCAACAAATGTAAATCTCAAAATGAAAAGAGATAATGAGCTGCAAAAGCCGTCGCACATACTAGTATTTGACTAGGAAAAAGGGAAAACGACTTTTATGAATGTGTATGATGCCCAAAAAGCCAAAGACTTGTTCATCAAATTGAAATATCAAAAATTTCAAGCATCAATCTCAAAAATGAGATGTATTGATTCAAAATGATCAAATGTTATGATTTGTAAAGAAGCCAAATGAAAAGCTTCATAGATATGTAATCATTTTCTTGTGGGAGGTCATATATGTTCATTTCTATAATTGAGATAGATTACTTCTCTTAGTACTAGTTGTGTATGACTTAGTTGAATTGATCATTGAAGCTTCATTTTAGACTAAGGACTATTCCACACTTGATACACACACACAACACATATGCCTAATGTTCAATGAATGCCTTATTCATTTGTTCGATTGTACTTATTTAAATGTGATGTATGTGTGCTCAACTATATATGGATCAATCCAAAAAGATTTTTGATCATTTTATATGTTTTTTGAAGTGATTTTTATCACTCTTTGTGTTCATGTTTAGTGCATACATTGTTTTTCAGTGTTTAAACATGTTCTGGGTTGAAAAACAAGTGTCATAATTTTTGGCTACTCATTTTGGCGACTTGCAACCAGCCAAACCAAGTCGCGAGTTTTGGCGACTCGTTTTGACGACTTACCCAGTCACGAGTTCACATAGACTGGTTTCGCGGCTCACTGGCGACTCGTTCGCGACTCGCCCAGTCGCCAAACGCCCAGAAACAGCTTTTTTTAGTGTTTTTCATGGGAAAACTGTTTTAAACCTCTCTCATAGTTGAGCATCATCAAGGATACCTTTATTTATTTACAGATGCAACCAAAGAGGGCCAATCAGTTAATTATCATTATCTTCTTCGTAGTCCTGTTGATGTTTCTTCCAGTCCAAGAATATGGGAGGTTAGTGGGTCAACTATGCCTTCAAATGCTCTATAAGCCTCTCTTATTCCTTGTGATGATTTTTTAAAGTATGATCATTAGCATTCAATTGTTATGTCCTTACGTCCATATGATTTTTCTTTGTCTGTCTTGATTGTTACTCTCAGTTAGTACTCTTTCAGTAATGTACTATATTTTTTAGCTGGTTTTCATAAATGATAAGATCGAACTTATTCTTTTAGTAATCACTGTTTCTTTTTACTGCAGAGTGTATTTGTTGATGATGAAGATTTGATTGTTGAGGATGTTGATTTCAGTGATAAACACTTGGTACTTATTACTAGGGAAGGTAGAAAATTCAGAATTTGTTCAGCTACTCTCCCATTGCCTGTTGGGAAGGTAGGCACATGAAAATAAATCTGGCATTTGTGCACATCATGTGTTGACAAACGAACCCTAGGAGAAGTTTTAAAGGAAAAAAAAAAGAAAAAGAAAAGCTAAGAGATAATTACAATTAGAACTTTTCATTAGTCCTCAATTCATGGCTGTATGTTGAGAGAGAGAGAGAGATTTAAGTTTGAAATGAAGCAGGGGGAGGGCCGGATGGGAGATATTTCACACCAATGAAAGCATAAGATGAGTTAAAAAAAAAAACTACGTATTACATTTTGTTGGTTGGGTCGTTTTTCTATGTATCAAAATCCCAGAACCCACCAATTGACTCAAACCCAAAAAAACCCGAAAACTTCACCCGATTCTGCTCAAATGATTAGGCCAAAATCGTTGATGACCTTTCAGTTTGGGTCGAGTCATCCAGGTGGGTTTTTGGATAACCCTAGCGGTAATGTGTGTTTTAGTTTGTTAACATGGCTTAGGCTTTTCTATCAAATGTATTTAACAAAAGGTCCCAGGCGGGGCCAGACGGTATACCCCGGTTATTCTTCCAACAATTTTGGCCATGTACTGGGTCTAAAGATAAAACTTGAATTTGTGGAGACCTTTAGGAAGGCGTATAAGATGCTAAAGTTGTGTATTTTTTTTTTCTTTTGAGAAACTAGTATCTAGTGTTATAGTTTTTTTTTTATTCAATCTTTAATTACACACTAGTATTTAATGGTATAAAATGTTTGTATAGATATTAGAATGTCAAGAAAGTATTTTACTACATATTCATTAGTTTGGTTGTGAGTTATAATATTAGAATGAAACTTAACATTTATTTTAGGAAATTTCTTACTCATATAATTATATTTTCTTAAAAAAATTATTTTTAAATTTAAGAGAGATGTGTTATTTTTATGATTTTTTATTTAAATGTATATGGAAAGTTTGTTTACTTGGAAATATATTAAGCTTTGAAATTATTGCACTTATTAAGTAATAACTAATACAACCTTTTAAAGAGGAATAGTTATTCCTCATTTTGAAGAATAACTATTCATAAGGAATGATTATTCATTGTAATAAAAACATAACCAAACTAAAGAATAACTAAACCATAGGAATAACTATTACATTACAACATCTATTATAGTCTACCAAACATGCCCTAACTTTCTTTGCTCTATGTTTCCTACTTCCTCCCATCTCCTTCGCTGTGTGCTCTCTTCGTCTCCGCCAACAGCCCACTGCAAATCTCTCTGCTTCATTGCCAGGTTGAATTTCACTCATTCGCTTCTTCAACCAGATATGTTACTGCCATCTTATCCGCCATCAATCCACTGCAAAATCCTATTGGTTCCCGAATACTTATCTGTTTCAGCCCACTACAAATTCCTATTAGTTCATCTAGTTCAAACTTATCCTATTGGCTCTACCTTTTCTTTTTATTTTCTAGCACAAATCTATACGTCACCTGTTCAGGGGCATTATGAGGTAGTATGAAAATGCACAATGAACTATTAAAGAAAAACTTCTCTCACACAATTTTACGGAGAGAGCCAATATATATATATATATATATATATATATATATATATAGAATCATTCCTATAGAGTGAGACAGATTAGAACAAATCTACCAAAAAAAAAAAAGTTAGAATCTTGAAAGCAACCCAATGCAGAGCCCCATAGAAGTTGGGTTTGGGATTTCCATGTTTTTGAGACTGAGGTGAAGACAATGATGGATTTGATGGGTAGGAAAGTGAAGATATGGGTTAGAATCTCATCAGGTAATGACTCCCATGGAATTGTTAAGTTGTTGCCTGACATTGCCGCTTACGACACCGTTTTAGGGAGGATAAAACAAAGAAGGGGGAAAAGTGACGGAAAACGGAGGGGATCCAGACACTGAAAGAAAGGCAAGAAGTATGAATTGTGGAGTGTAGAGCGTAGAGTGGAGACTCAGATCGGGTGCACCTGATGCAATTTACACACTTCTCTCTCACAAATTTTTTTTACATTTTTTAACTTTTTTAACTTTCTTTAAATATATATAATTTAATAGTTTTTTTTTTGTATCCATATATAATTTAATAGTTGAAATTAAAAGTTGTTTTTTTAAACTATAAATAGGGGTGGTGGTACGTTATAGTCAGGGGTTCAAATGAACCCCTGACCTGAAATTTATATATATATATATATATATATATATAATATTGAAAAATATATATTTTTTGAACCTCCTGCAATACAAATTTGCACCCCCTCCCCATGAACTTGACTCCTTTATTTTTTAAAGCCCAACTTAAACTCCTGAAAAAAAATAAGTCCAAAAAATTTTTTTGGTCTTTAATCTCAGAAATAAAAAGCCCATAAATCAAAATTTGAGAAATCATAAATAAAAAAAAGGGTCAAATAAAACCTAAGAATTTATTGCTGCCTAACCTCCAAAATCTCTCATTATTCTTCTTCACTCTCCAAAACCCAAAGGAAAAAGGTTGCCTCTACATCACACACACAAAATCTGCCGCTGCCTGAGGCCTTGATTGTCCCTAATATGCCGCCGCCGCCGCCACTTGGACTGCCTTCTGCCG
Organism: Quercus ilex subsp. ballota; assembly: GCA_032727855.1. Lineage (NCBI taxonomy): Eukaryota > Viridiplantae > Streptophyta > Magnoliopsida > Fagales > Fagaceae > Quercus > Quercus ilex. The sequence goes on along the minus strand of CM064914.1, from coordinate 4,549,783 downwards.
CCGCTTGATCTGGTTTTTAGCTCCCTCTTTCTCTCTTTCTTTCACTATGAGAGTGTGTTTGTATTATTTTGATATGCTATTTCACAATCTGTGTGAGTGAATCACCGTATGTATGTGTGGAGTTATCTTCTAATTTTTTTTTGTTGAGTTTTTAAATCTTGGACTCTGTGTGTGGGAGCTATGGCGTGAACTGTGTGCTGAACTTCTGATATTTGTTGTTGAGTAACTTAACTTGAGTTTTGAGTCTTTAAAGTAAAGTCTGACTGTGTCTATGTGACTATGTGTGGGCCTGTGGGGGTAATGGGTTATAGACTTATATAACTTATTACTTTTATTAGTTTATAGTGCTTTATTGACTTATTGTTGCTGAGTACTTGAGTTTGAGTTTCTTTACTGTTGGGTGTTGCAAAGTTGCTATAAGTGTTTTACTAATTTGATATAAAGTTGAGTTATGACTTATTATTTTGACTATTTGACTAATTTGTAACTTGTGAGTAGTTTTTTAATTTTGTTGAATGTGACTTAGGATTTGTGTGTGATTGTTAGCTATGAGACTTAGTCAATACATTAACATTAAAGACAACAAAAATATAAAATATTTAAAGAATTGTAAATTTATAAATTAAAGAATTGTAAAAAAAAAATCACTCAGTAACAATAATTAATATGTTTATTGTATTAGAAAAAAAAAATGTCAAATGAACTTATAGTTTATTTTTTGTTCTTTTACTAGTACTATGGATAAATTTGTAATAAGGAAACCCCGTAGGCCGCAAGATTCATCTTCTACCCAAGATGCAGATCTTACTCAAGATTCATCTTCTAAGTATGGTCGTGTTGATGTAAACAATCTTCCTTCGGACCCTGGACTATGAAAAAAGATTTCATTTTATCATCCTAATGATCGAGATGAAATAAGAATATATTATTTACAAAAAAAACCACATCAACCTTATAAACACAATTTTCCTCAAACAAAAATTGGTGGACTTATGCGTCGATTTAATCCTAAATGGTTTAAAGAGTAAGAAAGTTGGTTGGTGTTAGGTTCTTAGGGTTTAGGAATTTATGTATTTAGAACTCTAATTTGTAATATTGGCAAATCATGATCAAAACAATATGTTTAGTCTTGTTTAAGCTCGCTCAAAGTTGATTAATTATTGTAAAGTTGGAATCGAGAGACTGCAGATGCATTGGGGCATTTCGGTCTAGCTCGATCGATCAAAGAATAGACTCGATCAATCGAAAGTCGGCCAGATTGCGTTTTCTGCAGTTTTTTCCAACTCAGCCCTAACTCATTAAACGTTTAGGGTTTTATGTTTTTGCCCTAGGTATATAAGGCAAAACCCTAGCCACGTTTTTAGAGTGGCTCCAATTCTATTGTTGCTCATACATTGTTGTTTTGTGTAAATCTCTTGTGAGATCTAGAGGAGCTTTCCTTTACACAAAGCTTAGGGTTTTCAAGGTAGAGATTACTTCAACATCTTGATGATCAACTCGGTTGCTACCATTGAAGTTTAAAGAATATCAAGCGTGGGTGCTTGTAGCTGATTGGAGAATTCAAAAAAGAAGGAGTCCATGGATTCGGAGCTTGCACATGGTCGTGTCAGTAAGTTCTACTGGTGGGTAGCATTAGGAAATCAAGCGGGGAGCTTGTAAGTCCTTTTGTATGAACTTCGATTATTTCATAGTGGATTCAGGTTTGCCTTGAGGATCGGTGGGTCAAATCCTCCCCAGGTTTTTACGGTGTGGTTTCCTGGGTGATCATATCATTGTGTTATTTATTATTCCACTGCTTTATATGTTTGATATGATTATTTGATTGTTTTAACCTAGAATTGCATAATTGGACTAAGTAACAACTTGGCTAATTAACTAGGCTAACCAATCTGGTTGTTTTTAAGGGGTCTAAATCCGTTCAGTTGGAATATAGTATTGAAAAGGATGCTGTGCATATTGTTTATATTGTTACCTATTTAGACAAGACATTGGTATGCAATCTGGAGGTGACAGTTTTGTGACAAAGGGATTCAATAGTTGGAATAAGAAAGAAAAGCTAGACCTACATGTTCGAGGTGTTAATAGTGCCCATAACCAAGCTCTTAAGAATGGTGAAAATCTAATGAAGCAAAATCAACACATTCAAAGTGTTTTTGTTAAGCAATCAAATCAAGATAAAATTGAATACCGAACTCAATTAAATGCAATAGTTGATTGCATAAGATTCCTTTTGCATCAGGGGTTAGCTTTTCGTGGTCATGATGAATCTGATGATTCAAGTGATAAAGGAAATTTCCTTGAGTTTCTACAATTTTTGGCAGATCATAATGATGTTATTAATGAAGTGTTGCAAAAAAACTCCAAAAAACAGCAAGCTAACCCATCCTGATATTCAAAAAGACATTGTGAATGCAATTGCATATAAAACTACCGATGCCATCATCGAAGATCTTGGCAATGGGTTTTTTTCAATTTTAGTTGATGAGTCCCGTGATATCTCAATAAAAGAACAAATGGTTGTTGTTTTGCGTCATGTGGACAAAAAGGGAATTGTTACAGAGCGATTTCTTGGTATTGTACATGTAGCACATACCTCCGCTTTGTCTCTAAAAGCTGCAATTGAATTTTTATTCAATAAATATGCATTGAGTTTATCAAGACTCCGTGGGCAAGGTTATGATGGGGCCAATAACATGCAAGGTGAATTCAATTAAAACTTTAATTCTGAAGGAGAATAAATCATCATTTTATGTCCATTGCTTTGCTCATCAACTTTAGTTGACTCTTGTAGCTGTTGCTAACAAGCATACTGATATTGCTGAATTTTTTAGCTTGGTTAGTAAAATAGTAACTATTATTGGAGCTTCTTGTAAAAGACGAGAATTTTTACAAAATGCACAACTTGCCAAAATTACAGAAGCATTAAACTTGGGTGAACTTGAAAGTGGGCAGGTTTGAACCAAGAGACAAGTCTTAAACGTGCTGGTGATACACGTTGGGGATCACATTATAGGACATTCCTCAACTTGATTTTGATGTTCTCTTCCACAGTTGATGTACTTGAGATGATTGAAAAGGATAGCCTACTCTCTGAGCAAAGAGTTGAAGCTCGGTCTATTTTAAGGTTAATTTTATCTTTTGAATTTTCCTTTGCTTTACACTTGATAAAAAATATTTTGGGGATCACAAATGAGTTGTCAATAGCATTGCAAAAGAAAAATCAAGATATTGTAAATGTTATGACACTTGTCAGAGTGTCTAAGCAACGATTGCAGATGATGAGAGATGATGAATGGGAAGCTCTATTGACTGAAGTATCCACATTTTGTAGCAAGCATGATATTCCTATCTTGAACATGGAAGAAATATTTGTAGTTGGTGTGAGGCCACGATGCAACGCCCCACAAATTACAAATTTACATCACTATCGTGTTGATCTATTCTTTGAAGTCATAGATCTGCAACTTCAAGAGCTTAATAATCGTTTTTCAGAGGTGACTACTGAGTTGCTACTTTGTATGGCTTGCTTGAATCCAAGTGATTTGTTTTTTGGCTTTTGCTATACAAGAATTGACCCGTCTTGCAAAGTTCTATCCATTTGATTTTTTTGAGACAGATATATTGGCACTTGATAATCAACTTCAGACTTACATTGCTGCAATGATGAGTTTTTAGAGCTTAAAGGAATTGGGGACCTTGCTAGAAAGATGGTGGAGACAAAGAAGAATGTTATATATCCATTGGTATATTTGCTTGTGAAGTTAGTTTTGATCCTTCCTGTTGCTACTGCAATAGTGGAAAGAAGTTTTTCAGCAATGAAATATATCAAGAATGAATTGCACAATCGAATGGGGGATTAGTGGTTGAATGATTGTTTGACTGTGTACATTGAAAAAGATATAGCTTGTAGGATTGATAATGAATTTATCATGCAACGGTTTCAAAATATGAAACCTTGTAGAAGACAATTGTAGAATTTCATGTTTTTTTTTTTTTTTTGATATTGATATATTCAAGTCTCTTTTGTTTTTGATATTGATACTACATAAATTGATATATTCAATTTATGTAGTATCTTACTCCATCTTAATCAACGGAGAACCAAAAGGCATGATCAGACCTTCTCGTGGTATTAGACAAGGAGACCCTTTATCTCCTTTTCTCTTCTTGCTTTGCACTGAAGGGCTTCATGGCCTTATCTCACAAGCAGCTAGCCAGGGTGATATTAAGGGATATGCTCTTTGCAGAAATAGCCCAAGATTAACTCATCTTTTGTTTGCAGATGATAGTCTCTTATTTTGCAGGGCCACAGAACAAGAATGTCAAAAAATTCTTGATATACTAGAAGTCTATGGAGGTTGTTCTGGACAACATATCAACAGAAACAAAACCACCATCTTCTTTGGTAAGAATACTTCTGAGGCGAAGAGAGAACACATTAAGCAGGCTTTAGGGGTGCCAGAAATAAAGCAATACGAGAAGTATTTGGGCCTGCCTTCTTTTATGGGGAGGAGGAAAAAAGCAAGCTTTAATTTCATAAAAGAAAAAGTATGGAGGAAGATGCAAGGGTGGGAGGAAAAGTTATTATCACAAGCAGGAAGGGAGATTTTAATCAAAGCAGTGGTTCAAGCAATCCCCACTTACACGATGAGTTGCTTCAAACTTCCCTTGGGCTTGTGCAATGACATTGAATGCCTCATTCGAAAATTTTGGTGGGGACAACAAGGAGAGAGACGTAAGATACATTGGGTGAAATGGGACTCTCTTTGCCAATCAAAGGCTAATGGAGGTATGGGTTTTAAAGATTTGTCTCTCTTTAATGATGCACTTTTGGCCAAGCAAGCCTGGCGTCTTTTGCAAAACAAGCAGTCCCTTTTTCACAAAATTTTTAAGAGTAGGTTTTTTCCTACATGTTCATTCATGGAGGCCCCGGAGTGTGCTAGTGGATTGTATGCATGGCGTAGTATTCTCCACGGTAGGGAGGTTCTTAAAAAAGGGGCACGTTGGAGAGTAGGGTGGGGTGATAAAATTAAAATCTAGGATACTCCTTGGCTGCCTTCTTTCAACCACCCAAGAATTTTGTCACCCATTCTTGAAGGCATGCAGGAAGCTACTGTGGACACACTTATTGACCAGCAAACTAGATCATGGGATATAGACATTCTTCAAGGCTTTTTTGCACCGTTGGAGGTAGACCTTATTCTCAAGATTCCTCTTAGCTCTAACTATGTCGAGGATAAGCTTGTTTGGCCTCACACGGCTAATGGAGTTTATTCGGTTAAATCCGGATATAACTTCCTAGCTAAAGAGAAATCATCACCTTCGCTGGCTCTCTCTCAGCAAGATGATGGTCAAAGTATATGGAAGAAGTTATGGAGTCTTTCAGTGCCAAATAAGATCAAAAATTTCCTGTGGAGAGCAAGTAGAGAAGCTATTCCTGTCAAGAAGAAGCTGGTGGCTCGTAAGGTTATTGCAGAGGATATTTGTGATCATTGTCACGTGGCCCCTGAAGATGTCCATCATGCATTGTGGGACTGTCAAGAACTATCTGCTGTGTGGGAGACAAGCTCGTTGTGGCTGTTTAGAAGAACAAAGAAATTTTCGAATTTCTTTGAGCTGGTAAGTCACGTGTTGGAGGAGAATGTCAACCCAGATCTCTTTGCTACATTGGTATGGACTATTTGGACCCGTCGAAATACACTTCGGACCAGTACCAAGCCCTTCCCACTCTCTCAAGTGGTCCCTTCTGCCTCACAGTCCCTTCAGACTTTCAAAGAGGCTCTACCGATCCCAAGAACACAGCCAAGTAGCTTGCCAAAACCGCAGGTCAGATGGACACCTCCACCGCTGACAAGCTTCAAGATCAATTTCGACGGCGCCGTTTTTCGGGAGACAAATGAAGCTGGTCTGGGCGTTGTTGTACGTGACCACCAGGGAAGGGTGATGGTCTCCATGTCTGAAAAAATCAGGCTACCATCTTCCTCCGATGAAGTAGAAGCACTGGCAGTGGTTAGAGCCATCTCTTTCGCTCAAGAACTCCATCTATCCTCTGTTATAATCGAGGGAGATTCGGAGTTGATTATTTCAGCCCTACGAAGTGAGGAGGAGTCCTTCACTTCCTTCGGCCATTTGATTTCCTCAGCTAAGCAGATTTTTGAAGCCTTTTCTTGTATTTCCTTTTCGCACATCCGTAGATCGGGTAACTCTCTTGCTCATAACTTAGCTCAATACGCTAAACACATTGATGCTTTCATTGTGTGGATGGAGGATGTTCCACCACAACTTCATCATGCTCTTGTAACCGACTTTGGATGATTTAATAAAGTTTCTTGGTCTTAATTCTCAAAAAAAAGTCTCTTTTGTTTTAGATTTTATATAATTTATGTTTCTTATTAACCCTCTTGGACAAAAATCCTGGAGCCACCCCTGACTATCAATCTCAATTTTTTATTCCAATTACACCTAAAGCCAATCCGTAGAGTGGAGGCAAGAAGTAAGCTAATTTTTGGACTCAATATTTCTGCATTTTGAATTTTTTTCCTAATTTTTTAGTTTTATTTATTTAGTATTTTAAGAGTTAGTTGATCAATATATATATATATATATATAGATATATATTAATGGATAGAAATCTCCCAAGCTAATACTTGAACCCCTAGCTCCCTCCTCCTTAACAGAAGGAGCTATTAGACCAACTGGGTCAATGGATAGTTTGATCAAACTTGGAATGTTATGACTAATCTCTCTCTCTTTTTATCAATATAAGCATTAGAGATCGAATTTCAATAGTCAAATTTTTCCAGAAATTACTGGTGCGACATTCTTTGTGTCTATGTAGTATTAATCACATACTAGTTGAATTATATTATACAGTTACGTAATCGGTAAATTAAATAAAAACAGATTTAACAAACAATCTTGGGGTGTTCAAATTTCTACTGTGGACCCGGCAATATTAGTGTGGATATTAAGTCAAATTTAAACAAGTAGGGAGAAATAAATACTTTGCAAGAGTCTTAAGCGATTCATTCATTCATTCATTTTTATTGGATAAATAAAGTAAGAATATTTTTATTTATTTCAATATAATAGGTGTTACAAATATAAGAAATAATTAAAATAAACGAGGCGCAGATAAGTTTTACAACACAAAAACTTGCTATATTTATTGCGTGCTTGCTTCCCCATTGTTTATTTCACTAACATCTTCAACTCCATAGGGCAGAGAGCATCATCGGACACTGCACACCATTAAACACAAACATATTAATCAAGACATGAGAAGATTCATTACAAAGATACATGTTTTTTCATATGTATTATGACCCTTTAATTTTTACACACACAAAGAGAGAGAGAGAGAGAGATTACGTGTTGCAATTCACAGTGGGATCAAGAGGAACAGGAACTTTGATTTTACAAAAATGGGGAAGCTGTTTTAGTCTTTCAGTTATAATGTGAAATGCTGTTGCAGCAGTTTCGAAACATTCACACAAAGACCTGCGTATTGTAGTGGTGTTTGCCTGTTGCGATACAGTTGCTGCACCTTCACAGCATTTAGGGCTGGGTGTTGGGCTAAAAGGAAAACCAAGCAAGTATGGTTGGCAGGGTGCCAATTGTGTTAAAGCCTCCTCGCATGTTATGCCATCTGCAGCACTTGCACTTGCATTTAGGACCAAAATAATCATCAGCCCAGTGGCTAATACTAAACAACTCATTATTTTCTTCTCCATTCTCTTTTGGATTGAAAGACTATTTGTTCTATCTTTTATCTCAAAAAAGAAAGAAAGACGGTTGTTGAGTTACAAACTAATGGTGCCTGCGCTATTTATAGAGGTGGGAATCGTGGGATTATGGGCACTCCTATGTGGCCCTATGACTAACATTAAAGTAAATTAATGGATTTCTTTTTTTTTTCTTTTTTTTAAAGAGAAAGGTATATGATATATTACCTATCAATGTTATATGTATCTAGGAAAGAAATCTCCTCCTTCCATTTATAACATCTTTGAAACATATCGATGAGTTTTCCCATATCGAAAAATTTGTCATTGACAGACTGAATAATAATAATAATAATAATAAATTATTTAAAAAATAAAAAAAAAACCCTTTTTCTTTCTATATTACCATGTATGGAAATGTAATATATGTTAAGTAAAAAACTCCTACAATTTAAAAAAAAAAAAAATTGAAATAGAATTCTACTCTAACCTAATTTAAATATATAATAGTTTTTTTTTTTTTTTTTTTGAGTATCTATTCGTTTATTTTGTTTTAGCCATATGAGGAATGCATACTCTACATCGAAGTGTGGGTTGCCATTTGTTGGACTAATATGTCTTTCACATAAGATTTTGTAGTTCTATTTTAAAGATTAATGAATACTAGCATTTTTAGATATTGAATTCAGACTTCCAAAAATATAATTGCTATTTTTCTACTTGAAATTTCCAATATTATATGAAATTGGTATTTCATCAAAAATAAATATGAAATTGGTATTTCTCTTTAAAGAGGTGAATGAAAAACCAGCCAGACAAAATGTGGCCTTGAGCAAGATAAAATTGTTGAACCATTCAAAGGAATTGATTAGGGTAAATATTAAATACTCACAAATAAGGATAAATATAATACTAATAAATGCATTTATTTCATTAATTCCATATTTGAGCTCCTTAACACTTGGCACATATATATAGTAGTTAATAGTTAATAGCACAAAAACCTTTTTTGAGAAGAAATAGCACAAAAAATTAAAAAGTTAGCACTAGCAATCTAATGTCTTTTTTTCTTTTCTTTTCTTTTTTGGAGAGAGAGAGTTTTAACTTATGGCGTCCGCTCCTAATAATAGCTCTTTATTATCAAATCAAGACATCAATTAGTTTCTGGTGCAGATGAGAATTGAACCCTAGATCTCTTATTCAACCATCAGAAACTTTACTAGTTGAGCTAACTAAAACCCACTTACATAAAAAACTGATTGGTGTCTTGGTTTGATGATAAAGAACTATCATCAGGAGCGGACGTCATAGGTTGAAACTTTCTCTAAAAAAAAAAAAATGTCATTTATTTTCAGTTTCTCAAAAAAAAAAAAAATTATTTTCAAAAGATAACCTTAAAATTCAAGTTTCCATATTATAGGCATTACGTTTAATCATAAAGAGTATCTCAAAAAAAAAAAACATTTATATCATAAATAAAACAAAAATATGCTACAATTCTGAACTTTATAATATTTGAACTTAGATTAACATGTCATATAAATATATATATATATATATATATACTTTTTTTTTTTTTGAGAAACAAACACATACGCACAAGGGAGAGGGAAATGGATCAAGATCCTCTAGAATTTTAGCACATAGAGTTCTTTTAATCTTAACTCTTCATTCTAAAATAAAGAGTCCAAATTATACATGTTATTAGTCCACTAACAAAAACCTTATAATAACATGCCATGTTAGCTTTTAAAAAAGGATAAATTGATGTGTCAATTTTTTAATTAATTTTAATTTTCAAAAACTTAGGACCCGTTTGGTAGGAGTATGTAGTTTTGGGTTTTTTTTTTTTTTTTTTTTTTTTTTTTTTTTTTTTACAATATAGAAATTTTACTCTAGCCTATCATTCTCAAAAAAAAAAAAAAAACTAAGTGTATATGTGTGTGAAGCTTCATTTGAAGATTTAAACCCTGGCTCTTACCCCCACACTCCACAAGATATAAATTTTACTCTAGCCTAATCTAAGTGTATATCATTCTTAAAAAAAAAAAAAAAAAAAAAAAAAAAAAAAAAAAAAAAAAAAAAAAAAAAAAAAAAAAAACCTAAGTGTATATGTGTGTGAAGCTTCATTTGGAGATTTAAACCCTGACCCTTGCCCCCCACACCCCACAAGCACTTATACTTGTAAAATGACCATCTCACCAAGAGTATGCGGTAGTTAGTTTTGATTTTCAAAATAATGTGAAAAGTGTAATTTAAAAAGTGTACTAAAAACGCTTCTTTTGAGTACTCATAATGCAAAAAAAATGTATTTGATAGCATATTTTTGTAACATTCCTTTTGAAATGGAAAACACATAAAAGAGGGTTAGGTATGAGTATGTATGTTTTAGAAAAAGCGTGTATTTGTTTGACATGAACAGTGTAAAATAATTTCTTCTATGGAAAAGAGAGTAAACTCCCTTGTGAACTCCAACTGCTACTATAACTTTCTTTACTCGAGTAATTCTTAAGTACTCCAGGAATATAAAGAATAGTGCTCCATTCCCTCACATTCATGGTGGGGTCTGCTCATTAAATTTATGGTGGGCTTTATCATGAATGTAAGAGGAGAGAGCATCATTTCTCCGTGCTTCAGGAGTACCTAAGAATTTTCCTCTTTGCTCTATGCTTCCTACTTCCTCTTATAAGTTCTTTTTATACATGTTTTAAGCTACTTATATTGGGTAATGTTATCTAAATAACATAATTGTAAGAGTTCTCCTACCAAACAACTCACTCCAAAGTGGGGCCCACATTTTTAGCATTTAAACCAAACAAAAGAGTCTTCAAATGAAATCAATTTGTAAAATTCACATCTCAATTTTTCTAAGTTTTTGAAAATTAAACTTAATTAAAAAAAACTGACATGTGAATTTGTTTTATTTTAAAAGCTGATGTGGCATGTTTTTTTAAGGTTTTATTAATGGAGTAATGACATGGTATAATAGGGACTCTTTATTTTAAAATGAAAGATGAAGATCTTGATTCGAGTGAAAGAGATTTTAACACAAATAACATGTTATATGTGAATGGATTTGGATATGTACAATTTTTTTTTTCTTTTTTATATTCTTCATCAAGATGTTTAAATTAGTCAACTGATTATGATAATATTAAAAAATATATTTTTTAATAACATATTTTCTCAAAATGTAAAACAATATTATAATTATGAAAATCAAATCTTTTTATTAAACCCCTTTTATACATATATGACTATATATTGCTACTTAATGAAAAAGTCATTATATGTTTCATTACATAACACTTTAAAAAATAGAAAATCCTTTTAAAAAAACACATGCACTATTTAACATACAAAATTTATATTATACTCTATTATAAAATAATTGTATCACATTTTCCATGCAATGCGTGAGTTTGCAACTAGTAATATTTAAAAGCTGAAGTGTCACATTTATTGTTGTTAAGTTTCTGTTGAGCCATATCAATAACTGTCATCATTTTATTTCCATGATTTCTTTAAAAAATATAGGAATATAAATATGGGCAAAATTTAGGTACAGTACTTAGATTCTATTCTTTAAGTTTTCCTCCTAAGATTCAGCCATGTGGCTGCACTTAACTAAAAATATACTTACATCCCATGAGAAAAAAGCAACATAGCTGAATCTTAAGAAGGAGAGGGAAACCTTAAGAACAGCACCCAAGTATTGTACCTAAGGGTTGTCGTATAAATATTAATGTATGCAATAATAATACATTATGCCTTTATTCATTCTCAAAACTAATTAACTTATCAATTATGATAGGTCCATCACTTTTCACTACCATAACTTTACACATTCTTGAACCTAAATTTAACTTATAATAGAAAATACATGTAATACAAACAATTTTGGCTTGGACACCGTTTATTTATTTTTAGTTTATATACTCACCCAAAAAAAATCTCATTTCGCCACTTTATTCATATATATATGCTAATGCAATATTCAATGTCAGGTTGAAGGATCTAGTTCCACTCCTACTTAAAGAACCATATGTCAATTTCATCAACTTCAAGAGATAAAGATAATAAAGCTCTTAACAAAGGTTTTTTTTTTTTTCCCATTTCTTTTTCCTTTTGTATAAAATATTACATGCAAGTGGTTTTCTTGATATGCTTTTTTGTGAGTACCAACTTTCTTTACATTGGAATACATTACTTATTACAAGTTAAGTTTTACATCACTTTATTATTATTATTATTATTATTATTAATTTTTTTAGTTATGTTTACTAATACAGTTTGGCATTTAGTCCAATTCGGCCAACTTCAGTCCATTTGGACAATTTGGTCCTACGGTGTATTTCAGTCCATTTTGGTGCACTTACTTAATAAAGGATGGGAAAAAACAGGTTTAGGTTGAGAGTACTATCAATTGTAATTATGTGATAAGTTTTAATTATCATGATAATCTCCTCAAAAGAATGAGAAATTTGAAACTTTAAAATTTTATTTGTACCAAAAGAAATTAGGAAATATAATGCATAATAACAATAGTTACAAGAATAAGGATCACTTAAAAAAAGAATAATATCAATCAAAAACACAAAAAATAATAAAATTAAATATATTGTAAAAAAAAAAAGAGATAAAAATTTCTTTTACAAATTATTTAATTTTTAGGGAGAACAAATTATCTAAAATTAAATTTAGAGAGTAAATTATACATTATACCATCTCAAAAATAATCATATTTTCACGTATTGCCTGGGTATGTGACTCATAAGAATAATACATAAGAATAGTGTAGCCATAAAAGGAGTTTAACATAAGCAACTACTATGCCTTTTGACGCAGAACAAATAAAGTGCCAAATCATTTTAGTAAAAAAATCAAAAAACAAATTGCAAATCATCCAAAATAATAATAAAAATGGTATAGTCACAAAAGAAGTTTAACATAAACAACTGCTATTCATTTTGACTTAGAAAGCTAATTCAATAATAACAAACTAAACATCATTCAAGAGCTATATCCATCTCTTTTCACTACTGCAACTTACACATTCTTGAACCTGAATGTAACTCATAATAGAAAATACATGCAATACGAACAATTTTGGTGAGGATACCATTGATTTATTTTTAGTTTATACTCACCCAAAAAAAATCATATTCCACCACTTTTATTCATATATTTATGCTAATGTAGTATTCAAGGTCAGGTTAAAGGATCTAGTTCTGCTCCTACTTAAAGAACCATATGTCAATTTCATCAACTTCAAGAGATAAAGATTATAAAACTCCTAATAATTTTTTTTCCCCTTTCTTTTTCATTCTGTATAAAATATTATACGCAAGTGGTTTTCCTGATATGCTTTTTTGTGGGATACTAACTTTCTTTGCATGTTTCTAAATTCAACTTGAATAAAACCTTCAACAAGCACATAGAATCACAGACACATGCATATAATTTAGTTAAAACTATTAATGCGATAACAGATCTGATTGACGTTACTTCTACAACAAATTAAAAACTTTCATCACATTGGAATACATTACTTATTACAAGTTAGGTTTTACATCACTTTATTATTATTATTATTATTATTATTATTATTATGTTTACTAATTACAATTTGGCATTCAGTCAACTTCGGTCCATTTTGACTAATTTGGTCCATTCGGTCTATTTCGATCAATTTTGGTGCACTTACTTAATAAAGGATAGGAGAAGATATGTTTAGGTTGAGAGTACAATAATTTTTTTTTTTTTTTTGCTGAATAAGTACAATCAATTATTTGAGTAATATCAATTGTAATTATGTGATAAGTTTTAATTATCATTCTAATCTCCTTAAAAGAATGAGAAATTTGAAACTTAAAAATTTTAGTTGTACCAAAAGAAATTAGGAAAATATAATGCATAATTATAATAATAGTTAGAAGAATATGAATCACTTAAAAAAAAATATATCAATCAAAAACACAAAAAATGATAAATTATATATTTAAAAAGTAGAGAGATAAAAACTACTTTTAGAAATTATTTAATCTTTAGGGAGAAGAAATTATATACAATTAAATTTAGAGAGTAAATTATACATTATATCACATCTCGAAATAATCATATATTTAATTTCAATGCATTGTGTTAGTTTGCAACTAATAAGAATGGACAAAGTTTAGATACAAAAGGTTACAATCTTACTCAATATCTTTTTATTGGAAGTGAATTTTGATAAATTCATCATTGGATTACATCTTCTTCTTATATTTTCCATGTTTACAAAATTTCTAGAAACTTAAAAAATCAATAAGTATGTCATCAATAAATTTTTTTAAATTGTAAGTTTTTGTAATTTAAAATTATACATAAAATATAAGCTTATAGATCATATAGTAAATAATATCTTATTGACATAAAATTTAATATGTGTATTAAGAACATAAAAAACATGCAATTCAACGATTAGATTTTTAAAATATATAGTAATATTTATTGTAAGGTTGAAATTTATCAACCATTTTGTTGGCTTTTTTCTGTCCGAATTTGCTTGTAATTTAGCACTTAGTAACCCTGTATTTAGGTGAGATTCATGTAAGGGTAGTGTGTGAAGAGAGTGTGAAGAAAAGCTCAAGTTTGTGCAAAGAAGCAGAGTTTCGCGACTAGGACTCGCGGCTGACTCGCGACTGGCAAGCCGCCAACTGTAAACACGTGAGAAGCACACAGGGGAGCTGAAGGGTCAGGCCAGCTGTCGCACTACAGGACAAAAGTCCCAGGCTGGCTAGGCCGTTATCTTGCGACTTGGACAAGCCGCGAGGCCAAGCCGCCAACCAGCCCTGTTTGGCAAAAACTGTCTCTCCGTATTCCAAACACACACCACTATATATAGACCCTTATACCCACGAAATGTAAAGAGCTTCCAGAGAGAAAAATTGAGAGAGAAACCCTAGAGAAAAACAAGATTGCCTCATCCCCAATCTTCACTAAGAGACTCTTCAAATTCCTCTACTCTCTTCCTCTTCATTGTTACATCATTGAGAGGTTATTGACCAAATCCTTATCTCACAACACCCACGTCTGTGAGAAAGTCCTTTGGTACTAAGGGAAGCAGTTTAAGAAGGAACCAATGGTTATTGGTTGATACTATGGGCTATAGCGGAATCCAATAAGCTAGAGAAGAAAAAGGTTCGGCGCAACCTCCTTGGAGCAGGAAGCTTGGAGGGTTTAAGTACTTGAGTAGATTAGGCTTGGAGGGTCTATTGCTGTTCATGTATCCCAACTACATTTTCTAGTGGATTATTGACCGCTTGGAGGGTGGCGGAGAGGTTTTACGCTGAGGGTTTCGGTTTCCTCTTCGATAACACATCGCGTGTTGTCTTTGTGTTTGCATCTCTCTTCGCTTAATTTTTACCATTTATTATCTGCTATGAATGTGATTTTAAATTGGTTTAGATTGCTTATCAATTCTGTGTTTGGCTTATGTTTATGTTTCGCACATTAATGATTTGATTATAAGCTTGAATTGATAATTTGTAATTTGGGGTCTAAACGTTTATAGGTGTTTTACACGTATATTGAACTTTCAATTGGTATCAGAGCAGGTACACTTGTTGTTGTTTAAATACCTAAGTGTGATCCTTGACCCCTTGTGTTTATTTGCCATGGATTGTGCTTTATATGCCTCTTTGTATGATTTGGTTGATGATAAATGTAACATGCCACGTGTTTGTGAAAATGCATCTATGAGTGATAATCCTCATGATTGTGATGCTATGTTACATAAATCTTTGGATATTGTTGATATTCCTAACATCAAACCTTTGAAGAAAATTGTTAAGAAGTTTCAAAAGAATTTAAGTAAGTTATTTTGTGAAAATGATGATTTGATTGCTAAGCTCAATGAAGCAAACAAATTGATTGAAAAATATAAGAAACTTGCTGAAAATTCTCTTGAAAAGCTGAAAGAGTTTAAATGTTTGAATATGGACTTGGATGCTAAACTTGTTTTGTCTAACAAACTTGTTGATGAGCTAAAATGTGAAAATGAATCTCTTAAGATGCATGCCAAGTGTTTGATTGCTGAACCTATTGTTAAAAGTGATGAAATTATTTGATGCAATCATGTTGTGGTACCCAATTTTGTGCCTATTGTGTGCTCTACCCAAAGGACAAATCGGTGTACATTCCTCCACATAAAAGAAATCAAAAGATGGAGAGAAAGGCTGTTAAGTCAAAGCCTCCATTTAGATCTCAACCTAAGGCTTTGGATGGATCTAAATTTGTTCCAACTTGCTTCCACTGTGGTGTGATTGGTCATATAAGGCCTCAATGTCATAAGTTGAAGAGAGAACAAAACCATGTTCTAGATCCATTCCCAAAAAGCCTAGTGGACCAAACACATTGTTTGTCACCATTGTGGTGCTTTTGGTCATTTAAGACCTCAATGCTCTAAGTTTCATGCTTTTAAAAGAATCAAAAGAAAAGAGAAACTTGAGCTTCTTAGAAGTTATGCTAAAAAGGGTAAACCGGATTTGAGTGATAATAGCATGTTGTTAAAGAAAGTGTTTAATGCTCTTAACTCCTTGACTATATGCATCTCCGGTTCTCATTCTTCCAACCCTCGTCTCACTTCTCTTGAGACACTCATTCCAAACAATCGTTCCGTTTGGATGAGGAAGAGTTCCTATGGTTGAGCTTTTGCTCTTTTGGTCCTTGATCTAATTCTTTTGATCTTTGTAGGACCATTCAAGCATTGGTTGTTTCATTGTCATGCATTTGTGTATCATGCATTTTTTTTTTTTTTTTGCATTGGTTTGTTTTTGTTTTGATCTTACTTTTATGTTTTAGTTTTGTGTGAGTAAAAATTCAAAATCACATAAAAAGTGAAAAATTCAAAAAGTTTGATCGTATATGTTTGAGCACATATCACATGTTAGTTTTGCCTTGTACCTTCGTACAAATGGCTTTATGCATTTACGAGCTTAGCTTATTCTTTATGCACTTATATCTTTGTGGGAAAAATCTTGACATCTTTGTGTGATTGTTGTAAATCGATCTTTAAGTTTGTCATGGATGATTAGTCAATAGTCATGTTGGTTTTGATACATGCGTAGAGTTGTGCCTATATATCTTCCCACTTTTTTATTTTTATTGTTTAAAGAGCTCAACAAATGTAAATCTCAAAATGAAAAGAGATAATGAGCTGCAAAAGCCGTCGCACATACTAGTATTTGACTAGGAAAAAGGGAAAACAACTTTTATGAATGTGTATGATGCCCAAAAAGCCAAAGACTTGTTCATCAAATTGAAATATCAAAAATTTCAAGCATTGATCTCAAAAATGAGATATATTGGTTCAAAATGATCAAATGTTATGATTTGTAACGAAGCCAAATGAAAAGCTTCATAGATATGTAATCATTTTCTTGTGGGAGGTCATATATGTTCATTTCTATAATTGAGATAGATTACTTCTCTTAGTACTAGTTGTGTATGACTTAGTTGAATTGATCATTGAACCTTCATTTTAGACTAAGGACTATTCCACACTTGATACACACACACAACACATGTGCCTAATGTTCAATGAATGCCTTATTCATTTGTTCGATTGTACTTATTTAAATGTGATGTATGTGTGCTCAACTATATATGGATCAATCCAAAAAGATTTTTGATCATTTTATATATTTTTTGAAGTGATTTTTATCACTCTTTGTGTTCATGTTTAGTGCATACATTGTTTTTTAGTGTTTAAACATGTTCTGGGTTGAAAAACAAGTGTCAGAATTTTTGGCTACTCATTTTGGTGACTTGCAACCAGCCAAACCAAGTCGCGAGTTTTGACGACTCGTTTTGACGAATTACCCAGTCACGAGTTCACATAGACTGGTTTCGCAGCTCACTGGCGACTCGTTCGCGACTTGCCCAGTCGCCAAACGCCCAGAAACAGCTTTTTTTAGTGTTTTTCATGGGAAAACTGTTTTAAATCTCTCTCATCCTCTCTTAAACCCCTCTTTTACTATTTTTACATCAAAACCCAATCAATTTGAATGGTTTTTCATTCCATTAACATCTCTAAGGTAATTATATACTCTTTTCATTGTTTTTGATCCTTAGATTATATTTTGGAGAGCTTTGTGCTCTTGGTTGGGATTTTCATAATAGGGGTTGGGGAAACTTAATTTTTGTCAAATTTTTGTATGAGATTGGTTTCTTTTGATAATTTTCTTTGGTTGTTGGCCCCTTGTGGCAAAAAGAACATGTATTAAGGGTGGTTTTCATGATGTTCATGCATTGTTTCACATTGTTGTTCATAGTGTGCATGCTAAGTGTTTGATAAAATGCCTCTTAAGCATTTTCTCACTTGTTTGGACTCCGATGAGTATCAAACTTTAGGGTTTCTCATGTTTCCTCATTAAGAACATGCTTAGTTCATTGGTTGTGTATTTAACACATCTTGCCCCACATGTGCATTCTCTATGCATTGGTCATACATTGCACTTTGCCACCTCTTGCACACACCTTGCTACCCTTGTCATGCATTGGTTTATACCTTATTTCTTCATCCTAGCATGTCATGTTTATCTTATGCTTTATAGCATTTTGTTTCGTCTTAGGTTTGAGCTTCATTTTCTCATGTATCATTGCACCCCTCATGCATCATTGTCATTGTTCATACCTTCATCTCTTGCCCTCGTTTCTCCTTGACCCTTTGCCTATTCCTGACAAAAAGGGGGAGAGTATACTCTAGGGAGTACACCGGAGAGTTTTTGTCATTTTTATATGACCCTTGTGCACATTCTTAGGGGGAGAAATTCTATTTCTCGTGCACATTTATAGGGGGAGAGATATTCCATAGGGGAGATGCATGTACCAAGGGGGAGAAGACATTGAGCTAATAAGAAAACTTTTTTTTGGTGTTTGGTGTATGATCAAGTTGCTCACATATTTCACATCATGTTTACTTGATTGCAATTTACTTGTTTCATTATACTTGTCCGTTTATTACTTGCTTTACCTTGAGGGTCCAATGTGTTTTGTGCAAGTGTTTCAGGTTACAGGTATATATGTTCCAAGTTCATCACAACTCCTATGATTCATGATAGGGGGAGTGATATGATAAGGGAAGTACTTTATTGTTTGTACCTGGTACCTTTGTAGGTTTTTAAGATTTATGTTTATGGTTTGTACCCATGTTGCTTTTGTAAGCTTTAAAGGTTTGTGTCTATGCACATTATAGGCTTTATGGTTTGTACCTTGCTTTATGCAGCCTTTGTGCTTTGTTAAATCAGTACTTCTAACTAAATGTTATGCATTTCCTTTTAAGTACTATCACTCTTGTGCCCTTATAGGATTTTTCCTAGATGCACATACTACATGGTCTGTGCATTGGTTGAGTGTTGGTCATTCAAAGTGATTTGTCTTGTGTTTGTCAGCTTGAATGTCTGAATGTTCATTCCAAGTGTGAATGAGTATTGTGATCACTTGGTTATAGTGATTGCTTGTTTAGGTCTTTCCTTGGTTTATTGTTTTTATTCCATTGTGCTTGATCGCATCATGCTTGCTCCATTTGCATTAGAAGTTTCCTGCATACAATAAACTTATTGTGTTGTTGTGTTTCAGGAGTTCTTGTTCTTATGGTTCTAAAGCTTCACAGATTCTAGAGTTAGGTGTGAGTGAGTTTTCCAACTGTTCTCAACTCACGCGTTAAGTCTAGAGTTTGTTATAGGATTTTGTCACGGAATAGCCAAAGGGGGAGATTGTAAGGTTGAAATTTATCAACCATCTTGTTGGCTTTATTCCGTGCCAATTTGCTTGTAATTTAGCACTTAGTAACCTTGTATTTAGGTGGGATTCATGTAAAGGTTGTGTGTGAAGAGTGTGTGAAGAAAAACTCAAGTTTGTGCAAAGAAGTAGAGTTTCGCCGTTAGGACTCGCGGCTGACTCGCGATTGGCAAGCCGCCAACTGTAGGCACGTGAGAAGCACACAGGGGAGCTAAAGGGTCGCGCCAGCTGTCGCATTACAAGACAAAAGTCCCAGGCTAGCCAGGCCGTTATCTCGCGACTTGAACTCGCGACTTGGACAAGTTGCGAGGCCAAGCCACCAACCAGCCCTGTTTGGCAAAAACTGTCTCTTCGTATTCCAAACACACACCACTATATATAGACCCTTATACCCACAAAATGTAGAGAGCTTCCAGAGAGAAAAATTGAGAGAGAAACCCTAGAGAAAAACAAGATTGCCTCATCCCCAATCTTCAGTAAGAGACTCCTCAAATTCCTTTACTCTCTTCCTCTCCATTGTTACATCCTTAAGAGGTTATTGACCAAATCCTTATCTCACCACACCCACGTCTGTGAGAAGGTCCTTTGGTGCTAAGGGAAGCAGTTTGGGAAAGAACCAATGGTTATTGGTTGATGCTATGGGCTATAGCGGAATCCGGTAAGATAAAGAAGAAAAAGGTTCGGCGCAACCTCGTTGAAGCAGGAAGCTTGGAGGGCTTAGGTACCTGGGTAGATTAGGCTTGGAGGGTCTATTGCTGTTCATGTATCCCAACTACATTTTCTAATGGATTATTGACCGCTTGGAGGGCGGCGGAGAGGTTTTACGCCGAGGGTTTCGGTTTCCTCTTCAATAACACATCGCGTGTTGTCTTTGTATTTGCATCTCTCTTCCTTTAATCTTTACCATTTATTATCTGCTGTGAATGTGATTTTAAATTGGTTTATATTGCTTATCAATTATGTGTTTGGCTTATGTTCATGTTCCACATATTAATTGTTTGATTATAAGCTTGAATTGATAATTTGTAATTTGGGGTCTAAACGTTCAAAGGTGTTTTACACGCATATTGAACTTTCATTTATTTTATTGAATAAGGTTGTAGCCTTAGGCTATAACCAATTTTATAGCTAAATTTTGTCCAGTAAGAATAATACGTAAGAGTAGTGTAGCCACAAAAGGAGTTTAACAAAAACAACTATTACACATTTTGATGCAGAACAAATAAAGTGCCAAATCATTTTAGTTAAAAATCTAAAAACAAATTGCAAATCATCCAGAAATAACATAAAAATGGTGTAGCCACAAAAGAAGTTTAACGTAAACATCTGCTATTCATTTTGACTTAGAAAGCTAATTCCATAATAACAAACTGTTGAGGGAAAAATTTTGATGTTTCCAAATAGAATCTGGGATAACTAAGCCGAAACTCAATGATGGGCCTTTGAAATAAAGTCCAAAGGCTTTCGGTGTCGTGTAAGCCCGCTCAAGTAAGAGATAGAGGCTGCACCCTGACAAAAAGACAACAATAAAGCCCAATAAACATATTACTGTTGTTCGTTTGTTATATTATTAGTCCTTTTACAGCATCATAATTCAAATAAGTCCTCTAATGGTACGGTATTATCTCCAACAGTAGGGTAATTTCAGGTTAATAAGTGTGTTTACATGGTAAAAATCATATTTTTTTTTTTCCTTATTATTATTAAGTCAACATAAAGGAGAACTTCCATAGTTTCCAAAACATTATGGCATTCATCATAATAATACTAAATAAGGATTAAAGGCTTTATAGTTACAAATAAAAGAGGAAAAAAAGGATGGAATGAAGGGAGAGAGAGATCCTAGCTCAGTGCAGCGAGTATTAAACTAAGATTTTAGTGAGTATGTGTGTTCATAAGACATGAATGAGGCAATGTGGGCTGTTTTGAGTGAGTGAGATATGATTAATATTGAGGTTAAGGCTTTAGGGAGTAGATGCCTAAGAGGAATGAGTGGTGAGCTTAAGGAGAGCTAAACCACAAACAAAATGGCCATAAATCAAGAGTTTTAGAGGGCGTGGCTATTTGTGACTAATTGGGAGACATTTATAAACTATGATTGTGTAAAGAAGAGAAAAGAATGTCTGAGGTTAGATGAGTGTGGGCTGAAGGGGATGAGTAGTGAGCTTAAAGAGAGCTAAACCATCAGTAAAATGGCAAATAGATCAGGAATTTCAGAGGGAGTCGCTGTCCCCCTTTGTGGGCTGAGATGCTTTTGCTTTTATAATGGAGTTTTATAATGGGTTGAATGATTGTTTGACTGTGTACATTGAAAAAGATATAGCTTGTAGGATTGATAATGAATTTATCATGCAACGGTTTCAAAATATGAAACCTTGTAGAAGACAATTGTAGAATTTCATTTTTTTTTTTTTTTTTTTTTTTTGATATTGATATATTCAAGTCTCTTTTGTTTTAGATTTTATATAATTTATGTTTCTTATTAACCCTCTTGGACAAAAATCCTGGAGCCACCCCTGACTATCAATCTCAATTTTTCATTCCAATTACACCTAAAGCCAATCCGTAGAGTGGAGGCAAGAAGTAAGCTAATTTTTGGACTAAATATTTCTGCATTTTGAATTTTTTTCCTAATTTTTTAGTTTTATTTATTTAGTATTTTAAGAGTTAGTTGATCAATATATATATATATATATATATATATTAATGGATAGAAATCTCCCAAGCTAATACTTGAACCCCTAGCTCCCTCCTCCTTAACAGAAGGAGCTATTAGACCAACTGGGTCAATGGATAGTTTGATCAAACTTGGAATGTTATGACTAATCTCTCTCTCTTTTTATCAATATAAGCATTAGAGATCGAATTTCAATAGTCAATTTTTTCCAGAAATTACTGGTGCGACATTCTTTGTGTCTATACAGTTACGTAATCGGTAAATTAAATAAAAACAGATTTAACAAACAATCTTGGTGTGTTCAAATTTCTACTGTGGACCCGGCAATATTAGTGTGGATATTATGTCAAATTTAAACAAGTAGGGAGAAATAAATACTTTGCAAGAGTCTTAAGCGATTCATTCATTCATTCATTTTTATTGGATAAATAAAGTAAGAATATTTTTATTTATTTCAATATAATAGGTGTTACAAATATAAGAAATAATTAAAATAAATGAGGCGCAGATAAGTTTTACAACACAAAAACTTGCTATATTTATTGCGTGCTTGCTTCCCCATTGTTTATTTCACTAACATCTTCAACCCCATAGGGCAGAGAGCATCATTGGACACTGCACATCATTAAACACAAAGATATTAATCAAGACATGAGAAGATTCATTACAAAGATACATGTTTTTTCATATGTATTATGACCCTTTAATTTTTACACACACAAAGAGAGAGAGAGAGAGATTACGTGTTGCAATTCACAGTGGGATCAAGAGGAACAGGAACTTTGATTTTACAAAAATGGGGGAGCTGTTTTAGTCTTTCAGTTATAATGTGAAATGCTGTTGCAGCAGTTTCGAAACATTCACACAAAGACCTGCGTATTGTAGTGGTGTTTGCCTGTTGCGATACAGTTGCTGCGCCTTCACAGCATTTAGGGCTGGGTGTTGAGCTAAAAGGAAAACCAAGCAAGTATGGTTGGCAGGGTGCCAATTGTGTTAAAGCCTCCTCGCATGTTATGCCATCTGCAGCACTTGCACTTGCATTTAGGACCAAAATAATCATCAGCCCAGTGGCTAATACTAAACAACTCATTATTTTCTTCTCCATTCTCTTTTGGATTGAAAGACTATTTGTTCTATCTTTTATCTCAAAAAAGAAAGAAAGACGGTTGTTGAGTTACAAACTAATGGTGCCTGCGCTATTTATAGAGGTGGGAATCGTGGGATTATAGGCACTTCTATGTGGCCCTATGACTAACATTAAAGTAAATTAATGGATTTCTTTTTTTTCTTTTTTTTAAAGAGAAAGGTATATGATTTATTACCTATCAATGTTATATGTATCTAGGAAAGAAATCTCCTCCTTCCATTTATAACATCTTTGAAACATATCGATGAGTTTTCCCATATCGAAAATTTGTCATTGACAGACTGAATAATAATAATAATAATAATAAATTATTTAAAAAAAAAAACCCCCCTTTTTCTTTCTATATTACCATGTATGGAAATGTAATATATGTTAAGTAAAAAACTCCTACAATTAAAAAAAAAATTTGAAATAGAATTCTACTCTAACCTAATTTAAATATATAATAGTTTTTTTTTTTTTTTTTTTTTTTGAGTAGCTATTCGTTTATTTTGTTTTAGCCATATGAGGAATGCATACTCTACATCAAAGTGTGGATTGCCATTTGTTGGACTAATATGTCTTTCACATAAGATTTTGTAGTTCTATTTTAAAGATTAATGAATACTAGCATTTTTAGATATTGAATTTAGACTTCCAAAAATATAATTGCTATTTTTCTACTTGAAATTTCCAATATTATATGAAATTGGTATTTCATCAAAAATAAATATGAAATTGGTATTTCTCTTTAAAGAGGTGAATGAAAAACCAGCCAGACAAAATGTGGCCTTGAGCAAGATAAAATTGTTGAACCATTCAAAGGAATTGATTAGGGTAAATATTAAATACTCACAAATAAGGATAAATATAATACTAATAAATGCATTTATTTCATTAATTCTATATTTGAGCTCCTTAACACTTGGCACATATATATAGTAGTTAATAGTTAATAGCACAAAAACCTTTTTTGAGAAGAAATAGCACAAAAAATTAAAAAGTTAGCACTAGCAATCTAATGTCTTTTTTTCTTTTCTTTTCTTTTTTGGAGAGAGAGAGTTTTAACTTATGGCGTCCGCTCCTAATAATAGCTCTTTATTATCAAATCAAGACATCAATTAGTTTCTGGTGCAGATGAGAATTGAACCCTAGATCTCTTATTCAACCATCAGAAACTTTACTAGTTGAGCTAACTAAAACCCACTTACATAAAAAACTGATTGGTGTCTTGGTTTGATGATAAAGAACTATCATCAGGAGCGGACGTCATAGGTTGAAACTTTCTCTAAAAAAAAAAATGTCGTTTATTTTCAGTTTCTCAAAAAAAAAATATATATTTTCAAAAGATAACCTTAAAATTCAAGTTTCCATATTATAGGCATTACATTTAATCATAAAGAGTATCTCAAAAAAAAAAAAAACATTTATATCATAAATAAAACAAAAATATGCTACAATTCTGAACTTTATAATATTTGAACTTAGATTAACATGTCATATAAATATATATATATATATATATATATACTTTTTTTTTTTTTTTGAGAAACAAACACATACGCACAAGGGAGAGGGAAATGGATCAAATCCTCTAGAATTTTAGCACATAGAGTTCTTTTAATCTTAACTCTTCATTCTAAAATAAAGAGTCCAAATTATACATGTTATTAGTCCACTAACAAAAACCTTATAATAACATGCCATGTTAGCTTTTAAAAAAGGATAAATTGATGTGTCAATTTTTTAATTAATTTTAATTTTCAAAAACTTAGGACCCGTTTGGTAGGAGTATGTAGTTTTGGGGTTTTTTTTTTTTTTTTTTTTTTTTTTACAAGATAGAAATTTTACTCTAGCCTATCATTCTCAAAAAAAAAAAAAAAAAAAAAAAAAAAACTAAGTGTATATGTGTGTGAAGCTTCATTTGAAGATTTAAACCCTGGCTCTTACCCCCACACTCCACAAGATAGAAATTTTACTCTAGCCTAATCTAAGTGTATATCATTCTCAAAAAAAAAAAAAAAAAAAAAAAAAAAAAAAAAAAAAAAACCTAAGTGTATATGTGTGTGAAGCTTCATTTGAAGATTTAAACCCTGGCTCTTACCCCCACACTCCACAAGATATAAATTTTACTCTAGCCTAATCTAAGTGTATATCATTCTCAAAAAAAAAAAAAAAAAAAAAAAAAAAACCTAAGTGTATATGTGTGTGAAGCTTCATTTGGAGATTTAAACCCTGGCCCTTGCCTCCACACCCCACAAGCACTTATACTTGTAAAATGACCATCGCACCAAGAGTATGCGGTAGTTAGTTTTGATTTTCAAAATAATGTGAAAAGTGTAATTTAAAAAGTGTACTAAAAACGCTTCTTTTGAGTACTCATAATGCCAAAAAAAAGGTATTTGATAGCATATTTTTGTAACATTCCTTTTGAAATGGAAAACACATAAAAGAGGGTTAGGTATGAGTATGTATGTTTTAGAAAAAGCATGTATTTGTTTGACATGAACAGTGTAAAATAATTTCTTCTATGGAAAAGAGAGTAAACTCCCTCGTGAACTCCAACTGCTACTATAACTTTCTTTACTCGAGTAATTCTTAAGTACTCCAGGAATATAAAGAATAGTGCTCCATTCTCTCACATTCATGGTGGGGTCTGCTCATTAAATTTATGGTGGGGTTTATCATGAATGTAAGAGGAGAGAGCATCATTTCTCCGTGCTTCAGGAGTACCTAAGAATTTTCCTCTTTGCTCTATGCTTCCTACTTCCTCTTATAAGTTCTTTTTATACATGTTTTAAGCTACTTATATTGAGTAATGTTATCTAAATAACATAATTGTAAGAGTTCTCCTACCAAACAACTCACTCCAAAGTGGGGCCCACATTTTTAGCATTTAAACCAAACAAAAGAGTCTTCAAATGAAATCAATTTGTAAAATTCACATCTCAATTTTTCTAAGTTTTTGAAAATTAAACTTAATTAAAAAAACTGACATGTGAATTTGTTTTATTTTAAAAGCTGATGTGGCATGTTTTTTTAAGGTTTTATTAATGGAGTAATGACATGGTATAATAGGGACTCTTTATTTTAAAATGAAAGATGAAGATCTTGATTCGAGTGAAAGAGATTTTAACACAAATAACATGTTATATGTGAATGGATTTGGATATGTACAATTTTTTTTTCTTTTTTATATTCTTCATCAAGATGTTTAAATTAGTCAAGTGATTATGATAATATTAAAAAATATATTTTTTAATAACATTGTGGGGCGAGAAATATTCGGGCAACCCCGGCCCACTTCGAACCAGGCCCAAGGCCCAACGCCGAGGACGCGTCTAAGGTCCGAGGACTAAAGTGTAGTGCCCAGCTACCCACGAAACAGCGCCGAGGATGATAACGTCCTCGGAATTTCGAGATCCGTAAACAGACAAGCAGCACTCCATCAAAGGGAACCTCCCCGAGCATCCAAGAAGCCAACAGCAAGTACCAAATACCGGACATGGAAGCATGGTGGAGGAGCAAATCCCAGATGAACTGTCACCTCCACATTAAATGCCCTCAACTAACGTCCTGGCCGCATTAATGAGGAAGGGACGCCTCAACAGTGCCACCTTGGCTGCTGCCATCCACAGAGATAATGGGAAGGTGGCTGATGGGACAGGCACTCAAGTGATGTCCTAATCCCTCTACAAATGTAGGGTTAGGATCGATTAGGAGAGGGATATATAATGTAAGGACTCCCTCCTAAAGGAGGGAGGGAGAAAAAAGACAAGAGCAATCTATATGCTCTGAGAGAACTTTGTAGTCAGTTTGAAGAAAGAAATTATAAGAACTCCAAATCCTGGAAAACACCTCCGAGGAGCATTACTATTCATTCCAATGCACATTCAGGTTACCCAATCCACATGCAACCATGCATGGTCGTTGCGCTTCTCACTAACGCCTAGTTCTTGAGCCCATTCTCTATAAATTCATTGCGGGGAAACTGGGCTTGGGTCCACTCCCTCGAACCTGGTCCCTACAATTGGCGCCGTCTGTGGGGAGAACTTGTGCGTTGGTAAGGACAACAGTCAAGCATGGTAGGATCGGGCCCTCACTAAACAACTCCCAATCGACCTGAACCGGCGAAGCCACGGCAACAGAGTGACTATGGCGACCCCGGGGGTGGTCAGAATGACAATGGGCGATTTCGAGAAGGAAGCGTGCATACTTCAACGGCGAACGAAAACCAAGCCCAGAAGCACGACGATGGCCTGGCCACGCAATCAGAAGAGGCTCATAGCCACGCTTCCCAGGGAAAGGATGATAAGGTGGCCATGCAGCGCAAGATAGATGATCTGAAAAAGAAGCTGCGCCGTGCGCAGCGAAGACAGTCTGAACCCAGCCCCGACTTGCCCTCTGACGACGAGAGTGACGACGAATACAGGCAAAGGTCAAGAACGCCCCCCAGCGAGACTTTCTCCCACGAGGAGGAATGCTACCAGAGGCGTAGGCGCACCGACCGAACCTCCAGGGGTGTAGGAAGTGACGCCATGAGCAAGGCGCTGGATCAGCTCTCCAGGTCGCCCTTCACGCGTCGTATAGAGGAAGCAGAGCTTTCTCGGCGGTTCCAGCAACCAACCTTCATTGCTTACAACGGCAAAACGGATCCCGTGGAGCATGTGAGCCAGTTCAACCAGAGGATGGCTGTCCACTCCAAGAACGAGGCGCTGATGTGCAAAGTCTTCCCATCCAACTTGGGACCTGTGGCGATGAGGTGGTTCAACGGTCTGAGGACGAATTCCATAGACTCGTACAGACAGCTGACCCAGGCTTTTGGTTCCCGCTTCGTCACGAATAGCAGGCCTCCTCGACCCATGAGCGCACTCCTGTCCCTTTCCATGCGTGACGGGGAGACCCTCAAGGCCTACTCGGACAAGTACTAGGAGATCTACAATGAGCTGGACGACAAGTATGACGCCGTCGCCATCAGTACATTCCAGAATAGGCTACCAATGGGGCACGGCCTGAGGAAGTCCTTGACCGGAAAGCCCGCCACCAGCGTGCGGCAACTGATGGATCGGATCGACAAATACAAGCAGGTCGAGGAAGATATGCTGCAAGGCAAGGGGAAAGATAAGGTCATCCCTCAAGAGAGGAGAGATTTCAGGTCGGACCGGTATAACAACGCCCGCCCGATGAGGGATTTCGGAGGAGAATCTGGAGCGACCAATGCTCAAACCGTCAACGCCGTATTCTGAGAACCCGTGCATAGGGTGCTGGAGAGGATAAAGGACGAGTCGTATTTCAGGTGGCCGAATAAGATGGCCGGGGAACCTGAGAGGCGCAATCGGAACCGTTACTGCCAATACCACCAGGACCACGGGCATACCACGGAGGACTGCAGGAACCTCCGGAACTACCTGGACCAGCTAGTCCGAGAAGGAAAGCTGAAGCACCTGCTGCTCAGCCCTGACAATCGTCAAGGCCAAATGTATCAAGAGCCCTGGAGGGACACCGCCATGGGGCAACCCGCCAACATAATCAACGTAATCCTGGCGGCACCGGGGAGAACGTACATGTGCCCTTCGCGAGTGTTGTCTGTGGCCCAACCGCAAGCCGAGGAGTCCCAGGCGGGGCCGAAAAGGGCTAGGAGGAGTTCCTGCCCTTCTTTGAGCTTCTCAGAGGAAGACAAGATCGGGACCACCCAGCCTCATGACGATGCTCTGGTGGTCACCCTTAGGATTGGGGGCTACGACGTGAAGAGAGTGATGGTAGACGGTGGCAGCGCAGCAGAGGTCATGTACCCGGACCTCTACAAGGGGCTAGGGTTAAAACCGGAGGACTTGACGCCATATGACTCTCCCCTAATGAGTTTCGACGGGAAGCTCGTCATCCCGAAGGGCATGATTAGGCTGCCCATACAGACCAGCCCAGAAGTGGTAGAGGTGAACTTCATAGTGGTGGACACATACTCCCCCTACACGGCTATCGTAGGAAGACCCTGGCTCCACACCTTAGGGGGCGTAGCCTCCTCCTTGCACCAGAAGGTGAAATTCCCCTCAGGGGACCAAGTTCTAGAAATCCGTGGTTACCAGCCCACAGCGAGGCAATGCACGGTAGCTGCCATATCATGCCAGCTTGACGCACAGCCCTCGGCCATCACTGAAGAGGGTTTATAGCAATCAAAAGCCACGGCAGCGCACCCTAATGTAGCTGCCGAAGGGGCCAAGTGTGAGGACTTGGAGAAAGTGGTAATCGGTGACGATCCAGAGAAGTTCTTTCGGGTCGGGGCTCGGCTGCCTCCCGCTGAACAAGAGGAGCTGGTCGAGTTCCTTCGAAGCAATATTGACGTATTTGCATGGGACCCCTGCGACGCACCAGGGATTGACCCATCCTTCATATGCCACCATCTCAACGTTAGTCCATCCATAGTGCCTAAGAAGCAGCCGCCCCAACGCCCATCGAGGGAACACGCTGATGCCATAGGGGAAAAGGTGAATAAACTCAAGCGCGCCGGGGCTATCAAGGAGGTTTTCTATCCCGAGTGGCTAGCCAATACTGTGGTGGTCAAGAAGAAGAGCGGAAAGTGGAGGGTCTGTGTGCACTTCACCGACCTAAATAGGGCATGTCCAAAAGACCCGTTCCCCATGCCTCGGATCAACCAACTAGTAGACGCGACCATGGGCCATCCTCGGATGAGCTTCCTAGACGCCTTTCAAGGCTATCACCAGATACCGCTGGCCCTGGAAGACCAGGAGAAGACCGCCTTTATGACACCCGTCGGGAACTACCACTACAAAGTAATGCCTTTTGGTCTGAAGAACGCAGGGTCCACCTATCAAAGGATGATGACGAGGATGTTCGAGCCGATGCTGGGCAAGAGCGTTGAGGTCTATGTTGACGATATGGTAGTGAAGAGTAAGGTGGTATCCGAACACCTGGTGGACCTCGGTCGCACGTTTGACGTCCTGAGAAAGCACCAGCTGCACCTAAATGCCTCGAAATGCTCGTTTGGGGTGGGCTTGGGCAAGTTCCTTGGGTACATGATCACCCATAGAGGAATCGAAGTTGACCCTGACCAAATCAAGGCTATTCACGATCTGAAGCCTCCGCAGAACCCCAAGGAGGTCCAGAAGCTTACTGGGATGATCGCGGCCCTGAACAGGTTCATTTCCCGATCGGCTGACAGGTGCAGGCCCTTCTATCTCCTGATCAACAAGTGGAAAGGATTTGAGTGGTCCGAGGACTGTCTTATAGCTTTCCAGCAACTCAAGGAGTACCTATCCCGACCGCCTATCATGTCCAATCCTGATACCGATGAGGTCTTGTATGCATACCTTGCTGTGGCGCCCCACGCAGTGAGCCTAGTACTGATACGGGATGACAATGGTGTTCAAAAGTGTTAAGGACATATTTTATGTAAATTGGCAAATCCTTTTGACAAAACGCACTCTACTTGTAATTGGGTAGTTTTAGGTGTTTTTAATACTTCAAGAAACCTTGTTTCAAGATCAAGTGTTGAAGTCATCAAGTCTGTCCAAGAAAAAGCAAGCTGAAGTGCAAGTTCATTAAATCTCGACACCTCTCGATAGCTACCTCGACACCTGGCTATCTGTCGAGATCTTCAGCTGATTCTTATCGCAATCTCGATAGCTTCTCGATAGCTGGTCGATCGATCGAGAAAGTTTCTGTCCCCTCGACACCTTCTCGACACCTCCTCGATAGCTGCTATCTATTGAGATTCATTAAATCTCGACACCTCCTCGACACCTCTCGATCGATCAAGGTTACGGGAAATCAGAATTTTCAGCTTTTTGATTTTTGGGCCAGGCTTTTGTATTTGTGTAGGGTTTCTTTTCTCACAACCCTAGACCTATATAAGGCTTATTTTAGAGGCCGTCACACAAGAGAATAAGAGAATACATAGGAGAACATATTCAAAAGATTATTCTCTCTGAAAGAAGCTACTGCGTCTTTGCGCCTTAGGGTTTTGTAACCAAGTGCTTCTAGGTCTTCATTATTGATGAAGTGAAGAACTTTGCATCCAACATTCTTCTTCTAGTTGGTGTTCTGAAGTCGCGTACTGGGATCCGCGCAATTGGTTAGTCACGTATTGGGATTCGTGCATCAAAGGGTGGCGTTCATAAGTTGAAGAGTTCAGAGGTTCTGAAGCGGTAGAAGGTTTCTGCTGTGAGTTCATCTACGGGGATTGTAGAGTCTAGGGACAAAGGTTTTGTACTAGATCTGAAACTTCTCTTTACTATAGTGAATTGCTTTTCGGGAAGGTTTCCCCCCAGGTTTTTTACTGTGAAACTGGTTGGTTTCATTGGTTTTCCTGGGTCATCATATCTTGTCTTATTTATTTTTCCGCTGCATTCATTATTGACATGATATTGATGTTTGTTTGTTTTAACAAGTTTATTCATAATAAATCTAATTAACAACTTGGGCTTAAAACTTGTTAATTCTATCAACCGGGGTCTAAATTTCCCAACAAAAAGTCAGTTTATTATGTCAGTAAGTCGCTACATGAGGCGGAGGTCAAGTACCTACCCCTGGAAAAGGCCATACTGGCTGTGGTCCACGCCACGAGAAAGCTACCTCACTACTTCCAAGCGTACACAGTGGTTGTGCTAACTAAACTGCCCCTGAAGTCTGTACTACGGACCGCCAATTACACCGGGAGAATCGCAAAGTGGAACACAATCCTTGGGGCCTTCGATATCAAGTATATGCCCCGGACTTCCATAAAAGGACAGGTCCTGGCAGATTTGACGGCCGAATTCGCCGAACCCACTGTGGAAGTAGCCCCCGGGGAGGACAACTCGGATGAGAAATCGATTGGGGCAGTCTCCATCCCGGGGTCACCATACTGGAAAGTATATGTTGATGGCGCGGCAAACCAGAGGGGGTCCGGAGTGGGGCTAGTATTAGTATCCCCAGAGGATCATGTCATTGAGAAGTCCCTGAGGCTCGGATTCTCGGCCACAAACAACGAGGCCGAGTATGAGGCGTTGCTACAAGGGATGGTCATGGTACGGAAGATGGGAGGAAGGTCGATAGAGGCGTTCTCAGACTCGAGATTGGTGGTAGGACAGGTAAACGGAGAAATGGAAGCCAGAGATCCGAGAATGCAAGAATACCTGAGCCAGGTCCAGCGCTCGCAGTCCGAGTTCGACCACTTTAGCCTATCTCATATTCCCCGGAGTGGGAACAGCCATGCCGACTCCTTAGCCATGCTCGCAACGTCCTCGTCAGAGGGCCTGCCCCCGATCATACTTGTGGAGCACCTAGAGAGAACGAACGAAATGGCAAGGGGGTCGATCACCGTCCATTAGATTGAAGTGGGTCCCAGCTGGATGGATCCCATAGTGAAATTCCTCAAAGATGATATCCTGCCCGAAGATAAGACAGAAGCTGAGAAAGTATGGAGAAAAGCTCCTCGGTTCTGGCTATCTGAGGATCTCCGACTATACAGGCGCTCCTACTCTGGGCCATACCTACTGTGCGTCCACCCCGAGGCAGCGGAGTTACTGCTCGAAGAGCTGCACGAAGGAATTTGTGGGAGTCATACCGGAGGGAGATCCCTGTTACACCGAGCCGTCACGCAAGGGTATTGGTGGCCGGGAATGCAACAGGAGGCCCTAGAATATGTCAAGAAGTGTGACCAGTGCCAAAGATTCGCCCAGAACATTCACTAGCCAAGAGGGGTCCTCAATCCCTTGTCTAGTCCCTGGCCGTTCGCCCAATGGGGTTTGGACATTGTAGGCCCCTTCCCGAAAGCGCCAGGGAATAAGAGGTATCTGCTTGTGGCCACGGACTACTTCACGAAATGGGTCGAGGCCGAGCCCCTGGCTAACATTAGGGACGTGGATGCCAAGAAGTTCCTTTGGAGAAACATAGTTACACGATTTGGGATCCCTTACGCCCTCATCTCGGATAATGGGCTCCAATTCGACAGCAAGGCCTTCAGGAGGTACTGCTGTGAACTTGGGATCACTAACAAATATTCGACGCCAGCCTACCCTCAGGGAAACGGACAGGCAGAAGTCGTCAACAAGGTTATCGTCAACGGGCTTAAGAAGAGGCTGGACGACGCCAAGGGAAGATGGGTTGAGGAGCTGCCCCACGTCCTATGGACGTACCGGACTACCCCTCGGCGGTCAACAGGGGAAACACCTTTTGCCATGACATATGGCGCCGAGGCGGTGATCCCCCTGGAGACGAATTTTCAGATGCTACGAACGAGCTCTTTCATTCCCAGTAGCAATGATGAACTGCTGGGAGAGAGCCTGGACTTGGTGGACGAATGAAGGGAACGAGCAATGATCCAGCTAGCCTATTACCAGCAAAAGCTCAAGCAAGGGTATGACACCAACGTGAAACTCAGGCCGCTAGCACCGGGGGACCTGGTGCTGAGAAAAGTCGTCGGGGCTGCCAAGAACCCATCCTGGGGAAAGCTGGGACCCAACTGGGAAGGCCCCTACCGAATTACCTTAGTAGCAGGAATAGGTGCATACTATTTAGAAGATCTACACGAAAAACCTGTACCTCGCCCCTGGAATGTAAATAACCTGAAAAGGTATTATTATTAATGAAGCAGTCTTTTTTGAATTCCGATTCTTAACCTGTTTCAACTTGGGATCACATGTCCGGACGGTAATACCAAGTGTTAGATAGAACCAAGCCACTGCATGGTCCTCAGACTCAGGCCTATGGGGAAACTCGCTACTTCCAAATTCAAAGTGTTAGACAGAACCAAGGCACTGCATGGTCCTCGGACTCAGGCCTGCGGGGAAACTAACTACTTCAAAGACTAAGTGTTAGACAGAACCAAGGCACTGCATGGTCCTCGGACTCAGGCCTATGGAGAAACTAACTACTTCAAAATTCAAAGTGTTAGACAGAACCAAGGCACTGCATGGTCCTCGGACTCAGGCCTGTGGAGAAACTAACTACTTCAAAAAGCCTAAGTGTTAGACAGAACCAAGGCACTGCATAGTCCTCGGACTCAGGCCTATGGGGAAACTAACTACTTCAAAATTCAAAGTGTTAGACAGAACCAATGCACTGCATGGTCCTCGGACTCAGGCCTGTGGGGAAACTAACTACTTCAAAAAGCCTAAGTTTTAGAGAGAACCAAGGCACTGCATGGTCCTCGAACTCAGGCCTATGGGGAAACTAACTACTTCAAAATTCAAAGTGTTAGACAGAACCAAGGCACTGCATGGTCCTCGGACTCAGGCCTATGGGAAAACTAACTACTTCAAAATTCAAAGTGTTAGACAGAACCAAGGCACTGCATGGTCCTCGGACTCAGGCCTATGGGGAAACTAACTACTTCAAAAAGCCTAAGTGTTAGACAGAACCAACGCACTGCATGATCCTCGGACTCAGGCCTGTGGGGAAACTAACTACTTCAAAAAGCCTAAGTGTTAGACAGAACCAAGGCACTGCATAGTCCTCGGACTCAGGCCTGTGGGGAAACAAACTACTTCAAAAAGCCTAAGTGTTAGACAGAACCAAGGCACTGCATGGTCCTCGGACTCAGGCCTATGGGGAAACTAACTACTTCAAAATTTAAAGGGTTGGACAGAACCAAGGCACTGCATGGTCCTCGGACTCAGGCCTGTGGGGAAACTAACTACTTCAAAATACCAAGTGTTAGACAAAACCAAGGCACTGCATGGTCCTCGAACTCAGGCCTTTGGGGAAACTAACTACTTCAAAATTCAAAGTGTTAGACAGAACCAAAGCACTGCATGGTCCTCGGACTCAGGCCTGTGGAGAAACTAACTACTTCAAAAAGCCTAAGTGTTAGACAGAACCAAGGCACTGCATGGTCCTCGAACTCAGGCCTATGGGGAAACTAACTACTTCAAAATTCAAAGTGTTAGACAGAACCAATGCACTGCATGGTCCTCGGACTCAGGCCTGTGGGGAAACTAACTACTTCAAAAAGCCTAAGTGTTAGACAAAACCAAGGCACTGCATGGTCCTCAGACTCAGGCCTATGGGGAAACTAACTACTTCAAAATTCAAAGTGTTAGACAGAACCAAGGCACTGCATGGTCCTCGGACTCAGGCCTATGGGGAAACTAACTACTTCAAAATTCAAAGTATCGGACTGAACCAGGGCTCTGCATGGTCCTCGGACTCAAGCTTATGGGGAAGCCGACTACTTCAAGGGGACCCACGTTATAATAATTAGTGCCGCGATTGGCTGAGGTGCAATTGAAGTTAAAATCCTACGAGTAAAGAAAAAGCGGATAGCGAGCAAGTAAGCGAACAACCACAACGAGTAGAAAAAGAAACAAAGCTCGCATCTCATTAAGTCCAAAAAGAATTACACGATACGAATTACATTAAAAAAAAATTGCGCAAAAAGTAAAGTACAGCAGGCAGAGGCGCCAAGGAGCATACTCCTTCTACTCAATTGCTTGCTCCTGTGGGTGGCTGGACCAAGGCAGCTCCGGTGTCCTCTGAGCTCTGGCTGAGTGGGATGGCCTGCAGAGGTGCGGCAGAAATAGCAACCCCCTCAGCAGAAGAAACCTGGGCATCAGGGATGGCCCTGCAACCTGATGAGGTGCGTCCTCGTTAGAGCCATCGCTCACTTCAACCACCAGGGGAGGATTACTCCCTTGGACTGGCTCGCCAGTGGCCCCAGCATCCGAAGCCCCCCTGCCTGGAGTAGCAGCAGTTTCCACAGCAGCCTTCTCGGCCTCAGAGCCACCTGGACCGTCTGGGGTAACCTCGCGAATGGCAGAGGGGTAGTACACGCTCTCATCTTTCCACAGGACAGAAAAGGCCTCCACACCAGCTTGCCTAAGGGCTTCCATCCAAGTTTCAGAACAGTAACGCCTACATACCCCAGGGACTTGGGATTTGTAGGCAGCTGCTGTCTCAGTTGCCCCAGTAGTATAGGCAGCCTCCTCAACTTCTTCCTTGATGGTCCAGGCCTCCTCCCTACCCTTCTTCGCCTCGAGCTTGGCCCTCACAGCTTCGTCCCTAGCAAATTTAACCACTTTTCTGGCCTCCTCGGCGGCAACCTCCTTCTTTGTCAGATCCGCAATCAGCTCCTTTGCGATCTTCAGCTGCTCATCTACCTCACCCAGGTGCTTTGTCTGGGTCTTGGCCTGCCTCTGTGCACCCTCAAGGCCTGTCACTGCGCTGTCCCGAGCCTAAGTTATGGCCTTCAACTCCAGCCTGGCCTTGGCAAGGTCCTCCTCGGAGTTCTTGAGAGTCTGTGTGGCCTCCAAGCACTTCTCGCGCTCTTCCTCCATGGCCTTTCCATGGTCGTGAGCCGCCTCCTCCAGCCTGAAGGTGGTCTGGACAGCCTGCCAAACAAAACGGGTACATAGTCATAAGCCGAGCTAAAAAAAAGGGGGGGGAAAGAAGGCAGAAAAAAAAAACTAAAACGAGAAAAGACACAAGTATTAAGAGCCTTACCATCCCCAAGTAACGCTTGAGGCTGAGGAAGACCTCCCTGCTCTTCATGGTCCCCAGCTGCTCCATGTCCGCGGGAAGTAGCAGGCACCTCTCCACCGCGTCGGCGACGTACGCGCCTTCGCCCTCTCTAAAATCCTTGAGAGAGGAATCATCCCTCAGAGGTGCCCCACGAAGCATTGGGGCAGGCAGCCATGCCTGGTCCTCGAGCGGGGCATCCACCTGCTTATCCTGAGACCTGGAGCCTATCCTCAGCTGCTTTGAGGGCCGCCGAGAGTCATCCCCCTTCCGCGTGGGCCCAGATTTATCCTCGATGGGCCTCTTGCTTTTGTCCCTCTTCTGTTTAGGATCGGCAGGCTCGCGCCTGGAAGGCGGACTCGTCCGAGGCGGAGGGGGAGGAAGCTTAGATTGGGTCGAGGCCGACCTAGTCTGGGCAGGACGATTCTTCGGAAAAGGGGGTGGAAGCCTCGGCTTGGGCTTCCCCGGTTGCTCTTCGATCAGCTCAAGTAGACTGGGTTGGTTCTTCTTCTTGTAGCCCATCGCAAGCCGAGAAGGTGTCTCTGACGCTGAGAGGTCTGCCTCGGCCAGGCGAAGATCACCCAAGTCTCCAGAAGGGTCCTCGGACTGATGGATCTGCTCAAAAACGTCAAAGTCGTCCCCTTCAGGACCAAGATCTGCAGCTTCCCCTTCCCTCTCTAAGTTCTCTTCCGCGGCCTCCGAGAATGTGTGGGAGGAAGAGGGGACTGCTATTGTGATGCCTTCTGAAGTAGTGGGACCCTTGGGAAACTCGAACCCGTCCTCGGTCACTGCTATTTTCTGCAAGCGTGGATCCTTTGCTTTGATCACGTGCTTTGGGGCCGCAAATGACTTTTGGAGTGGCGTGTACCCCAAGATCTTGTGAGCGGCTCTAACTTGGTGGTCTGCTTCGTTTTCAAAATCCGCCGACCTGAGCACTCTCTGCAAGTCTTCCCTGTTGATCAAGTTGTAGCGGGGCGCGAAGGAGTGCGGATCTGCAAGAAGAAAACACATTCACGATTAGCAACCAAAACAGTACAAAAAGAAATGACGCATAAAACAAGTTAGAATCTTTGAACCCCTTCCTACTCCTACTACCCCACCTGGTGTCTCCTCTGTCGTCGGGCAATGGATGCCATCGTGCCACGCTCCGGACACGATGAGAAAATCCTCATTCATCCCCTTGTTGGACTCAGGGAGGCATTGGATAAGCCGGACCCTGTCGTCCCTCGTCCTCATATAGTAGGACTTGTCCCTCAAGCGTTGGAGATTGTAGCAGTAGTTCACGTCATGATGGGTCAACCTTAGCCCCATCTTCTCGTTCAGAGCATCCACGCTACCCAGAATTCTGAACATGTTGGAGGCGCACTGGGTGGGGGTTAACC
Source organism: Quercus ilex subsp. ballota (assembly GCA_032727855.1). Classification (NCBI taxonomy): domain Eukaryota; kingdom Viridiplantae; phylum Streptophyta; class Magnoliopsida; order Fagales; family Fagaceae; genus Quercus; species Quercus ilex. The sequence continues at coordinate 4,511,638 of CM064914.1, read as the reverse complement.
GAAAATATGACAGGTAACCCCTCGGCACTAGCCCCATAGGGATCCTCATCCCTCCTTCAAGGAAGGCGATGATGGGAATCACCACCTCTCCCTCCTGCCTCCGGAATTCCCACTCCCCCTCCTCACAATACCTCAAGCCCACATTGGCCGGTATCCTATAATCGGCGATGAATTTCTCCATCGCCTCCTCAGTGAAGACATACTTCTTAAGTCTACCCATCCCAAATGACGCCTAAGAGAGCTAAAGAAAGAGCAGATAAAAGGGAAGGAAGAGCAGAGAGAAGAAAAGCTCAGAAAGGGATAGAGCGACTTACAAAAATGAGGAGAAGCTCCTCGGACAGGCTTTTTATGCTGGAGATGTTGGTGGGAATTTTGCTAGACTCTGAATGAAGGCACAAGAGCTCTTGATTGTGAATGGAAAAAGGTGAAAGCGGTTCGAATGGGTATTTATACCCCGGATGGAAGAGCCGCACGGGTTTTCCCGCCCATAAATGCTGGGCGCATCCCGACCGTTAGATTGTCATCTGCCCGTTGAACGTGGGAGCACAAAGCCTCCTGAATTTAATGCAGGACACGTTACGCGCACTGAAGCGCCAGTAACACACCTTGGGCAGATAAAAAGGTTCCAGCGCCGACAAAGGACAAGACTCGATTGGACACGGAGCAAGTCCAAGGATATCAAAATCCTCCTTTCCGCCCAAGGATGACGACAGCAAGATTTTGATGGGCTATTGTGGGGCGAGAAATATTCGCGCAACCCCGGCCCACTTCGAACCAGGCTCAAGGCCCATTGCCGAGGACGCCTCTAAGGTCCGAGGACTGAAGTGTAGTGCCCAGCTACCCACGAAACAACGCCGAGGATGATAACGTCCTCGGAATTTCGAGATCCGTAAACAGACAAGCAGCACTCCATCAAAGGGAACCTCCCCGAGCATCCAAGAAGCCAACAGCAAGTACCAAATACCGGACATGGAAGCATGGTGGAGGAGCAAATCCCAGATGAACTGTCACCTCCACATTAAATGCCCTCAACTAACGTCCTGACCGTATTAATGAGGAAGGGACGCCTCAACAATGCCACCTGCTGCCATCCACAGAGATAATGGGAAGGTGGCTGATGGGACAGGCACTCAAGTGATGTCCTAATCCCTCTACAAATGTAGGGTTAGGATCGATTGGGAGAGTGATATATAATGTAAGGACTCCCTCCTAAAGGAGGGAGGGAGAAAAAAGACAAGAGCAATCTATATGCTCTGAGAGAACTTTGTAGTCAGTTTGAAGAAAGAAATGATAAGAACTCCAAATCTTGGAAAACACCTCCGAGGAGCATTACTATTCATTCCAATGCACATTCAGGTTACCCAATCCACATGCAACCATGCATGGTCATTGCGCTTCTCACTAACGCCTAGTTCTTGAGCCCATTCTCTATAAATTCATTGCGGGGAAACTGGGCTTGGGTCCACTCCCTCGAACCTGGTCCCTACAAACATATTCTCTCAAAATGTAAAACAATATTATAATTATGAAAATCAAATCTTTTTATTAAACCCCTTTTATACATATATCACTATATATTGCTACTTAATGAAAAATTCATTATATGTTTCATTATATAACACTTTAAAAAATAGAAAATCCTTCTAAAAAAACACATGCACTATTTAACATACAAAATTTATATTATACTCTATTATAAAATAATTGTATCACATTTTCCATGCAATGCTTGAGTTTGCAACTAGTAATATTTAAAAGCTGAAGCGTCACATTTATTGTTGTTACGTTTCTGTTGAGCCATATCAATAACTGTCATCATTTTATTTCCATGATTTCTTTAAAAAATATATGAATATAAATATGAGCAAAATTTAGGTACAATACTTAGATTCTACTCTTTAAGTTTTCCTCATAAGATTCAGCCATGTGGCTGCACTTAACTAAAAATATACTTACATCCCATGAGAAAAAAGCAACATGGCTGAATCTTAAGAAGGAGAGGAAAATCTTAAGAACAGCACCCAAGTATTGTACCTAAGGGTTGTTGTATAAATATTAATGTATGCAATAATAATACATTATGCCTTTATTCATTCTCAAAACTAATTAACTTATCAATTATGATAGGTCCATCACTTTTCACTACCATAACTTTACACATTCTTGAACCTAAATTTAACTTATAATAGAAAATACATGTAATACAAACAATTTTGGCTTGGACACCGTTTATTTATTTTTAGTTTATATACTCACCCAAAAAAAATCTCATTTCGCCACTTTATTCATATATATATGCCAATGCAATATTCAATGTCAGGTTGAAGGATCCAGTTCGGAGCTACTTAAAGAACCATATGTCAATTTCATCAACTTCAAGAGATAAAGATAATAAAGCTCTTAACAAAGGTTTTTTTTTTTCCCATTTCTTTTTCCTTTTGTATAAAATATTACATGCAAGTGGTTTTCTTGATATGCTTTTTTGTGAGTACCAACTTTCTTTACATTGGAATACATTACTTATTACAAGTTAAGTTTTACATCACTTTATTATTATTATTATTATTATTATTATTATTATTATTATTATTAATTTTTTTAGTTATGTTTACTAATACAGTTTGGCATTTAGTCCAATTCGGCCAACTTCAGTCCATTTGGACAATTTGGTCCTTCGGTGTATTTCAGTCCATTTTGGTGCACTTACTTAATAAAGGATGGGAAAAAACAGGTTTAGGTTGAGAGTACTATCAATTGTAATTATGTGATAAGTTTTAATTATCATGATAATCTCCTCAGAAGAATGAGAAATTTGAAACTTTAAAATTTTATTTGTACCAAAAGAAATTAGGAAATATAATGCATAATAACAATAGTTAGAAGAATAAGGATCACTTAAAAAAAGAATAATATCAATCAAAAACACAAAAAATAATAAAATTAAATATATTGTAAAAAAAAAGAGATAAAAATTACTTTTACAAATTATTTAATTTTTAGGGAGAACAAATTATCTAAAATTAAATTTAGAGAGTAAATTATACATTATACCATCTCAAAAATAATCATATTTTCACGTATTGCCTGGGTATGCGACTCATAAGAATAATACATAAGAATAGTGTAGCCATAAAAGGAGTTTAACATAAGCAACTACTATGCCTTTTGACGCAGAACAAATAAAGTGCCAAATCATTTTAGTAAAAAAATCAAAAAACAAATTGCAAATCATCCAAAATAATAATAAAAATGGTATAGTCACAAAAGAAGTTTAACATAAACAACTGCTATTCATTTTGACTTAGAAAGCTAATTCAATAATAACAAACTAAACATCATTCAAGAGCTATATCCATCTCTTTTCACTACTACAACTTACACATTCTTGAACCTGAATGTAACTCATAATAGAAAATACATTCAATACGAACAATTTTGGTGAGGATACCATTGATTTATTTTTAGTTTATACTCACCCAAAAAAAATCATATTCCACCACTTTTATTCATATATTTATGCTAATGTAGTATTCAAGGTCAGGTTAAAGGATCTAGTTCTGCTCCTACTTAAAGAACCATATGTCAATTTCATCAACTTCAAGAGATAAAGATTATAAAACTCCTAATAATTTGTTTTCCCCTTTCTTTTTCATTCTGTATAAAATATTATACGCAAGTGGTTTTCCTGATATGCTTTTTTGTGGGATACTAACTTTCTTTACATGTTTCTAAATTCAACTTGAATAAAACCTTCAACAAGCACATAGAATCACAGACACATGCATATAATTTAGTTAAAACTATTAATGCGATAACAGATCTGATTGACGTTACTTCTACAACAAATTAAAAACTTTCATCACATTGGAATACATTACTTATTACAAGTTAGGTTTTACATCACTTTATTATTATTATTATTATTATTATTATTATTATTATGTTTACTAATTACAATTTGGCATTCAGTCAACTTTGGTCCATTTTGACTAATTTGGTCCATTCGGTCTATTTCGATCAATTTTGGTGCACTTACTTAATAAAGGATAGGAGAAGATATGTTTAGGTTGAGAGTACAATAATTTTTTTTTTTTTTGCTGAATAAGTACAATCAATTATTTGAGTAATATCAATTGTAATTATGTGATAAGTTTTAATTATCATTCTAATCTCCTTAAAAGAATGAGAAATTTTAAACTTAAAAATTTTAGTTGTACCAAAAGAAATTAGGAAAATATAATGCATAATTATAATAATAGTTAGAAGAATATGAATCACTTAAAAAAAAATATATCAATCAAAAACACAAAAAAATGATAAATTATATATTTAAAAAGTAGAGAGATAAAAACTACTTTTAGAAATTATTTAATCTTTAGGGAGAAGAAATTATATAAAATTAAATTTAGAGAGTAAATTATACATTATATCACATCTCGAAATAATCATATATTTAATTTCAATGCATTGTGCTAGTTTGCAACTAATAAGAATGGACAAAGTTTAGATACAAAAGGTTACAATCTTACTCAATATCTTTTTATTGGAAGTGAATTTTGATAAATTCATCATTGGATTACATCTTCTTTTTATATTTTCCATGTTTACAAAATTTCTAGAAACTTAAAAAATCAATAAGTATGTCATCAATAAATTTTTTTAAATTGTAAGTTTTTGTAATTTAAAATTATACATAAAATATAAGCTTATAGATCATATAGTAAATAATATCTTATTGACATAAAATTTAATATGTGTATTAAGAACATAAAAAACATGCAATTCAACGATTAGATTTTTAAAATATATAGTAATATTTATTGTAAGGTTGAAATTTATCAACCATCTTGTTGGCTTTATTCTGTCCGAATTTGCTTGTAATTTAGCACTTAGTAACCTTGTATTTAGGTGAGATTCATGTAAGGGTAGTGTGTGAAGAGAGTGTGAAGAAAAGCTCAAGTTTGTGCAAAGAAGCAGAGTTTCGCGACTAGGACTCGCGGCTGACTCGCGACTGGCAAGCCGCCAACTGTAAACACGTGAGAAGCACACAGGGGAGCTGAAGGGTCACGCCAGCTGTCGCACTACAGGACAAAAGTCCCAGGCTGGCCAGGCCGTTATCTTGCGACTTGGACAAGCCGCGAGGCCAAGCCGCCAACCAGCCCTGTTTGGCAAAAACTGTCACTTCGTATTCCAAACACACACCACTATATATAGACCCTTATACCCACGAAATGTAAAGAGCTTTCAGAGAGAAAAATTGAGAGAGAAACCCTAGAGAAAAACAAGATTGCCTCATCCCCAATCTTCACTAAGAGACTCTTCAAATTCCTCTACTCTCTTCCTCTTCATTGTTACATCCTTGAGAGGTTATTGACCAAATCCTTATCTCACAACACCCACGTCTGTGAGAAGGTCCTTTAGTACTAAGGGAAGCAGTTTGAGAAGGAACCAATGGTTATTGGTTGATGCTATGGGCTATAGCGGAATCCAATAAGCTAGAGAAGAAAAAGGTTCGGCGCAACCTCGTTGGAGCAGGAAGCTTGGAGGGTTTAAGTACTTGAGTAGATTAGGCTTGGAGGGTCTATTGCTGTTCATGTATCCCAACTACATTTTCTAGTGGATTATTGACCGCTTGGAGGGTGGCGGAGAGGTTTTACGCTGAGGGTTTCGGTTTCCTCTTCGATAACACATCGCGTGTTGTCTTTGTGTTTGCATCTCTCTTCCCTTAATCTTTACCATTTATTATTTGCTATGAATGTGATTTTAAATTGGTTTAGATTGCTTATCAATTCTGTGTTTGGCTTATGTTTATGTTTCGCACATTAATGATTTGATTAGAAGATTGAATTGATAATTTGTAATTTGGGGTCTAAACGTTCATAGACGTTTTACACGTATATTGAACTTTCAATTGGTATCAGAGCAGGTACACTTGTTGTCGTTTAAATACCTAAGTGTGATCCTTGACCCCTTGTGTTTATTTGCCATGGATTGTGCTTTATATGCCTCTTTGTATGATTTGGTTGATGATAAATGTAACATGCCACGTGTTTGTGAAAATGCATCTATGAGTGATAATCCTCATGATTGTGATGCTATGTTACATAAATCTTTGGATATTGTTGATATTCCTAACATCAAACCTTTGAAGAAAATTGTTAAGAGTTTCAAAAGAATTTGAGTAAGTTATTTTGTGAAAATGATGATTTGATTGCTAAGCTCAATGAAGCAAACAAATTGATTGAAAAATATAAGAAACTTGCTGAAAATTCTCTTGAAAAGCTGAAAGAGTTTAAATGTTTGAATATGGACTTGGATGCTAAACTTGTTTTGTCTAACAAACTTGTTGATGAGCTAAAATGTGAAAATGAATCTCTTAAGATGCATGCCAAGTGTTTGATTGCAGAACCTATTGTTAAAAGTGATGAAATTATTTGTTACAATCATGTTGTGGTACCCAATTTTGTGCCTATTGTGTGCTCTACCTAAAGGACAAATCGGTGTACATTCCTCCACATAAAAGAAATCAAAAGATGGAAAGAAAGGCTGTTAAGTCAAAGCCTCCATTTAGATCTCAACCTAAGGCTTTGGATGGATCTAAATTTGTTCCAACTTGCCACCACTGTGGTGTGATTGGTCATATAAGGCCTCAATGTCATAAGTTGAAGAGAGAACAAAACCATGTTCTAGATCCATTCCCAAAAAACCTAGTGGACCTAAACACATTGTTTGTCACCATTGTGGTGCTTTTGGTCATTTAAGACCTCAATGCTCTAAGTTTCATGCTTTTAAAAGAATCAAAAGAAAAGAGAAACTTGAGCTTCTTAGAAGTTATGCTAAAAAGGGTAAACCGGATTTGAGTGATAATAGCATATTGTTAAAGAAAGTGTTTAATGCTCTTAACTCCTTGACTATATGCATCTCCGGTTCTCATTCTTCCAACCCTCGTCTCACTTCTCTTGAGACACTCATTCCAAACAATCGTTCCGTTTGGATGAGGAAGAGTTCCTATGATTGAGTTTTTGCTCTTTTGGTCCTTGATCTAATTCTTTTGATCTTTGTAGGACCATTCATGCATTGGTTGTTTCATTGTCATGCATTTGTGTATCATGCATTTTTTTTTTTTTTTTGCATTGGTTTGTTTTTGTTTTGATCTTACTTTTATGTTTTAGTTTTGTGTGAGAAAAAATTCAAAATCACATAAAAAGTGAAAAATTCAAAAAGTTTGATCGTATATGTTTGAGCACATATCACATGTTAGTTTTGCCTTGTACCTTCGTACAAATGGCTTTATGCATTTACGAGCTTAACTTATTCTTTATGCACTTATTTCTTTGTGGGAAAAATCTTGACATCTTTGTGTGATTGTTGTAAATCGATCTTTAAGTTTGTCATGGATGATTAGTCAATAGTCATGTTGGTTTTGATACATGCGTAGAGTTGTGCCTATATATCTTCCCACTCTTTTATTTTTATTGTTTAAAGAGCTCAACAAATGTAAATCTCAAAATGAAAAGAGATAATGAGCTGCAAAAACCGTCGCACATACTAGTATTTGACTAGGAAAAAGGGAAAACGACTTTTATGAATGTGTATGATGCCCAAAAAGCCAAAGACTTGTTCATCAAATTGAAATATCAAAAATTTCAAGTATCGATCTCAAAAATGAGATGTATTGATTCAAAATGATCAAATGTTATGATTTGTAACGAAGCCAAATGAAAAGCTTCATAGATATGTAATCATTTTCTTGTGGGAGGTCATATATGTTCATTTCTATAATTGAGATAGATTACTTGTCTTAGTACTAGTTGTGTATGACTTAGTTGAATTGATCATTGAAGTTTCATTTTAGACTAAGGACTATTCCACACTTGATACACACACACAACACATGTGCCTAATGTTCAATGAATGCCTTATTCATTTGTTCGATTGTACTTATTTAAATGTGATGTATGTGTGCTCAACTATATATGGATCAATCCAAAAAGATTTTTAATCATTTTATATGTTTTTTGAAGTGATTTTTATCACTCTTTGTGTTCATGTTTAGTGCATACATTGTTTTTTAGTGTTTAAACATGTTCTGGGTTGAAAAACAAGTGTCAGAATTTTTGGCTACTCATTTTGGCGACTTGCAACCAGCCAAACCAAGTCGCGAGTTTTGGCGACTCGTTTTGACGACTTACACAGTCACAAGTTCACATAGACTGGTTTCGCAGCTCACTGGCGACTCGTTCGCGACTCGCCCAGTCGCCAAACGCCCAGAAACAGCTTTTTTTAGTGTTTTTCATGGGAAAACTGTTTTAAATCTCTCTCATCCTCTCTTAAACCCCTCTTTTACTATTTTTACATCAAAACCCAATCAATTTGAATGGTTTTTCATTCCATTAACATCCCTAAGGTAATTATATACTCTTTTCATTGTTTTTGATCCTTAGATTATATTTTGGAGAGCTTTGTGCTCTTGGTTGGGATTTTCATAATAGGGGTTGGGGAAACTAAATTTTTGTCAAATTTTTGTATGAGATTGGTTTCTTTTGATGATTTTCTTTGGTTTTTGGCCCCTTGTGGCAAAAAGAACATGTATTAAGGGTGGTTTTCATGATGTTCATGCATTGTTTTACATTGTTGTTCATAGTGTGCATGCTAAGTGTTTGATAAAATGCCTCTTAAGCATTTTCTCACTTGTTTGGACTCCGATGAGTATCAAACTTTAGGGTTTCTCATGTTTCCTCATTAAGAACATGCTTAGTTCATTGATTGTGTATTTAACACACCTTGCCCCACATGTGCATTCTCCATGCATTGGTCATGCATTGCACTTTGCCACCTCTTGCACACACCTTGCTACCCTTGTCATGCATTGGTTTATACCTTATTTCTTCATCCTAGCATGTCATGTTTATCTTATGCTTTATAGCGTTTTGTTTCGTCTTAGGTTTGAGCTTCATTTTCTCATGTATCATTGCACCCCTCATGCATCATTGTCATTGTTCACACCTTCATCTCTTGCCCTCGTTTCTCCTTGACCCTTTGCCTATTCCTGACAAAAAGGGGGAGAGTATACTCTAGGGAGTACACCGGAGAGTTTTTGTCATTTTTATATGACCCTTGTGCACATTCTTAGGGGGAGAAATTCTATTTCTCGTGCACATTTGTAGGGGGAGAGATATTCCATAGGGGAAATGCATGTACCAAGGGGGAGAAGACATTGAGCCAATAAGAAAACTTTGTTTTGGTGTTTGGTGTATGATCAAGTTGCTCACATATTTCACATCATGTTTACTTGATTGCAATTTACTTGTTTCATTATACTTGTCCGTTTATTACTTGCTTTACCTTGAGGGTCCAATGTGTTTTGTGCAAGTGTTTCAGGTTACAGGTATATATGTTCCAAGTTCATCACAACTCCTATGATTCATGATAGGGGGAGTGATATGATAAGGGAAGTACTCTATTGTTTGTACCTGGTACCTTTGTAGGTTTTTAAGGTTTATGTTTATGGTTTGTACCCATGTTGCTTTTGTAAGCTTTAAAGGTTTGTGTCTATGCACATTATAGGCTTTATGGTTTGTACCTTGCTTTATGCAGCCTTTGTGCTTTGTTAAATCAGTACTTTTAACTAAATGTTATGCATTTCCTTTTAAGTACTATCACTCTTGTGCCCTTATAGGATTTTTCCTAGATGCACATACTACATGGTCTGTGCATTGGTTGAGTGTTAGTCATTCAAAGTGATTTGTCTTGTGTTTGTCAGCTTGAATGTCTGAATGTTCATTCCATGTGTGAATGAGTATTGTGATCACTTGGTTATAGTGATTGCTTGTTTAGGTCTTTCCTTGGTTTATTGTTTTTATTCCATTGTGCTTGATCGCATTATGTTTGCTCCATTTGCATTAGAAGTTTCCTGCATACAATAAACTTATTGTGTTGTTGTGTTTCAGGAGTTCTTGTTCTTATGGTTCTAAAACTTCACAGATTCTAGAGTTAGGTGTGAGTGAGTTTTCCAACTGTTCTCAACTTACGCGTTAAGTCTAGAGTTTGTTATAGGGTTTTGTCACGGAATAGCCAAAGGGGGAGATTGTAAGGTTGAAATTTATCAACCATCTTGTTGGCTTTATTCCGTGCCAATTTGCTTGTAATTTAGCACTTAGTAACCTTGTATTTAGGTGGGATTCATGTAAAGGTTGTGTGTGAAGAGAGTGTGAAGAAAAACTCAAGTTTGTGCAAAGAAGTAAAGTTTCGCGGTTAGGACTCGCGGCTGACTCGCGATTGGCAAGCCGCCAACTGCAGGCACGTGAGAAGCACACAAGGGAGCTAAAGGGTCGCGCCAGCTGTCGCACTACAAGACAAAAGTCCCAGGCTAGCCAGGCCGTTATCTCGCGACTTGAACTCGCGACTTGGACAAGCTGTGAGGCCAAGCCACCAACCAGCCCTGTTTGGCAAAAACTGTCTCTTCGTATTCCAAACACACACCACTATATATAGACCCTTATACCCACAAAATGTAGAGAGCTTTCAGAGAGAAAAATTGAGAGAGAAACCCTAGAGAAAAACAAGATTGCCTCATCCCCAATCTTCAGTAAGAGACTCCTCAAATTCCTTTACTCTCTTCCCCTCCATTGTTACATCCTTAAGAGGTTATTGACCAAATCCTTATCTCACCACACCCACGTCTGTGAGAAGGTCCTTTGGTGCTAAGGGAAGCAGTTTGGGAAAGAACCAATGATTATTGGTTGATGCTATGAGCTATAGCGGAATCCGGTAAGATAAAGAAGAAAAAGGTTCGACGCAACCTTGTTGAAGCAGGAAGCTTGGAGGGCTTAGGTACCTGGGTAGATTAGGCTTGGAGGGTCTATTGCTGTTCATGTATCCCAACTACATTTTCTAATGGATTATTGACCGCTTGGAGGGCGGCGGAGAGGTTTTACGCCGAGGGCTTCGGTTTCCTCTTCAATAACACATCGCGTGTTGTCTTTGTGTTTGCATCTCTCTTCCTTTAATCTTTACCATTTATTATCTGCTGTGAATGTGATTTTAAATTGGTTTATATTGCTTATCAATTATGTGTTTGGCTTATGTTCATGTTCCACATATTAATTGTTTGATTATAAGCTTGAATTGATAATTTGTAATTTGGGGTCTAAACGTTCAAAGGTGTTTTACACGCATATTGAACTTTCATTTATTTTATTGAATAAGGTTGTAGCCTTGGGCTATAACCAATTTTATAGCTAAATTTTGTCCAGTAAGAATAATACGTAAGAGTAGTGTAGCCACAAAAGGAGTTTAACAAAAACAACTATTACACATTTTGATGCAGAACAAATAAAGTGCCAAATCATTTTAGTTAAAAATCTAAAAACAAATTGCAAATCATCCAAAAATAACATAAAAATGGTGTAGCCACAAAAGAAGTTTAACATAAACATCTGCTATTCATTTTGACTTAGAAAGCTAATTCCATAATAACAAACTGTTGAGGGAAAAATTTTGATGTTTCCAAATAGAATATGGGGTAACCAAGCCGAAACTCGATGATGGGCCTTTGAAATAAAGTCCAAAGGCTTTCGGTGTCGTGTAAGCCCGCTCAAGTAAGAGATAGAGGCTGCACCCTGACAAAAAGACAACAATAAAGCCCAATAAACATATTACTGTTGTTATATTACTGTTTGTTATATTATTAGTCCTTTTACAGCATCATAATTCAAATCAGTCCTCTAATGGTACGGTATTATCTCTAGCAGTAGGGTAATTTCAGGTTAATAAGTGTGTTTACATGGTAAAAATCATATTTTTTTTTCCTTATTATTATTAAGTCAACATAAAGGAGAACTTCCATAGTTTCCAAAACATTATGGCATTCATCATAATAATACTAAATAAGGATTAAAGGCTTTATAGTTACAAATAAAAGAGGAAAAAAAGGATGGAATGAAGGGAGAGAGAGATCCTAGCTCAGTGCAGCGAGTATTAAACTAAGATTTTAGTGAGTATGTGTGTTCATAAGACATGAATGAGGCAATGTGGGTTGTTTTGAGTGAGTGGGATATGATTAATATTGAGGTTAAGGCTTTAGGGAGTAGATGCCTAAGAGGAATGAATGGTGAGCTTAAGGAGAGCTAAACCACAAACAAAATGGCCATAAATCAAGAGTTTTAGAGGGCGTGGCTATTTGTCACTAATTGGGAGACATTTATAAACTATGATTGTGTAAAGGAGAGAAAAGAATGTCTGATGTTAGATGAGTGTGGGCTGAAGGGGATGAGTAGTGAGCTTAAAGAGAGTTAAACCATCAGTAAAATGGCAAATAGATCAGGAATTTCAGAGGGAGTCGCTGTCCCCCTTTGTGGGCTGAGATGCTTTTGCTTTTATAATGGAGTTTTAGAGAAGTATTAATTAACAAGAATCCAAAAAATGTAGGCCTAATTCAGGGGAGCTAAACAACTACATTAATAACCTGGATTTGGCCTAAAAATGGGAGATTTGCTTTGGGGCTGCCTTGCTTCTTTGGGTAATGATGGGATTTTAGAGTACTTTGCATTAAATGCCATGTTTTCTAGGGCTGAGCTTAATCAATGTGATTAAGGCGTGTATCAAGAGCAAATCCTAATGCTACAATTAAGATTTGGACTCCCAAGAAGTAAGATTCAATACCCCAAACCAAGTGTCAAGCTCTAAGTTCACTTTAGGAGGTTCCGCTGGAGATCTCTTTTTGCCCTCCAAACCACATGTTCCCAATTTTTCCCCTTTAGGATTCATGGGCTTGGGACATGAATCATGTCTTGAACATTTTTAACCTTTATAACATCAATTTGTTGAAGTTTGGATGGCTCAGTTTCAGCTCCCCTTCCACTGGAGGTGTAGTCTTGAGGAAGATGATGGAGTCTCATCATCCTTTTGACTTCAGCTAATATGATAGCCTTTGGGCATTGTTCACGTCAGGCAAAGGGTGGCAGAAAACTGATGGGACAGCCCTAGTTCATCCTCAAATGCTTGGTTCTCTTGTAGGGGTCTCTAGTTGTTTCTTTGATTAGAGATGAACAAAGGTTGGTTGTCCACTTTCAAGCCTCTTGTTGGGTCCTTTTTGGACTGGAAGTTTGCTCCATTTCAACACTTTTAGTTGGGCCACATGGCCTTTTCTTTGCTTGGGCTTGCTCCCTTCTCCACGAAATTTTTGGGCCTACAAAATAGGCATTAAAGACATGCTTTACCGTGAGTTTTTTACTCGTCATGGGCTTTAGTTTTTAGTAAAAATAAAATGAATCTACGAGCTTTAATAAATATTTATGATAGATTTTGGGTATTAATTCTCATGGGCTTTAAATAACTCCTCATAATTTTTACTATGGATTACTTTGTAAATTATATTTTCCTTGAGGTTTTTTTAAATAATGGCCTCCAATATTTTTCTTGAGAATAATATTTATCATGAGTTTTAAATCAATATAGTAACAACCACTATAATGGAATAATGTGATGTTTTCATGAGTTTCTCTATAGATAATCATAATGAACATGTAGGATGAATAATTACCATGAGTTTTGGTAATAAATATTATGAATGTTGTGATGTAAGATGGATAGTGAACATGAGTTTATAATATGAAATAAATAAATGTCATGGGTCTAATAATCATATCTTTCCATGGGCTTTTATAAGATGATCGCCATGGGTTTTGGGTGTAGATCATTCATAAATTTCATGAGCTTGTAATATTATAATAACTAGCGTATGACCCGCGCAATGCGCAGACTACTTTTATTTATTATTCATGGAAAAATATGTAAAATCATAAAAATATTATGACAACTCTATAGATAATTAAAATTAAATAAACTGCTTTTTTAAAAAGAAAATGAAAAGGAAAAAAAGTAAAAGGGAAAATACTTCCCATTTATTTTATTTTCTTAATTATTATTATTTTTTAAAATAATAAGAAACTCCCTTAAAATTGGGTGTGTTTATGCATTAAATATGGTCAAATGAAGAAAATACAAAAAACCTCAATTATACAAACTATGTTGTCACGATTATAGGATTCTTATTATAGCTATCCAAATTAAACTACACAAAGGACAACTAATTTCAAGAATACATACAAAAACTGCACAAAATACATTTGTTGGGGTAGAAAAAAAAACTCTTGAAAAAGTTAGATTGTAGAGTTTTATGAATACCAATCACTGTACTTCCCCATAAAAAACTAAAAGATGGTGGCACTAAATCAAAGTTACATTTGTGATATCTCACAGAGAAATCTACAGCCACCTACTATTTTCCTAAGCCATGTACATTTGGTTGATGCTTTTTAGCACAATCCTTTCCATAAATTTCTTGAAGCATATGGATATTGACAATTTTTGCATTCTTCTAAACTTCACCAATGCTGGGAGGCTTTTAATCGATGTTGTAGCATAACTAAACAATGTAATTTATCGCTTTTTAACTTAAACGTGTCAGAATTTTAAGTGGCCTTTTTTCTTCGATTGTTCTCTTATTTTTTACTCACATTTGATAGTTTCATCGTTACATTAAGCAATATTAACATCACATATTGGCATAGCCAACCCAACACAACCCCATCGAATTACCTAATAATTGACAAATATATATAACAAAAATACTCCTAAAACCTTTGAAATTTTCGAAATACCCATAAATATATTAAAATTGCCAAAACACATCCTAACACTTGAAAATGACCAATATAACCCCGAAGCTTTCAAAAATTACAGGGATATCCTTAAAACCTAAAAAATGACCCTAAAACCTATAAAATGACTGAAATACCCTTTAAACCTAAAATATGATTGAAATACCTTTAGAACCTTTAGAAAATGACCAAAATGACCATGACATTCTTCAGGATTTTGGAATTTAGCCATAACCTGCAACTGATACATGGATAAATTCTGTGTCCAATTTGCAGCTGTTCTAGTAGCATCCCCTTGCTTATAACTTCGCAGGCTAGAGATACCAGGTTCATATGAAATAGGAACTTTGAATAGATTTCCGTCATTTGACTGACTTTTGGTGCACATCTCAACTTGAGATCCATTAACTTTTATCTCGTACAAAATCAAATGTGTTTTTGACCACCTAGCTTAAGCCACGTCCATTAGTATCTAAAATAACACCACGGTCCTCCTAGCAGCCAAGGCTTCCATGACTTCAATGCCGTTAAGAAAAAAAAAATTGTAGCTCATTACAATACAGCCGGATATGCCAATAGCTTAAGGAATAAATAACCAATAATTATAAATATCAATTACTAAGACTTTAGTCGCTGGAATATTCAGTCGGCAGAACCAGAACATCTATTTATATTTAAGGACTATACATATTTTTGAATCAATTCAAAAATTAAACGGTGTACCAAAGTGGTAAGATAGTCACACTGCTCATCTGATAGATATCCTTTATATAAGAAAACCTATTGCAAGATAGAAAACATCAAATTTTTGAAATAAGTAAGCTTCAAGTTAATTGTCCCTCCAAAAAGACATAATTCACTCTATGATTATATGCAAAGCTCTATGAATACAGCATATTTGCAGGTTTTTTTTTTTTAATAGTAGATTATCAGAAAATTTTTATTTAGATCTTTGAACGTCTTTATCAGTTTTAAGCACACCACTTGGTCTATCATGCAAAACCAGCCAACTTAACAGCAGTCATGCTCATTGATTTGCTAATTCAATTCACACACTAACAACCAAAAAAACTGCTACAGCAAATCATATCATATGATATTAACCAAAAATTAAAAAGAGAGATTGAAGTACCTGAACTTGGTAATTATGTAGATAGAGTGTGAGGCAATACAAAAGTTGATTTAAAAATAAAAACACCATCAAGAACAAAACTGGGAAGTCCCCTCTTCTCTTGTCCTCTGTCAGAGACCAATCTGCCCTGACATTTATGAGAAAAGCCACACTCCCATCCTTGGTACAAATTACAAACCAACCATGTCCCGCCTGCAAGCTCACCTGTCCCTTCCAAAATTTTATCACCTTACTACCATTGCAAATGTCTTGTAGGCCTTCAAAACCAAAATCAGAACAAACCCAAAAGTCTAGCACATAGTCATCCTCGTACACCATACCAAATAGACAAAAATCAATTTAAAAAAAAAAATTAAAAACCAGAAAGACAAAACTTATCTCCAATTGGTTGATCTCTCTGCACCCTGTGTCTAACCGACTCTCTCTCTACCGTCCTCGGACTTTTGGCCTCTAAAATTTGATTGTCCAAAGCCAATTATAAATACCCTAAAATTAAACCAAAATCAAACACAAAATTAATTGGATCCAAATACTCCCAAAAGTTTTTAGTATACTGAGAAACTAAATCGAATCAAAAAAATTAAATCAAAACCTAATGTAACCCAAATACCTAAATACAAATCAATCCAACCAAATTAGATTTCTCAAAACTAATTCATATTTCATACCCAGATCTATGGAAGAATGAAAAAAAAAAACTTACCAGTGGCAGTTCTCTCTCTGTGTCCGTATCTCAAATCCTGCGTGCACCTTTAGGTTACTGGTGCCGGTTCAAATAGCCTAAGTCCGGCAACGGATGAACGGTGGTGGGGAGATGGTGATCGCCGGCCGGCCGTACGAACTCTATCTCCTTCTCATCTCCGTATCGCAATCTTTTTTTCTATCTTTTTTTTCTCCTTCTCTGCTTCTTTCCCCATTTCCTCGTCGCCTCTCTCTCTCTCTCTCTCTCTCTCTTTCATCGCCTCTCTATTTCTATTTCGTGCGTCCTTTCATTTTAACCGGTTATTTTTTTTGTTATTTATAATGAGAGGCTTTTAAACGGTGTGCAGATTGCCAACAAACATAATTTATCGCTATTTAACTTATACGTGGCAGAATTTTAAGGGGTCTTTTTTCTTAACGTGGCAGCACCTCCTTAAAGCTTCTGCTATTATATATAGTATTAGATATGTTTAAGAATCTAAAGTATTGTTCATTATTGGACTTTTAAGTGAAATAATTATGATATAGTATTTTGCCAAATATTGATAACCTTGGGCTTTCGATAAATAGTGCCAAGTAATTAGCTTGGACTTTTAAATTGAGTTTTTTGATATTGCCAATGAGAATTGGGCTTTTGATGTTGCCAATGTGAATTAGGCTTTAGATAAATAAATCGTCATGGTTTCAAACCATGGGCTTTGATTATAAATTTGAATTCCATTGATAAAATTGTTTTGCCATGGATTTGAGTCATGGGCTTTTCAAATATTACCAAGCATAAATATTCTTGGGCTTTAAATAAAATAAGATGTGTGTATTGGGTTCATAAGACCGGTTTTGGGTTTAGCTAAATAATGATAATAAAATTGGATAAAATAGGAGTTTTTTGGGCTTTTTGTGATAGTTTATATCATAACCCAATTTAGATAATGAGATATGAAATATTTTGATTAACATAATAATAGAGCCAAAAAAATGTTTGGGAAAACCCAATAACTTATAGTGGTATAAATAGGTGGTACTCGAATAAAGTTAGGTGTAAAAAAAAAAAAAGTACCCTAACACAAACTAAACCTCATTAAAGAGCCTTGTTGAATCTTATCTATCTTTTGCTGAGTAAAGTATGTTAGCTATTTAAAGCTCATCACCAATCATGATTGCACAAGGTCCTGCAAGAATTTACGAATTGTAATTGCATTCTTTTTTGTAATTTAATACCATAAGTAGAAAAAAAAAATTATACTAATTAACGTATTAACCATATAGAAAAATGGTTTGGCTTACCTCTAGTACTTTTTTAATTAGACATCTCCTATTATTTTAAATATATAATGGCAAGTGATAGTGAATTTTAATTTCCACCTTTTATTTAGTTAGTGGGTGATGTGGCAGTTTCTCATTAAAACAAAAGGAGATTCTAGTTTAAAAAGCACCTACACCGATATTTGTGGTTTTTCAGAATGTACGTGTTAAGAAGTACTCCTAGCCTTTACCAAATGAATATGCGCATCAAGGGGAATGGGGGAATTCTCATGCTAGCAATTATATAATAAGAAGATATCTTGCTACTCAACAAAAGGAAATTGGAAAGATGACAAAACATTGTGTTCCAAAAGAAAATAAGGAGAGAATAAATATCACAAGGTTCATAGCAAAATAAAGAACACAAATACAATATGACATCAACTATTCTTTAAAATAATAATAATAATAATAACATTTGAAAGTATAGCCATAGACAATCACAAAACATTATTATGAGTTAAGGTTTGTATCATCCATCAATAGGCTCTCTGTGAAACATCCCTAGCTGTTAGTTAAGGGTATTTGACAAAAAGTATATATACTTGAGTGTTCAATGTGACTTATTGCAAAGTGTTATCCCTTCCTCAACAATAATCGATTACTCGTGTACTTTTTTTGTTCATAAAACCAATGTTCTCCTTCTTAAATTGCTTAAGACAAATCTTTAACCATCCTAAAAAAATAACTTTCATCTAAAGGATGGACTAAGAAGTAAGAACATTAATTAGCACCTTATAAGATGAACTAATTTTCAACATTATAAATTATCGAAAAAGTTGTTTGCATAGTTTCTTGATCGTCTTTGTTTTTGTTTTTGTATAGATTTTTTTTTGGGGGGGGGGGGGGGGGGGGGGGGGGATGAATTTCAAATTGAGTTCCACCTGTAACTCATTGGCATGGGATGAGAAGGATGTCTAATTTCTATAAGGAAATACTTCCCATGCCTACAGGCTACAACTATTGCCGCCCTCAAGTATAGTAATTATAAGTTGTTGTCTTTGATTTTCCTAATATTCCTCTTTATTTTTCCTACTGATGTTGGTCTTTTGCTTCTACTTCATACAATTGTGTAATAAAATATACTAACTCATTCTTAACTCACAAGAGATTAGGAGAGGGAAAAGAAATGAAATGGAGTTAACAAAACAGTACATCTAAGCATAATTACTTCATTGGGAGTAAAAAACACTTACACAAATCATGCAAAGGAAAGGTAACAAAATGGTTCCAGAAAAGGAGTATATATAAACAGGTCATTTCAATCTTAATCACCCAAAGCAAGCAATACTTACTAGTGAGTTGCTTTTTCAATTAACATTTGCTTTATAAAAATGTACAAGAAGAATTTTAGCATAAACATATCAAAGTTGATAGAATGAGAAACTTATTAGATGAATAATACAACGAGAACATTTAGTATAAGCGTGAAAACATGAGCTTAAACAATCACCTATCACCATAAAATTGCCAGCAAAGAAAAAGTTGATCACTTCTACGTATACATGGTAGATCAAAAGTACGTGGTAGGAAACATAAACTTAATTTCTTTTAATAAACAAGCTTGCTCAAGTTTGATGGCCAACATTGACCACTTATTTTATGTAAGTAATAAATGATTAATTTAAAGAAAATTTGAATTGTGGACAATGAATTTAAGTATAACTGATATGTACTCAACTATCTTAAGCTATTTATCCTAAAGATAAAGCCACTTAATTAAGGTAATCCATCAGTAATAAGAATAATCAACGGAATAGTGCAATATCAAATTGTATATATTCATATCTAATGGATGATATGATCAGTACTGCTAAGTACATGTATAGAACAAAATGAAAATCCATAAAATAAAATAAAATAAAAAGTAGGAAATGCATCTTACGTATTTAATTTCTTCAGTATGTAACTACCCTATTGGCGGCTTTGTCGAGCAAAACTAGACTCTCCACATAAGGATCAACAAAAGTATTCTTATATCCAATAATTCTAATATCTTTAATCTCTTTACTCTCAAGATCTTGCGAGACGAGTTGTCCTCCATGCGATTTTAATACAACCTCGCCATTCCTGCGAAAACCTATTACCCTTGGTATGTCCTCTGAATCGAAGACGAAACACTGATTGGAAATGGGTAAACTTAAAACTTTAGTCCATGAGGGCTGAACACCATACTCTTTCATCACCCAAATATGGAGGAGACCTTTATAATCCTTTTGGCACAAGGCAATGGAATCCTTATATAGGGAAACAAAAGCAGACATCATTCCCGTGTGACCTATAGGTTCTGGTGGCAGTATCTCACTGAAGACCTCGTCACCCAAATCAAAGACCAAAATAAAATAAAGAAATGTGTCATCAGTAACCCTGGAAGCAACCCAATGCAGAGCCCCATTGATAAACGCACGTGCCTCACGATGACATAAAGCGAATATGGGAGCCAAACCAGCCCTAAGCATTCTCCGCCACTCACCAGTGGAGAGTGAGTAAATTCGAAGATCAAGTCTATCCATTAAGTTAACTACTATCACCACTTTATAATCATTGGTTCTTGGATCAAATCCAAACCCAATACACGCATCAGAACTAAAATCGGTTAAAGGAAGATTAACTAACTTTCTAACAGAAGGGTTCCACAGGCATAATCTGCTGGTTTCCATGGTTAAATTGTTGGAGATGCAGAGGAGCAGGCCATTACAAGTACCCACCACACGGAATATTGCATCAGGGTCTAGAAGAACATGGGAAGGGTAATCAAAGCTGGTGTGTTGAGTGAAATCTGGCTCATCATCTTCGTTATGCAATGCGTAGAATTCTTTCTGATTCTCGGAGCAGAGGTTGAAGAAGAGCAGGTTTTTGTTGTGGGAGTGGTGGAGATGGGTGGAAATGAAAGTGGGGTTTTGAATTAGAGACTTCCAAGCTTTTGAGACAGAGGTACAGATAATTATGGATTTGATAGGTAAGCGAACCAAAATATGGGTAACAATCTCAGAAGGTAACAATTCCCATTGAATTAACTCGTTGTTTTCTGACATTGCCGCTGAGACTGAGAGACTAGAGTTTAGAGAATAATAGGTGATTACGACAAGAAATAAACACAGACAAAAGTTATCGTGCATGAATTTATCTTTTGGTTGCTTTAATTTCTAGCTACCTAGATGCACTTTGGCTGGTCTCTATTGGTAGATCTTTGCCACTACTTGTGTAGTACGTTGCTTTTACTTTAAGCAAAGAATATAGTTACGTGGATAATCAGATTAGAATCCAGTGAGTATTACCACCCCTACGGGGTAAACCACAAATACCTACATAACTTCATTAAGCAAGCTCAGGTATAGGGTGAATCGCAAAATACCTGAGTCCGTTTGAACTAAGGGAGAGTAAAATAGAATTTGTCTAAAATTAATCTATTTTTAGCAAATTCTACTCTACTCTCTCATTTTCCCTCAATCCAAACAAACCCTTAGCTAGGAGTTAAACTAAGACTACTGGATTTATAGTTAGATCAGCCATGTTGGGCAAAGGCTTGATACAAACCCAACTCTCGCACTTTTCACTAATTTACCTTTCTCAAATTTTTTTTTTTTTTTAACTCTTATTGTGTTTGCAGACTTAATTTTATTTGCCATGCTTGCATTGCATTGTAATGAAAATGTTCAGTAATATTTTGGGGACAAGGATATGCTGTCCAGGTTTTTTTTTTTTTTTTAATAATAAAATGAAAACCTTTAATGGAAAACACACAAAGAAACAGTAGAACAACAATAAAATACACCAAACTACCTAAGAAAGCAACCTACAATGGAGGAAAAAAAAGACAGAGGAGAAAACCAATACTACAAAAAAACAATATAATGATTTGCTCCCATGTTCTATTGAATCTTTCTTAATTTGCCCAGTGTTAGTTATTTTTGTTAAACTCCTATTGTGGCTACAAACTTCCACACCCATATAGGTGAGCTCATCAAGTGTGTACCATCACACACCAGTACACCACCTTTGTAAGCTATGAGTACATTATAAGATTACTCATCCTTCTCACTATGACAATTTGCATTATCTACACCCTAGGGAGGGACTTTGAGATAATTCATTATTGAATCTTTCATGACTTGTTTGTTCCCATCGAACCTAATCCATGGATCTCCGATCACATAGGTTGGGTTACCATAGTAGGTGATTCACATATACTTTTCCTCAACCCCATCCCCTGCAATGTATCATGGACATATTTTCTAGATAGTCATGTAATTAGAGGTTTTGCTTTTCTTTCTTCTTTTTTTTTCTTTTTCTGACTATACAAACTCCAAAAGCCATCAAGCCATTGTGTTTATTAGTTGTATTATGCCTTAATCACATGCGTCTTTGTTTCCCGTTGTACAATTCACTTTTTGTCACCCCTTTTATAAAATAAAGAAATAAGTTAACTTTTCCTTTTTCTGAATTTTTGTTTCGCTTAGCAAATAAGCTACCACAAAAGCAAGTAAACGAAACCTAGAAAGCACCGATGTAGCTCCAAGGTTACCGCACCGGAGTCCGACGCGGCCCGATGCGGCGTCCGGTGTCTGACTCGCTGACTCTCCCTTTTTTTTTTTTTTTGGATTCGCGCCGACTCAGCAAGATTCGCACCGATTTGGGCCAAAACGGGTTGATTCCAGCGGAAATGGAATCCGATACGGCCGCTAAAACATGCCGAGACGGCCAATTCCGGCCGAAACGGCCACCGAAACAGGTCGATACGGATGATTCCGGCCGAAACAGCCGCCGAAACTGGACGAAATAGGCAGTGGCTGCCATTCTTCTGCTTCATGTGGCCTTGTGAGAGGGGGAAAAAAAAAAAGAGAAGGAAGAAGAAAATGAGAAGACACCAAATAAAAAAAAGATGAAAGATGAATAAACGTATAACAAAAGAATATTAATTAAGGGGGTGGAAAAGTCAAATATTTAATGTGGGTGGGCTTGAGAATTGAAAAATGAGTAAATGAACTTTTTTGAAATGTGGTTTTTTGTTTCCAATTACCAAAAATATTGATTTTATTAAAAACAAATCATAAATAATTATTTTTTAATAATAAATTATACCATTTATTTGATTTTTTTATATAAAAATATTAAATTAACTATATAAAAATATTTTTAATAATTTTTTAATCGCCAAGTCCCGCCGCACCTGCACCCGCACCCGAGTCCCGAAACGCACCCATGCTTCTTAGCACGAAACTCATATTCATTTTGGCGTACTTCGTTATCGTCTTTACGCTTCAGCTTAGTTGCCAGCTTTTTATCTTTTTACATGGATCAAGTTTGCTCATTATGCATATAAAAAAAATAAAATAAAATAAAAAGAAAAAAAAAAAAAAAAGGTTTGTTAATTATATGGTTTCGGTGACCTCAATCGGTAAAATTCTAATGGTTGAAAAATAGATTTTGGTTCAATCTTTACATACACCAAAAATCGATTGGTATTTTTGTTTGATAATAATGAGCACAATCAATAGAAGTAAATATCATAAGTTAAAATTATATCAACCAAAAAAAAGTTTGCTCATTATGCTTTCAAAAATTAGAACATAAAAATTCACTCTTCATGAGACAGCATAATTTGAAAATATAAGTGCCTGCTACTAATGGCTTCTTAGAGGACAACAACACTATTTCTTTTGTGGGCTCTCATTAATCATGCCAATGTCAGCTTTGCTTTTGCCAGTTTTTATTTTATGCCCACAAGGTGTTTGAATTTATGCTTTAAAAACACTCACTGTAATGAGCTAGAAGAAAATGGTGAAATGCGTGTCTTCTGGTTGGCTGGATTGTTTGGTTTAGTCAAGGGATGGAAGCAAGAATTTAATTACGAGCAGAAGTGTGGTCTTGTTTATGTAAAGTTGAGATGTGTGAAAGATAGGGCACTAGATGCTGTTGCGGTTGGTGAGAGAGATCTTAGAGTGACTTGCTTTCTTTTTTCCATGATCTCTTGTACTCCTTAGTGTTGTCTTCCACATGGTCTCAAGCTCTTCCCCTTTCTTAGGAGATGCCCTTTTTTATCATGAGTCTCATGCTTTTGACAATGGGGGCACTCATGTCCCTTGTTTAACTTGACTCCTGAAGTACTGAACTCCACCAAGAAGAGCTCAGTATCGTTAAGCAAAATTGGATGGATCTTCTTAATTGTCTTATTCGCTTAAATCCACCTCCTCGACAATTGTGTTGGGTTAAATCTCTTATCCTAGGATGATGGCCTTGTTGTCTCCGAATTTTAAAAGAATGCAGCTTTACAACAGAAGAAAGAAGACATGATCTATGGTTGCTTAGCCTTTCTGATTGTATTCAGAAGAGGTTTTGGGTTGAAAAAGAAAATGCATGGAGGTTGAAAGAGTGGCAAATGCTCCCTTATACTTCTCTGCATTCTGATGTCTCCCATTTGGATCTCGACCCAGATGTATGCAAGAAGAGGATTGGAGTGTTTCATGAGCTTCTTCACTTTACCGCATAATTGAAAAATGAGTGTATGAATGTGAGCAACCTCCAAAAGCCTTTGGCCCTGCCCCAGAAGTTTGCTTAAGTGTTTGAATGACAATCTGCTATATTTAACATCTCTTAGAATGACACTCGACAGTTTTTTAAGGGAAGCCTACGACCATCAGAAACTCTTGCAGAGATACCCCTTGTAGAAATCAGGGAAATATATGCAAGCCATGTTGGGCAAGGGGTACTGGATAGGAGTAGGGGTTTGTCCAGGAAAAGTGCAGGCGCTGGTCTAGAAAAGGATTAATTAAATTATTTTTATGATGATGAAATCAGTGATAATCAATGTTATATTTGAAGAGGAGTCAAACTGTAATTTACTTTTTGAATATGATTTAGATGACCCTATAAATGATCCTAGCTGAGTTCTTCCATTACATTTAGTGCCAACGAATTGTAAGGGGATTTTGAAATTATGTAAAGAACAACCAGGTGACCACACATCTTGTCCAGATACTGTATAAAATCATCAATGCAATCTCTGATCAATTTCTTTTTCCCATGTAGCACATCATTAAAGATAATAATTATCAGTAATCTTATTATTCCAAATCTAATTGAAATCTCTGTATTCTGTACCAAGTTGGGTGTTATACACATATTATCTGCCTATTCTCTTGATTATCATGATAATTATCATGACCTTTGTTGAGTTTTTGCCAGTACATTTAGTGCCAACGAATTATAAGGAGATTTTGAAATTATGTAAAGCACCAAATAAGTGACCACATATATTGTCAGTTAGTGTATGAAATTGTCAATGCAATCTGTGAGCAATTATCTGCTCCCATGCAGCACCTCGTTAAAGATGATAATTATCATTAATCCTATTATTTGAAATCTAATTGAATTCTGTGTACCATGTTGAGAGTTACATGCATATTCTCTTGAATCTTGACTCTTTTGGGGCAGGGAGGGGGCATATAGAAGATGTATGTCTCGTTTGGTTGTTTAAGTAAAAAGATAGGATTGCTCTGAAATATTGGATGTTGAGCCACTCATGTATGACCTGGGATGATTAGCAATAGAAATCTACTCGGAGTATTATTGTTTCACAGAAATCTTGTATGATCCACAGAAGCCATTGGCATGAACTTGACAATGGGAAACTTCTGTAGACCAGTAGCATAAAGAAAAATCGTCTTGTCAAATAATTGTTCACAATAGTTAATCAAAATTTGGAGTTTCAAATCATCATCATAATCAGCTTCCATATTTTAAGGAATTTTGACATAAGACAGTACATTGCTGTATCCAGCAGCATAAATTATAGCAAATACCACTAATTTGCAGACATCTAATCTAAGCATAGCAAAAATACCAGTAATTTTCAGAAATCTAACATATTCTTGGGTAACCAATGAGTCTGGTCATTGTGAAGCACACTGCACCTTGAGTAGAAATCTGGAGGTTCAAATTGGCATCTCCCTAGTCCCTCCTCTCATATATTTTTGGAGCATGTTATCATTCTAAACTTGATTCTCATTTGTGTTATTGAATATTAAAGTAACATTCTTCGTTTTCTTTTTCCGATGTTGTTGATCTGATTATTTGTTCTTGGTTTCAAAGATGTTTGTTCACTTTACTACATATTGGAGCATAAATATAGTAAGTTTGGATAGCTGCCTTAATGCGCTCTCTAGCTTTGCTTTCCTCTGTTTCATCTAGTTATTTACTTTTCTGCCTGTCAATTGCTTCTTCTTTTTTATAAATATATCTTCTCTTAGTTGTTTTCTGCTCTCTCAGTTAGTGATTCTTAAACCAATGCTACATACCCAATAAATACACTTTTGAGATTTTTAGCCCCCCATTTTTTTTATGAATGTGTCTCGTATAATCACTCATGATAATAACAACAGCCATTACTTTTTCAACATGATAAGACTAAAACGTATTGATTGGTAGGAAACAAAGGTCTTTGAGTGTCCTCTATCAATCAAGATTAGCCATCAGATGATGCAACATTGCAGCGAAAGTAACTTTATTTGTGTGCATGTGTTCCCATTTATATATTTACTTTGAAAATAACAAGAATACCGGATTATCAAAAAAAAAAGAAAAAAAAGAAAAAAAGAATACCGATTAAAATGTGAAGCCTCTAAGCCAATAAATGACGTCTAGCTCAATTGGCATGCACCTTCTCTCACCTTGCAAGTACTAGGTGGGGTTGAGGTCCTGGGTCCATGACCAAGGGGTGCTGGGTGCATGTGTACAATTTCTTCAATTTGTCTTATTCTTATCTAACATGCAGATACTTCACTTGATTGCTTGGGAAGATTCATCATTATTACATAACAGCCCCTACCCCCTTTGCTCTTTTTATCAATGGTTAATAAAGTTCCAAGACATTGCAATGTGGTGGTTATTGACTACCTGAAAGCATGTATGAGATACTTGATACTATCTTTTCAGTCTCTGCTAACCATATAAGCACCATAAGGCTTAAGATCCCAACTATGTGGGATTGACTTACACCAATCCTATTTCATCATTCAGCTTTAGACTTTAGTTGAATCATAAGCTCTTCCTTTTTTATAACCGAAATGACCTATGCTTGTTTTGGCTTGCTGTTGTTCCTTCCACTTGGATTGTACAGCTCCCTGGTTACACTTTACCATAAAATCTCAAAGGCCTTTGCATTTTGTGTTTCCATTTTTCTCTTGAGTGGTATGTGGTGTTTTTCATGTATCATGCTAAACAAATCGTGATTCAGAATTTCAGACATTGACACCTGTACTTGTGTTCTTTTTTTTAAGGATGATCCACAAACACTTTATGCTAAATGGGGCTACATTAAATCCCATGGTTTCAAATTTAACTTGCACTAGTCGCAGACCCACGCGATGCGTAGAAATAGATAATTATATTTTAGTTATGGTATAATATATAACTTGTTCTCTAAATTTTGTTGAAAATAATTTGTTCTCCTTGAAAATAGACAATATTTAAAATTATTTTTCATTTATTTATCTCAAAAAATATATGATCATTTTATTATTTGAATTTATTTTATTGATATTATTCATTTTTTAGATGGTTCATATTTTGATAAATTATGTTATCGTGCATCATATTTTCCTAATTTGTTTTTCCTGTACAACTAAACTATTTGAGTTTCAAATATATTATTCAAAATTTTCATTCTCTTAAAAAGTGATTATTATATTTATAATTTTTCTTATCATAGGAGTAGTTTCGAACTATTGATTGAGTTTTGTTTACTAATATAGATAATTGAAATTGGAATTGCATATTTCTTAAACATTCCTAAGAGACTATACCATATTATAAATTTAATATTTAAAATAATATGTAGAAAAAAAGTAGACTTTATGTCAAAAATTAAACACTTCAGCTATCGAAATGAAAGAAAATAATCTGTATAACATAAAAAAAAAATATTTAAAAATTATCTAAAAACAAAATTGACTACATACACTTTTATTTATTAAGATTTAATTGTCTTTAACTAGATCTTCATATTGTATTTTTGTTACTACACTCCTGTTAAGTCTTCTCATCTATCAAATCATTGGTCACATAATAATTCTTTTTAGTATTTATTTTTTACTTTTAATTTTTTGACAATATTAAATCTATAAATATATTGGCTTTTCAAATTCATTTTAGACAGTTTTAACTTTACATGTTCATTTACTTTAATTTTGATGTTATAAACTAAATAATAAATCAATAAAAAATAAAAATAAAAATATTGTCTGTAGGGACACGATTTTCTGACCAAGCCCAAAATGTATGGGATCTTGGCCCAATGAACCCAGTACAATAAATTTGTAGAGAGTAGGTCAAAGAGCTTGGCTTTGGTGCATGGCTAACATTTAAAATGGGTTTTCATGACGATCAAACAGAAATGAACTGAGTTTATCAAAGAAAGTTTGTTCTCGGCACAATCCAATTAGGAGCTTTGCTCTTTTATATATTGGATGACAATGATTACAGGAGTTCTTGAGATTGCTATCGTGCTTTCTCTCCCTCCTCCCACTTCTCTGGGGTCTTTACCCTCATTTATACAACATCTCTTCCTTCATCTTTACCCTACAAGTGGACGGTTGATGGTTTACACTGATACTTGTCCCATCAGCCCCCTCTAGAAGTCTTCTGAGGTACTGGTAAGGCTACAATAATACTGTTTAAAGGTCACTTCCTCATAAATGCGGTGTTAGCAACTTTCCCTTAAATATTCCTGAGTTCCTATCTTTTAGAATTTTCTGGAAGGTCACTCTGACTATTTAGGACTTATATCTTACCGTGCTTTAGCTGATTCGAGGAGATATTCCTCCTCGGATTCGGACTCACTACACTCTCGGCTAAAGCCCCATGCCCCATTGTATGATTTTGGGCTCATGACCCCACAATAGCCCCTCAAAACTCTGATTTTTTCCTCTCATCCAAGGAGAAAAGTGGGGTTTTGAATTCTTTAAGAGTTGTCATGGAGTATTAACCAACTCATCATTTGATCCGAGGACTACAGGCATGATTGAGTTTAAGTTTAAACACTTGAAAAGTTGTCATGGAGTATTAACCAACTCATCATCTAGTCCGAGGACTACAAGCATGATTGAGTTTAAGTTTAAACACTTGAAAAGTTGTCATTAAGTGTTAACCAACTCATAATCTAGTTTAAGGACTACAGGCATGATTGAGTTTAAGTTTAAACACTTGAAAAGTTGCCATTGAGTGTTAACCAAGTCATCATCTGGTCCGAGGACTACAGGCATGATTGAATTTAAATTTAAACACTTGAAAAGTTGGAATGGAGTGTTAACCAACTCATCATCTGATCCAAGGACTACAAGCATGATTGAGTTTAAGTTTAAACACTTGAAAAGATGCCATTGAGTGTTAACCAACTCATCATCTGGTCTAAGGACTACAGGCATGATTGAGTTTAAGTTTAAACACTTAAAAAGTTGTCATGGAGTGTTAACCAACTAATCATCTGGTCCGAGGACTACAGGAATGATTGAGTTTAAGTTTAAACACTTGAAAAGTTGTCATGGAGTGTTAACCAACTCATCATCTGGTTCGAGGACTACAGGCATAATTGAATTTAAGTTTAAACACTTGAAAAGTTGTCATGGAGTGTTAACCAACTAATCATCTAGTCTGAGGACTACAGGCATGATTAAGTTTAAGTTTAAACACTTTCCCCGGGTGCCTTATAAGGCTCAGCCCTGAGGGGAGCCCCTTGAAGGAGTATATGGAATTTGCTCTTATGCCATCGAACCATCTCACCGCCACATGTCCAAGACTCTGCGTCGTTCCTGAGAGGTGTGACTTCCAACTTGAGAGTGGCTTTTGCTTGTATGCATAGTGTGCACACTGCCTTCTCGATCTTCTTTCCTATCATGGTTGGAGAGGAGATTTTTGCACTTAGGTGCCATGGATTCCGCTTGGTGCAGATCTGAACCTATCATCGTTAACCGCTGTACTCACTATTACACAAGTTCTTCCTATAGACGGCGCCAATTGTAGGGACACGATTTTCTGACCAAGCCCAAAATGTATAGGATCTTGGCCCAGTGAGCCCAGTACAATAAATTTGTAGAGAATGGGTCAAAGAGTTTGGCTTTGGTGCATGGCTAACATTTAAAATGGGTTTTCATGACGATCAAACAGAAATGAACTAAGTTTATTAAAGAAAGTTTGTCCTCGGCACAATCCGAGGAGCTTTGCTCTTTTATATATTGGATGACAATGGTTACAAGAGTTCTTGAGATTGCTATCGTGCTTTCTCTCCCCCCTCCCACTTCTCTGGGGTCTTTACCCTCATTTATACAACATATCTTCCTTCATCTTTACCCTACAAGTGGACGGTTGAGGATTTACACTAATACTTGTCCCATCAACCCCTTCTAAAGGTCTTTTGGGGTACTGGTAAGGCTACAATAATACTATTCAGAGGTCACTTCCTCATAAATGCGGTGTTAGCATCTTTTCCTTAGATATTCCTGAGTTCCTATCTTTCAGAATTTCCTGAAAGGTCACTCTAACTATTTAGGACTTATATCTTACCGTGCTTTAGCTGATCCGAGGAGATATTCCTCCTCGGATTCGGACTCACTATGCTCTTGGCCAAAGCCCCAGACCCCAACTATCACAATGGATAAATTTGTAATAAGGAAACCTTGTAGGCCGCAAGATTCATCTTCTACCCAAGATGCAGATCTTACTCAAGATTCATCTTCTAAGTATGGTCATGTTGATGTAAACAATCCTCCTACGAACCCTGGACTACGAAAAAAGATTTCATTTTATCATCCTAATGATCGAGATGAAATAAGAAGATATTATTTACACCAAAAAAAAAAAAAAAAAATCATATCAACCTTATAAACACAATTTTCCTCAAACAAAAATTGGTGGACTTAGGCGTTGATTTAATCCTAAATGGTTTAAAGAGTATGAAAGTTGGTTGGAATATAGTATTGAAAAGGATGCTACATATTGTTTATATTGTTACCTATTTAGACAAGATGTTGGTATGCAATCTGGAGGTGACAGTTTTGTGACAAAGGGATTCAATAGTTGGAATAAGAAAGAAAAGCTAGACCTACATGTTAGAGGTGTTAATAGTGCCCATAACCAAGCTCTTAAGAATGGTGAAAATTTAATGAAGCAAAATCAACACATTCAAAGTGTTTTTGTTAAGCAGTCAAATCAAGATAAAATTGAATATCGAACTCAATTAAATGCAATAGTTGATTGCATAAGATTCCTTTTGCATTGGGGTTAGCTTTTCGTGGTCATGATGAATCTGATGATTCAAGTGATAAAGGAAATTTCCTTGACCTTCTACAATTTTTGACAGATCATAATGATGTTATTAATGAAGTGTTGTAGAAAACTCCATAAAACAGCAAGCTAACCCATCCCGATATTCAAAAAGACATTGTGAATGCAATTGCATATAAAACTACCGATGCCATCATTGAAGATCTTGGCAGTGGGTTCTTTTCAATTTTAGTTGATGAGTCCCGTGATATCTCAATAAAAGAACAAATGGCTGTTGTTTTGCGTTATGTGGACAAAAAGGGAATTGTTACAGAGCGATTTCTTGGTATTGTACATATAGCATATACCTCCGCTTTGTCTCTAAAAGCTGAAATTGAATTTTTATTTAGTAAATATGCATTGAGTTTATCAAGACTCCGTGGGCAAGGTTATGATGGGGCTAGTAACATGCAAGGTGAATTCAATGGTCTTAAAACTTTAATTCTGAATGAGAATAAATCAACATTTTATGTCCATTGCTTTTCTCAACAACTTCAGTTGACTCTTGTAGCTATTGCTAACAAGCATACTGATATTGCTGAATTTTTTAGCTTGGTTAGTAAAATAGTAACTATTGTTGGAGCTTCTTGTAAAAGACGAGAATTTTTATGAAATGCACAACTTGCCAAAATTACAGAAGCATTAAACTTGGGTGAACTTGAAAGTGGGCAAGGTTTGAATCAAGAGACAAGTCTTAAACAGCATGGTGATACACGTTGGGGATCACATTATAGGACAATCCTCAACTTGATTTTGATGTTCTCTTCCACAGTTGATATACTTGAGATGATTGAAAAGGATAGCCTACTCTTTGAGCAAAGAGTTGAAGCTCGGTCTATTTTAAGGTTAATTTTATCTTTTGAATTTTCCTTTGCTTTACACTTGATGAAAAATATTTTGGGGATCACAAATGAGTTGTCAATAGCATTGCAAAAGAAAAATCAAGATATTGTAAATGCTATGACACTTGTCATAGTGTCTAAGCAACGATTGCAGATTATGAGAGATGATGACTAGGAAGCTCTATTGATTGAAGTATCCACATTTTTAGCAAGCTTAATATTCCTATCTTGAACATGGAAGAAATATTTGTAGTTGGTGTGAGGCCACGATGCAACGCCCCACAAATTACAAATTTGCATCACTATTGTGTTGATCTATTCTTTAAAGTCATAAATCTACAACTTCAAGAGCTTAATAATCGTTTTTCAGAGGTGGCTACTGAGTTGCTACTTTGTATGGCTTGCTTGAATCCAAGTGATTCGTTTCTGGCTTTTGATATACAAAAATTGACCCGTCTTGCAAAGTTCTAGCCATTTGATTTTTCTGAGACAAATGTATTGGCACTTGATAATCAACTTCAGACTTACATTGTTGATATGTGCTCCAATGATGAGTTTTTAGAGCTTAAAGGAATTGGGGACCTTGCTAGAAAGATGGTGGAGACAAAGAAGGATGTTATATATCCATTGGTATATTTGCTTGTGAAATTAGTTTTGATCCTTCCTATTGCTACTACAACAGTAGAAAGAAGTTTTTCAGCAATGAAATATATCAAGAATGAATTGCGCAATCGAAGAGAGGATCAATGGTTGAATAATTGTTTGACTGTGTACATTGAAAAAGATATAGCTCGTAGGATTGATAATAAATCTATCATGCAACGGTTTCAAAATATGAAACCTCGTAGAAGACAATTGTAAAATTTCATGTTTTTTTTTGGTGATATTGATATATTCAAGTTTCTTTTGTTTTAGATTTTATATAATTTATGTTTCTTATTGACCCCCTTAGACAAAAATCCTGGAGCCACCCCTGACTATCAATCTCAATTTTTGATTCCAATTACACCTAAAGCCAATCCATAGAGTGGAGGCAAGAAGTAAGCTAATTTTTGGACTTAATATTTCTGCATTTTGAATTTTTTTTTCCTAATTTTTTATTTTTATTTATTTAGTATTTTAAGAGTTAGTTGATCAATATATATATATATATATATATATATATATATTAATGGATAGAAATCTCCTAAGCTAATACTTGAACCCCTAGCTCCCTCCTCCTTAACAGAAGGAGCTATTAGACCAACTGGGTCAATGGATAGTTTGATCAAACTTGGAATGTTATGACTAATCTCTCTCTCTTTTTATCAATATAAGCATTAGAGATCGAATTTCAATAGTCAATTTTTTTTTTCAGAAATTACTGGTGCGAAATTCTTTGTGTCTATGTAGTATTAATCACATACTAGTTGAATTATATTATACAGTTACGTAATCGGTAAATTAAATAAAAACAGATTTAACAAACAATCTTGGTGTGTTCAAATTTCTACTGTGTACCCGGCAATATTAGTGTGGATATTAAGTCAAATTTAAACAAGTAGGGAGAAATAAATACTTTGCAAGAGTCTTAAGCGATTCATTCATTCATTCATTTTTATTGGATAAATAAAGTAAGAATATTTTCATTTATTTCAATTATAATAGGTGTTACAAATAGAAGAAATAATTAAAATAAATGAGGCGCAGATAAGTTTTACAACACAAAAACTTGCTATATTTATTGCGTGCTTGCTTCCCCATTGTTTATTTCACTAACATCTTCAACTCCATAGGGCAGAGAGCATCATTGGACACTGCACATCATTAAACACAAACATATTAATCAAGACATGAGAAGATTCATTACAAAGATACATGTTTTTTCATATGTATTATGACCCTTTAATTTTTACACACACAAAGAGAGAGAGAGAGAGAGATTACGTGTTGCAATTCACAGTGGGATCAAGAGGAACAGGAACTTTGATTTTACAAAAATGGGGAAGCTGTTTTAGTCTTTCAGTTAT
This sequence comes from Quercus ilex subsp. ballota, assembly GCA_032727855.1. Lineage (NCBI taxonomy): Eukaryota > Viridiplantae > Streptophyta > Magnoliopsida > Fagales > Fagaceae > Quercus > Quercus ilex. The sequence continues at coordinate 4,477,671 of CM064914.1, read as the reverse complement.
AATGTGAAATGCTGTTGCAGCAGTTTCGAAACATTCACACAAAGACCTGCGTATTGTAGTGGTGTTTGCCTGTTGCGATACAGTTGCTGCACCTTCACAGCATTTAGGGCTGGGTGTTGGGCTAAAAGGAAAACCAAGCAAGTATGGTTGGCAGGGTGCCAATTGTGTTAAAGCCTCCTCGCATGTTATGCCATCTGCAGCACTTGCACTTGCATTTAGGACCAAAATAATCATCAGCCCAGAGGCTAATACTAAACAACTCATTATTTTCTTCTCCATTCTCTTTTGGATTGAAAGACTATTTGTTCTATCTTTTATCTCAAAAAAGAAAGAAAGACGGTTGTTGAGTTACAAACTAATGGTGCCTGCGCTATTTATAGAGGTGGGAATCGTGGGATTATGGGCACTCCTTTGTGGCCCTATGACTAACATTAAAGTAAATGAATGGATTCTTTTTTTTTTTCTTTTTTTTTAAAGAGAAAGGTATATGATTTATTACCTATCAATGTTATATGTATCTAGGAAAGAAATCTCCTCCTTCCATTTATAACATCTTTGAAACATATCGATGAGTTTTCCCATATCGAAAAATTTGTAATTGACAGACTGAATAATAATAATAATAATAATAATTTTTTTTTTTTTTTTAAAAAAAACCCTTTTTCTTTCTATTTTACCATGTATGGAAATGTAATATATGTTAAGTAAAAAACTCCTACAATTTTTTTTTTTTAAATTGAAATAGAATTCTACTCTAACTTAATTTAAATATGTAATAGGTTTTTTTTTTCTTTTTTCTTTTTTATTTGGTTTTTGAGTAGCTATTCATTTATTTTGTTTTAGCCATATGAGGAATGCATACTCTACATCGAAGTGTGGATTGCCATTTGTTGGACTAATATGTCTTTCACATAAGATTTTGTAGTTCTATTTTAAAGATTAATGAATACTAGCATTTTTAGATATTGAATTCAGACTTCCAAAAATATAATTGCTATTTTTCTACTTGAAATTTCCAATATTATATGAAATTGGTATTTCATCAGAAATAAATATGAAATTGGTATTTCTCTTTAAAGAGGTGAATGAACAACCAGCCAAGGAAAGACAAAACGTGGCCTTGAGCAAGATAAAATTGTTGAACCATTCAAAGGAATTGATTAGGATAAATATTAAATACTCACAAATAAGGATAAATATAATACTAATAAATGCATTTATTTCATTAATTCCATATTTGAGCTCCTTAACACTTGGCACATATATATAGTAGTTAATAGCACAAAAACCTTTTTTGAGAAGAAATAGCACAAAAAATTAAAAAGTTAGCACTAGCAATCTAATGTCTTTTTTTTTTCTTTTCTTTTCTTTTTTGGAGAGAGAGAGTTTTAACCTATAGCATCCACTCCTAATAATAGCTCTTTATTATCAAACCAAGACATCAATCAGTTTCTGGTGCAGGTGGGAATTGAACCCTAGATCTCTTATTCAACCATCGGAAACTTTACTAATTGAGCTAACTAGAACCCACTTACATAAAAAACTGATTGGTGTCTTTGTTTGATGATAAAGAACTATTATCAAGAACGGACGCCATAGGTTGAAACTTTCTCTAAAAAAAAATGTCATTTATTTTCAGTTTCTCAAAATATATATATATATATATATATATATAAAATTTATTTTCAAAAGATAACCTTAAAATTCAAGTTTCAATATTATAAGCATTACATTTAATCATAAAGAGTATCTCAAAGAAAAAAAAAACATTTATATCATAAATAAAACAAAAATCTGCTACAATTCTAAACTTTATAATATTTAAACTTAGATTAACATGTCATATGAATATATATATGTACACTTTTTTCTTTTCTTTTTTTAGAAACAAACACATATGCACAAGGGAGAGGGAAATGGATCAAGATCCTGTAGAATTTTAGCACATAGAGTTCTTTTAATCTTAACTCTTCATTCTAAAATAAAGAGTCCAGATTATACATGTCATTAGTCCACTAAAAAAAAACCTTATAATAACATGCCATGCTAGCTTTTAAAAAAGGATAAATTGATGTGTCAATTTTTTAATTAATTTTAATTTTCAAAGACTTAGGACCCGTTTGGTAGGAGTACGTAGTTTGGGGTTTTTTTTTTTTTTACAAGATAGAAATTTTACTCTAGCTTAATCTAAGTGTATATCATTCTCAAAAAAAAAAAAAAAAAAAAAAACAAAACAAAACAAAACAAAAAAACTAAGTGTATATGTGTGTGAAACTTCCTTTGAAGATTTAAACCCTGGCCCTTGCCACCCACACCCCACAAGTACTTATACTTGTGAAATGACCATCACACCAAGAGTATGCGGTGATTAGTTTTGGTTTTCAAAATAATGTGAAAAGTGTAATTTAAAAAGTGTACTAAAAACGCTTCTTTTGAGTACTCATAATGCAAAAAAAAAAAAAAAAAGTATTTGATAGCATATTTTCGTAACATTCCTTTTGAAACGGAAAACACTTAAAAGAGGGTTAGGTATGAGTATGTATGTTTAAAAAAAAAAAGCGTGTATTTATTTGACGTGAATAGCTTAAAATAATTTCTTCTATGGAAAAGAGAGTAAACTCCCTCGAGAACTCCAACTACTACTATAACTTTCTTTGCTCGAGTAATTCTTAAGTACTTTAGGAATATAAAGAATAGTGCTCACTTCTCTTATATTCATGGTGAGGTCCGCTCATTAAATTTATGGTGGGGTTTATCATGAATGTGAGAGGAGGGAGCATCATTTCTCTGTGCTTCAGGAGTACCTAAGAATTTTCGTCTTTGCTCTATGCTTCCTACTTCCTCTTATAAGTTCTTTTTATACATGTTTTAAGCTACTTATATTGAGTAATGTTATCTAAATAACATTGTAAGAGTTCTCCTACCGAAAAACTCACTCCAAAGTGGGGCCCACATTTTTAGCATTTAAACCAAACAAAAGAGTCTTCAAATGTAGTCAATTTGTAAAATTCACATCTCAATTTTTCTAAGTTTTTGAAAATTAAACTTAATTAAAAAAACTGACATGTGAATTTGTTTTATTTTAAAAGCTGATGTGGCATGTTATTTTAAGGTTTTATTAATGGAGTAATGACATGGTATAATCGGGACTCTTTATTTTAAAATGAAAGACGAAGATCTTGATTTGAGTGAAAGAGGTTTTAACACAAATATCATGTTATATGTGAATGGATTTGGAGATGTACAATTTTTTTTTTCTTTTTTATATTCTTCATCAAGATGTTTAAATTAGTCAACTGATTATGATAATATTAAAAAATATATTTTTTAATAACATATTCTCTCAAAATGTAAAACAATATTATAATTATGAAAAATCAAATCTTTTTATTAAAGCCCTTTTATACATATATCACTATATATTGCTACTTAATGAAAAATTCATTATATGTTCCATCATATAACACTTTAAAAAATAGAAAATCCTTTTAAAAAAACGCATGCACTATTTAACATACAAAATTTATATTATACTCTATTATAAAATAATTGTATCACATTTTCCATGCAATGCTTGAGTTTGCAACTGGTAATATTTAAAAGCTGAAGCGTCACATTTATTGTTGTTGATTTTTTGTTGAGCCATATCAATAACTGTCATCATTTTATTTCCATGATTTCTTTAAAAAATATATGAATATAAATATGAGCAAAATTTAGGTACAGTACTTAGATTCTGTTTTTTAAGTTTCCCTCCTAAGATTCAAACATGTGGCTGCACTTAACTAAAAATATACTTACATCCCATGAGAAAAAAGCAACATGGCTGAATCTTAAGAAGGAAATGGAAATCTTAGGAACAGCACCCAAGTATTGTACCTAAGGATTGTCCTATAAATATTAATGTATGCAATAATAATACATTATGCCTTTATTCATTCTCAAAACTAATTAACTTATCAATTATGATAGGTCCATCACTTTTCACTACCATCACTTTACACATTCTTGAACCTAAATTTAACTTATAATAGAAAATACGTGTAATACAAACAATTTTGGCTTGGACACCGTTTATTTATTTTTAGTTTATATACTCACCCAAAAAAAATCTCATTTCGCCACTTTATGCATATATATATGCTAATGTAGTATTCAATGTCAGGTTGAAGGATCCAGTTCCGCTCCTACCAGTTCCTCTCAATCCAAACAAACCCTTAGCTAAGAGTTGAACCTGAGACTACTGGATTTATAGTTAGATCAGCCATGTTGGGCAAAGGCTTAATACAGACCCAACTCTCGCACTTTTCACTAATTTACCTTTTTCAAAAAAAAAAAATTTTAACTCTTATTGTGTTTGCAGACTTAATTTTATTTGCCATGCTTGCATTGCATTGTAATGAAAATGTTAAGTAATATTTTGGGGACAAGGATATGCTGCCCATGTTTTTTTTTAATAATAAAATGAAAACCTTTAATGGAAAACACACAAAGAAACAGTAGAACAACAATAAAATACACCAAACTAGAAAGACAATTTTTGTCCGTTCTTCTGTTGTGTAGAGAAAAAGTTCAAATCCCAAAGTAAAGTCCACTAGTTCATCTGAGCGAAGAAATGGAAGTTGAGTTTTCTGCACCAGCCCAGCGCACAAGCGAAGAAGAAGACAAGTTACATCGCAATGTCAAGAAATTCAAAGAAAGCAATGGTGCAAGAAGCTTCTTGCCGCCTAGGAAATTAGTCAGCTACAAGGACAGTCTTGTGGGAGATATCCCTGGAGCGTATGAACAAGCCTTTAAGTTTAGCAAAGACTGGGAGGAAGGTTATGAGTCAGAAGCTGAGATGGAGCCTTTAACAGAAGGTATGGCTGAGGTGAAGCTTTCCAAGGAAACTAAAGCTCGCATCAGAGCGCCTTGGTCGAAAGCCTTGATTGTGAAAGTGTATGGTAGATCTGTTGGATTCCACTACCTCACTTACAAGCTCAATGCTTTATGGAAACCAACGGCAAAGATGGATTGTGTGACTTTGGGCAAAGGTTTCTTTCTGATCCGTTTTAGTTGCAGCGATGATTTTGACAAAGTACTTCGAGGAGGTCCTTGGTTTATAGGGGAGCATTTTCTTGCAATCAAGCCTTGGGAACCTTATTTTAAAGCTTCAGAGGCCAAGCTCACATCAGTGGCAGTTTGGGTTAGGTTGCCTGAATTGCCAATTGAGTTCTATGATGCGTCTATGTTGAAGGAAATAGGAAGTGTCATTGGACCTGTCCTACGTATTGACTCTTATACGGCTTTGGAGACTAGAGGAGGTTACGCAAGATTATGTGTTCAGCTAGACATGGATAAACCCTTGATCAATTCCATTCAGGTGGGAAGATTAGTCCAAAAAGTTTTATATGAAGGCATTTCGTCTCTTTGCTTCTGTTGTGGCAAGCTTGGACATAAATAGGATAATTGTGGGCTGAAAGTGAGGAAGCCAAGCGGCGAAGATGAAGCTCAGGTCTCGTTGAAATCCAATGGAATTAGTGAGGAAGGCCAATCCGAATCCAACTATGGGGCTTGGATGGTAGTTACGAGGAAAAAAGGCTCGAGTAGGATGGGAAAAGCTAGTGGGCCTACCAAGTTTGTTAGCCCAACTCAAGTTAAAGTTATGGGCAATCCAAAACTTTCTCAAGCTTCTGCGCATGTGGAAGCAGGTGATAATCTGGGCAAGTCCAATCAAAGAGATTTGGCAGTCTCTAAAGAAGGGTCTTCACGTGCTGTGGCAGCTTAAGACTTGCGGAACAGCTCAGCAGGTCCTACAGATGAGACCGCACATGCTATGGCAGCCCAAAACCCGGAGATTAACCTTGAGATGAGGAAAGATTGCACGATGGAGGAGCACATTGAGAATCCATATGTTGAGTGTCAGCAGGATATGAAGCAAACTTCAGGAAACAAAAGGAAAGCTCTAGTAAAAAATAAGAGCAAAGGGAGTGAAACTTTGGGGATTAGGAGTTCAAAGAGTCCAAAAAACTCAAAAAGCCTTAAACGGCTATCCCATCACACCAAAGGTAAGAGCGACTTGCTTTTGTCAACCAAAGGTTTAGGGAGTGATAATCAACCTGAGAATGGAGAGGATTTTGATAGGGTTCACCCCTCTACCACAGTCCGAATGGGCCATTTGGTACAAGAACCGAGTGGTGGCTATTCCAGACGAGATAATTTCTCAAATAAGAGCGGCGTCGACAGAGACTCAGGGGTGGTTCGAAGAAGAGCTGGGGCAGGCTTGGAAGCACCTCTTCCCCATAACACCGGAGAGCATCAGATTGGGGAGTCTTCCATTGGAGCACAATGTGTGGTCTCTCATGCCCAATCCATGGTGGAAGTTCCTCACGGAAGTTCCAGAGGTTTCGTGGGAATTAGCGGAGGAGCTGAGCAAGTAAAGGAGGCCATCCGTTGTGACCCATTGGGACGAATCCGGGTGAATCACCCAACTCTGAAATTGATCCAAATTATGGCTCTAGTGAAGGAATGCAATGTACTTCTAAACTGCAGAGGGGATATCCGGGGTATTCTAAAGTACATGATAATTTGGAAGCCGGAATGGGGAGCATCCAAGAATCTTCTAAAGAGGATGGGGTGGAGTATGATGGAAGCAGCGGCAATGAATACTAATCCACCAGAGATTGAGGTGCCGTTGGGTTGGTTTATCAAAATGAATGTGCTACTATGGAATTGCAGAGGTGCTTTGAATCCGGAATTCAAGAGAAGGATTTTTGAAATGGCAATAAATCATAGACCAGCTATATTTGTGGTGACAGAAACTAGAGTGGGAGGTGACAGGGCAGCAAAGATCATTGAAGGGCTGCCTTTTAATGGGTCAATTACTACGGATACAATTGGCTATGCCGGGGGTTTGTGGATTCTCTGGAAATCGGAGGAGGTGGAGATTCTTCCTCTATCGTCCACTGAACAGGAAGTTCATGCAACTGTTAAGGTGCGTTCTTCCAACCTTACCTGGCTCTTATCTGCTATATATGCTAGTCCTAGGTTGGCTGAAAGAAGAATTTTATGGGATAATTTAAAAACTGTGGCTCATCTCCATAATTTGCCTTGGTTGATGTTAGGGGACTTTAATGAGGTTCTTTGTGGTGATGATAAATTTGGTGGTAATCATGTTAATTTGAATAGAGCTCTAGAATTTAAGGACTGTTTAGATGAGTGTAATATGATGGATTTGGGTTTTGCGGGTCCTAAGTTCACGTGGACAAACCGCATGCCTATCTCAAGTCTGATTTTAGAAAGTATAGACAGGTGTTTTGCCAATCCTGTGTGGCACACTCTTTATCCAGAAGCCTTGGTGACTCACCTCCCTAGGGCTTTCTCGGATCATTGTCCAGTTTTGATTGAGCTGTGTAGAGTTAGTGTGAATCAACAGAATAAACCCTTTCGTTTCCAAACCATGTGGTTATTCCATCAAGATTTTCCGAGGGTTGTTCGGCAAGCTTGGACTGATAGAGTCCTACAGGAAGCTATTCTAGAGTTTGTTAACAGAGCTAAACAATGGAATGTTGAGGTGTTCGGAAATCTTTTTGCTAAAAAGAGAAGATTATTAGCTAGACTGCATAGGGCACAAAAAGCTCTAGCTAACAATCCTAATGAATTCCTTTTGGAGTTGGAGCAGCAGTTGATTTCAGATTACTCTCTTGTACTCTTGCAGGAAGAGGAGTATTGGGCCTTAAAGTCTAGACTTAATACTGCCACCTTTGGGGATCGTAATATGTCCTTCTTTCATGTCTCTACGATTGTTAGGAGACATAGGAATAAAATTAGGTGCCTTAAAGATACGGAGGCAATTGGTTAATTAAGGAGGTTGAAATAAAAGACTACATTAGAAATAGCTATAAGAAATTATATATGACTGAACTAAATGTGTCCTCCATGGCCTCAAATGTTTCAGCTTTCTCTTGCTGTTTTCTGGAGGAGGAGGATAGAGCTAGAATTGATGGTGGTGTGACTGAGGAGGAGATTAGGGCTGGTTTATGGGCTTTTAAGCCCTTTAAGGCACCAGGACCGGACGGATTACATGCAGGCTTCTACCAACGTTTCTGGTTGGTGGTTAAAAATTCCATATGCAATGAGGTGAAGAGGATTTTTGATAACGGTTGTGTGCCGAGTTACCTCAATGAAACCTTGATTACTTTGATCCCCAAATGTCAAAATCCTGAAGCCCTGAGTAACTATAGACCCATTAGCTTATGTAACTCGGTGTATAGATTGTGACCAAGATCTTGGTGGCTAGAATTAGGCCGCTGCTTAACAGATTGATATCGCCTGTGCAGACTGCGTTTGTTCCTGGCAGAAAAGGCACGGACAATGTTCTGATTGCTCAAGAATTGTTTCATGCCTTGGACAATAAGAAAGGAAAAATGGGTTTTATGGCTGTGAAATTAGATTTGGAATAGGCATATGACCGATTAGAGTGGAGTTTTATCTATAGAGTGCTCCAAGCTTTCCATTTTCCTCCTAAAATCACCAAGATTATTATGAGCTGTATTACGTCTGTCAATACCTCTATTTTGGTTAATGGAGGTGCCTTAGAGCGTTTTGAGCCATCCAGGGGGATAAGGCAGGGGGACCCTTTGTCCCCATATATTTTCATTCTTTGTATGGAGTATTTGGGGCACCTCATTGAGCAGAAATGTGTGACTGGAGATTGGATACCTCTAAAGGCCTCTAAGGATAATTTGGGTTTTTCCCATCTCTTTTTTGCGGATGACATAATCCTTTTTAGCAAAGCGGATGCACGTGGGTGTGAAGCAATTTTAGATGTGCTTGGAAAATTTTGTGGAGAATCTGGCCAAAAAATCAGTCTTGATAAGTCTAGAATTTATTTTTCTCCTAATGTGAGAAATGAGTTGAATGAGGAAATTAGTGAAAGATTAGGTATTAGGGAGACTAATAATATAGGGAAATACCTTGGGTTTCCCCTTAAGCATCGAGGGGTCCCTAGAAATCCCTATAACTTCATTGTGGAGAGAGTTATGAATAAGCTTGCGGGATGGAAGGCAAAGTATCTCTCCTTTGCAGGGCGGGCTGTACTTATTAAGTCAGTCATGTCAGCCATTCCAAATCATGTAATGCAAGGGGTTGTGTTACCTGTGCATGTTTGTGAAAAATTGGATAAAATCAATCGTGATTTTATATAGGAGTCCACGAATGAACGAAGGAAGATGCACATGGTGGGTTGGAGTAAGATAGTGAAATCCAAAGAGGAAGGGGGTTTGGGAATTCAAGAGGCTAGAGCTAAAAACATTGCCTTATTATCCAAGTTGAATTGGAGAATGTATCATGAACAGGATGCTTTGTGGGCAAAGGTTATGTTAAAAAAATATTGCGCCAACTCAAGAATAAGGTCGAGAGATCCTGAAAAACTTCCATCTTCCCCTAATTGGAAAGCCATCAGCTTGGGCTTCCCTGTTTTTAAAAAAGGTATAGTTTGGGGGATTGGTAATGGTGCTGGGGTGAATGTGTGGATGGATAACTGGGTTATTGGTGACTCTTTACGGACGATGATTGAAGGTCCTCTTAGGCAGGAAGAGCTAAATCTGAAGGTATCGGATCTGTGCTGCTCTCAAGAATGGAAATGGGATTTAATTTCCTTTGACTTACCCCAGTTCATTAAAGAGAAAATTAAGGCTATCCCAATCCAAATGTATGGGAGTGGGAGGGACACGGTGATGTGGAAGTTCTCCAACAATGGAGATTTCAATACAAATTCAGCCTATAGACTAGCAATTCAAGGAGAAGAGAATGCTACGCATTTTAGTGGGCAATGGATATGGAAGTTGGATATTTTGCCTAGAATTATAACTTTTATCTGGTTGTGTTTACATGGTAGTATACCGGTGAAGGAGGTACTAGCAGATAGGGGCATCAATTGTGTTAGTGTGCCCGATATGTAGAGAGCAGGATGAGTCCATCCTCCACCTCCTCCGTGATTGTGTGTATGCTCGTGATGTGTGGAGGAAACTAAAGGTACCTCCTGCCCTTGTGAATTCCTTTGCTGAAGGTCTTGAGATTTGGTTAAAGACCAATTGTTTAAGCGAAGTAAAGCATAAAGGTGTTACTCCTTGGTGCACATTATTTCTGTTCACTCTTTGGTCTTTGTGGAAGAATAGGAACCATGTTGTGTTTGAAAACTCTGTCCCAAACCCAACACTTGATAAGATGAGTCTGAGTCAAGCCAAGGAATATTATTATTGTGTGAGTAAGGCAAAACAAATAGCACCTAAGATTGCCATTCCAGTCAGATGGACTAAGCCTCTTCCGGGTTGGTTTAAGCTCAACACGGATGGAGCGTCACTAGGAAACCCAGGTAAGGCAGGCGGTGGAGGGCTAATTAGAGATAGTGAAGGGAAATGGGTTAGGGGATTTTCAAGGTCTATTGGGCATGCAACAAGTGTAATGGCTGAGCTATGGGCTTTGAGGGATGGCTTAAAGCTTGCTGTTCAGTTGGGTATTGGGTACTTGGAAGTGGAGCTAGATGCCAAGGATATTGTTGAAATGTTAAATAATAGTGACAGTGTTAAAAGTGCTAATATAAAATGTTCTTCATTACTGTCTGATTGCAGATTCCTCATAGCAAGAGTCACTCAAGTCCTGGTAGCTCATATATATAGAGAAATGAACCGGTGTGCTGACTTTTTGGCAAAGAAAGGATGCTGCTTGAGGGAGGATTTTGTTATTTTTGAAACTTCCCCCTTAGATGAATTAGATAAACTACTTGTAGCTGATGTTAATGGATTGTACTGTTATAGGCGAATAGCCACTACTTTGGCCTCTGTGGTCAGCTTGTAATTTTTCTTTTGTTGTTAATATAACTTGCCTTTTAACCAAAAAAAAAAAAAAACACCAAACTACCTAAGAAAGCAACCTACAAGGGAGGAAAAAAAAAAAAGACAAAGAGGAGAAAACTAACACTACAAAAAAACAATATAATGATTTGCTCCCATGTTCTGTTGAATCTTTCTTAATTTGTCCAGTGTTAGTTATTTTTGTTAAACTCCTATTGTGGCTACAAACTTCCACACCCATATAGGTGAGCTCATCAAGTGTGTACCATCACACACCAGTAAACCACCTTTGTAAGCTATGAGTTCATTATAAGATTACTCATCCTTCTCACTATGACAATTTGCATTATCTACACCCTAGGGAGGGACTTTGAGATAATTCATTATTGAATCTTTCATGACTTGTTTGTTCCCATCGAACCTAATTCATGGATCTCCGATCACATAGGTTGGGTTACCATAGTAGGTGATTGACATATACTTTTCCTCAACCCCATCCCCTACAATGTATCATGGACATATTTTCTAGATAGTCCTGTAGTTACAAGTTTTGCTTTTCTTTCTTCTTCTTTTTTCTTTTTCTGACTGTACAAACTCCAAAAGCCATCACACCATTGTGTTTATTAGTTGTATTATGCCTTAATCACATGCATCTTTGTTTCCCGTTGTACAATTCACTTTTTGTCACCCCTTTTATAAAATAAAGAAATAAGTTGACTTTTCCTTTTTTGAATTTTTGTTTCGCTTAGCAAATAAGCTACCACAAAAGCAAGTACACGAAAATCATATTCATTTTGGCGTACTTCGTTATCGTCTTTACGCTTTAGCTTAGTGCCAGCATTTTATCTTTTTACATGGATCAAGTTTGCTCATTATGCATTTAAAAAAAAAAAAAAAAAAAAGGTTTGTTAATTATATGGTTTCGATGAGCCCAATCGGTAAAATTCTAATGGTTGAAAAATAGATTTTGGTTCAATCTTTACCTACATCAAAAATCAATTGGTATTTTTGTTTGATAATAATGAGCACAATCAATAGAAGTAAACATCATAGGTTAAAACTATATCAACCAAAAAATAGTTTGCTCATTATGCTTTCAAAAATTAGAACATAAAAATTCACTCTTCATGAGACAGCATAATTTGAAAATATAAGTGCCTGCTACTAATGGCTTCTTAGAGGACAACAACACTATTTCTTTTGTGGGCTCTCATTAATCATGCCAATGTCAGCTTTGCTTTTGCCAGTTTTTATTTTATGCCCACAAGGTGTTTGAATTTATGCTTTAAAACACTCATTGTAATGAGCTAGAAGAAAATGGGGAAATGCGTGTTTTCGGGTTGGCTGGATTGTTTGGTTTAGTCAAGGGATGGAAGCAAGAATTTAATTACGAGCAGAAGTGTGGTCTTGTATATGTAAAGTTGAGATGTGTGAAAGATAGGGCACTAGATGCTGTTGCGGTTGGTGAGAGAGATCTTAGAGTGACTTGCTTTCTTTTTTCCATGATCTCTTGTACTCCTTAGTGTTGTCTTCCACATGGTCTTTAGCTCTTCCCCTTTCTTAGGAGATGCCCTTTTTTATCACGAGTCTCATGCTTTTGACAATGGGGGCACTCATGTCCCTTGTTTAACTTGACTCCTGAAGTACTGAACTCCACCAAGAAGAGCTCAGTATCGTTAAGCAAAATTGGATGGATCTTCTCAATTATCTTATTCGCTTAAATCCACCTCCTCGACAATTGTGTTGGGTTAAATCTCTTATCCTAGGATGATGGCCTTGTTGTCTCCGAATTTTAGAAGAATGCAGCTTTACAACAGAAGAAAGAAGACATGATCTATGGTTGCTTAGCCTTTCTGATTGTATTCAGAAGAGGTTTTGGGTTGAAAAAGAAAATGCATGGAGGTTGAAAGAGTGGCAAATGCTCCCTTATACTTCTCTGCATTCTGATGTCTCCCATTTGGATCATGAGTGTATGAATGTGAGCAACCTCCAAAAGCCTTTGGCCCTGCCCCAGAAGTTTGCCTAAGTGTTTGAATGACAATCTGCTATATTTAACATCTCTTAGAATGACACTCAACACAGTTTTTTAAGGGAAGCCTACAACCATCAGAAACTCTTGCAGAGATAACCCTTGTAGAAATCAGGGAAATATATGCAAGCCATGTTGGGCAAGGGGTACTGGATAGGAGTAGGGGTTTGTCCAGGAAAAGTGCAGGCGCTGGTCTAGAAAAGGATTAGTTAAATTATTTTTATGATGATGAAATCAGTGACAATCATTGTTATATTTGAAGAGGAGTCAAACTGTAATTTACTTTTTGAATATGATTTAGATGACCCTATAAATGATCCCAGCTGAGTTCTGCCATTACATTTAGTGCCAACGAATTGTAAGGGGATTTTGAAATTATGTAAAGAACAACCAGGTGACCTCACATCTTGTCCAGATACTGTATAAAATCATCAATGCAATCTCTGATCAATTTCTTTTTCCCATGTAGCACATCATTAAAGATAATAATTATCAGTAATCTTATTATTCCAAATCTAATTGAAATCTCTGTAGTCTGTACCAAGTTGGGTGTTATACACATATTATCTGCCTATTCTCTTGATTATCATGATAATTATCATGACCTTTGTTGAGTTTTTGCCAGTGTACATTTAGTGCCAACGAATTATAAGGAGATTTTGAAATTATGTAAAGCACCAAGTAAGTGACCACATATATTGTCAGTTAGTGTATGAAATTGTCAATGCAATCTGTGAGCAATTATCTGCTCCCATGCAGCAGCTCGTTAAAGATGATAATTATCATTAATCTATTATTTGAAATCTAATTGAATTCTGTGTACCATGTTGAGAGTTACATGCATATTCTCTTGAATCTTGACTCTTTTGGGGCAGGGAGGGGGCATATAGAAGATGTATGTCTCGTTTGGTTGTTTAAGTAAAAAGATAGGATTGCTCTGAAATATTGGATGTTGAGCCACTCATGTATGACTGGGATGATTAGCAATAGAAATCTACTCGGATTATTATTGTTTCACAGAAATCTTGTATGATCCACAGAAGCCATTGGCATGAACTTGACAATGGGAAACTTCTGTTAGAGGACCAGTAGCATAAAGAAAAATCGTCTTGTCAAATAATTGTTCACACAAGCTAATCAAAATTTGGAGTTTCAAATCATCATCATAATCAGCTTGCATATTTTAAGGAATTTTGACATAAGACATTACATTGCTGTATCCAGCAGCATAAATTTTAGCAAATACCACTAATTTGCAGACATCTAATCTAAGCATAGCAAAAATACCAGTAATTTTCAGAAATCTAACATATTTTTGGGTAACTAATGAGTCTGGTCATTGTGAAGCACACTGCACCTTGAGTTGAAATCTGGAGGTTCAAATTGGCATCTCCCTAGTCCCTCCTCTCATATATTTTTGGAGCATGTTATCATTCTAAACTTGATTCTCATTTGTGGTATTGAATATTAAAGTAACATTCTTCGTTTTCTTCTTCCGATGTTGTTGAGCTGATTATTTGTTCTTGGTTTCAAAGATGTTTGTTCACTTTACTACATATTGGAGCATAAATATAGTAAGTTTGGATAGCTGCCTTAATGCGCTCTCTAGCTTTGCTTTCCTCTGTTTCATCTAGTTATTTACTTTTCTGCCTGTCAATTGCTTCTTCTTTTTTATAAATATATCTTCTCTTAGTTGTTTTCTGCTCTCTCAGTTAGTGATTCTTAAACCAATGCTACATACCCAATAAATACACTTTCGAGATTTTTAGCCCCCCATTTTTTTTATGAATGTGTCTCGTATAATCACTCATGATAATAACAACAGCCATTACTTTTTCAACATGATAAGACTAAAACGTATTGATTGGTAGGAAACAAAGGTCTTTGAGCGTCCTCTATCAATCAAGATTAGCCATCAGATGATGCAACATTGCAGCGAAAGTAACTTTATTTGTGTGCATGTGTCCCCTTTTATATATTTACTTTGAAAATAACAAGAATACCGGATTATCAAAAAAAAAAAAAAAAAGAATACCGATTAAATTGTGAAGCCTCTAAGCCAATAAATGACGTCTAGCTCAATTGGCATGCACCTTCTCTCACCTTGCAAGTACCAGGTGGGGTTGAGGTCTTGGGTCCATGACCAAGGGGTGCTGGGTGCATGTGTACAATTTCTTCAATTTGTCTTATTCTTATCTAACATGCAGATACTTCACTTGATTGCTTGGGAAGATTCATCATTATTACATAACAGCCCCTACCCCCTTTGCTCTTTTTATCAATGGTTAATAAAGTTCCAAGACATTGCAATGTGGTGGTTATTGACTACCTGAAAGCATGTATGAGATACTTGATACTATCTTTTCAGTCTCTGCTAACCATATAAGCACCATAAGGTTTAATATCCCAACTATGTGGGATTGACTTACACCAATCCTATTTCATCATTCAGCTTTAGACTTTAGTTGAATCATAAGCTCTTCCTTTTTTATAACCGAAATGACCTATGCTTGTTTTGGCTTGCTGTTGTTCTTTCCACTTGGATTGTACAGCTCCCTGGTTACACTTTACCATAAAATCTCAAAGGCCTTTGCATTTTGTGTTTCCATTTTTCTCTTGAGTGGTATGTGGCGTTTTTCATGTATCATGCTAAACAAATTGTGATTCAGAATTTCGGACATTGACACCTGTACTTGTGTTCTTTTTTTAAAGGATGATCCAAATACACTTTATGCTAAATGGGGCTACATTAAATCCCACGGTTTCAAATTTTACTTGCACTAGTCGCAGTCCCACGCGATGCGCAGAAATAGATAATTATATTTTAGTTATGGTATAATATATAATTTGTTCTCTAAATTTTGTTAAAAATAATTTGTTCTCCTTAAAAATAAACAATTTTTAAAATTATTTTTCATTTATTTATCTCAAAAAATATATCATCATTTTATTATTTGAATTTATTTGATTGATATTATTCATTTTTTAGACGGTCCATATTTTGATAAATTATGTTATCATGCATCATATTTTCCTAATTTGTTTTTCCTATACAACTAAACTATTTGAGTTTCAAATATATTATTTGAGTTTCAACTAAACTACTCATAGGAGTAGTTTCGAACTATTGATTGAGTTTTGTTTACTAATATAAATAAATGAAATTGGAATTGCATATTTCTTAAACATTCCTAAGAGACTATACCATATTATAAATTTAATATTTAAAATAATATGTAGAAAAAAAGTAGACTTTATGCGAAAATTAAACACTTCAGCTATCGAAATGAAAGAAAATAATCTGTATAACATTAAAAAATTAAAAAATTAAAAATGATCTAAAAACAAAATTGACTACATACACTTTTATTTATTAAAATTTAATTGTCTTTAACTGGATCTTCATATCACATTTTTATTACTACACTCCTCTTAAGTCTTCTCATCTATCAAATCATTGGTCACATAATAATTCTTTTTAGTATTTATTTTTTACTTTTATTTTTTTGACAATATTAAATATATAAATATATTGGCTTTTCAAATTCATCTTAGACAGTTTTAACTTTACATATTCATTTACTTTAATTTTGATGTTATAACTAAATAATAAATCAATAAAAAATAAATATAAAAATACTATCTATACATATTCATCTTGGGCGGTTTTATTTTAATAGTTGATAGACACATCAAAAAAAAAAAAAAAATACATAGCCAACATTGTATTTTGATATAAATTCAAAATCTCACTTCCAAAATAACCAAGTATTATGTCAAAAAAAAAAAAAATTAAACAAAGACTAAAAGAGAAAGAGAGAAGACTTGTGACGAAAAACTTAAAAAATCAAACACACTATCAAAGCATATTAATCCAAAATAGTATTATATAAAAAAATACAATGATTCATCAACCTAAAGCAAAATTGCAAAATGGAATATATATATATATATATATATATATATAAGAGAGAGAGAGAGAGAGAGAGAGAGAGAGTAATCACCTTTTTTTGGGAGAGAAATAGAAAATAAAATGAAAAAGAGAAGCATAAATAAAAAATATAGTCATAAGTCAAACACCAAATTATTCAAACCATGATATATAATAGAATAACATTATATTCTTGTAAACTAAATTTATATGCAATAAAATAATATTTAACAATGATAGAAAAGGGGAAAAAAAAAAAAAAAAAAGATAATAACTTAAAAACACAAAACCAAATTGCAACCCAAAGTAAAATTCTAAAGAACACAAATACATCAATCTAAAATAAACATACAAAAAACAAAACATTCACACAAAAATAAAACATGAGGGAGAGAGAGAGAGAGGGAGGGGGAGAGTAATAACCTTTTTTGTGAGAGAAAATATGTATAAAATGGGATAGAGAATGTCATATTTATAGTAATAGAATGGGGATAAAAAGAGTCAAAATAAAAGGAAGAGGAAGAGATGGATGAAGGGTGATATTAAGGTTGAGTGTAGTGGAGAAATGAAAATGTAAAAGAGATGTTATGGTTGGAAGTAATGGAGAGAAATGAGAAATAGGTAGATGATCTGGCCACTAATATGGCTCAACAGGAGTGTAGTAACAATAAATGCTACACTTCAGCTTTTAAATATATATATATATATATATATATATATATATATATATATATATATATATATATATATATATAGATAAGTTACAAGCATAGGTTATTTGGCACAAATCAAATAATACCATGCTAATCAGTTTGTGATAAGGTGCATCAGAATACCCCAAAAAAAGAGTGATTTTACAATAATAAGATAATGGCCTATCTTTCTAGTTCATCTTAGTTGCTCTCAATTCAGAGAGTTAGTAAAGATGTTGCTAGTCATTTGAACAAAATTTAAACCGTATAAAGTCTTGATTATATTTTTATTCCTAAAATATACATTATGTTACACACCTTGACAAAAAATCTAACAAAAATAGATAGATGGGGGACAATAAAATTTTCAAGAATAGAAATACATCCAAGCCTTTGTCCTCCAAACTTTTTTTAGGTCAATTATAAATCCTTAACAAATTGTTTAAGATCCGTCACAAGAACAAAAATAGAACCTTTTAAACTTTAAGTACAAAAATAGAATATAGATAATATTTCAAAACTGAAAAGAATATTTTTGTCAAAATTATCTATTAACCACGAGTTAAATTCCTCTTCATTCATTTTTTTTTTCATAGCCAGAATTAGACAAGTAAAAATAACTAATGTTTTTATTATATTTTGCATTTTTTAAAGATGGATTGTAATCCATTGTAAATAAATAAAAGGTCTCTCTTAGGCCGATTTGGCAGTGGAAATTGAGTCTCATAGACTCGAGTTCCTTAAAAGAAACCCAAAAAATAAAAAATAAAAACTCGGACCTCTTTCTTTCTTCTTTCCGATTTCTTCTTCTCTCTTTGAACCTTCTTCTCTCTGGTTTTTTCTCTATATCAAAGCCCAAATCGAGCCTCCAAGGCCGAAGCTCATCACAGAGGTTTCCATCTTGTTCATATCTCTTGTTCCCCACCAAAGCTCACCTCCAAGTTAGATGAATAGCATTTGTTGCATTTAGGTTTGCAGGTTCTGATCGGGATGAGGTGGTGGTGCGATTGTTGGGTTTGGATTTGCAAGTTCCGATCAGGATGAGGTAGTGGCGCGATTGTTTGGTTTGGGTTTGGGTTTGGGTTTGCAGGCTCCGATCAGGATGAGGTGGTGGCACGATTGGCTGTGTGTATTTTGTTGGGTTTGGTTTTGCTGGTGAGATGTTTATGAGGACCTGTGAGGAAGGTTTTGATTGAATCGGTATGAAGTGGTGGAGATTTTGCTCGGATGGAGATTTTGCTTGGATCAAATTCGATCTATGAGGAAGATCAGACATGTGAGCAGATATGTGAGGAAGATCAAACATGTGAGGAAGGTTTTGATGGAGTTGGTTATGTAAGGACTGAAGGTTGAAGAAGGAACTGGGTTGTAAGAAACTCAAGTCTTATAAGCTCAAGTTCCCCGTAGAACTCATTCTAAGTAATTTGAGACTAAATAGTTTAGAAATGTAATTAACTAAACAAATTTTTTGAAAAGGGGGGGTTATTTTGAAAAAGATATTAAATTGGGTCAGGAGCTAGCATAAAAGGTGTGTTTTACGCTAGCCAATCCTAACCTGACATGTCAATAAATAAAAAATAAATAAATAAAACCATTTTCTCTCTTCTTCTCCTCTCTTCCCATCTCCCTCACCTTTCCAGAAACATTGAAGGCTTGAAGCAACGTTAAAGGAGCCACAATCTCTTTTTTTTTTTTTTTTTTTTCATATCTTCCTTTCTTCTACAAAATCCTTTGGAAGAACTGCAAATTTTACAAAGAAATCCCAGCAAAGAGGATATTCACACACCCAAACCAACCATCAATGGAACTCACAACAAAATAAAGTGAGAAACCCATGCCACAAACTCAGATCAACCCACAAAAAAAAAAAAAAAAAAAAAAAAAAAAAAAAGAATCAACCCAGCAGTTTCAACTAGCAATTTTACTTCAATCTTGCAATACCCAAGCCAAGAACGACAGACAACAATTTGAAACTCAAAACCACAATATAAAGCAATTTCACTTCACAGGCCTTGCAAAAGAAAGCCTTCAAATGAATATTTGAATAAAGATAAAAAATTAATTAAAAAAAAAAAGATAGAAGAAAAAAGTGATTTGTGAATCTTGAACTAAAGAAGAAAAAAAAGGGACCTAAGAGCATTCTCATCAAGCTTTGTAAAATTTTTAGCATATACCATCTCAAATCCCAAAATTTTAGCTTTTAACAACTCATTTTACAACATACCCAACATCAAACATTCTATATTTTTTAACATTTCATTTAAATTTTTTTTTTTTATTATTTCTTTATTCTTCAATTATATTTCTTTCTCTTTCTTCCTCTCTGTCACTCTCAACCCACCCCATCCACCACCACCGGTAAAAAACTCCAACCCAGCAAACCCATATCCATCCCAGCCACCACCACTTAAAAAAAAAAAAAATCACTAGCAGATGCAGAAAAACCCACGGAGACCCACAGATATTCACCACAAAACCCAGAAAACAACAGCATCCACAAAACCCAAAATCGGTGACCAACGGAGACCCACAAATTCACCACAAAACCTAGAAAAACAACAGCATCCACCACCAGAGATTCGAAGACAACACCACAAAACCCAAAATCGGACCAAATCTCAGCCACCACCGGAGATTCCAGAGAAGAAATCAAACCGAATCTCAGCCAAAATCCACCAAATCATCCATCAATCGGAGCAAATCTCAACCATGATCCACGATCCACCACCACCACAATCCATCGGTGAGAAGAAGGAGAGAGAACCGGTGAGAATAGATGAAAAAAAGAGGGAAAAAAAAAAAAAAACCACACAACCACGCCTATCTACCCTTAACGCCGATGCCCACGCCGACCAAATCCATAACCCACACAACCACTGCCGAATCAACCATCAAATTAAAAACTAAAAAAAAAAAACCACTGCGATAGAGACCGGCTTTCCTTGATGCTCCGGCCTGGGTTTCGTCGGAGAGGGAGGCAGAACGCCTTCGGGTTTTTTTTTCGCTTCTCTGGAGAGGAGACTGCGGAGGAGCGAACGGTGAGTAGAGGATGAGGGAGAGAGAGAGAGCAAAGAAGTGGTTGGAGAGCAATAATGAGAGATGGGAGAAAGACAAGGAAAGGAGAAAGAAAAAAATAAGAAGAAAAGAAAGCGGGCCTCGCGCAATAAAATAATAATAAAACTTTTACAATTGGTGAACTGTGTGGTCTCAAATTTGAGACCGCACTGTTCACTAATGCCAAAAATTATGGCATTTACCATGTTTGATGTAAGTGACTTTTTTAAATTTTGAGTGTCAAATGTCAAATATTTGGGGCCTGTTTGGAACATTTATTTAAAAATTGAAACTTGTTGTTTGAAAACATTTATGAAAATAAGTGCGGGTGAAAAAGTACATTAAAATACTTAAAATATTGTTTAAAAACTAAAATAAAAAACACAAACCAAACACCCCTTTGGTATTTGACACCCTTAATAAGAATGCTCTAATAGGAAATAGACGAAGAACTAGGTGCTGTGATTGACGAGTCCATTTTGCCCTTCCACTGCGACCAAAGTGCTTGACCTGCATGACCTTGGGCAATATTGTCTTGTCCATCTTATCTTCTCCAGTTGGGGCAGAGAAATCCCGAGTGTAAATATTTTTTGATCCAGCAGTTGCAGCAGTGTCGTCAGCATTTGACTGGAGGATAAACTAAGGGGGTAAAGGGAGAAAAAGGTCGAGAGAGATGACTTGTCCTGACACAGAGAGAAAATAACCTTAATTAGCTGACGTGTTAGGTCAGGATTGGCTGGCGTAAAACACACCTTTTACGCCAGCTCCTGACCCAATTTAATCACCTGGGAAAATAAAAAAATCTCACAAACCAGACATAAACACTTGTTGGGAACCATAACTAGCTCAGTTAAATCAGTCGAGTACCGTGTAACAAAAACCCTCCCTCTTTACTTTACTCTCTCACCCTTGACCCCCCTCTCTGCGATCAATATCATGGTTGTTCTTCCCTAAAACGGCTTCGCCACTCCTTCCTACAGCTCTTTAAACCCTTGTCTCTCTCTTTGGGGAAGCGGCAATGTTAGACAACAAAACCACCAACATAATAATTCCATGGGGATCCTTACCCGATGAGATTCTTACCAATATATTCGTTTTCCTACCCGTCAAATCCATAATCATCTGTACCTCTGTGTCAAAAGCATGGAAATCACGAATCAAAAACCCAACTTTCATTTCCACCCATCTCCACCACTCCCTCAACAAAAACCAAAACCTCCTCTTTATCGGCCTCTGCTCGGAGAATCAGAAAGAATTTTACGCATTGCATAACGAAGATGATGCTGATTTCACCCAACTCGCCAGGTTTGATTACCCTTTCCGTGCTTCTCCCCGTAACGGAAACTACAGTGCGGTGGGTACTTGTAACGGCCTTCTCTTCCTTTCCAAATTTTCCCGCGGTGATAATAGCTTCTGTCTTTGGAACCCGTGTGTTGGAACGTTACTGAAACTTCCTTCACCCAATGTGACCTACGCTACGCATGGTGTGTTCGACGCCTGTATTGGGTTTGGATTTGATCCCAAAACTAAAGATTATAAAGTGATCAGGGTTGTGACTTTGCTGGAAAGTCTTCACCTTGAAAGGACTCGACCCCAGCTTGAGATTTACACACTCTCCACTGGTCAATGGAGAATGCTTAGGACTGGTTTGGCTCCCATAGCTTTATTTCGGCGCCAACCACAGACATTTATCAACGGGGCTCTGCATTGGGTTGCATCTAGAGTTAATAACCTTCATAATTTTGTTCTGGTTTTCGATTTGGGTGAGGAGATTTTCCATGAGATACTCCTGCCAGAATTTCCAGGTCATATGGATCTGATGCCCGGTTCTGTTTCTGTATATAGGAATTCCATTGCCTTCTTTCGAAAGGATGATGACTTCCTCCAAATCTGGGTGATGAAAGAGTATGGTGTTGTGTCCTCGTGGACTAAAGTTTTTAGTCTACCTCTATTTAATCTAGATTTCTTTGGTGCAAGTGATAGCATACAGAGGGCACTAGGTTTTCGAAGGAATGGTGAGGTTATATTAATATTCGATGGAGGACGCCTCATTTCGCTGGATCTTGAGACTGGAGAGAATAAGGATCTTAGGATTATGGGATATAAGAAAACTATTGTTGATTATTATGTGGAGAGTCTAGTTTTGCTCGACAAAGCCGCCAACAGTGAAGATACATACTGAGGAAATAGGTAAAATGCATTTCATGCTTCTTCTTTTTTCCTGGTTTTTACTTTTGTTATTTACATATACTTGGCATTGATCATATCATACATTAGATAAGAATATATACTTTTCAATATGATACTTCTATTAATTCTTCTTATTGATGATTGATTACCTTAATTAAGTGGCTTTGTCTTTTAGGATAAATAGCTTATAAAGGATAATTGAGTACATAGCATGTATACTTAAATTCATTGTACACATTTCAAATTTTCTTTAAAAGTAATCATTTATTACTTATATATAAAAAAATAAAAAATAAAAAATAAAATTGGTTAGTGTTGGCTATCAACTTTGAGCAAGCTTGTTTATCAAGAGAATTTCATGTTTCCTGCCACTTTTGATTTACAATGTATACATAGAAGTGCTCAAATTTTCTTTGTTGGCAATTTTATTGTGACAGGTGATCCCTTTTAGCTTCATGTTTTCAAACTCATACTAAATGTTCTTGTTAATTATTCATCTAATAAGTTTCTTATTTGGTCAAGTTTGATCTGTTTATGCTAAAAATTTTCTTCTACATTTACTGAGCAATGTTAATTGAGAAAGCAGTTCACCAGCAAGCATTGCTTGCTTTTGGTGATTAAGAATTGAATTGACCTGTTTATACTCCTCTTCTGAAATTTTTTTTTTTTTTTTTTTTTAATATCTTTCCTTCCTGAGCATGATTTGCATTAATTTTCCCAATCAAGTAGCTATGCTTAGATGTATTTTTTTGTTGACTCCATTTCATTTCTTTTCCCTCTCTTAATCTCTTGTAAGTTGTGAATGAGTTAGTATTTTCTACTTCACATTTGTATGAAGTAGAAGCAAAATACCAACATCAGTGGAAAAAATAAAGAGGAAAACTAGGCAAATAGAAGACAGCAACTTATAACTACTATACTTGCGGACAGCAATAGGCTGTAGGAATGGAAGCATTTCCTTATAGACATTAGACATGCAAGTTAAAGGTGGAACTCAACCCAAAATCCTAAAACATTAGGAATGATTTGTTTGTGCTATCACTTACAATATTTTTTTTGATAAGTAAATGAACTTTATTGATAGAAAAAGAGGACAGTACAAAACAAAAACCAAAGCACGTAGGACGTATTTGAGGAAAACGAGAGAACAAACAGAAACTAAAAAGTACAAAAGCTACAACTATCAAGCAAATCAGTCAAGGAAGTAAAAAAGGAAATGCTGGATGCTTTTGTCCACCCATGAAAAGTCTGTTAGAAGGTCATCTTCAGCTCATGAATTGCTCTTTCGGGACCTTCAAAAATCTGGGTATTCCTCTCCCTTCAAATGCCCCGCATCAAACAGTGAGAAACCAAGTTTCAAATAACCCCATTTCTATTATTTCTGAATTTTCCTGGCCAGCTAGCATTAAGCTCCACAACATCCTTGGGCATAACCCAAGATACCTCAAAGAGTGTGAACACCATACTCCCCAACTCTCTGGCTATTAGGCAATGCAAGAGTAGACAATTAATTATTTCCCCTGCACTTCCGGTCTTCATCTTAGAGCTTTTTATTAAATAGACTGCTTGATATTTTTTTTAATTATAATTTTTTTTTTTAAACTCACTCTCTCTGTGGAGGCCAAACTTTGCAGTGAGGAGTAAGACTTTCTGTTCACTATGTCATTGTTCTTATTCACACGTATTCTTTCAATGATAGACTTAGCTGGGACTTCATTTTGGTTGTGCTGGAAATTTTTAATTGTAGTCCTCATTAGATCAATTTGATTTAGCAGTGTATCTGTTCGGTTTCTTATCAGATTCTAATGAATGGTTACCCAGGTAAAATTCTTTTCCCTCAATGTGGCATAAGGTATCCACTTTCACCTTAATCCCTTGTCTCTAGCATTATTGGAGGGACAATTTCAGGGTATTATTAAAGGAGTAAGGATTGCAACTCTAGTTCTCATCTCATGTTTGCAGATGATTGCATTATTTTTGTTCAAGGTACTAATGATATGCAAGATAGCGCTTTGAAACTTTTGAAGTGTTATTGTGACCTTTCTGGACAAAATGTAATTTTGACAAATCTGAGGTGTTTTTCAGTCCTAACACTCCTGAATAGGATATAAACCCCGTTAGCTCTTCTTAAGGTAAAAAAAGATGATGGACCTAGTAAATATTTGGGTCTAACTTAGATATGGATCAGAAAAAGACACAGCTTTTTAGAACTGTAGTTGAAAAGATATCTCAAAAACCACAGTGATGGAAGGAAGATTTGTGGTCTAAGGCAGGTAGATTAACTTTAATCAAAACTGTTTTTAGTTCATTGCCTGTTTACCCTTTTTCAAACTTTAAAGTGCATCATGCAATTTTTAAAGATATTGATAGAAGGATTTGGAATTTCTTTTCTGAAGTCATAAAGAAGGGATCAGGAAAATTATTTATTAAACTGGAATTTTAGCTTTTTATCTAAAAAAGATTTTTGGGGGGGGGGGGGGGGGGGGGGTTTGTTGTTTGGAGGGGGAATGGATCTTCTAAATAAGGCTTTGGTAGCAAAGCAATTCTGGGGAGTTATTTCTATTTAAAATTGTTTGTTGTCTAAGGTGTTGTCAAGGTTAAGCCTTCTAACTCTTAGGGTTGGAAAGGTATACTTTCTTGTTGGCTGAATCTAATGGCGAGATCATGGGTTGCCAATGATCTCTAGCTCAACTGACACTTCCTTCCCTTAAAATTGTTAGATGGATTGGAGGGCGAGTTTATAAGTAAGACTCATCGGGTACCTGTGTAATTAACCAATAAAATAAATAAATAAATGGTGTATTGGGGATGGTACTTCATTTTGACTGAATCATCCTTGGTTTATGATGAAGGACAAGGTAGATTGTGAGATGAGAATTTTTGTGCAAACTGTTGCAGGTCTAATTGATCGTGACAGATTTTTTCTTAAGTATCCTCTCATTAGGGAACTTTTAAGTGCCACATTTTTCTATGGAAAATAATCAATACTCTCTCCATCCCAGTTTGTTTGTCCTTTATTTCATTTTAGGATGTCCCAAAATATTATCCTGTTTCTAAAAATAAAAGCCATTAATTAACTAATGTTCTTATTATACCCCTACTTTATTTTCAAAACTATTTGAAAAGAAAACTAACAAATTTTTTTTTTTTTTTTAAATCAATCTATTTGGGACACTTTTTTAGCTGCCTCATTAAGAATAACTCTTTTAAAAAATGCTGATAAATTTACTTAAGAGTAGTTTTGAAAAATTATACATTTTTATAAGACAAACAAGACAATAAATGATGTTTTCTTAAAAAGTTTAACTTTTTAATCAGGACAAACAAATTGGGATGGAGGGAGTAATCTTTTCTTGTGAAGTCTGAACTAAGTAGAAGAAAAGTTGTATTTTTTGATTCACGTGTGATGTGTGATAAATATGAAGAAACTGTGGAATCTTTGTTTTTCTCTTGTCCAAATTTGTTTTGCTTCAATGTGTGGTATTAGAATGGATTCTTAGCAAACCCAATCAAAGAGGTTGTGATTAGTATGATGGTTGTATGTTCTCTTTGAAAATAAATTTTATAATGCAACTATTGTGGCTGTGATAGTGGGTGTTTTATGGTTTATATATGGTTTTTAAGGGCAAATTTTTTTTTTTTTTTTTTTTGAATTCTGTAAGGTTTAAGTTCAACCTAAAATCATGGTAGAGTTTAGCTGAAAGTGAATGCTTAACTGCATGGAAGTACTAGAATTTTGATGATGAATTGCAGAGATCAATAAAAAGCAGTGATTAGAGAAAGAGATTTTTACAATTTTGGTCACTGTGTAGGATGGCAAGTTGTTTTGTTTTCTGGCATGTGTCTATTCTAATAGGAAAAAGTTTGGTGAATGTGCTTTTGAGTGCAGGGTCAGATCAAGGAATAAGCGGATTATGGATTGCTACAGCAGAACTGTGTCATCTAAAAGTGAAGCAACTTTCATTTCACTTAGAGAACTGATGATGACAATCTAGAGAAAGGGACTTCATAGTGTCATTGTGCTGATGCAGAATAAAAACTTCTTGCAAAAGCTCCTTGAAGATAATTGCATAAACTGGAGATTGGAACCTGTTTTCAAAGTCATAAGGGTATTAAGGAGTGAGTTTGGTAATGTACTTATGTAGATAGAGAATATTGGAATGGGTTGTTGAATTAGTTTAATGTTGTTTCAAATTATATGTACATAACCTAGGAAGGTCATAGTTTGCTGGTGATGTTTATGTTGTTCTCAGACTTTATATTTGTGCTTTACTTGTATCCAAAAATAAATAAGTTACTTTTCGAATGAACTTTATGCATAAAAATATTGTTGTTACCTTACTCTTCATTCTTCAATAATGCCAAAAGCCCAGGTGGTTTTCTGTTGATATTTAATTTTGTATTATATTCTTGATCCTAAAGGAGATTCAAGGGTAAAAGATTGTGTGTTTTTCATGTGCTACACAACAGTCTCATTGGGCAATTCTGTGTTTTTAGGCCTACATGAGTAGACCTTAGGCCCAATCTCCAAATCTCTAAAGGATTGGGATTAAAGCTCACTGCAATACAAAACGGGCTCGAAACCCAAAATCCATTACAGCACGAGGTAGGCATGAGAACCCAAATTTCCTAACACAGAATAGACTTAACAACCCAAAAATCTATTACTTCATGTATTGAGCCCAAGAGCCCACATTCTTTCATCTCATGGGTCGGGCTTGAAGCCCATGATGCTCTTCCTCAAAACCCAAGGCCCTAATCTACACTAAGCAAACCCTGGTAGGCAAAAATCTTACTAAAAAAAAAAATCAAATGGGCCATTTAGGCCTTTAGGGTTGAAAAGCCCTTCACTGATTTAAGAAGAGGCCCAAAGAGACCCTAGTCCGTTAAATAAAAAAGGAGAAAAGATAAAGTAGAAAGGGTAGGACCAGCAAGAAGCTAATGAGATTAAGTGATAAAACATTTCGAGAAAGAATAACAATTTCTAAGAACATTCCTATTAGCCTCTCTAAAGATGCTTCAAATTGATACAACACAAATTCGAACAAAGTTTTTCTCTACCACGTTGCTCTCTCTGGGGACCGTGGTACGTAGAACTATGTTATCTTCCTCGGAATGATATTCTCTTCCCTTTGTTAACATTGTTAGCAATAGGGCTTTGTTGGATTTTTCTTTTCTGGGATCTGGGAAACACTTTTCTTCTCTCTCTTTCTCTTTTCTACACCCTCAAAACCGCATCCGACATGGAAAATATCCTTAGTGAATTGAAAAAGCTGTCCCTGACCACTGAAGAAGGGATCAAGCTCAGCCTGACAAAATCAAGAAATCTGAAAAGTAAAGAGTACGTACTAGCAGCAAAGTTCGTAACAAGACGTGCCATTAACGTGGAAGTTATTGGACGAACCTTCAAACCACTTTGAAGAGCCTGCAACGAGTTCAAGATCAGGGAAGCAGGTGGCCATGTACTGCTTTTTATGTCTGAACTAGAGTCTGATGCAGAAAGAGTTTTAGCGCAAAAGCCATGGTCCTTTGACAAGCACTTAGTTCTATTCCAGCGCTACGACTACACTACTCCAACCAAAAATTTACGCTTTACAAATGTAAAATTTTGGGTGCAAATGTACATGGTTTACCGATGAGATTACTAGACCAAGAGACAGCAATAGAACTGGGTGAATCTCTTGGAGAAGTATCAAAGACGGAGAACCAAAAAGAGTTGGTAGGGAATGACAGGGGCGAAGCCACATAGTGGCTTAGGGGGGCCGTGGCCCCTGCAAATTTTTTTTTTTTTTTTTTTTTTCCCATTAGACTATGAAGAAAAAATAAATTGGGCCCCCCAACATTAGACAGCCGGCCCCCCCACCCATTTCTCACGTATTCTTCCAGGCTTCCAGCCCACTCCCAGCCTAGGAACACCCTCCATCAAAAATTAGGAACACCCTTAAATTAAAAAAAAAAAAAAAATTAATCTGTTCTACTTTCAAGCAAAATTAAAAAAAATTAAAAAATAAATAAAAAAAAAGCCCAAAAAAATTTTGAAAAAAAAAAAAAACTGTAACAGAGGCAAGCCCACGACGAGCCCAATAGATTATAGAGGTAGCTCGCTCACGGCAAGCCCACGGATTCTCAACCAAAAAAAAAAAAAATCAGAAATCAATCACATCGTTGGCAAAGAAATCCAATCCCCAATACTGCCTATGCAGAGCAAAACCAAAACAAAATCCAGCAAACCAAATACAGAGGTGTTTATCAAAAAAAAAAAAAACCAATACAGAGCAAACCAAAACCAAACCCTAGCAAACCAAACCCACGGACGGTCACGTCACCGTCGTCGTCGCCGCAACTTGCTTGTCGTCGTCGTCGTCACTCTCCCGATCGCCCCTCATTGCATATCGGAGATCGTAGATTGGATATCGGAGATCGCAGATCAGAGCTCTGCCTCTGCTCCGGTGCTCGGTGCTCCCTCCAGCCCTCCCTCAAGGTATTTCTCTCTTTTTCTTTCTAACTCTCTCTCAGTCTCTCTCTCTCTAGCTCTCTCTCTCTCTCTCTCGCAGATCGTAGATGACTAGACGGTAGATCAGAGATCGAAGATCGCAGATCACTCGGTGCTCCCTCCGGTCCGGCCCTCCCTCAAGGTTTTTCTCTCTGACTCTCTCTCAGTCTCTCTCTCTTTATCTCACTCTGCAAAGAAAAAATGAAATGAAATTTATGAACGTCTCTGAGTCTCTCTCTTTATTCTTTAATAGCTATCTCAGTAAGTCTCTCTCTCTTTTGAACTGTGGGTCTCTGATTGGCTGGCTTTCCTGTTTTTGTCTTTTTGAATTTGGCTTTATCTTATCCGTTTAGGTTGGTCAGTGTGTTGGAGTTGGTGGGAATGGGATATTGATTGTCATTTAGTGTAATGTGTGTTGTAATTTGTGATTGGCATTGCGAAATTTTCTGATTGCAGATGACTATTGTGATTGGGGCACATGTTGTGCTTGTCTGTTGTCTGTTGAGTGGGGACCGTGGGATGGGGAGGGAGTAGATGGGCTTATGGGCTCATGGGGCCAAGTAAACAATAATTAAAGCAATGTAATGTGCAGCACATTACACTGCTTTAATTATTGTGCTGCACATGGAATGTATAATGTTCGACTCTTTTAGTGTAATATGTACAATGGGCTAAACAATATAACAAATTAAAACAGTATAATTAATGACAAATAAATTAAAGCAATATAGTTTATTGTTACGCTAAAAAACAATAATTAAAGCTATATAATTAAATTAACCAATACATTATAAAAGACAAATTAATTAAATTATTTTTGTTTTCATTTGAGGGGTCTGTCTTGTGCGTGTGATTATTTTTCTTTTGACGTTTTGTTTTCTCTATTTTTTTGTTTCTCACAGGTTTGGAATTTCGGTTGAATTCACAACATGTTCAAGTATATGATGATATATGAAAGTTGATAATTTTGTATCCAATAGACTTAAAAATTATATTTAGTATATCTCTGTTACAACCCCGCCCTCCCAAGTATTTATTCCTGGCTACGCCCCTGGGGAATGACTTTGTCCATGTGAAGGTGGAAGTGGATATCTCAAAGCCCCCTATGCCGAGGTCGTAAAATTGATATAGAAGAAGACAATGAACGATGGGTGTCCTTAAAATATGAAAAACTCCCTAACTTCTGCTACTGGTGCTGTATGGTGTCCCATGATGAGAAAGAATGCTAAATCTGGCTCACAAGTAGAGGCTCTGGTTCTCAGGAAGTTTAGGGGTATGGTGCATGGCTCAGGGCGACACCGTACAATCCAGGAAAATCATCCTTTACAACTATTCCAGGTATGGGTGATGGCCTCGGAGGCCCGAGTGCCAAAAACACCATGGCTCAACCAGTCAGACCGGGGAAGAAGCTGTCGGTGGACACACAAGGCGACAGTCAGACACAGCCCATCAACGAGCCACTGCCGAGCGCTGACAATCAAAATTTTTCAAATATGGATAGCGCGGAAAACATGGACAATCCTAAGCAAATTTCACGCGAGAATTTATTCTTAAATCCTCAGGTAATAAATCACATTCCTATTATATCTACATCACTCCACCCGAAAGATTTTGAATCCCAAATTGAAGAGATTGATACGACCCTTAAAAAATTTGAATTCCATGATTTCAGCGCACCCAGTATGACAGCTGGAACCTTAACATATGCGGACTCTAGTGGAGACAATTTAGGGATAATTATGGACAAGTTGGACAGTGGTGAAAATCAAAATTCTGCACACATGGCTGGCCAAACTTTAGCCACTATCCCCGATACAACTGAACTCAGAAAGTGGAAGAAATTGGCACGTAGTATCTCTAAGGCAGACACAGATATACAATTCCTCAATAGCAACAAAACGGGGAAGGGAGGAAGGTGATGAAATCCAACTCGAGTTAACTTACAAAAAAATCAGGTTTCAAGAGTGGATGGGCATGACATTTCAATGGTGGAGGCTGTTCAACAGCTCCGCCAATCACCATGAGTATCATTGCATGGAACTGTCGTAGGCTTGTGAACCTGCGGACAGGGAAGGAGCTTAAAGTGATGATTCGGGCTAAAGATCCCTCCGTCGTGTTTTTAGCCAAAACATGAGCGGATGAAGCTAGGCTACAAGAGATCAAATGCAAGATAGAATTTGATAACTTATTTTTTTTGTGGAAAGAAATAATAGAGGGGGCAGTCTGTCTCTCTATTGGAGGAATTCTATTGATGTACATATAGACACCTTCTCCAAGAATCATATTGATTCCATTATTAATAAGGGAAGGGATGATGAATGGCGCTTCACAGGAGCTCAGAGAAACTTGGAGGAAGTAATAGAAGCCAAGCGCAAATGCAGTTATTCCTGGATGTGGTGGATGAATGTGGTTTTATTGACCTTGGATTTTCAGGCCATCATTTTACATGGCAGAAACACTTTTCTACAAGTCACTCCATAGGGGAGCGGCTTGATCGGGCTTTTGCAACTAACGATTGGCTTTTCAGATTTGCAGGTACAAAAGTCCAACACTTAACTGTCGACTCATCGAATCACTACCCACTATGGATCAACACCGCGGGATTAGATTTCCATAATACACCAAAACTCTTCAGATTCAAAAAGATGTGGCTGTCTAACCGAGGATGTTCTGAAATAGTAGAGGCGGTCTGGGATGCTAGAGGCATAGATGATCCAACCTTTAGAACGGTGTACAAGATCGAAAAATGTGGAAAGGAGCTGTTGAAATGGAGCAGGGATCACTTTGGTAATGTCAAAACGTTGCTAAAACATAAAAGAAAAGACTGGGTTCATGCAGAAAAAGAAGGCATGCGGATTGGTCAGAATTTTCAGCTTCAAGAATTAAAAAAAGGAGACAGCAAGTCTGGTGGATAAAGAGCAACAGATGTGGTTTCAAAGGTCCAAAGTGTTATGGGCTTCACAGGGAGACCGAAACTCTAAATTTTTCCATAGTAGGCCAACACAACGGAAGAGGAAAAATACAATTCAGAGGCTACGAGCTTCAACAAGGCAATGGAGCACATGCAATAAGGAAGTGGCTGACATATTAGTGTCCTATTTTCAAGGGCTGTTCACTTCAGCATAGGCACATAGTGTGAGGAAGCCACAAATTCAATCCAAAAAGTGATCAATGCAGATATGAACCACAACTATCATTAGAATTCACAACTTCGGAGGTGCAAAAGGCAATCAATGAAATGGCCCCACTAAGAGCCCCATGACCAGATGGCATGCCACCTCTATTCTACCAACACATTTGGAGTACTCTTGGTCAGATTCTCAGTAAATCCCCTAAGCATGCTTCAGATTTTAGACCCATAAGTCTTTGCAATGTGCTTTATAAGATTTTTTCTGAAGTCTTGGCCAATAGACTCAAAAATTTTTTACCAAATGTTATTACTGAGAATCAGAGTGCTTTTACAAAAAGTAGGCTTATTTCTGATAATATTTTGGTTGCATTTGAGTCTCTCCATAGTATGCAGAAACATGGTGGAAAGGAAGATTACATGGCAATTAAATTAGACATGAGCAAAGTCTATGACAGGGTGGAGTGGTTATACCTTGAATCTGTTATGAGACAGTTGGGTTTCACTGAAAAATGGATTACTTTGTTGATGTTGTGTGTCAGAATAGTTTCCTATTCTATACTGGTTAATGGAGAACCTAAAGGGATGATCAAACCCTTTAGAGGTATCCGCCAAGGGTACCCACTTTCACCATTCCTATTTCTATTGTGCACTGAGGGCTTACATGGCCTCATTAATAAGGCGGCAGCACAAGGTGTTATCATGGCTTATTCTCTTTGTAGAAAAGCCCCAGACTAACCCATTTCCTGTTTGCAAATGATAGTCTATTGTTTTGCAGGGCCACTATTCAAGACTGTCAGCATATTATGAAAATCCTAGAAATTTATGGCAGATGCTCGAGTCAACAAATCAACAAAAACAAAACCACCATCTTCTTCAATAAATCCACTTCTGAGGAAATTAAGAACCACATCAAAATTGCACTGGATGTACTAGAGATTGTGCAATATGAGAAGTACTTGGGACTGCCATCATTAATAGGGAGACATAAGAAAGCTAGGTTCAACTTCATAAAGGAGAGGGTGTGGAAAGAGTGGAAGGAGAAACTGTTGTCTCAAGCAGGAAGGGAAATCCTTATCAAGGCAGTGGTTCAAGCAATCCCAACTTACATAATGAGTTGCTTCAAACTTCCTTTGGGTCTTTGTGCAGACATTGAGAGTCTCACTAGGAAATTTTGGTGGAAGCAGAAAGGAGATAGAAGAAAAGTACACTGGTGAAGTAGGAATGGGTTTCAAAGACCTAGCTATTTGTAATGATGCACTTTAGACAAAGCAAGCATGGAGATTACTACACCACAAAAATTTCTTATTCTATAGAGTCTTCAAAGTGAGAATTTTTTCCCCCATTATTCCATTTTGGAAGCCCCAAATTCAATCACAGGTTCCTATGCATGGCAAAGTATCTTAAAAGGGCGGGATTTATTATTGAAGGGGGTCAGGTGGAGAGTTGAATGTGGAGAGGCCATAAGTGTGTGGAATGATGCATGGTTGCCTTCTCCAACACAGCCTCGGGTCAGCTCACAAGTAGTGCAAGGCTTTGAAAACATGAGGGTCTCAGACCGCATTGATCCAGTCATACATAAATGGGATAAAAACCTACTGCAGGGACAATTGATACCCCACAAGGCAGAGTTAATTTCAAGCATCCCTCTTTGTATGAACAAGGTAGAAGATGTAGTGGTTTGGCCATTTACTCCATCAGGTAGCTACACAGTGAAGTCGGGCTCTAAGTTTCTAGCCACGGAGTACTCTAGCGACCAACAGACAAGTCCTACTCCTAACGATAATGGGTTATGGAAGATGATATGGGGTCTCTCAGTCCAAAACAAGGTTCGCAACTTCCTTTGGAGGGCTTGTCGAAACGCCCTTCTTGTCAAATACAACCTGCAACGGCGGCACATCTTGACTGAAGATACTTGTGAACTATGCAAGGTGGAGGTGGAAGACATATACCATGCATTATGGGGATGTAATCAGCTTACGCCAATCTGGGATTCCATTCCTTTGCTCACCTTCAGATAATCAAAAACTTTCCCATCAATCCGAAAGGTGCTTATTTTCACACATGAGGAGCAAAAGAATGTAGAGTTAATAGCATCAGTTATGTGGACCATTTGGCATTGTCGAAACCAGGTACGAACTTCATCCAAAGAATATTCGTTGTCACAAGTACTCCATGCAGCTTCACATGCTCTTCCCACATTCCACCAAGCTATATTTGAAGCCCCAAAGTAGATTCAACACAGCTCCTCAGTTCGGGTTAATTGGTTTCCTCCTTTGGCAGGAAGAGTCAAAGTAAATTTCAACGAAGCTTTATTCAAAGATATAGAGAAAGCCGACCTAGGAGTGATTGTTCGAGATAGTACTGGGCAAGCAATCGCCTCCCTATCTGAACAAGCTAGTCTCCCTTTCTCCCCAGATATAGCTAAAGCAATGGCTGCAGCTAAAGCCTTATCCTTTGCATAGAACCTTGGATTCACTTCATTTATCTTGGAAAGAGATTTAGGCAACATAATAAACACCCTGAACTCAAATGAAAAGTCCTTTTCCCCCTATGGTCACATACTCAGCTCAGCGAAGTCCATGATAGTGGCAGGCAGTTGTGTTTCCTTTTGCCATGTTCGCCGTTCGGGCAATAGTGTAGCGCATAACCTAGCTAAAGATACTAGACATGTTAGAGGTTTCTCAGTGTGGACAGAGAATATTCCTCCAAACTTGGCTTCTATATTCCTAGCCAACCATGGCTGATTTTCTTAATAAAGTTTAAGCGTAAATGCACTTTTGGTTCCTACATTTTACACTTTTTTTTTCATTTTGGTCCCTACATTTTATTTTTACCACTTTTAATCTCTAAACCAATTAACGCATGACATTTAAGTCATTACTATCAACCAGCTAACTGGAAAAGCTGAGGTAGCAGACAAAACACTTTGTTAGCTGACGTGGCGCTGATGTGGCGATTAAAATATTATTAAAAAATATTATTTGGCATTTTTATATGCCACGTCAGCATTTTAATTTTTTTTATATAAAAAGCCATGTCAGAAAATTTAAACCAAAAAAGAAAATAAATTAAAAAAAAAAACTTAAATTAATTTTTTTCTATTTTTTGGAAGAACATGAAGAACTCAGAACTATGTGTTCTTCATTTTCTTTGTGTTCTTTGTATTCTTCCCCAAAAGATTGACTCATATTTTTAGCAAATTAATCCTTATTTCCTTCCCCTTTCTTTGGCTTCCTTTTCTTTCTTTCTTTTCATGTATTTTCTTGGCATCCAAACCCAAAAAATTTTCACACACTCAAAAGAAAACCTTCAAACCGGTTCCCATCCCTTCTAAATCTTAAACCTTCCTCTCGCTTCCAAAACTCTCACAACTCTTTCAAACTCCATGGCCGGCCTCCCCTACCCATCGCCACTACCGCCACCACCACAATCAACAGTGGTTCTCTTCTTTTCTTTCTCTGAATGACCTACTCTCTCTTTCACGATTCGCTCAAACTCAGACCCAAATGGCTCAAA
The DNA here is from genome assembly GCA_032727855.1 of Quercus ilex subsp. ballota. Classification (NCBI taxonomy): domain Eukaryota; kingdom Viridiplantae; phylum Streptophyta; class Magnoliopsida; order Fagales; family Fagaceae; genus Quercus; species Quercus ilex. The sequence goes on along the minus strand of CM064914.1, from coordinate 4,441,804 downwards.
CTCTCTCTAACTCACAAATCGTTGTCTCTCTATCCCAAATCAGTAAGTCTCTCTCTTTCATCTCTCTATCTCTCAGCTCATTGGTGTAGATCGTGGTTGAGATATGTATTCCGACGGTGGGTTTGTGGGTTGTGAGTTTTGTTGATCTGGGTTTGTGGGTTTGTGATGTATGTTGTCTAAATCCAAATCGACTATTTGTGGGTTTGTTGGAATTTGTACGCTTTCTCTAAAGATCTTATTCAGGCTTTGCTACTTGTCATTACTGTAATGGATAAGGATGATGATTGCATGGATCGGGTTGAGTTTGAAGTAAAAACCCAGTTCTCTATCTCTAAACCCAAGGACGAAAACCCAAACTTTCTCTCTCTAAATTGATGGCCGAAACCAGCGATGGCTTTCTCTCAAAACCATAGGCTAACTAAATCTGCGGCTTCAGATCTGGGGTTAAAGGTGTGTGGGTTGTTGAATTTAAGGTTGTGTGGTTGTTTGTGGTTTGGTTGTGCATGGAGGCCGAAAATCTGGGTTTGAGTTTTGTGTTTTTTGTGTTTGGTTTCAAAGCATAAGAAAATCTTGTTGAATGTTTGTGTTTTGTAAATTTTTATGGGCATGTCTTTTTATTTTGTAAATCTGAGTGATTTTATGGGTTTGATTGCTAAGAAAATGCAAGAAAAGAAAAGTATATTTTTAATTTTTAATTTTCTGGGAAAGCTTAGGTGGGGAAGAAAATGAAGAACACATAGTTCTAAGTTCTTCATGTTCTTCAAAAAAAAAAAAAATTAATTTAACTAATTTCTTTTCTTTTTTTAAAAAATAATTAGGTTAGAAATTTTTATATTATTTTTATTTGATGTGGCTTTTTTAAAAATTAAAATGCTGACATGGCATATAAAAATGCCAAATAATATTTTTTTAATAATATTTTAATCGCCACATCAGCTAGCAGGGTATTCCATCTGCCACCTCAGCTTTTCCCATTAGTTGGCTGACGGTAAAGACTTAAATGTCATGTGTTAATTGGTTTAGAGACTAAAAGTGGTAAAAATAAAATGTAGGGACCAAAAGTGCATTTATGCCTAAAGTTTAATGTCTTCATTCTCAAAAAAAAAAAAAAAAAAACATTAGCCTCTCTAAAAAAGTTTAAGAGGTAGAATTTAGGAAATGAATTCCAAAAGAAGTAACGAACCTTCATATTGGCTTCCCTTACTCATTTCCTAAAATAATTTACACATCCCTAAAATAACAATTTGTTACAGCATTTTTTACATATTGAAGGAAGTATTGTACATTTCCGAAACATTTATTTTATTCCTTTTTTGTGTTTTAAAAAGTGGGAGAAATAACAAAAAGTAATTTAAAAAATCTAATATTTTAATAGAAAAGGGAAATGTGAGTGTTTTAAAAAGGAGTTAGTTAAAATAGATAAAGTCAATTCTTATCATAAAATAAGAAGAAATTTTAGAAACGCCAACATATAAATGCTCTAACGGATTCAAAATTCCACTTTTCCTCGTAGAACTCAAGTTCTTTTATGCTCAATTTGTTACAGTAAACTCGAGTCTAAGAAACTCAAGATGTTAGTTTGCTAAATAATTTAGGTATATTATTAAGTAACGAAATTGTTTGAAAATGGGTGTGATTTTAAAAAAAAAAAAAAAAAAATCCTACAAACCAGACATAAACACTTGTTGGGTGGATCCATATCCCGTGCAATACCTAGGGTATTGCACGGTGTGTAATTCCTCTATTCTCAGCCATAGATTTAATCTAATGGCTTAAATCATTGACACCTCACCCATTCACGCTGGCAATCCGTGTGCTCCCTTTTCTTTTCATGTTAGCTTCACTTTTCAGTAAAACGCTCTCTTCTCTCTCTTTCTCTCCCACTTCAACCAGTGTCTCTATCACCTCCATCACTCTCTCAACCTCCACGCTTCCCTCAACCTCATCGTCACCGCTACCAGCATACCCAACTCAGACCCATCAGCAAAATCGAAGCCAAAACATCAACTCACCATTTGAAGCTAAACCCCCACACCTCGTATAGCGCTTTTTAAACCCAGATTAGAGAGCAAGGTTGGGGTTTGGAGAGAATCGGGTGTAGAGAAGTTGATGAAGCTCTTTCTTCACGGCACAGCCACTAGCCCGGATCTCCGGTTCCGATGATACTAGCCTTTTTCTCATCAAAAATCCCTAAAATCACCGCTTCCTACATCGGACTTCGCAAGGAGGTGAGTGTCAATAACCCAGTTTTGGTTTGTTCTTGTTACTTGTTTTTAGCTTTTATGGCTTTTTGTTGGGGGCTTTAAGGCTTTAGGGTTTTAATAGTTGAAGGGTTTTTGTTCATTTCATAATATAATGATCAACTATTGTTTTTGATTGTGCAGTTTGTGAAATTGGGGAGGTGGGTTTGGTTGAAATCTGGGTTGGAGGTGGCTACAGGGGTTGGATGTTGAAATTTTAATTGAAGAAGTTGAAGTGGCTGTTGAATTCCTTTTATGGATAGGCTCTGCTGTTTTAGTGGTTCCTACTCTAAGGTAGGGAATTTTTTTTTTTTTTTTTAACTTCATGTGTCTATTGGTTTGTCTCTAATACCAATCAATATGTTCTATGTTGTGAAAAGGTTAACCAATAAGTTGAAAGGGCATAGTCTTTAATTGTTTGTTAGAGGATTATTTGTGTTGTGTGATTGATTTGTGTCTCCAATTTTCTGAGTAGGGGTATAGACTCTTGAGTGAATATGATAATTTTGTGATATTATTCAGTTGAATTATTCAACGTTTGCAGGTTCTTAGTGAGATTATTGATCATTCTTTGTTGTATAATCACTTGTATGGAATAGATAATTGGGGGGCTTTGAAGGTGATGATGGCACATCTAGTTAGTTTGAGTGGTTCAACTTATCTTCTTGCTTCTTTAGTGAGTTTGATGGGGGGCTTTTAGCACAGAATTTGACTGATATTCTGAAATTGAGTATAAGAGATTTTGACATTTTTACACTGTTAGGCCACATATTTTAGGAAGAACTGATGATCGGAATTGAACCAACTGCATGTTTTCTGACTTGCAGTGTATATAACTAACTTTTGGTGACCCTCCCCTCTAAAAAAAAGAAAAACAAAAAAGAACCATCATAAACATAGCAAAATAGACTAATAGAGACCAAAATAAGAAGGAAAAGAAAAAAAAAAAGGGTTCCTATCTTGATAACTTTCAATGCTTCATTTGTTTGGAATGATAGTTGTTGATTAAATATAGTAATTTCTTCGTTTAATCTTCTTCTTGCAGCCTCATGCAAATGGTTTTCAAAGTTGCAACTTGCAACTACTTTTGTTTGCTCTGTACCATATAACTGCCTCTAAAACACGCAAGATTAATATTGAAGTTTTTGTTATTTATAGTTTTGTTATGTAGCTTGTAGGAGGGCGTTCCTCATCTAGCTCTGGCAAAGGAAGAAGCCATGAAGGGTTAATCAAGTTTGGTTTCAGCCTAGTAAAAGGGAAAGCTAATCATCCCATGGAATATTAGCCAAAAAATACTGTCTACTGTGCAATATTAGCCATGTCTACTGTGCAATATACTCTCAGACAATCTGCCAACCATGTCCACTGTGCAATATACTCTCAGACAACCTGCCAAAAGATGTTGTCCAAGCCATGTTCACTGTAATATACTATTAGACAAACTGCCAAAAAATGTTGTCCTTCATATTACAAAATCAATATTAGCCTGAAAAAATGTCAACAAATCAAGTTACATTTTGAACTTAAACAAACATGAGAAAATTTCACTATAATTGAACTTACCAACTCTAGGACTCAAATCTTCATTGGCATCCATGTTTTGAGAGAATAATCCTGCAATGTTTCAATGATGTTTCACTGCACACAAAAATTAAAAAAAAAAAAAAAAAAAAAAAAAAAAGAAGAGCCATAAGATAATTAGAATAACAGTAAAATGGTCATGGTAACATATTAAGCATGCAAGAAGAGAACCAAAGGATAGAAACTTATATAGGACAAGGAAACAATGAAAAACACATTGACAATTCACAAGTGATACTTCAAATTAGAATGTAAAAGACATCCGGAAAGTTATTGAGGATGATTTATATTCATTGATCTTTGAGAGAGAATAAAGTCATAAATGTTAAGGTTTCAATCATGAGTAGACCTCCAGTGGTGGGACAAACAGAATGACTAAAATCGTCTAAAAATCTTATAAGACTTAAAGGGGTCGTTTCAGGGCTAATTGGAAGCTCAGCAATTCTGGTATCAAGGGTTCAATGTAGCTATTGAGTATTGACACTAACCTACATGGTCATTGACTCATTTACAATTTCCAACCTAACCCACAATTATTTTTGCAATATCAACACCTTAATTCAAGATGAACTTGCAATGCCCACCCCAATATCTAATATCAGTATTAAAATGCAAAATTTAGTAAAGGCCCACTTGGGTGAACATTACAAATTAATTTTGATACATTAGAGCACACTACCACATAAACCAGCCCACTAATTTGGTAAATTCAACACTAATTTTGACTGGTAAACTGATCTCCAATCTGGGTATTGAATATATATTGATCACAAAAATTTATAGTTTAGGATGGACATTACAAATAATCCTATAGTTTATGGTGGATAGTTACAATAAACCCTGGTATCAAAAAGTAACTTTTTTCAACCCAAATTATGTTTTGCCTAATTATTCCAATGGATAGGAAATTTAGCCCCAAAAAAAATGGTGATTTCTCTTTTGGGTATAAGAAATAACTAATACATATCTTGGGCAAGATTAAAAGGTCAGCTCATTAAGGAGAAGAATAAAGAGTATGCCATTCAAAGAAGAAGAAAACAAAAACTGGTATTTGAGTTGATGAACTCACCGAGTGGAAAGGGCAAGTCCTAGATCGAGATTGAAGCGTGCATGGTGGAAAGAAGCAGAGGAGTTTGAGGTTGTTCTTCGTTGCTTCAGAGAGACCATGGACTTGGGGATTTTGGGGATTCTTCGCCGGCGTCGGAATCGGACGAGCTTGAAGCTTCGCCGGAGCTTTGGAAGGATAGTAACTCTACTGGGTTCTCGAAGCTATGGAGGTTCATAGAATTGGTTCATCGAAGCAACAGTGATGGCAAAGAGAGAGGCTTGGCCTTGTGTGGACTGGTGCCGGCTGCTGTGAAAATGGGTTGAAGGAGAGGGAAAAGGAGTACCAGAAAGAGGAGGCCAGAGGAGATTTTGGGGATTCTTCGTCGGCGTCGGAATCGGAAGAGCTTGAAGCTTGGCCTTGTGTGGACTGGTACCGGGCTGCTGGGTGGAGAGGCAGCTGCCCAGGGGGAAGAGAGAGAGAGAGGAAAAAAAATTTTGAGTTTATGTTTTATGAAACAGTGGGCGGGCTGTGACCTGTGAGGATTTTTAAGGGTAAAGTAGTCTTTTACTTATTTGGCGAGGTGTCAATGATTTCCATTAGATTAAATCTATGGCCGAGAATAGAGGCATTGCACCGCGTGCAATACCTATGGATATAACAAGTCCAGTTAAATCAGTCCAGTACCGTGTAACAAAAACACTACCTCTTTACTCTCTCAACCTTGACCTTGACACCCCCCCCCCCCCCCCCCTCACTGCGATCATGGCTGTTCTTCCGTAAAACGGCTAAATTAATAATTCCATCGGGATCCTTACCTGATGAGATTCTTACCAATATTTTCGTTTCCCTACCCATCAAATCCATAATCATCTGTGCCTCAGTCTCAAAAGCATGGAAATCACTAATCAAAAGCCCAACTTTCATTTCCACCCATCTCCACCACTCCCTCAACAAAAACCAAAACCTCCTCTTCATCGGCCGCTGCTCAGAGAATCAGAAAGAATTTTACGCATTGCATAACGAACATGATGCTGATTTCACTCCACACGCCAGGTTTGATTACCCTTTCCATGCTCCTGACCTTGATCCCCATAACAGAAAATACAGTGTGGTGGGTAATTGTCACGGCCTGCTCTTCCTTTCCAATGTTTTCCACGCTGACATTAACGATAGCTTATTTCTTTGGAACCCATGTGTTGGAAAGTTACTGAAACTTCCTTCACCCAATATCACCTACGCTACGCATGGTAGGTTCCGCACCTCTATTGGGTTTGGATTTGATCCCAAAACTAAAGATTATAAAGTGATCAGGGTTGTGACTGTGCTGGACAGTCTTCACTTTGAACAGAGTCGACCCCAGGTTGAGATTTACACACTCTCCACTGGTCAATGGAGAATGCTTAGGACTGATTTGGCTCCCATATGCGCTTTATTTCGGAGTAACCCACAGACATTTATCAACGGGGCTCTGCATTGGGTTGCATTTAGAATTAGTGATGATTATCACCTTCATAATTTAGTTCTGGTTTTCGATTTGGGTGACGAGGTTTTCCAATACTCCTGCCAGAATTTCCGGGTCATACGGGTCTGAAGCCTGGTTCTGTTTCTGAATATAGGAATTCCATTGCCTTGTTTCAAAAGGATAATGGCTTTCTCCATATCTGGACGATGAAAGAGTATGGTGTTGTGTCCTCGTGGACTAAAGTTTTTAGTTTACCTCTATTTAATTAAAGTTTTTAGTTTACCTCTATTTAATCTAGATTTCTTTGGTGCAAGTGATAGCATACGGAGGGCACTAGGTTTTCAAAGGAATGGTGAGGTTATATTAAAATTGGATGGAGGACGCCTCATTTCGCAGGATCTTGAGACTCGAGAGATTAAGGATCTTAGGATTATGGGATATGAGAAACCTTTTGTTGATTATTATGTGGAGACTCTAGTTTTGCTCGACAAAGCCACCAACAATGAAGATACATACTGAGGAAATAGGTAAAATGCATTTCATGCCTCTTCTTTTTTCCTGGTTTTTACTTTTGTTATTTATATATACTTGGCATTGATAATATCATACATTAGATAAGAATATATACTTTTCAATATGATACTTCTATTAATTCTTCTTATTGATGATTGATTACCTTAATTAAGTGGCTTTATCTTTAGGATAAATAGCTTATAAAGGATAATTGAGTACATAGCATGTATACTTCAATTCATTGTCCACATTTCAAATTTTCTTTAAAATTAATCACTTATTACTTGTATAAATAAAAAATAAAAAAGCGGTTAGTGTTGGTTACCAACTTTGAGCAAGCTTGTTTATCAAGAGAATTTCATGTTTACCTGCCACTTTTGATTTACAATATATACATAGAAGTGCTCAAATTTTCTTTGCTGACAATTTTATTGTGACAGGTGATCCCTTTTAACTTCATGTTTTCAAACTCATACTAAATGTTCTTGTTTATTATTCATCTAATAAGTTTCTTGTTTGGTCAAGTTCGATCTGTTTATGCTAAAAATTGTCTTATGCATTTAAAGAGCATGTTAATTGAGAAAGCAGTTCACCAGCAAGCACTGCTTGCTTTTGGTGATTAAGAATTGAAATGACCTGTTTATACTCCTCTTCTGGAATCTTTTTTTTTTTCTTTCTTTCTTTCCTTCCTGAGCATGATTTGCGTTAATTTTCCCAATAAAGTAGTTATGGTTAGATGTATTTTTTGTTGACTCCATTTCATTTCTTTTTCCCTCTCTTAATCTCTTGTGACTTGTGAATGAGTTAGTATTTTCTATTACACAATTGTATGAAGTATAAGCAAAATACCAACATTGGTGGAAAAAATAGAGGAAAACTAGGCAAATAGAAGGCAGCAAGTTATAACTACTATACTTGTGGGCAGCAATAGGCTGTAGGAATGGGAAGCATTTCCTTATAGACATTAGACATGCAAGTTACAGGTGGAACTCAACCCGAAATCCTAAAACTAGTCCCAAAAAATAATGACCAAGAAACTAAGCTAACAACTCTTTAATTGATTTATAATGCTGAAACCCGTTTCATCTTTTAAGGTGCTAATGTTTTTACTTTATTCTTTAGGTTAAAGGAATTTAAGAAAGAAGATATTGGTGTTAAAGATTTAAGGATGGTTAAAGAGTATCTTTTTGAGAATGGTTAAAGATTTTCCTTAAGCAATTTAAGAAAGAAGATATTGGTGTTATGAATAAAAATAGTACATGAGTGATCAATTATTGTTGAGGAAGGGATAGTACCCTACAAATAAGTAACATTGAACACTCAAGAATATTTGCTTTTTCTCAAATACCATTAACTAACAGCTAGTGATTTATTACTTAGATCATGTTGATGGATGATAAAAGCCTTAACTCATAATAGTTTTTTGTGGTTGTCTCTGGCTACACTTTCAAATGTTTTGTTTTGGTTGTAAAGAACAACTGAAGTCACTTTCAAGTGTGACTCTTTGTGCACATTTGTTTGTACTATCACTTCCAATCTTTTTTTTGATAAGTAAATAAGCTTCATTGATAGAAAAAGAGGATAGTACAAAACAAAAACCAAAGCACATAGGACATGTATTGAGGAAAACGAGAGAACAAACAGAAAATAAAAAGTGCAAAAGCTACAACTATCAAGCAAATCAGTCAAGGAAGTAAAAAAGGAAATGCTGGATGCATTTGTCCACCCAAGAAAAGTCTGTAAGAAGGTCATCTTCGGCTCATGGATTGCTCTTTCAATGCCTTCAAAAATCTGGGCATTCCTCTCCCTCCAAATGCCCCACATCATACAGTGAGGAACCAAGTTCCAAATAACCCCATTTCTATGTTTTCTGAATTTTCCTGGCCAGCTAGCATTAAGCTCCACAACATCCTTGGGCATAACCCAAGATACCCCAAAGAGTGTGAACACCATACTCCCCAGCACTCTGGCTATCAGGTAATGCAAGAGTAGATGATTAATAGTCTCCCCTACACTTCCAATCTTCATCTTAGAGCTTTTTATTAAATAGACTGCTTGATTTTTTTTTTGTGTTAAATCACTCTCTCTGTGGAGGCCAAACTTTGCACTGAGGAGTAAGACTTTCTGTTCACTATGTCATTGTTCTTATTCACACATATTCTTTCAATGATAGACTAAGCTGGGACCTCATTTTGGTTGTGCTGGAAAATTTTAATTTTAGTCCTCATTAGATCAATTGCATCTGTTCAGTTTCTTATCGGATTCTAATGAATGGTTACCCAGGTAAAATTATTTTACCTCAATGTGGCATAAGGTATCCACTTTCACCTTAATCCCTTGTCTCTGGCCTTAATGGAGGGACAGTTTCAGGGTATTATTAAAGGAGTAAGGATTGCAACTCTAGTTCTCATCTCATGTTTGCAGATGATAGCATTATTTTTGTTCAAGGTACTAATGATATGCAAGATAGTGTTTTGAAAATTTTGAAGTGTTATTGTGACCTTTCTGGACAAATAGTAATTTTGACAAATCTGAGGTGTTTTTCAGTCCTAACACTCCTGAACAGGATATAAATCCATGATGAAATTTTTACAATTTTGGTCACTCTCTAGGATGTCAAGTAGTTTTGTTTTCTGGCAGGTGTCTATTCTAATAGGAAAAAGTTTGGTGAATGTGCTTTTGAGTGCAAGGACAGATCAGGGAATAAGTGGATTATGGATTGCTACAGCTGATTTGTGTCATCTAAAAGTGAAGCAACTTTCATTTCACCTAAGAGAACCGATGATGGCAATCTAGAGAAAGGGACTTCATAGTGCCATTGTGCTGATGCAGAATAAAAACTTCTTGCAAAAGCTCCATGAAGATGATTGCATAAACTGGAGATTGGAACCTGTTTTCAAAGTCATAAGGTTATTAAGGAGAGCTTGGTAATGTACTTAATTATGTAGATAGAGGATATTGGAATGGGTTGTTGAATTAGTTTAATGCTGTTTCAGATTATATTAATATAACCTGGGAGGGGCATAATTTGCTGGTGATGTTTATGTTGTTCTCAGACTTTGTATTTGTGCTTTACTTGTATCCAAAAATAAATAAATTACTTTTCTAATGAACTTCTTTATGCATAAAAATAGTGTTGTTACCTTACTATTCATTCTTCAATAGCCCCAGGTGCTTTTCTATTGATATTTATTTTTGTATTATATTCTTAATTTTAGAGGAGATTCAAGGGTAAAAGTGTGTTTTTCATGTGCCACACAACAGTTTCATTGGGCCTGAAGCTCACTACAATTCAAAAAGGGCTCAAAACCCAAAATCCTTACAGCACAAGGTAGGCATGAGAGCCCAAATTTCCTTACCACACAAAATGGACTTAACAGCCCAAAAATCTATTACTTCACGTATTGAGCCCAAGAGCCCTCGTTCTTTCATCTCATGGGTTGGGCTTGAAGCCATGATGCTCTTCCTCAAAACCGAAGGCCCTAATCTACACTAAGCAAACCCTGGTAGGCAAAAATTTTACTAAAAAAAATCAAATGGGCCATTCAAGCCTTTAGGGTTGAAAAGCCCTTCACTGATTTAAGAAGAGGCCCAAAATCCGTTGAATAAAAAAAGGAAAAAGATAAAGTAGAGAGGGCAGGGCCAGCTAGAAGCTAATGAGTTAAAAGTGATAAATCATTCCGAGAAATAATAACAATTTGTAAGAACATTTATAAGACCATTCACATTAGCCTCCCTGAAAATGGTTAAGAGAGAGAATTTAGGAAATGAATTCAAAAAGAAGTAACGAGCCTTCTATAGGGGCCTTTCTTGCTGTGTTGGGCTAGGCTGCCCCTTTGTGGTTGTAGACCCGAGTGTTCTAGATTGCGGAAGTCGATACCGGTCTAATTGGAACTCAACTTGGCCGGCTTGTGCACAGGCTAGGCTTCGTCTGCCAGGCGAGGGCTTGCGGCAGGCAGTGCTGTTTCAGAAAAGCTTGCGGCAGGCAGACATAATTGATAAAAAACAGAGCAAATTTATTCTGGAATGACCAGATAATTCTTTTAACAATGAATGACCAAATGGTCCATAATCACAATAATATGGATAATTTTGACACGTAAAGTAGTAAGAGCAAAATGGAAATAAAGATTAATCAACGAATAAAGGGGATAAACTCAATTTGGTCCGCGGGGGCAAGGTCAGGGAGGGAGAACGCCTCTTCTCAAAAACGATTAACCTCCGAGGAAAAGGAAATTCCTGCCGTGGAAATTAATGGGTTTGAGGGAGGCGGACCTGAATGGACAATGCCCCGGACAATTCTAGAAGAGAGCAGGGATTTGAGAAGGAGAGAAGGGAAGGGACCTATCGGTGCATGCCACTAACACTCGCTCTTTTTCTCTCTTTCTTTCTTACTTTTCTAGTCCTTTCTTAGTGATTTCCACAATGGTAGTTTTTAGTATTATACTCCTCTGTTTTTCTAAGTATGTTACAGAGTGTTTTTCCTTTTCGTTCCTGTATTGCTCTCTTGCTTGTCGTGTTTTTGTACACGGCAGAGGCTTCCTTTATAGTGCCTGCCGTGACCGAATTTTACCATTCTACCCCCTAACCGTCTTTGTCTGGTCTGGGCGCACTCGCCGACCATTACTGTTCCGTCTACGAGTTCCCCTGTCACAGACACAGACAGCCTTTTGTCCGTTAGTCTGCTGCGGCCCCTCTTCCTGCCTCGGTGATATCTCTCTCTCTCTATCCCTCATGGCATGCACCTATTGGTTCCCACTCAGCCTTACCTCTTTTGGATGGTATGTCAACCCAGCAGGACGTATCCCCCAAAAGAGCTTGAGCAGGATCCTCAAAACAGGTCTTCCCCTCTCCCCACCTCCAAACCATGCCCTCTTACCTTTGACCCACGACCCCACCACGTCCTGTATTGGCTGGGTACAGGCTAGTGGTGCATGGGCCTTGCGCGTGTATATTTCTGAAATCTGCCTGCTGTTCATGTATCTGCTGTGTGCTGGACACTTCGCTTGTATTGCCTGCCGTCCGTTCTTGGCTCTTCCCTGGTTGTTACTCTGATTTCCCACTCCCATAGGGTCTGGGCTTTACCAAGTACTGGGCTTCGTGTTCTCTTCAGCCCAATTCTTTAATTGTCTTAGTTTCCTACTGTGTTACTCGGCCTTTCCTGCCGCTGTGATTTGTTCCTACTGGGCCTCTTTTCAGGCCTCCCGTTCTTTTCTTTCCCCCAGTGGCTTAATATGGCCACTAGTGTTCTCGCTTATGGGCTCCAATGTCCCTTTCTTTTCACTTGGGCCTATCCAGCCCATTTACTTTCTTTGGACTTCCTTGGTCCATTTACTAACTTTGCATCCCATGGGCATTTACTAACTCAATTAGGCTTCCCTGGCCCAATTTCCTCATTCTCATCCTTGGGGTTCATGGGCTTGCCATTATCCCCTACTTTCTTTGTTTACATTACTTTGGGCCTACCGCAACCCATTCTCACTTTTCCATACCACATACTGCCCATGGGTGCTGTTTGCTCTCTTTCCGAGCCTTTTAGGCCCACTTACTTCTTCAAGACCTGTTTATTTATATTAAGGGCCTGTGATCCATTATTCCTGCCGTTTGAGCCCAATGGTTTCTTCTTAGCCTGCTGCTTATCTGCTGCCCGTATCTCTGGATTAGGCTGCCTTCTGCCTATTTCAAAAATGACCCTCAACATTTAGCCCCCTGAACATATGGAGCGCTCCTGTGGTCCGTATGTGAATAAAAAGACCTTTCTGTCCCCCTTTTTTTTTTGTTTCCCTTCTTTCTTTTCCTTCGCGGGCTTTTTTAAAACTGTGGGCCCCTTCATGTATACATATATATTTCTTTTCCTGCCGTAAACAGTGGTGGCTCTTCAATTTTCCCAGAATGGCAGTTATCCTAAGCAGGGTTTTTAAACCCGGACGGTCCGACCGAAAAAATCGGAAACCGGACTGAAGTCCGGTTTTTTAAGCATACAGAACCGGGCATATCTGAGTTCTGAGAGAACCGGACGAACCGGGGTTCAACCGGAAAAACCGGACGAACCGTAGGCCAGTTCAACCGGTCATGGAATAAGGAAAAATTAAAAAAAAAATGTGGCTGGCAGGATCTGAACTTGATACCTTGTAAGCAAGATTAGTAATGAGATGATTGATCCCTGATGAAAACGACCCTGAGTATGAAAGAAGTTGACAAAAAAAAAAAAAAGGAAGAAGGAAGAAAAGAACAGAAATTCACAAGCACACGGTGGAGGATGCTCAAGTGAAGAGAAGAGTAGAACCCATATGAAAAATCCAACAGAAACCCACATGAAAAACCCACTGGAAAACCCGTTGGATCTGCCCGATCTGCCAACGATCTGCTACTCCAGGTTGCTGCCGATCTGCCGCTGCCAGGTTGTCGCCGATCTGCCGCCGTGAGGTTGCTACTGTGGCTGATCTGGGTTTGAAATTTGAGTGAGGAAGAGAGGTTAGGGAGAGCTAGAAAATAGAGGCAGAGGACAAATGATTGAGAGCCACAGTTAGGCATCGTGGAGTGGGAAAAAACATATATATTAATGAAGAGATATTTATTAATAAAATAATAATAATACTCTTGAAAGTTGAAAGCTGGCAGCTCTTTTTGTGGAGGAGGTGCTGCCAACGTATTGTTGAAAGTTGAGCACTTTCATTTTATAATAATATTCTTTACTTTTTTTTATTTGCTTTATTGGTCTATCCGTCCACCAAAACAAGAGACTTTGGTTAAGAAAAAATATCCCAAATATAATAATGGGTTAAAATAAAAAAATATCATAACTTAACTGAAAGTTATGATATAATAATTTAAGTTACGTATAAAGTTACATAATAACTTAAGTATTGTTTTGTAACATAATTGTGAAAATTATGATATGAAAAAATACATTTGAAAGATAGATTTCTATATTTAATTGGGTTATTTAATTTAATTTTTATATTTATACTAATTTAATATATTTATTTATATTTAAATAATTATTAAATTAATTATGACGTCATCACGGTTCGACCCCGGTTCAACCTCAGTTCGACCTTAAAAACCTTGAATCTCTCCCTTTTACGGTTCAATGAACGGTCCGGGTCTGAGAACCATGATCCTAAGACCCAACTGCTGCTTCATTAATTTCATTCTTCTTTCGATGGCTGACCAGTCGCCTTCCTTCAGGCCTATATTAATGACTCAAGTATTTAAGAAGACAGTCTCTTCGAAAATCAAACACAAACACCTCCTTTTCCAAAACATTGTGTCCGTCCCTCTTCCTTTACCGTCTTCTCTTCTTCGCGCACCCATACCCCTGTTACTTTGCTCGAATCATCGCACAATGGCGCCGGTGAAAACTCAGAGTTCTTCCCGCCACAAAGGGAAAGAGAAAGTTCCTGATCCTCCCGCCGGACAAGAAATGGGTGAGGAGGCCATGTACTCCAAGTCTGATCATTCCGATGAAGAAGACGCGCCACGTGACCCAGACAGTGAGTGCGCCCCTTTGATCGATCCCTGGTATAATGCTTATCCACACTTCCCCGAGGTTCCCGGCGATTATGTGCCGCCGCCGTCAGGCCGCGTGTGGATCACCATGTGTAGACGAAACCCCAATATCTCTTGGGCTCCGGTGTCTTCTTCTATTTTCGATTTGGTTATCCGTCAGGGGGTCTCTCTTCCTGTGCCGATTCATTTTGAGTTTGGGTCAGGCACAGCCTTGGGTTGGAAGGAGTGGGTCGACCGAGAACTATCCGATACAGCCTTTATGGGTTTGCTACAGCGGGCCGGCATTTTGAAGGCCATCGTTTTATCCCGAAGTCTTTCTAATTTTCGAGACCTTTATAACTTTCGCCACTTGGTCCACCGGTGGTGCGCCACCACCCACACATTCTTCTTCTCTTGCGGCGAACTGACCGTGACTCTTGAAGATGTGGCCAACCAACTACTCCTGCTGATCCTTGGTGATACGGATCCTGCCACTATAGAGCTTTCTTCAAAGGAAGAGGCCATTGAGGCCGAGTTGAGAAAGAGGATGGCCGGGAATGCCAAACTATCATACTGGGTCAGTTCTTCCTCTAAGTTTTCTATCACCGCCCACCGTGCAGCCTTTGTTGCTTTTTGGCTTTGCAAGTTCGTTTTTGGTTTGCACCCCCATTATGCCGTTAAGCCTTTGTATTTCCGCTTAGCTATTAAGATAACCGCGGGAGTGAGTCTGCTGCTAGCCCCCATGTTCTTGGGGCATTTGTATGTTCAACTGGACATCCTGCGAAGTAACGAGAGCCAGGCGGGCTCCTCCCACATTGTCACTTCCTCTATTCACAGCACCATCCTGCAGCAATTGTTGTTCTAGCGCAGTGCACAATACTTAGTGAAATGTAGGCCTGTTCGTTTCGCGAAGGAGAAGTACCAATCATGTCTGCAAGTGATCACTGACTTCTATGGCAGGTTTGAATCCGATTTCCCTTTGGCTTTTCGTTGGTCTGGTCTGAAGCCCCTTGGTCACTTGATCGTCGAGTCTTTTGATAGTGGTATTGATTTTTCTTAGAGAGCTTACAAAAACTTGGGTAAGGGTTACACATGTGTTGATTCTACCTTGGGTCCGTTCACTGATACCGTTGGGACCACCACCCCTTTGGCCGGTTTTGATGAGATGGGGATCACTTATTTGGCGGCTACCAATGCTGGGTGGCTGCCATACTTGGCCGATGAGGGTATTAGATTTGTTCACTACCCTGCCAACCGAGTGAGGAGGCAGTTTGGGCTGGACCAGGATATCCTTGATGACCTTTCCTATCTCAGAGAATCTCCTACTTCAGTTCGGCCTTTCCTGCGGCAAACTGCTTTTGACTTTTGGAGAGAGCGTTTTAGCGCTGTCACTATTCCTGGCTTGTCGAGAGAGGGCCTTTGCACTCCTGCCATGCATGGCTATTGGCAGGCAGTGATGACCTCGTTTGGGCAAGAGTTGGTAGGTAGTCGTGGCTTTTCCCTTATCCCTCCTGATGGGCTGAGCATGCTTGTCTCTCCCAACCCTCGGTTGCTTCTGCCTTCCAGGTCAGTTTTAGCTTATGCCAGAAAACAGAGCCGTTCTGCCATCTTCGAGTGGGACGATGAAAAGAAAGGGTGGCGTTGGCTCACGGGTGATTTTCCCCCTGGTTGGGAGAAGAAAGTTAAAATGACCAATATTCTTGCGACAACCAAGAAAACTCCTACCAAGCACAAGTTCGCAAGCAAGCCCAAGCCTGCTGCGCAGCCAGCCACAGGTGCTCCCCTTTCTAACAGGACACGGGGCAGCAAGAGGAAAACAACTCCCCATCCTATGTCTACCACTAAGCGAAGGGTACGTTATGTTAGGAATATTTTCCATTGTCTTCTGTGTTTTGACTTTAACTGCTAACCCATGCCGTGCCTACTGCTTTCTTTCTTTAACACTGCCTCTTATCCTCCCTTTTCTTTGCAGTCTAAGCATAAGGAGGATGTGTCAGCCGCTCATCCTATCGAGCTTGACGAGCCTGTAATTGAGGTAATTTCCACTATCTTCCTCTTTTTTTTTTCTTTCACACATATTTCACCTGCCACGTGTTCTTCATTTGTGTTGGTCAGCCATAGGTATTTTTTTTTTTTCCACGTGTGTATATATACGCATTTCCCTTTTTTTCTTTGCTCCATGATGCTTTGTTTCCTTCCTCTTTTCTCTTTTAGTTCCTCGTTTCATGCCTTATGTTTTTTTTTTTTTTTGTCAGGACCACTCCCTATAGTCCCACCTTAGTTCGAAGTGGGCAGCAGTTCCACCACCCTTCCAGACCCCGTGGGCGAGGCTGTTGCCTTCTTTGTACGCTTTGACCAGCCTGAAGTCAATGACCTTGATCCTGCAGCTTTCTGGGGCTCCGAGCCCCCTTACGTGGACTTTCATGGCTTTAGAGTCCCTGAGGACTGTGTTTTTCATTTGGAGATGATCTATAGCAACCGTGGGGACTTCATGCAGGGCTTCCGACTTGGCCGATCCGTTAGAGAGCATTTTTTGAAGATGTTGGGGAGCATGTTGAATGACATCGAGCATAGCTTTGTTGATACCATCTCTACCGAGAGGATCCTTCAGTGAAGGGCTGCAGTGCAGGAGCTTGTCAGCGTCGGTTTTGCTGTGGAGTTCATTTTGGATTACCTTCGAGAGATTGCCCGGGTCGTTTTCATGAGGAGGGTCTAGCCTACTGTTGATGCCATTGACTCGCACCTTGAGATCCTGAGGAAGGAGGTGGCAGACTTGGAGGGCCGTCGCGAGTGCCTTCTTTCCAGTGTTGGTGGGTCCAACCGTTTTGGATATCAGCCTCTCATTTCCAGGCTCCGTTGATGATGATGCAGCTTCTTCCTTGTTTTGTTGTTTCCTTTTCCTTATGACCTTATCTAGCACACCATGCTTTCTTAAAGTACCTATTTGGCTAGTTTGCCATGGTTTGGGTTTGTAACTTAACTTTGTGATGCCACACTTTACTTTTGCTATGACATGTGATGATAATACTTAGTGTTTTTCATTACATCCTTCTGAAAGCAAGTTACAATTTTGTTGTGACACAGTCACTTAAAAGATGGAAAGGTAAAAGGAAACATAAAGGTTTTTTTTTTTTTTTTTTTTTTTTTTTTTAACACAACAAAGGAAGAAAGAAAAAGACAATCACATGGGTTTTCTTCTTAGGCATAATATCGTTTCAACCATTTCCCATTGATGGGATCCATTAAATCCTTGCCATCCATCTGAGTCAAACGGTAGTACCCGCTTGGGTGTCCCTCTCTTAACACAAGGGGCCCTTCCCATTTTGGTGCAAACTTGAACGGTCCTGCCAGGCCTCTTCTAACATAGTCTGCCACTTTTAGAACAAGCTGTCCTTCCACGAATACTCTCTCCCTAGTCATCCTGCCGTAAGCTTCAGTCATTTTTTTGCCTATATCTGCGGCTGCGTTCCTGAGCCTTTTCTCTTTTTTCATCAAGTCCCTCCAGGTCTTCACATCTTTCTGCTGCAAAGACTCCTTCTTCTTCTCTTCCTTTTTCTTGCATTTGCATGACCCTCAGGGACGGGGTCATTACCTCTGCTAGGCTCAATACTTCAGTGCCATAGACCAAGGAAAAAGGTGAAAAACCTGTGGCTGACTTAGGCGAATTCCTGTAAGCCCAAAGGGCATCTGGTAGGTGCATTGCCCATCCTCCCGTATACTCCTGACTCATTTTACTAATAATTTTTATAAGGGTTTTGTTCGTTGCCTCCGCTGGCCCATTCCCTTGAGGATAATAAGGTGATGATCGGTGGTGTTTAACTTGGTAGAATTCTAGCATCTTCCTTACTTCACTGTTGACAAAAGGTGTGCCATTGTCACTGATGATTCTGTGGGGTACCTCGAACCTCAAGATTATGTTTTACTTGATAAAGTTTGCCACCGCTCCTCCAGTGGCTTTGCGTAGTGGCACCGCCTCTGCCCACTTAGTAAAATATTCCGTAGCCACCAATATCCATATATATCCTCATGATGGTGGGTTAACCGGTCCTACCAAATCAAGCCCCCAAGTGTGGAAAGGCCATAGGGTCACCATGCTATGCAAATTCTGCGGATAGGTGTGGATTAAGTTGGCCTGTACTTGGCAACTGTGGCACTTTTTTACAAATTCTGCTGCATCTTTCTTCATGGTAGGCCAGTAATAGCCTATCTGCAGCAGGCTCCTGTAAAGTTTCTTCTTTCCCTGCTGTTCCTCACATTCTCCCGAGTGTACCTCTTTCACCATTTCTCCTGCTTCTTCAGGGCCCAGACATCTCAAGGGGTCCCCATCATATCCCTTTTTGAAAAGGATCATATTGTGCATGAAGTAGCGTGTTGCCAACCTCCTGAGTTTGTATTTTTCACTGTGTTTCTGCGACAGGATGCCTTCTGTCAGGTACTGCATAAATGGGTCTCTCCAGTCTTCGTAGGCGAACACAACATAACTTTCTTCCCTGTCTGCCGCAAGTTGGCAGGCCCTATACTGAGTTTGGACTTGGTCCGCGTCTTTGCCCATGTTTGGCAAATAAAAGCCTGCCCTTTGAAGCCTGCGATAAAGGCTGACCTCTCCACAGGATCCACAAGTTTTGTCATGCACTTCTTTCAACTTTTTCTGGGCCTCCTCTAGTTTTATACATCTGGTCAAGACCCCACCTAGCATCCTGCGGTACAATTCCCCTTTCACTAGTGCGTAGTCTTTTAGCGCCTTCAGTCCTGCGGCATCATCTTCATTTACCAAGGCCTCTATTATGGGAATCTGCCAGTCCCCATCGCACCGTTCCTCTCGAAATTCTTTCCCCCACGTATCAATTATCGATTCTCTCCTTTTGCTGACCTCTACTCTGGTGCTATCTCCTTCGAATATTATTTGTGATCCTAGCACGGCTAACGCGTCCACGAACCGATTTTCATTCCTGGGGGCGTGCTCTATTTCAAAAGTTAAAAATTTTTCCTCCATCTTCTGGGTCATTGTTCTGTATGGGGCTAGGTTGGGTTCTTTCAAGGAGAAGCTCCCGTTGGCCTGGCAGACCACCAAATTCGAATCGCCTAATACCTTTAAGTGTTTGACTCCCATTTCGAGAGTCGTGGCCAACCCAGTTAAATAGGCTTCGTGTTCTGCTGTATTGTTTGAACAGGGGAATTCTAATTTGAACGACAGTGCTACCGTTTCGTCTCCTCCCTGGTACAAAACTACTCCCACCCCTCCAGATTGGGCGGTGGAGGACCCATCAAATTTCATTACCCAATGCTCTCCAGTTTCTTCTGCCATGGCTACTTCCCCTGGAACTTCGTCATCCAGTGGGAACTTTTCCTCGCTTGGAAATTGCGCCAATAAGTCTGCTATAGCCTGGCTTTTTACCACCCTGGGTGTCCTCATTCTTAAATCATATTGCGACAATTGTAGCAACCATTGGGATATCCTGCCAGAGAGGATCGGTTGCTGCAGCAAAGCTTTGATGGCATGGGATTTGGTCATCAACCACACTTCGTAAGCCAGGAAATAATGGCGCAACCTCTGTGAAGCATATACAATAGCTAAACACGCCCTCTCTACCCTTGGGTAACAGGTTTCTGCATCTTTCAAGGCACGGCTGATATAATATATTGGTTGCTCGATGCCACCTCTATCCTCTTAGGCGATTAACACACCAATAGCATACGAATTGGTGGCCAAGTAGAGCAACAGTAGCTTCATGTGAATCGGAGCCTGCACTGTGGGGAGGTTCATCATGATCTGCTGTAACCTTTTGAAGGCTGCCTGCTGCAATTCCCCCTACTCAAAATCCTGCCCTTTCTTGAGCAATTTGGCTAAAGCAGAGGTGATTGATGCCAATCCGAGAATAAATCTTTGGATGTACGAGACTTTCCCCAAGAAGCTCTTTAATTCCTTCACCGTGCTTGGAGGTCTTATGGTCGCGATGGCCGTAGCTTTGGCAGGGTCCACGTCTATCCCCCTGCTATGAACTAAGAAGCCTAGGAACTTCCCAGAGGACACTCCGAATGCGCATTTGAGAGGGTTCATTCTCAGTTTGAAGGCTCTGCACCTCTCGAATACTCTCCTCAACACTTGGAAGTGTTCCTCTCTCCTTCTTGATTTCACTACTATGTCATCTACATAGTCCTCCAGTTCACGATGCATCATGTCGTGAAATATGGCCGTCATCGCCCGCTGATAAGTGGCACCCGCATTTTTCAATCCAAAGGGCATTACGGTGTAGTAGAAGTTGCTCATGGGTGTTCTGAAAGCGGTTTTCTCTGCATCTCTCGGGGCCATCCTGATTTGGTTGTACCCGCTGAACCCATCCATAAATGAAAACATGGCACTTCCTGCCGCAGAATCTATCAGTAAATCCATGTTTGGTAAGGGAAACTCATCCTTTGAATAGGCTTTGTTGAGATTCCTGAAATCTACACAACATTTTATCTGGCCGCTCTTCTTCTTCCCGGGCACGATGTTGGATAGCCATCGTGGGTGTTGGATAGGCTTAATGAATCCTGCGGCAAGTAATTTCTGTACTTCTTTGATTATTTGTCCTTCTATCTCTGTGTGGAATGTCCTAGTAGGCTGGGCTATTGGCCTGGCCTCTGGGTCCACATTCAACGTGTGTGCAACTAACCCAAGGTCTAACCCCGGCATTTCATTGTATTCCCATGCAAAGACGTCTTTAAATTCCTTCAAGAGCAACATCAGTTCTCCTTTTTCCATTCCTGTCAGACTTGCACTGATTAGGATAGGCCTTGGTCCCTGTGAAACAGATCCCAAGTTGACTTCTTCCATTTCCTCATTTTCCTTACTTTCTTTTTCTGACTTTTCTTGAACTGCACAACACCCCAAGTTCTCGGGCTGCCGTTCATGGGTGGGGCCCTCCTGCGTTTTACTCGTGGGCCCCTCGCACCTTCATAATTTATACACTATCCTGCCGTCAAGACCTCAGATCCTAACGCAATGAGGTGTATCCTCTGAGTCTGCGATCGGCGCTTCCTTCCTCTTCTTTTTTCAAGCCAGCAACTCCCTTAGGTCAGGCTCGGGATCATCCTGGATGTCTCTCCATTTAGGCACGAAGGTACCTTGTGGTCTTGATACTGAATTTTCCCCGGATGGAGCCCATTGATCGTAGAACATGGTTTCTACTAAATGAGCTTCTGCCTGCTCAAATGGTGAGTGATTCGCTGCTATGCGTATCATCCTGCCGTTCATCCATCCTTTCACACATTGGTGGTATGTGGATGGAACTAACCTGTGTTTATGTAACCATGGTCGCCCCAAGAGTACGTGGTACGAGACTTCCGTTTTTACCACGTGGAACCGAGCTAGCGAAGCTATGGGTCCCACTTTTAACCACAACTAGATATGGCCTGCAGTGTACTCTCCCCTTCCACCAAATCATGTTACTTCCATTGGACACCCTTGGATCTTTCTTTCTGAAACCCCCGCAGCTTGCAGAGTGCTCAGTGGAATGAGATTTACGGAAGCACCCGTATCTACTAAAGCTTTTTTTATGGGGATTTGGTTTATGGATGCTGCCAGATAGAGAGGTCTCCTGTGGTCTAAGTACCCCACTTCCATATCTTCATCACTGAAGGTGATTTCAGTTAACTCCTGTAAGAGAGCCCTGTTATCTTGAACTTCCGCTGATAAACATTCTACCCTTGCCCCAGAGGCAATGCTTACTAGGGCCTCGGTGGCTACTTTTCTTTCCTTTGTTGTGAGGCCCAGCTGATCAAATAAGTTTTCGAATTTGGAGCTCTGCTGTAAAGTAGTAATCGCTGCGACAGGCAGGGCCGGATTCTCTCCTTCCTCATCCCCTGGATCCGCACAAATCACCACTATTGCTACACCCTTCCCTTTGTGATTCGAGAGTGGGTTTCTTTGGACCTCCTGCTGTGATAGTTCTAAAGTCCCTCCCTTTATCCTGCGGTGCACCAGTCTGCAGAGTGCCCAACATTCTGCGGTAGAGTGTTGGACATAGTTGTGTAAACGACAAAAACGCAGGTCCCTCATTTCCTCTTCTGTGGGCTCCCTAGCAACTTGGTTAGGTTTGAAAATGCTATCTGCTATCCATTTGTCTAGCAGTACGTCTAGTTCTTTCGCGGTGCATGGTATTGGCGGGGGAGTATCGTATTCTCTCCTGTCGGTCTTTCTCCTCCGCTCATTGGTGGACACCGCCACGGCTTGCGGGGCACTTCTTTTGTCCGTGCTTGGCTTTACGGACTGGGCAGTTTTTCTCACCTTTTGTAATAACTGCGCGAACTGGGAGATTTCGAGGTTTTCCAAAACTGCCCTGTACTCCCTGATCATGTTTGTCATACACATCTCCACCAGTGTCCTTTCTTCGCAATGGTCATAGCAGTCGAGTGCTATGTCCCTAAACCTCTTGATGTACTTTATCAAGTCTTCACCACTCCTTTGCTTGGTCGTTTGCAGCGTTGCAAGTGTCACCATTTCTTCTCCGTGGAAGTACTTGGTACAAAATACATCTACCATATCATCCCATGTTGGGATCGACTCTGGCTTTAAACCAATATACCAGGTATAAGCCCGGTCACACAATGATTTAGAAAATTCTCGAAGACACAAGTCTTCGTCTGCGGCATAAGGGCCAAGCGTATCGATGAATTTGCTCACGTGCTCCACAACACTTCCCTTCCTGCCATCATATTTTGCGAAGACTCACAGTTCATACCTCTCAGGGTATGGTTTACTGAGCACCCTTAGTGGGTATGGGGGTCTACGTGCGTAAAATCTCTCTTTTGGTCCTCTGGCTCTTTCTTGCTCCAAGAGAGCTGCTACTTCTGCCATAGTAATAAAGCGTTGATCCGTATTCTGTGGGACACCTCCTACTAGTGTCTCTTCTGCCGCATGCTCTGGATCATGCTGGCTTCCTTTCTCCTTGGTTCTATCCGTCTTTAACTGGCGAATTTCTTCCATCATTTGCTGCTGCGAATGCTGTAGAGCCTGCAACACTTCCACAAAGGTGTTGGCGTTGTCGGCAGGGATCCTTGGGGGAGTTTGGGGTCCAGCCCCCATCTCGTTAGCACCTTCTGCCTGATTAGGCTGTGGTTGGTGGGGCGTTGTAGGCCTGGACTCTTCTTGTGAGGGTACAACACTCACATTCCGTGTTGTCCAGGACTTCGGAGGCATTTGCTTGCGAAGGCTCTTGTCCTGAACTATTTCTCAACTCCCCAGCGAAGTCGCCAATTTAATGTAGGGGCCTTTCTTGTTGTGTTGGGCTGGGCTGCCCCTTTGTGGTCATAGGCCCGAGTGTTCTAGGTCGCGGGAGTCGAGACCGGTCCAATTGGAACTCAACTTGTCCGGCTTGTGCACAAGCTAGGCTTTGTCTGCCAGGCGAGGGCTTGCGGCAGGTAGTGCTGTTTCAGAAAAGCTTACGGCAGGCAGGCATAATTGATAAAAAACAGAGCAAATTTATTCTGGAATGACCAGATAATTCTTTTAACAATGAATGACCGAATGGTCCATAATCACAATAATATGGATAATTTTGACACGTAAAGTAGTAAGAGCAAAATGGAAATAAAGATTAATCAACGAATAAAGGGGATAAACTCAGTTTGGTCCGCGGGGGCAAGGTCAGGGAGGGAGAACGCCTCTTCTCAAAAACGATTAACCTCCGAGGAAAAGGAAATTCCTGCCGTGGAAATTAATGGGTTTGAGGGAGGCAGACCTGAATGGACAATGCCTCGGACGATTCTAGAAGAGAGCAGGGATTTGAGAAGGAGAGAAGGGAAGGGACCTATCGGTGCATGCCACTAACACTCGCTCTTTTTCTCTCTTTCTTTCTTACTTTTCTAGTCCTTTCTTAGCGATTTGCACAATGGTAGTTTTTAGTATTATACTCCTCTGTTTTTCTAAGTATGTTACAGAGTGTTTTTCCTTTTCGTTCCTGTATTGCTCTCTTGCTTGTTATGTTTTTGTACACAGCAGAGGCTTCCTTTATAGTACCTACCATGACCGAATTTTACCATTCTACCCCCTAACCGTCTTTGTCTGGTCTGGGCGCACTCGCCGACCATTACTGTTCCGTCTACGAGTTCCCCTGTCACAGACACAGACAGCCTATTGTCCGTTAGTCTGCTACGGCCCCTCTTCCTGCCGCGGTGATATCTCTCTCTCTCTATCCCTCATGGCATGCACCTATTGGTTCCCACTCAACCTAGCCTCTTTTGGGTGGTATGTCATCCCAGCAGGACGTATCCCCCAAAAGAGCTTGAGCAGAAACCTCAAAACAGGCCTTCCCCTCTCCCCACCTCCAAACCATACCCTCTTACCTCTGACCCACGACCCCACCACGTCCTGTATTGGCTGAGTACAGGCTGGTGGTGCTTGGGCCTTGCGCGTGTATATTTCTGAAATCTGCCTGCTGTTCATGCATCTGCCGTGTGCTAGACACTTCGCTTGTATTGCCTGCCGTCCGTTCTTGGCTCTTCCCTAGTTGTTACTCTGATTTCCCACTCCCATAGGGTCTGGGCTTTACCGAGTACTGGGCTTCGTGTTCTCTTCAGCCCAATTCTTTAATTGTCTTAGTTTCCCATTGTGTTACTCGGTCTTTCCTGCCGCGGTGATTTGTTCCTGCTGGGCCTCTTTTCAGGCCTGCCGTTCCTTTCTTTCCCCCAGTGGCTTAATATGGCCACTGGTGTTCTCGCTTGTGGGCTCCAATGTCCCTTTCTTTTCACTTGGGCCTATCCGGCCCATTTACTTCCTTTGGACTTCCTTGGTCCATTTACTAACTTCGCATCCCATGGGCATTTGCTAACTCAATTGGGCTTCCCTGGCCCAATTTCCTCATTCTCATCCTTGGGGTTC